>CM077158.1:15285721-15885721 GCA_039583875.1 Platanthera guangdongensis | reverse complement strand
CTTGGCTGGGAAGCTGGTGCACACCAGTAGCTTGAGGTTAGTCCTCTGTGCTAATTAATATTGTTGCTTGGATTATTTTTTCTATACTTATTTATAAGAGATTTTATTTCGTAACACATTATAGAACAAATTAGATCCCTTAATCTTTTTTATAAAATAATAAGTTAATAACTTGTATAACTACTTAATTATATACAGGCAATCATGCACAAGAGTTCTGATTGATCCATGCCTAGCTACTTAGGTATTATTGAAAGCTAATCAATATATATTTAATTATTTAAACATAAATTTTATAAATATAATTAATTAAATTATTTATAATTAACTATATTAATAGGCGATTGTTAACCGCAACCTAATTTTGGCTTGTCGCACCCCAATATTATCCGCAACCCGATTTTTGGCTTGCCGCATCCCAGTATTTGTGCTCTCCTTTCTGGTACGCTGCCCACTTTGAGGCAAAAAAAACAATGCATTTCTGAGGTCGTTGGAACCGTTTGAATCACGAGATCCTTAGTCTTGGAGCATCAACCCATTGACAGAAACCGAGTTTCTATGATCCAACTCCAGGAAAACAAAGTTCCTTAGCTGTATCAAATAGACCATATATACCTTGCAAATGCACTCACTATTGCGCTACCAACATAAAGATCACAAAATCCACATTTTGAAATTTTTCGTAGCATTTGTTCAAGTAAGCGCAGGCTAGAAGACAATAATGTGCCAGATGGGGAAGAAGCATAACTTACCGCTATCAAGCTACCGAATGTATACTCGTTCGGTTTGAAGCCACTAGAACTCGCTCCCTCCTGAGAAGAAGTTGAAAGAAGAAGCATCTCCCTTCTGAGAATGTACAGAAATGAATGAATTCCATATATTATAGTATTTTTGACAGACATATATGTTGTGGAACACTTTGGCTTTGTTTGGGGGGACTTATTTTCACCGGTCAAGCGGTTACGATCGATGAAAATAAGTCCCTCCAAACTAAGCCTTTGTCTGCATATCCAGCTGATTCAATAGAGCAGCTTCCATACATTGATATCAAGGCGCTGCAAACCACCGTGTCAAATAAATGCTTGCTTTCATTAAACATGGCATGAATTTGGGTGCCTATAGAAAACATAATAATGGAGCCCAAGTCCTGACATGCCTGGAGAATACCGCGAGCGGGAGGAAGTGTTGAAATTTCACATGATGATCAAGGGATAGCTCTGATACCAAGTAAGACTTTCAGAACTATCAAGCTGACAACTTGATCAAGCGGAAAACGAAAACCAGACACAGGAACACTCCAAGCATAAACTGAGTTAAGTAAATCAGAGACAACATAAGATAACAACAAGTCTTGTAATATCAACTATCTTCTTTACAAGACTAGACATACATGACGAGACATGATTCGTCAATGTACAAAGGAGAAGCATACAAACAAATAAAAAACTTTAAGACGGGTGGACTGCCTCAGAGACCGCCGAGTCCGCCGAGTCCGCTGAGACCGCCAAGCCGCTGCTGCACCAACTGATCTACGGAGTCCGCGAAGTCCGCGAACAACCCGTTATTCTGCTAAACATCTGGTTCGCTCTCTGCAAGCCGTCTGACTGCAGACGCCGCCTAGCTGCCAGAGTCCGCAAACAAGCTGTTGCCGAACTGAAAGAACATACCGCCAAGACCACCGAGGCCGGCAGACATGTTATTGAACTGAAATTGTTGAAGGAGAGTAGACTGGCTGGCCGCAAATGCGACCTGCTGCTAACCCGTCGATTGTTAACCGCAAGTTCCACTGATCCATGACCACAGTCAGAACCAGAATCCTAGCTTCTCAGTGCTAGCCGCACAACTTGCAAACAGGAACCAGTTAAATCTTCTCAATCCGCGCGAACAAAAAAACCGATGCCACAACAATTAACACACGTTCAACTTACTGTTCATTCAGTTACTGTTGATGTGACCGGTGGTCCTATTTATAGGCGCAGAGAGGAGTGTGGTCACCGCCCTAGTGGATAGAATCACCACCCCAGCTCGCAGCTGGCAACAAGCAGTTCGTCAAGTCCGCAAGGACAAGGCCGGACACCATCCAATCTGTCAGGCACCAAGGCAAGAAGCCAGTCCGCAACCCGGTGGACACCGCACCAGCCCACAACACAAGTCCACGACTAACATGCACAAACCGTCCGGTCAACCAGCGAACAAGGCGTACTCTGCGAACACCGCACCAGTCCGCATGCTGCAGCGCACACCGCACCAGTCTGCATGCTGTAGCGGACACCGAACCAGTTTGCATGCTGCAGCGGGCAGTACCGCACTAGCCCGCAACACAAGTCTACGACCAACAGGCAGAAACCGCCCGGTCAACCAGCGGACAATGCAGACTCTGCGATCAACCTGAACTTGTCACAGACCGTGACCAAGTCCCATACCGGAGAACGTTTGGCGCGAGCTCGGCGGACAAGAACACATGCCGCCAACTCTCAAAGCAGACCGCCAAAATGCGAACTCTGAGGTTATCTGCTAACCGCTCCAACAGATCAAGGGCACTGGTCAATGCCGATCTTGCGAGCACCAAGAACAGTCCGCATCAAGCGGACTCCGCGAACTCAACAGGAGTCCGCCCCTCCCGCGGATACACCACCTATCAGCATGGTTTCTTCAGAGAACAGCCAACAGCAGAACCACTAGCCGAACAAGCTGATCGCCATCACCAGGCCGCACCACCAGTCCGCCCAGGCCGTACCATCAGTCCGCCAGACTGTCCGCCCAGGCCGCGCGGTCTGCCTGATAAACCCCTCACTTTCACTTCACAATTTTCAATATGAAGGAGGTGGGCGGCCTGGGAGGGAGGAAGGAGGCGGGTGGCTTTAGCGAGAGGAAGGAGGAAGGGGGCGGTTTGTGGTTAATCATAGAAAATGTTGATGTTTATTTTAAATTTTGAGGTGCCATTAGTGAAACTCGGATTGTGGTTAACAAAAGTATATTAATAACTGCTTCAATTTTACAAAAATTAAGTTACCGAGCCGCTGGACCGCCGCCGCGATTCCTGCGGCGCGGAGGCGGCGGAGCCCCCCACCTCCCAACTGCAGGATTTCAAACCCCGCATTTCATGGAGGGGCAGTGATCGATGTGCGCGCGACCTGCGCATAACGGCCCGGCCAAATGAATCACATATAAGTTTGCTATATATCTTACTCGCCAGCACTTCTTTAGCTGACGCCTAATTACCAAACAACTTTCTCAATTAAGCTTCTTGGACAAGGCCGCCATTGTCACTGAGCAAGACGAGCTTAGCCAACCCTCACCATGGCGGCTGAGCACCGTACACCGGATCGAAGAGCTCAAATCTCTAATCCGCATGGCACCCATCTGGGCCGCCGGCATCCTCGTCATCACCGCCGCCGCGCAGCAGAACACCTTCTCCCTCCAACAAGCCCGGCTGATGGACCGCCGCCTCTCCCGCTCCTCCTCCTTCCTCGTCCCGCCGGGCTCCATGACCGTCTTCACCATGCTCTCCATGCTCTCCACAATCTCCCTCTACGACCGACTGCTCGTCCCCATCGCCCGCCGCCTCACCGGCCTCGACCGCGGCATCTCCTTTCTCCTCCGCATGGGCCTCGGCTTCGCCCTCTCCGCCGCCGCCACCCTCGTCGCCGGCCTCGTCGAGGTTCGCCGACGCCGCGCCGCTTCCGTCATATCCGTGTTCTGGCTGGTGCCGCAGTACGCCCTGTTCGGGGCGGCGGAGGCGTTCGCGTCCATCGGGCATTTGGAGTTCTTCTACGATCAGGCGCCGGAGAGTATGAGGAGCACGGCGGCGGCTCTGTTTTGGCTGTCGATATCGGCGGGGAGCTATGTGAGCAGCATGGTGGTGGCGGCGGTGCACAGATACAGCGGCTGGTTGGGGGATGATTTGAATAAGGGGAGGTTGGAGTTGTTGTATTGGTTGATAACGGGTATGCAGGTGGTGAACTTGGGCTATTACGTGTTGTGCGCCAGGTGTTATACGTATAAGCCGGTGAGAGTGATGAGTGAGAAGAGAGGAGGAGAGAGAGTGCAGGCTGCCGGCAACAATGTGTGAGCTATACAAATGGGAACAAGAAAAAAATAAAGTGATATTTAGATATAATTCTGTATACATTATTTGTTTCAGTTAAATTAATTTGTCTTTAACTAGGCTGATTGTTATTTGCAAATTTGTTTCGAGTATACACAGAAGTATATATACTTTGGAGTTTATTTTGTGGGAATTCGAGGTCGTAGTCACCCGCTAAGTCAACTCCAAAGTATAGCCCAGGTGGATTGGGACCCGGATCCTCTTCATTTGGGACCCAAATGAAAGTTCATTTTATAATCTAGATGTATTCTAATTTGATGAAATGATGTTGAATTTTTTGAATAAATAAAAATAGGGCGGTGATATTTGCAGACCTACTATGGATACTTGCAGCCCTTGGATATTTGCAGCCCAAAAATAGATATTTGCAGTCCCATCGGATATTTGCAGCCCTTTTTAAAAAGTTTATAATTGATTTTCTTTTATCTTTTTGCTCCACTAATTGCTAAAACTAATAAACCCTAAATTACACATAATACATTCAAACAAAAACATATATTTTATCATTCTAACAAAAATAAAATGACAAAAACTATATTTTCTTCATTCAGCTCCATTATAGCAATGAACACATATCGTTCAGGCTTGATACATCTTCCCCAAAATAAACACTAGTCTGCACACAATTAAAAATGGGTTTATTTTAGTATTGTAAAACGAAAATGCTATCATAAAAAAAAAATTGAAGTTGCGAAGATCTTACAAAATAGATGTATGAATTTGTCTGATACCCCTGATAAAATAAGCGTGAATGTAGTGGATGACCAACCTACAAACAAATTTGAGTATATAAATTAAAACAAAGGCGCCCTAAAGCAATTATGTAGAAAATAAATCACACTTGAACAAATGCATACCTTTCACATATTCTGAATACGTGTTATGTAAGGAATTTCCCATTCTTCTGCTATGTCTTTACGGTACCTCGACCATACCGGAAATAATGTTGGTAGCGGACAATCTTCATGGATTTTCAGAAGAACAAAATGGTTGCCATTAACAAAACCAATATTGATGACCATTCTTAAAGGTGGCGGCGCTGAATGCAATGGAAGAAATGTGAATGATTGTTCTCTTGAGTAATGAACAAATTGGGCGTTGTAACATGATGCCACTACTAGACCCATATCTGGCATGGACATCCATTTATCCACTGGGGCAGGAGTAATATAACAATCTAGTGAGCTTAGTAACTCCAATCTCCTTGTCACTCCCATTATCATGTTGTACAACTCTTCATGTTCACATAATTCTTGGCATAAATCCCGACGCACTTGAACCCAATTTTCCTTCATGTTCATAGCAATACTTACCGCTCTATATCCGCAGTGACCATCGCCCATCACATCGGTGATATCAATAATATGTGTTGACATGAATGGTGACATTTGTGATTTGATATGCTCAAGCAAAGTATTTCTTGTTTGGATAACCTTTCTTGCAGCTTTCTTTATATTCATCTTCAAAGGTTTATTATTTATGGGTTGGTGATCAAGCATCAAGACATGCTCAAAATATGAAGGCTCTCTTTTGGTTGTCTTATAATCATCCACCATTCTCTTCAAACTCCCCTTTGGACGCCCCCGCAGTTTTCTCGAAATTTTTGGTTCTTGTGTTTGACTTAATGACGGATTGATTATTTCACGGAGCTTTCTCTTTATTTCTTTTTTTTGGAGATCACTACTTGTCTTAAACCTGTTTAAGAGACCTTCAATATCATTACCAATATCATTTCCATCCGTGCATTCAACTTTGACTGAAGGACTATGTTTGTTCTCGAGCAAAGTCAACTGTCTCCAATGCTTGTGTATCATCCAAAGTGGCAATGGTTTGGAACCACTGACAAATGACAATAACTCGTGTGCGCATGGTAAACCAAATGTAAATCTAAGTTTATGCGTGCATTTATCTGTTTCAAAATCAATTGCTTTGCTTGAAATCTCCTCTTTTTTAATAAGCTCTAACGCAAAAACTGAAATATTACCAACAAGCTCAGTGTACAACAAACTTTTAAACCATGTGCTCATATGAATCTTGCTTTGCCCAAACATCTTCTTAATCTCTGTATGTTGTAACACAAGTAACTGATCAAAAGCTTTCCATACGGTTGTGAGATTACCAGTAGAAACTTCTAAGAATTTTTTCAACTTGCTATGTCCACTTTCAACACGGTTGGTAGACGTATTACCCAAGTGCAAATATTTATCAATCCATGCTGAGACGAAATATTCCTTGTACGGGTCGAGCCATGTTGTGTTAACATATGAAAGAACGGTAGGGTGCATAACTCCATAATCAGCTATCAACTGATTATATCGCATGTTGAACACATTTTCAGTTATAGATTCTACAATATGTTGCCAAACACCCAAAAAAATGTCACACTCTTTTCCGTTTGTGAAAATTTTTTTGCAATGCGCCAAAATATTTCTGCTAATATGAACCCGACATAATAGATTTTTGGCTTGAGGAAATACACACTTGATTGCGTTCATTAAAGCAACTTCCCGATCAGTGACAAAACAATTTGGCAAGTTACTTTCTTCAAAAATACTCTTAAAGCACTCCAATGCCCATCGATAGCTACATTCAGTTTCGTTTGACATGAAAGCAAAAGCTGAGAAAAACGACTGATTTGTCGATGTTAAACCCACAATACAAAGTAAAGGTAATCGATATCGATTGGTCTTATAAGTGCAATCAATCATGAAAGTATTTGAGAACATATTAGTCAACTTAACTGAAGTCGGATGTGCAAAGAATAAACATTCCAACTGATTAGTAGAAACAGTCACGACATTAAAACTAATATATCCATAATCAACAATGCACTTATATAAAAATTGTATTGGAGTCCCACCCTCCAATTCGGCTCTGAGAATCTTTGCTTTTTGGTTATAAATTGTCCTCAATGTTGTACTGTTGTCTGGATTTCTTTTCTTTAGCGTCATTAGTATTTTTCGGGGTTTCACAGATGCATTACACATATCCTCAACTATTTTTTGCTCGCACCTGCTTAGTCTTCCCGCATAAGGGTGTGCTTCTAAATGAACCATCTCATGATTATGAATCCCGTATTCAACTGTAATTTTCCATTCATTTTCTTCTTCTCTCCGTCCTCGAAGTGAAAATTTACAACCACATCTCTTTGAGCTAGATTTTCGTAGATTTTGCTTTACAAAATTTTTTGGATTTTGACTTGCTCGCACAACTCCATATCTATCGCATCCAAGAGTAACTCTAGGTTTTGCTCTTTTTTCGAGTTTGTCGGCCCTTAGAATGATAACAACAAATCCCAAGCCTTTACCAACATGTCTAGCCCATGCAATCAATTCTTCCTTAGTAGAAAAACTCATATTTGTTACAAAATGTTCCCCCATATCAACATGTGGTTGTTGAGGAACATCTCCATAAGTCAACAATTTTACCCCTCCACTGTGCATTTCACTCTAAAATTGATGAACCAACAAACAAAATCAATGCTAACTATTCAAAAAAAAAGAAAAATCACAACCCAAAAATTATGAACTGTATTACCTCAAAAGTGGGAGATATTGTTGGAGATGAAGGCTCCGACATATTCAACTAATTTTGAAGGTTGACAGAGAATCCCACGATTTGAATGCATAAAAGACCCTAAAAACCAAAAGACACTTTAGTTCTTCAAATCAAAAAATACATTTCGAATATAACATTTGATAAGGAGCATCACGAAAGGCGTTTAGATACAAGGATGAGTATGATTCTCATAATTAATAGGAGAATACAAGACATTTAGATACAAGGCATGAGTATGGACATGTTCTATACTCTTTGAATCAAAACATAGACATGTTCTATACTCTTTGAATCGTGCTTTCATTTACCTCTTGTCATAAGCATTTTTTGGGTGAAAAATCTCTTATTATTATTGTTTATGCCATAAATCAACTCCCACCTCCTGTGATCAACCGCCAATTCCTATATGAAATGTTGTATGAAATATCTTCAAACTATAGTCTTTGGATTTGCTTGCTTCATTTTTTTTGCAACATCAAAAACGCCTAAAACTTGTTTTTCAAGTCCAATTTATTGCTTCCCAGGCTATGGTATTGAACATAAAAGATACCATTGTTTGGTATCTTGACCCATCGCATTCTGGGAACACAATATATTCCTCACTATCCAAATTTTTGCATATTTTCTCTTGCATTCACTCTTCCTCTTTGTTCCACTCCTTTTCCTACTAATTTTAATGCAGGTACCACAAATAAAATCAGCATACCGCACTCCCAAGAACATGCATACCACAGATAAAATCAGCATACCACACTCCGAAGAACATGCACAAATACCACTTATAAGCAAAAACTAATCGGCATCAACTTCCCGCTCCTCCAAAACCCCATCTTGGACGAGCTTATCAACAAAAAAAACTAATCGGCATCAAAGAGGCTCAACGGAAACATTACCGGGCGGTGAGGGGGAAATCGGGGCTTTGCTATCCAGCCGGCGAGGAGGGAAAACGCACAGTCGCACCCACACACTTCTCCAGGTGGCGGCGCCGGCAGCAAGGAGGCTTCCGAATGGGCGGCGCGGCGTTGGCGAGCAGTTCGCACGGTGGCGGAGGTCGGCCCGGCGGTGCGGAGGTCGGCGATGATTTCTCCGAGCGGAGCGGCGGAAGATGTATCGTGGGATTAGGGTTCGCGATGAGAGGGGGGCGGCAATTAGAGGTTTTATTAGAAAAAGAAATTGATTTTCTTTTTTAAGAGAAGGGACTGCAAGTATCCATAGATGGCCTGCAAATATCACCGCCCTAAAAATATAAATGGATGAAATTAATCAACCCGTAAGAACAACCATAAATAGATATAGACCGTTAAACTCATTTCACTTGATTGAGTTAAAAAAGTGCAAAAAAAAGCCCTAAACCTATGACACTAAAATTAAAGTAATTGAGAACCTATTCAGTTTTCTTTACTAGAGAATTAACCGCACGGCCAATAACGCAGAAAATTCCTGCAAGATATCGATGACTAGGGCTCCCTTTGGGGGCGGGGGTGGTTATTTTCATCGGTCAAGCGGTTACTGTAAGTGTATATTCGGACGAATAACGGGCTCGGGGGCTTTGCGCGTATTTAACCCTAGGTTTTCTCTATTTATACCTAGCTGGGGACAACGGGGAGTAAGTTCCACTTAGACTTTCCTCCGGATGTTTCGAGCGCCTTCTACATTCTCGAAACAGGTCCCTCTGGCGCTCGCTCGCGATTTCTAGGGTTCGCCTTCGTTCCTGATAGTTGCCGCCGTTCTCCTTTGCCTTTTTTGCGACTGTTCTTCTTCGCCTCCTTCTTCCTTCGTTGACGGAGAACGAAGGAGTGAAGAACGACGTCGTCGCTCTATAAGCCGCCTACAAAGGGTTCGCCGCCGCGTTTGCTTTCGCGGAACAAAGGGTTCGCGGTTCTCTGCTTCCTGATCGACGATCGCTCCTGGGCCTTTCGCGTCCCCTTGAAGCCGCCTGCTTGGGCTCGCCGTCGCGTTCGCCGCCGCTGAACAAGTGCCGCCTGCTTGGGCTCGCCGTCGATCTCGCCGTTACGTCTTCCCCGTTGCGGATCCAGGGTTTTCGGTCGACGATCGCCCGTTCGACGATCGCTTCGCAATTCTTCGATCGACGATCGCCCGTTCGACGATCGCTTCGCAAATCTTCGGTCGACGATCGCCCGTTCGACGATCGCTTAGCAGATCTCGGTCGACGATCGCCCGTTCGACGATCGCTTAGCAGATCTCGTTCGACGTTCGTCCGTTCGACGATCTTTGGTCGACGTTCGACGATTCCCGGTCGACGTTCGACGATCGTTCCCCGGTCGACGTTCGCCCGTTCGACGATCGCCTAGCCGATCCCAGTCGACGTTCGACGATCCCTGGTCGACGATTGTTTTTTCCGTTCGACGTTTGTCTCTTCCTGATCGTCGATCGCCTTTTTCAGTCGACGATCGCCGTTCCAGTGGAGCCGATCCCCGGCTGCTGAGCTCGTGTAGCCGTCTCCATTCCCCTCTCTCTTGTGTGCTGGGTTTTCTTGGATCCAGTTAGGGCTTGCAAGCAAGTCAAGATGAGGAACTCTAGCTTGTCCTCTCCAGTACCCATGAACAAATTGGAGAAGTTCACTGCCACAGAGTTCAATGATTGGAAGTTGAACACTCAGTTCGGGATGAAATACCTGAACGTTTTCTACACCATCAAGTCTACTCGTGCTGACGTTGCTGGGACTGAAGATGAGGCGCATTGGGTCGAAGATGAGGACTTCTGCAGGGATTACCTGCTGAACTGCCTCTCCTCCAGCCTGGCCAAGAACTACATCAAGATGCAGTCTGCTAAGGAGATCTGGGAAGCACTGGAGGAGCACTTCAAGCAGGAGGAGGACCTCTCCAAGGCTCATCTGGTGGACAAGTTCCACTCCTTCAGCTTCGACGAGGAGAAAGTCATTCTCCCTCAGGTATCCGAATTTGAAAATTTGGTTGATTCTCTGCATAGTGAGTCTATTAGTCTGCCAGATAGTTTTGTTGCGGGCACAATTGTGTATAAGTTGCCATCCTCATGGTATAATTTCAAAACGGAGATGTACCGCAAGAAGATGCAGGTTGGTCTGAACGACCTCAAGCGTTTCATACGCATTGAGGATGAGAACAGGACGAAGCACGCCTTGGAAGCTGTTGGCAAGCAGAAAGCTGCTGCCAACATGATTTCAAGCTCTAAGCGTGCTCCTCCCCCTCACAAGACCAAACCGTCTCGTAGTAGCCCTCAGGTTGCAGGACCGAGTAGACCCTCTAAGAAATTTAAGGATAAATGTTTTAACTGCAACAAGTGGGGACACTATGCATCTGACTGCAAGTTACCGAGGAAGGAAAGAACTAAGGCACCACAAGAGGGCAACCAGGCCCATCTGGTTAGTCAAGCTGAGCCATCCGACTTTGTTGCCATGGTCGGACACGAGCAAGCCAGCACAGAGTGGTTCCTAGATTCTGGGGCAACGTGCCATGTTTGCAACAATGCTAATCTCTTGACAGGGCTGAAGAATGCAAAGGAATCAGTGACTGTAGCAGATGGAGGAACAGCTGACGTATTGAAGGTGGGGAACGCAACTCTGTTGCTCTCCTCAGGTAAGTCTTTACTTTTAAAGAACGTAAAATTTTTTCCTTCTTTATCTGTTAACTTAGTGTCTATTAGTTTGTTGTGTGATGCTGGTATGTCAGTTACTTTTTGTAGCGGTAGAGTGACTCTGTCAGTTAACTCTCACTACTTTGGATGTGCTTACGTCCAAAATAGGATGTACCGTCTGAGTCTAGCAAATGAGGTAGTGCAACAAGTTCAATTGAATTTAGTTAGCCCTAGGACTCTACATGAGAGACTAGGACACGTAAACTACAGGAAAATGTTCCAAGTCGCTAGAACTCATAAGATCACATTAGACACTAAGTCTCCTCTTGGAAAATGTGAAGTGTGTGCTCAGACTAAGATCACTAGGAAACCTTTTGGCACGGTTACTAGGAGCACAACACCTCTTGAGCTTATACATTCCGATATTTGTGACTTTAAGAATTTTGTCACTAGAGGTGGAAGGACTTATGACCACGTTCATAGATGACTGCACAAGGTTTTGTCATATTTCGTTGCTTAAAACTAAAGCCGAAGCGTTTGAAAAATTTTGCCTTTTCAAAACCAGAGTAGAAAACCAATTAAGCATGAAAATAAAGAGATTTAGGAGTGATAGAGGAGGAGAATACATGTCTAGTGAGTTCAGATGCTTCCTTGCTTCACAGGGCATCATCGCAAAAACCACTGCTACTTACTCCCCCCAATCTAACGGCATAGCCGAGCGCAAGAATAGAACGTTAACAGAGATGTTGAACTCTATGCTGCTCACTGCAGGCATGCCTTCCGCTTATTGGGGAGAAGCAGTCTTGACTGCGAATCACATTCTGAATAAAGTTCCTCATGCTAAGTTAGAGGTTACACCCTACAAGCTTTGGTTTAAGCGACCCCCGTCTTTAACTAGACTTAAGACCTGGGGCTGTATAGCCTATGTCAGGGTTCCTGACCCTAGACGGTCTAAGGTTGGACCTAGGACCAATACATGTGTCTACTTAGGTTGTGCTGAAGATAGTGCTGCAGATAGATTCTTAGACTTGTCTAATAATATAATTATTGAATCTAGGGATGCAGTGTTCTTCGAGGATAAATTCCTCAAAGATAAGAACTTAACAATCCCAGGTATGCAAGCAACTATTACTGAGGAAGATCCTGAATCAGTACCGAGCACCTCCTCCTCCGTTCCGGTAGATAACTCTGTCCTAGAGTCTAGGAGAACTTCAGTGAGAGAGAGAACCCCCAGAACCTTCGGTAGTGATTTTGTCACTTACCACGTTGAGGATGATCCATCTACCTTTAAGGAAGCGATGAGCTCAAGGGATTCCCTACTCTGGAAAGAAGCTATTGAGGATGAGATGAACTCTCTCCTTCAGAACGACACCTGGACGTTAGTTGATAAGCCAACAGGGGCTAAAACTGTAGGGTGCAAGTGGGTTCTGAAAAGGAAACTAAATCCCGATGGTAGCGTAGCTCAGTATAAAGCACGCCTGGTGGCTAAAGGTTTCACACAAGTAAGCGGAGTAGACTACTTTGATGTATACTCACCCGTGTGTCACTTAGCAACCATTAGGGTTCTTCTTGCTATTTCGGTCATTGAGAACTTTGTTGTTCATCAAATGGATGTTAAGACTGCGTTCTTGAACGAAGATCTGACCGAAGAGATCTACATGAGTCAACCTGAAGGTTTCATTGTAGACGGTCACGAAAACAAGGTCTGTAAGCTTTTAAAATCGCTATACGGATTAAGACAAGCACCGAAATTATGGCATGAGAAGTTTGACTATACTGTAAAGAACATGAGATTCATGTCGAGTCTCTCGGACAAATGTCTTTACATACGTCATAGATCAGACAACGTCGCCATAATATGCTTGTACGTGGATGATATGCTGATTCTTGATTCTGATCAATCCGTGGTGGATGACGTTAAGTCGGAACTAATGCAGACGTTTAACATTAAAGACCTCGGTGTAGTTGACACTATACTAGGTATGCAAGTGAGCTTTGGGACACATGGCATTTCCCTAAGTCAAAGCCACTACATCCAGTCCATGTTGGACACGTGGGGATACAGTGAACGTAAATCGGCTGAGACACCATACGATTATTCTAACCGCTTAAAGCCCAATGGTGGTGCTGCGGTTCGACAGTTAGATTATTCTAAACTGCTTGGTAGCCTCATGTACGCTATGGTCTGTACGAGACCTGACATTGTCTTTACGGTCGGCATGTTAAGTAGGTTCACTAGCAATCCTGGCCAAGACCATTGGGATGTCCTCGATAGGCTGATGCGATACTTAAAGCACACCCGACAGTATGCTTTATGTTATAATGGTCATCCTCCAGTTCTGGAAGGATATTCTGATGCATCATGGTGCTCAAAAGTAAACGACAGCAAGTCCACTAGTGGATTCCTCTTCACACTAGGAGGAGCAGCTGTAGCCTGGAAGTCCAAGAGACAGTCGTGCATTGCACTCTCATCTATGGAATCCGAACTCTATGCTCTAGCTTCAGCTGATGAAGAGGCAGAGTGGATAAGAGATTTGGTGATGGACATTCCACTGTCGAGCCTGAAACTGAGTTCTGTTGCAGTTTACTGCGACAATCAGGCTACTAAAACGATTGCTACGAACACGTTGTTCAATAGCAAAAGAAGACAACTACGGATGAAACAAGCCTGGTTGACCTCCCTTACGAGTCAAGGGATTGTGAACCTCGTTGATGTGAGGTCAAAAGATAATGTTGCAGACGCCCTTACTAAAGGATTAAATAGAGCTCTCACAATCAAAACATCGGGGGAAATGAGATTAAAGTTCATAGAAATATGAAACTTTCCTCCAACGTTTATGTTTTGATACGTACGAGCCTATAGCTGTCAACATTCAAGCATCTAAATAGTAATAGACTGAAAACCCCAAATAATTTCTTGATGAAAACCCAAGATGGTTGGATGCTGGTTATTCCACACTTGATAACCTAACGTCCTCCCATTGTAAGTTGATTCAAGAGTTATTCAACTGGGAATTGAAAGTCGTTGTAAATGTTAACCTAAACATTATTGGTCACAACACATTATTCAACATTTGATAATGTTGCACGTGATGTGTGCCCACATGTGTTGGTGAGGCACATAGTGATCCGTAATGAGTAAGGTAACATGACTAGTCCTAGTTAGACTGGATGAGATGCTGACAGAGTTACTTCACCGTTGCTAGAAGTGCTAAGCTCATTTAGTAAGAGCTAGTTTACTTTAAATGTTACTGCATATGTTTATGAATTCATAGAGTCTGACTCATGAAATTCCTTGCAGGCTACGATGGAGATTTTGGAGGAGCTGTAGACCTGGACATAGATGACGATGATCTACTAGATGAGTAGAATCATCAAACGTTTAATTCATGTCTTTGTTTTGTAATAATTATTCAGACTATGGTTTTGGACAGCATCTGTGTGGTGGTTTGTCGTTGAGGCAAAACCTTTATTTTGTTTTATTAGTATGATCTGTCCTGATTGTTTTTGCTTAGTTTGGATTATTATTTTGTCTACACTCCAGCACCCCAAAACGTCACCGTTATTTGTCACGAATATAGGAGGAGATTGTAAGTGTATATTCGGACGAATAACGGGCTCGGGGGCTTTGCGCGTATTTAACCCTAGGTTTTCTCTATTTATACCTAGCTGGGGACAACAGAGAGTAAGTTCCACTTAGACTTTCCTCCGGATGTTTCGAGCGCCTTCTACAGTTACGACCGCATGAATCGGACCTTAATTATGATCCGGTTCATGCGGTCGTAACAGCTTGACCGGTGAAAATAAATCCCCCCAAACAGAGCCTAGGAATTGTTGGTCTTCAAAGACGAGTTCAAAGACAA
Source organism: Platanthera guangdongensis (assembly GCA_039583875.1). Lineage (NCBI taxonomy): Eukaryota > Viridiplantae > Streptophyta > Magnoliopsida > Asparagales > Orchidaceae > Platanthera > Platanthera guangdongensis. The sequence continues at coordinate 15,870,619 of CM077158.1, read as the reverse complement.
CTTTTTGATAGATGAAGACAAGGATAGCAATAACAGTGTCGTTAAACGCCATCACAATCTATGAGGTCAAGGGTGCTATTTGGGGTTTCAACCAATGCAAACAGGCAGTGGTTGAGACCTTGGAGTTCTGGGATCATATCCCCCAAATGACCTTTTATTAAGGTTTCATTTGGCACAACGGTGGCGCTCATGAATGCTGTAATTATGAACCATCGTTCGTGAACATGCGTGCTCACATATCGAGCTTCATTCACTTTTACGTTCAAAACTAGTTGTTTTTCTTGTTGGTGGTAAACCATTATCACACCAAGCATACATTTTATGACGGTGGAGTTTTTTTCCAAATTCTTTGGAGCAAAAACCACTGTGCCCAAGGCTCCGTTTGACCGAGCTTATTTGCTACAGTGAATTTGGACAAAAGCGCTCCATCATAAAATATATGTTTGACATGACAATTGTTATGACCGTCACAAAGACAAGAAAACTAATTTTGAACATAAAATTAGGAGTTACTTTTGTGACGTCGGACATTCACAGACAAAGATTCATAACCACCGTGTTCACGACCGCCAAATCATATGGATATCTTCCTAAGAAAATCATTCTAAGGCTCCGTTTGGCATGATGGTTGTGGCCGTAAACGCATAGGTTAAACCGTCATTTGTTAAGGATCGCCAAACAAACATCATGAGTTTCAACATAAAAGTGGATGAAGTTTCTTTGGTGGGCGGTTAACGAATGACAATTTAGGCTTCATTAATTTTAGCGGTGGCGGGTAGATCCGGCGGGTGGAAACGGAGAGTTCGAACCGAAGGGGGGAGGTGACTACTCCAAACGGAACTTTTTGGGACGTTTCTCAAGGCGGACGGGCGGAAACGGAGCAAACGCCGCCGGAGGTTCATTTATTTACCCTCCTTCCGCCAGCGTTTGCCCAAAATTAAGAACCTAAACCATAAACCAAATAGAGCCTTAATGTTCATGAACGTCACCACCATGCCAAACGGACCCTAAATTGATTTTAACATTATGTGCGTAATATATCCTCTCTCTAGGCAATATGTTGAAAATAGTTTATTTAATTTTTGGGGCCTGTTATCAAGAAACAATTTCATTAATAGCGTAATAGTAGTGTAAAACCGGCCCATATCCTATAATTTATATGAAGGCCGGCCCAATTAACAAACTTATTGAGATCTGTAGTATAATCTATCACAAGTTGTTACTACCTGCTCTAGCTCTCTAGGCGGGTGGTCCGGGTGAATAAACCGGTTCAAACTTTGAGCCAAGAAGATTCGTTGGAAATGCAAGTTAAAAGTTGAGTGTAGTTGGATAGTTCATTCCTTTCTTAAAAACTGAAAATATCTTTTTGAAATATTGACTTCTCTCTCAATTGAATTTAAACAAATTTATCGAGGGGCCCAACCAACATCTTTTTCCAATACGTTTTTTTCAATGCGTCTATCTTATCAAAGTCGTTTTTCTTTACTCCGGTCATCATTTTTGATGTATCGATAGTCAAAATTCATTTCACAAAAAAAATTCAAATTCACTAACTATTTTGAAAAAATAGCTTAATAATTACATTCCTGCACATAATTTTCTAGCGTAGGCGACATTTAAATTAACAAAACTTTGCTTAATAATTATATCTATATTTATATAAGAGAAACATGAAAGGAGAACAATGCATAATTGGTGCAAAAGCTTGAACTTTTTGTTTGTTTTTTGTTTTACTTTTTTGACGGGGCTCCGCTCATACAATCAATCGCGACAGTACCTCAATTTTGATAGTGCACCGGAGGCCCCGTACCCCGCATGACATTATCTCGGACACGACTTTGTCCCGGCGCGACGGAGCTCCCGCCGCTCGCAAATCCGTGAGTGTTATACTCCGCTCGTCGCTCAAATTTACGGTGCACACAGGGGTTTACGAGCGGCCGGAAGAACTTATTTTTTATTGTATTGTGGTAGAGGAATTTAACACATTTTTAAACTTAAGAAAATAAATTTTTTTACAAAATAAATTTTTTTAATAAAGAGAAGTAAAATGAGAAAATGATTGTTTAAGCAAAGGTTTTTTTCTTTTTTAATATAGTATAAATATATTTACACTATATACACAGATAATCTTTTGCCATATTGCATAATACGGACTGTCAAAACAATTCTAGCCGTTCAACACACGCAGTACAGTTTTTTTTTTAAAAATGAAAACGCTGAGATTTGAATCCTTACATAAGCTAGGGCATTAATACAATACCGTTAACCAACAAAACCAAATATCTTTTATGGAATAAAGATAAAATTATGATATACCTACAACTGATACAAGTATACAAATATATATACTTAAATTTTAAAATGTAATTAATACAAATTCATAATATTACAAGTGACAATATACAATGAACATCATGTCATTACAATAGTATCCCAATAATGACGGTGTAGCCGGGCGGCTTCGCTCGTACCCCATAGAGCTCAGTACTCCAGTTGATAGTCAATCTTCTATTGTGCTTCAGGTGGGGGGGGGGGGGGGGGGGGGGGGTAAGTGGAGAGAGCGTCGGTCGTGCCACGACACCGTCGTGATTGCGGTACTGTCGCGGCGGCACGAGCTAACCGCAGTGATTATTCAAAGAAATCCTTTTGCCATGCCATCAACTCTTCTCAGCCGTGGGATCGTTTTCCATTCAACTGTAACCGTTGGATTTCTCTTGAAAACAAAGACAAAAGCCCGCCCCATCACTCTTCCCCGCTCCACGGATTCGCAAACCTACATAACCTCGTGTCCCCTCCGCTCTCGCCCGCCCTAGGGTAGAGTGATAGCCAGCACGCTCCCTCTGCGTCCCTCCTCTACTCTCGCGACTACCATCTATCTCGCCGGCGTCATCCCACGATCTCGCATGGAACATCTCAAAGGTACGCCCTAACGTTTTCTTCCTCATCGCTTCCACTCCCGTTTCTCCGTTCTCATCCACGGCCACCCTCACCCACGACTTCGCCGTAAACAGGGAACCCTCTTCTCGCTGGAATCTTAGCCATTTCCACTAGCCCACATCCGGCATCTTCACCAGGTACTCTTCCTCTCTTTCAGATCTCGATTTTAATATAAGCTTCGTTAATGTAGGATTACAGACGAACTTGGGTGTAAACAAAATAGAGATCATAAAACTCCTAGGTAAAGGAGAGATCATAAAACTAGTTTATTTCCTCCATCATTTAGGTTTGATATAGGATTAAAGCTTGCATGACATGTATGGCTAAATGGTTTTAAAAGAACCTTTAAAAGCTACATGGTTTGATATTTCATATAAAACAGCTTGTTAACTATCTACCTTGAATTCTAACTCATTGTTACGGCTTAACATTAGTGTATATTTGTAAGTAGTTTGTCTTGAGTATGGTACATTGTATAAGTCTATGTAACAGCAGAAAACATAAATAAAGAACCAACGGTCAAGATCCAGCCAAACGGGAAACCAGAACAGACGGCCAGGTTGACGCCAGCTCAGCTATCCAGGGAAAAGTATAAAGCTATGAGATAACGCCACGTGGAGGAAACATTCAAGGATTCACCAGCAACAGTCCATTATTAGCTAATTTAGTATTTCCAAGCACATTAATGTATTCCATATAATTAGATATAACGATCATATGTATTAGTGTAAATAAGTGCTGCTTATCTGTATTGGGGGATAAGTAATTTTAAATAAAAGTTTTCGTATTTTGCTTTCATTAAGTTCGCGTAACAGTAACCTCGCCGGGTTCTTCTCCGGAGAGGCTACATTGGTGCCCTCGTTGAGCCTCTCGCCATGACGGGTGCAGAACCACCGCCGAATACATGGCTCAAAGATCTATCCACCGGCCAACAAGAAATCTGGAAGACGATGGAGCAAAGGCACGCGGAGCAAGCCCAAAATTTCTCCCGATTGGAAGCCGAGGTGCTGAAAATCACAAGGACGGTACAACAATCTACCGAACAATCCGCGCAGGACTTGCGATCCCTCCGCCAGGAGATCAACTCTCTTTTGAAGGCACCACCAACCAGCACACAAGATGGGGGGCTTCAGCCCCTTCGGTCTCAGCCTGAGGGTCTTACGGGCCACTCTTCATCATCGACCGGGATAATAGTTACTCTGCCAACCACGGCCGCTCCCCCCCGCGGCTTTGGCACCTCTGCCATGACGTACCCATCTCAGCTCATCATCGATGGAAACGTCCAGTACTCCGGACCGTCATCTCACAATTTTCACGGAGCGACACAGGGGTTTGCCTTCGGTCTGCGAGGTCCGCCTGCCCCCCATTCTCCTGGAAATTGCTCACCAACCTACCAGCACTCTGGCCAGCCAGCACGCCAAGCGGAACTCTGGTGCAACGTCGGTCACAGCGCCTCCATCTCCGCCGAAGGCTCCATCTTCCCAACTTGCCGAGCATACCCCAACGCCAAAGAACCCACCGCCGGCGAATTTTCAAGCTCCAGCGTACACTGCGCTACAATACGGAAGAGACACAAGTTAACGCAACACGGACGTTGCTATCGAGGGAGGGGACTGATGTAACAGTATAAAACACAAATAAAGAACCAGCGGTCAAGATCCAGCCAAACGGGAAACCAGAACAGGCGGCCAGGATGACGCCAACTCAGCTATCCAGGGAAAAAGTATAAAGCTATGAGATAACGCCACGTGGAGGAAACATTCATGGATTCACCAACAACGGTCCATTATCAACTAATTTAGTATTTCCAAGCACATTAATGTATTCCATATAATTAGATATAACGGTCATATATATTAGTATAAATAAGTGTTGCTTATCTGTATTGGGGGAGAAGTAATTTTAAATAAAAGTTTTCGTATTTTGCTTTCATTAAGTTCGCGTAACAGTAACCTCGCCGGGTTCTTCTCTAGAGAGGCTACAACCTATAAATAGAGCCATTTGGTTGTAATAGACATGAATGGATCAATAATAGTTCTTCTTGGTCTTATGAGTAGGACTCTCATTTATTCTCTCTTCCCCAAACTTTGTCTCTCTCCTCAGACCATCCTCTCCGGCCTTCATCTAATTTCTCCTCGTATCTATCTCTTGATGCGTCTCTCTCCTTCGGCCCTTCTTCCTATGGGCATTGTTCTCGTATCTTTCCTTCTTTTCTAATGCCGGCAATCCCTCCGACGATCTCGTAATGATTTGATCGTTACAAATGGTGCTCTTGTTGGCGTTCTCGTTCCTCCATCAATGGCGATGAACATCGACAACAATTTAACAAGTGTTTTCAATCTCCCACATCGTAGCGTTGTTGCACAACTTTCCTGCCCTGAATTTCAGTGTGAGCACCCAAGATCACAAAAAACTGTAGGAGAGTAGATCAAGCTTGTTGCAGGCCACCTCCCTATTCTGCGATCAAACACGATACTCCAGGATTTATGCTCTAAAAATCTATAGTAATATTGGTAATCTGCTCTCAATTTCAAGAAATTTGTAGTCCAAGAACTCCACTACGTATCTTGCTCAAGAAGAACAATCCCTACTTATAACCTCCATTACCAACGCTTGAGATGAACGCATCATTTCCAACATTCAAGAAAGACACATTCCATCATGATCTTGATTGAATTCTTGAGGAAAATTGATTTCGAATGCGCCTCCATCAACAACAAAATTAACTTCACTGGGGAGGAACTTCTTGGCCTCTTCTACCCCTTCTTAAACTGGGATGCAAGAGAGGTATTTGAAGAACAGGGCAGAGAAATTGTCTCGATTACCATTCAAGCCTCTTCAACGTGTTGTTTATTCAAGCTCGGCATTTTCAAGCCTCTTCAGCGGAAGACAAGAAACTCTCAGTGCTTTCCCCTCAACTCCAGCGATCCTTGTGGATCCGAAGCATTTCCCTCAACAGAGGTCATGGCTGTTCCAGGCTCATAAAGATAACTCCACCATTTCCATTTGATTTGTCTATCCCAACTGATTGGCCTACCATAGAGCAATCTCAAGCTCTGCATCTTCAAGCCTTTTTTCACTTCCTCCCAGCTTCGTGAACCAAAGCTTTGCCCAAAGAGATCTAGCTGCCACGTGGACCAACCTCTTTTCGGTAACTTCAAACAACTAAAAAATTGCCACTGCTCCTGTGAACTTGCCGAAAAGGGAAAAAAGTGGAAGTCATTTTGACACCAAGAATGGCATCTCCGGCCGCTGGCACCGAGAAGCGGTCCAAATTCAGTCTCCGGCCGCCGACAACGAGAAGCAGTCCAAATTCAGAATCACTCGCAAAAAGATTCATCATTGTTGGAAACGTGTATGGGTTCCCGTACAACCTCAACTCCACAAACTAATTCCACTTAACAACAAATACCACCAAGTGTAGCTAGCGAGACCACCCTCTCAAACCGCCTACCCGCGCGGTTAGCAACTCAGCGAGAACCTTCTCTCGCCCGGAGAGAGCGTACACACTTGGCGAGTGCACCTCGGCGAGACCGCACCCCACTCGCGGCTAGTCCTTCACCAGCGAGCACACGCGAACTGCGTCCTGGCGAGACCGCCACCACCAAACAGCGGGATGCCCTCTCAACGGCGAGATCACCAACTCGCCCGGCGGCTAGATACTCCTACTCGCACAACACGAATCCCCTTCTCGCTCGGTGGGCAGAACAACAAAGCGATCTCCTTCTCGCGCGGCGAGGGTACCGCCGACGAGATCTCCCTTACGAGAACTCTACTCGCCCGACAACCTCCTCTTGCCGCACGGCTAGAAAAACTCACACCGCTGCTAGCGTCGCAGCGCTCCTTTCTCAAAACGAAAACCGGAAATGGGAAAGGGAACTTCACTATCTCATCAATCTTTAAATGAACTACATACATGCCTCTTTATAGGCAAACAAAATCAATCACCTTCTCTCTCCTATTTAATGCACACTCTCTCTCCTATTAATCACTCATACGTAAAATAATATTAAAACACTAATATTGACCCGGTCAACAAAACAAAGTCCAACACACTCCCCCTCAAACTTGGCAGCACATGCCGAGTTTGCCTTTGAGCCTTAGGAACGTCTCCACCTTCAAAGCTTTTGTGAAGATATCCGCAATCTGCTCTCCGGTAGGGCAATACACCACTTCAAACGTCTTCAGCTCCACCTGCTCACGGAGGAAGTGGTACCTCGTCTCGATGTGTTTGCTACGCCCATGTAACACAGGTTTCTTCGCGAGCTGGATGGCTGACATGTTGTCAACATACATCGTCATGGGTCCATCCTGAGGATGATGTAGCTCCTCCAAGAGATTCCTTAACCAAATTGCTTGGCAGGTACAAGCTGCTGCTGCTGCTATATACTCCGCTTCACATGATGACAAGACAATCGTTGCCTGCTTTTTTGAGCTCCATGAGAACACTCATGTTCCCACATGGAAAGCGTACCCGGAAGTACTCTTCCGGTCATTCACGTCTCCACCATAATCACTGTCCTAGTACCCAACCAAATTTAACTCCTCTCCAGTAGAATATTTCAGTCCATGACCTCTCATACCATTCACGTATCTCAGGATCCTCTTCGCAGCCGTGAAGTGGTCCTGCTTTGGCTCCTCCATGTACCTGCTTATTATTCCAACAACGTACATGATATCAGGTCGGGTGAAGGTCAGGTAGCGTAGGCTCCCCACCAAGCTCTTGAATAAGGTAGAGTCTATCGCTCCCTCCTTTGACTCCTTGCTCAACTTTAGTCCTGGGTCGGCTGGAGTAGAGATAGACTTGCTATTCTCCATACTGAACTTCTTCAAGATCTCTTCAACATACTTCTTTTGTGAGATAAAGATCTCATCTTTTCTTTGCTGTACCTCCACACGTAAGAAGTAGTTGAGCTCTCCCAGATCCGTCATCTCAAACTCCTTCTTCATCATCCTCTTGAACTCCTCGTACATGGAAGGGTTGTTGTCAGTGAATATCATATCATCTACGTATAGACATATGATCATCATGTCGCCGTTCTTCCCAACCTTCGTGTAGAGGGCATACTCATGAGGGCTCTTCATATAGTCATGTTTCTGGAGGTATGCATCTATCCTCCCATTTCAGGTGCGGGCTCCTTGCTTCAGCTCATACAACGCCTTGTCCAGCTTGCACTCTTTCCTTTCTTGCCCTTTCACCACATATCCTGGGGGCTGTTCGATGTACACATCTTCCTCCAGGTAGCCATTCAGGTAAGCAGATACAACATCCATCTGCATGATCTTCCATCCATGGTGAGCTGCCAGTGCGATGATCAACCTGATAGTGTTAATCCGCGCTACTGGGGCAAATATTTCATCGTAGTCCACTCCTTGGACTTGCCGGTAGCCCTTTACGGCTAGCATTGCCTTGTGCTTCTGTACGCCTCCATCTTTGTTCTTTTTCACCTTATAGACCCACTTCACCCCGAGGGGTTTGTGGCCAGCAGGTGGATCCGCCATCTTCCAAGTGTCATTTTTCTTGATGTATTCTATCTCCACATCCATTGCTTTTCTCCAAGTTTTTTCTTGGGCAGCTTCATCATAAGAGTGCGGCTCACAATCTGCTAAGAGACAATATAGAGAAAAATTGTTAAGTGTCGGTGCCGTCTCCTCATAAATCTCCTCCAACCTCCTCATCCTAGGTTGAGGACGATCATCTTTGCTTCCGCTGGTGCTAGCTTCACCAGATCTGCCTCCACTAGTACTTGCTCCACTTGAGTAGGGGGTGAGGGCTCCCCCTGACTCTCCACTAGGTGGTGATGGTGGCATAGCTCCACCCATCTCAGCTTTGGCTTCCTGACTATCCTTCTCTTCATCATCATCAAAGAACATCCCCTTGATGCTCCTCACCGCTTCATCCCAGCTCCAACAGCTATCTTCCTCAAACACGACGTCCCTTGAGATTATAGTCTTCTCCGTCACTGGGTTGTACAACTTATGCTCCACAAAGATGCACTTCTACTTCTGTCATCTAGCTTCTTCCTTCTCTGGTCCAAGACATGAGCATAAGCTACACATCCGAAAACCTTTAAGTGCTTCACGCTCGGCTTCCATCCACTCCATGCTTCAAATGGAGTCATGAACTTCACACTCTTCGTGGGGCATCGGTTTAGCAAGTACACAACAACCTGTACTGCTTCTGCCCAGAACTTCTTTGGCAACCCCTTGCCCTTCACCATGCTTCTTGCCATATTCATAATGGTCATGTTCTTCTTTTCTGCGACGCCATTCTGCTGAGGTGAGTACGCCGCAGTCAACTGATGTGAGATCCCCCATTCTTTGCAGAAATCATCAAACAGCCTCGAGGTGTACTCCCCACCTCTATCTGTCCTTAGCACCTTCAGTGATTGACCGCTTTCCTTCTCCGCCATCGCCTTGAACTCCTTGAACCTGTCAAGGGCCTCAGCCTTCTCTCTTAAGAAATACACCTAACACTTCCGACTGAAGTTGTCGGTGAAGCTGATGTAGTACTTGCTTCCGCCTACTGAGGTTGTCTCAAACGGATCAGCTATGTCCGAGTGAACTAGTTCAAGTTGTCTCCTCGCTCTTCTAGACTTGCCGCCTTCAAACGTTTGTCTCTTCTGCTTCCCCTTCGTATATGCCTCACAGATCTTCTGTGGAGGCGAGATCATGGGTAGGCCTTCCACCATCTTGGAATGAGATAGCAGCTTCAACCCCGTGAACCCCAGATGGCCCATCCTGTGGTGCCATAACCATGCTTCCTCTTCTTCCTCCGTCCTCGCGAGACAGACCGTCTCCTTGGCATCCATCCTCATTGTGAAGAGACGATTCGTCGTCATCTTTACCTTTACTACCTCTCTTCCTTGATGGTCCTTCATGACCAAGGACCCATCCTTCAACAACACGCAGTACCCTTTCTCCACCAGCTGTCCAAGACTTAAGATGTTACTCTTCAAGCCTGTCACATAGAACACGTCATTGAGGTGCACCTCCTTGACATTTAAGGTGACCATAATCATTCCTCTTCCTTCCACTGATATCTTCGAAGCATCACCGAAACTGACCTCACCACCATTTGGTTCGAGGCTGGTGAACAGTTCCTTCTCTCCACACATGTGGTTGCTTGCACCTGTATCCAAGTACCATACTTCATTCCTGCCACCTTCAGCTCCTCCGCAGGTTAGGAACATCATCAGATCGCCACCAGTATTGCTTGCTTTTGCGTAATGGTTGACCTCTTCTTTCTTCATCGGTGTCCAACAGTCATAGCTCATATGCCCAAACTTGTTACAGTTGTAACACTGTATTTGAGACATATCTCCCCGGCCTCTTCCTTGGCCTCTGCCTCTTCCCCTTACTTCTTTCCTCCCACCATGAGGTTGCTCCGCCTCTCTTTGGTGGTAGAAATTTCTTCCTTGATCTCTTCCTCCTCTTCTTCCTCTGCCTCTTCCTTGGTAGCCACGACCATGCTGGCCTCCTCTTCCAGAGCTCTCTCCAAAGTTCAACTGTGACTGAGGTGCTTTACCCAAGCCACTTGACTCCTCCTCGTCTTGTAGCATGTGGTACTCATGAGCCTGTAGAGATCCAACTAGTTCATCCACAGTCATCAAAGTGAGATCATTCGATTCCTCAATCACTACCACCACATGCCAGAACTTCTTTGACATAGAGCGCAAAAGCTTCTCCATGAAACTTACGTTATCTACCGTCTCTCCATTCCTCTTCATCTCATTTGTGAGCGTCCGCAGACGGGTCACATAATCTCCAACCTTCTCTGAACTCTGCATCTTCATCACTTCATACTGAGCTCGAAGGGATTGCAACTTCACCTTCTTAGCTTTATCAACTCCTTGCATGGAGCGTTGCAACACTTCCCATGCCTCCTTCGAACTAGTCGCATTTGAGATCTTCTCAAAGGTCGCCTCATCGACGCCTTGATATAGTAAAAAAAGAGCCTTCTTATCCCTCTTCTTGGACTCCCTCAACGTCATCCTCTGTGCGTTAGTCAATGCCGTCTCTGCTTCTGCAGTAAGCTCCTCATAGCCATCATCGACTATCTCCCACAACTCCTTTGAGGCAAGTAGCACCCTCATCTGGATGCTCCAGTTGGCGTAGTTCGTCTTTGTCAACTTGGGAACTTGTCCTGGCATAGAACTACCCATCTCCATCACTTCAAGACTTCAACTCTTCCGAGCGACTTCCAAGGTTCGGAGCCTGCCTCTGATACCACTTGTTGGAAACGTGTATGGGTTCCCGCACAATCTCAACTCCACAAACCAATTCCACTTAACAACAAATACCACCAAGTGTAGCTAGCGAGACCACCCTCTCAAACCGCCTACCCGCGCGGTTAGCAACTCGGCGAGAACCTTCTCTCACCCGGTGAGAGCATACACACTTGGCGAGTGCACCTCGGCGAGACCGCACCCCACTCGCGGCTAGTCCTTCACCAGCGAGCACACACGAACTGCGACCTGGCGAGACCGCCACCACCAAACAGCAGGATGCCCTCTCAACGACGAGATCACCAACTCGCCCGGCGGCTAGATACTCCTACTCGCACAGCACGAATCCCCTTCTCGCTTGGTGGGCAGAACAACAAAGCGATCTCCTTCTCGCGCGGCGAGGGTACCACCGGCGAGATCTCCCTTGCGAGAACTCTACTCGCCCGACAACCTCCTCTTGCCGCACGGCTAGAAAAACTCACACCCCTGCTAGCGCTGCAGCGCTTCTTTCTCAAAACGAAAACCGGAAATGGGAAAGGGAACTTCACTATCTCATCAATCTTGAAATGAACTACATACATGCCTATTTATAGGCAAATAAAACCAACCACCTTCTCTCTCCTATTTAATGCACACACTCTCTTCTATTAATCACTCATACATAAAATAATATTAAAACACTAATATTGACCTGCTCAACAAAACAAAGTCCAACAATCATCACATCAGCTCTAGGATCAAGAACCTGGTTAATACATCAAGTTGGCCGTTGCCGTTTGATCTGACGTCCTTTGATCAGTGAGACCTACTCAGAACAAAGATTAATTAATCAAAAATCATCACCCAAGCGAGTATACCACCACCTACTCAATGGGCTTTCAAGTTTCAATGGGCTCATACGCAACAACTTTCACCTTCATCTATCTCAAATTCTCAATATTTCACCGGCCCAGATGATCCACTGATGGGAACTCCAAAGCAGTTCGGTTGAGATCAAAATTTAAGCCTGGAATGAAAGATTAAGAAGAGTCAGGACATGTTACTATCAATAATGCATTAACATCTTCGCTGACACGCCATATTTTTTTTCAAGGACTAAACGACGAGGATGTCATTTTTCGGGCAGGGTTGGAATGTTACGGTTTAGCATTAGGGTATATTTGTAATTAGCTTGTCTTGAGTATTGTACATTGTATATGCTCATAAATAGGGTCTTATGGTTGTAATAGACATGAATGGATGAAAAATAGTTCTTGTTCTTATAGAGTAGGACTTATTTCTTCTCTCTTCTCCAAGCTTCGTTTATCTCCTCCGACCCTCATCTCTATCCCTTGATGCGTCTCTCTCTTTTGGCCCTTCCTCCTATGGGAATTCTTCTCATTTCTTTTCTTCTTTTCTAATGCCGGCAATCTCTCCGGCGATCTCGTAACGATTTGATTGTTACACTCATCTGGAGATATTTCTAAAATTTGGCATCGAGCAATTTAGGAGATTGTGCTCTCACAAGTCACATCAGAAGTTGTTGCATAGTTTTTGGAGGTTCCACATAAATCTTAAGTTTTCTAGTGAAGCAACATGTTCGTGAACAGAGCCCATCGGTGAGCCTCGTAAATCTAGTGTTCTCTGTGTTATGTCTATCATTTTGGTTATTTCCTAACAAATACAAATGAACTAGTATAGGATTCATTTCCAAGGACATTAACGGAACATCCACATAAATAATTGAACCCCATTGACAATCGTACTCATTCCCTTCACTTAATCCTTTAAGAAAATCCTTGAGAGTACCTGTTCTATAGCAAACCAGCACCCAAGGTTTAAACCCTTAGACAAGCCAATCAGCTCAAATGCATTCAATGCTGCTGGTTGTTCTTCCTTCCCCAATGCGTGGTGCTCCTGGCAAATTCATGAATACATTGGATGTTGATGAGAGATACCTTATGACACTAGAGCTCAATACGAAGTGAGAGGTGTTACATATAAAGTAACTTATGTAAACGAGCAGCCTCGGCCGCAAGACATTCCTTCAAAAATTCTATTTCACACAGCATAAAACAGGCGACGGCAAACAACGAGGTAGGACAGTTGTCGGTGCTCAGGAGGAACCCCATGTCAGACTACTCATATTACAAATAATCATTTGCTTTTATTTTATAAAAAAACATGTTAAGGGGCCGTTTGATGAATGTTGAACAGGCGGGTGATCGTAAAGCCAAATTTTTTAATAAGAAAGTGTCAGAACCTGAGCAGTCCTGGTGGTTAGATGAATAGGACTTGCGGGCAGGATAAGCGGTCTGACGGCTAGTACTGCGAACATGTCTAGCAGACAAAATAAGCAGTTTGGCGGCTAGTACTGGCGGACAGGTCTGTTGGTCTGGCAGACTTGAGAGGCAAACAGGTTTGGCGGTCTGCCTATCCTGTAGTCCTAGCATTGTTATTGTAGTGTGGTCTGCTGAGATTAGTTACATTGACGGTCAGGCGATTAAGACCAACCTAACCGCGCGAGATGCTTCTGTAGTCTTCTCGCAGTTGTGCTGCTTGATGATCATCAGAGTTTTTACCGCCAGTTGGAGATCGAGTACTCTCAAACATGAACACTGTGCGGTCTGGCGGTTAGACTCAATCTAAGCGCAGCTATTTATCATAGAGCTATTCGCTGGGATTGACGGATAGAGACCAGAGCTACCATAGTATCTTTACCGTTTGTATAGTCGTGTGGTTAAGCATGTTTAACCGCACAGCCCGCACGGTCAGTGTTTTATCTATCCGCCTAGTCGCATGTGACAGAGGTATATTCTCTCTCTTGTTTTCTCTCTCACTTCTCCCTTTTCTATAAATAGGGGGGCATACTCATGTATTATGTAATTTTTTGGAGTAATAAAGTTCTGTTATTTAGCTCTTTTTGCACCTGATATCAGAGCTGATCGGTACTTTGCTCCATTTTCTGCTTTCTCAGCTGTGACACAGTGCAAACGATCTCTAATTTTTTAACCGCCTGCTCTTCTCTTCTCTTGCAGCGGTTCTCTTTCTTAACAACGCATTTCCGCTGTTTCTTCTATGTTCTGCGGTCTTCTCTTCTTCAACGAAGGTTTCTCCTTTCCGCTGTTTCTTGCCGCCCTCCCGCCCTCTGCTATTCGCACTTCCCGCGAATAGCTCTCTTCTTCAGCTGTTTCTTCTTTCTGTTGTTTCTTGTCGCCCTCCCACCCTCCCTTTGCTCTTCACACTTCCTGCGAATAGCTCTCTTCTTGCGGCCTCATCTCTGTTCGCGCGGTTTCTTCCTTGACCGCTGTTTCTTGCGGTTTCTATTCGCATGATTTCTCTTTGTTCGTGCAGGTAGCCTATGGGGACTTCGACTTCTTCCTCCATTCTATCAGCGCAATCGGTTCCTACCGTTGCCTTTATCTCCACTTTTGGTAATCTGGGAACTGCATCCAAGCTGATTGGTCCTAATTATCCGGACTGGAGTGTTTCTTTTCCTTTTCTGTTACGGTCTCAACGCAAACGTCATCGCCTTATTGATGACCCTTCTTCTCGCGGCTCTGTTGCGTTTGATGACCGAGATGCATGCGATGCTCTAGTTTGTACATGCCTTGCAAATAGCCTTTCTGATGAGTGTCTTCCTGTCATACGACATGATGAGACAGTTAAGGTCGGTTGGACGCATCTGGATGTTTTATACTCCAAGGGAGCTCAAACTTCACACATATACACGTTATATGCTGATCTTTTTGCTCGCCCCACCATGACTCCTGCTGCTGCTTACCAGGAGGTGCAAGATCTTGGTGATGAACTTCTTCAGCATCGTCCTTTCTCTGCTGATCTCGCTGAACAACACAAGCACTTATAGGAAATTCTGGTCGTGTCTTATCTGCTTCGTTTGCTAGAATCTTATGATATGATTTGACAACAGATTCTTGGAGAGGTTGATACTTCTACTCTGGATGTCACTGTTGCGCGCATTTCAGCTATTACTACTCTTCTTCAACTTCCTCTGCTTGCCACTCCGCCTCCTCCTGACACTATTACTCATCCAGCTCGTAATGACATTCCTAGTGGTCGTGGAGGTCGCTCAGGTGGGCGTGCTTCCTCTAGATTTCTTTTCTCTCAATGTGGAAAGACTGGTACCTTGTTGATCGCTGATGGGTCAAGCATCCTCATCTTCGACCTGCTGTTGCTGCTGCTGCTGATACTTCCTCAAACAAGTCCACTTCTCTTGTTACTTCTTCAGATGCTGCTTATATGGCCACTACGGGTAGGTGAATCATTGATTCTGGTGCTACTAGTCATATGACGGGCATTCCTCGCATTTTCTCAAGTCTCGACAAACATAACCGATTATCTCCAGCTTTTATTGCAGATGGTTCTCCATCTCCTGTATGTTGATCTGGAACAGTGCATGTTACTCCGTCCCTCCACCTTGAGGAGACTCTCTACGTCCCAACCTTTTCATGCAACTTACTTTCTGTTACTTCTCTATGTAAGCAATTAAATTGCACGACTACTTTTATTGCGTCTACTTGTTCTTTTCAGGATCCTCACTGCAAGAAGACGATTGTTACTGGGGCTGAAAATTGCGTCTTGTTCTACCTTGACAATGTGTCTGCCTTTTCTATTTCTTCTTCTCTTTTACAGTGACATCTTCGCCTCGAGCATCCTTCTACTCGCCTCATTTACCAGTTTCTACCTGATTTACCTCGAGGAGATTCTTCTCTCAGCTATGAAGCTTGCCAACTTAGCAAACACCACTGTTCAACCTTTCCAGCAAACTAGGACGTAGTTCTTCTTGTCCTTTTGAACTTGTTCATTTTGACATTTGGGGTACTGCTCCTACTAAAACTGTTGGTAGGGGTAGTCTGTATTTTGTTATGTTTTTTGATGATTTTTCAAGATGTACTTGTACTTGCTCAAAGAATGTTCTGAATTTTTTTTTATGTTTTCACTGCGTTCTATAATGAAGTATGTCCTCAGTTTGATATTTCCATTAAAGTGCTTCGCACTGATAATGCTAAAGAGTACCTTAATCATCAATTTTCGTTCTTTTGTATGCATTACAACATTATACATCAAATTAATCGTCCTTACATCTCTCAACAGAATGGAGTTGTTGAACGCAAGAACCTCTATCTCCTTGATGTGGCTCGTACTTTTCTCACTCAAATGAGTGTTCCTTGATCCTATTGGGGTCATGCCATTCTTCTTTCTTGTTACCTTATCAATCGAGTTCCTTCGGTTCTCAACGACAAAACTCCTTTTTTCATTCTGTATCCTAATGCAACACCGTTTCCTTTACCTTCACATGTCTTTGGATGCACGACGTTGTTCACTCTTCTTCTCCTGGACATGACAAACTATCTCCTCGCTCAGTTAAGTACATTTTTCTGGGCTACTGTCCGACGCAAAAAGGATATCGGTGCTATGATCCTCTTCTCCGAAAACAGCATGTTTCCGCGGATGTTACTTTCTTTGAGTATGCTCCTTACTTTTCTCGCACCTCTATTCTCTCATATTCTGAAGAATACTCTTCCCTACCTATTATCTCTGCACCTTTACCCGATCCTGTGTCTCTTCCTCCTACACTAGTCTCTGATTCTACTTCTCTTTCTCCTGATTCTGCTTATCTCCTTGAGCCGCTTCCGCCAGTTCCCGGGCAGGAGGATTTTTTTCCTCGCCCCAGGAGTTCGTTTTTCTGGCCTCTTCTTGGGACCGACATTGATCCGAACGGTGTGCCCAGATCGCGCCTGTTGCTGCTGAGCTTCAAGGGAGACCAGCGGAGCTGATCGCAGAAGAGCGACATCCAGATGCTCGTCAGAAGTAGTCGGCGGAGGAGTTGCGAGTAAAGAATAAAAGTCAGCAAGATAGAATGGAATTATTCAACAACTCAAGGAGTCATCGGTAAGATATCAACCTTGAGAGGCAGCGAGATCCGTTTGCAGCTGTGCCTGTGACCCGTCGAGGTCCGAAGCAGGGGAGAAGACGGCGTTGGAAGACGAGAAGCTTCGAGAGCTGATTGCTCGAGAATGTCGCTTAACCCGAGTTCATCGAGGAGTTTCTTAGTGTGGGCTGGAATGTCGGAATGGTCGGCCGCAGAGGTGTCATCCTCAGTGTCCGGAGGCAGGTTGTTATTTTTTGAGGCAAGCGATTTCTTCTTCTTCAACTTCTTGGGCGGAGGAAGGTCAGCAGTGTCTTCGCCCTCCCACGACCTTTTTAGCCTTGTTGGCTCGAGGAATCCAGAAAAAACAACAATACTCGCTTGGTATACTTCCTCTACAGATTTCAACATCGTGTGCGAATTTAAAAGGCGTGCCTCAAAGATAGGGTTGTAACAGTTTGTTTTGGTTCGGTTTTTGATCAAAATCGCTAACCGAACCACCCACGTGTTTTTCCAAAAATTTGAAACCGAACCGAACCACGAACACCATTGGAACCGAACCAAATCGTTCGGTTTGGTTCGATTCGGCTTGAGTGGTTCAATACATAAAAGAAAAGAAATTTGCTATTGAGAACTGACAAGAGCAATACTAGCATTGATGAGGGTATTAATGTCAGATCTAGACATTGTCGAAGTTATCGCCATAATGAAAAAAATCACCAACTGATTTTCTATCTCGACATATGTATAGACCATGTGCTAATCAAAAATACTTTCTCTCTCTAATCCTACTATAGAAAGAAAGTGACACTGAATCATGAAGCTATCGTACAATGAACAATGTTAATGTTAAAAATAAATGAAAAAAATTTAATTTTAAAAATAGTTGTGCTGTCAAGATTTAAATAATATAATATACTCAACATAAAACAATAAAAGTTAATAATTATATTGTTTATTTTTTAATAAATTATGCCCGGATCTTATGAAATAAAGTATTCCTAATAAAATAAAATATAATTAAAGCTAATATGGTTCGGTTCGGTTTGACTCGGTTCGGTTTGACACTCCAAACTGTGAACTGAACCGAACCATACGGTTTTTCAAAAATTGGAACCGCGTGCTACTAAAACCGAACCAAACCGTGCGGTTTGGTTTGGTTCCGTTAGGCGGTTTGGTTAGTTTCGGCTTACACCCCTACTCAAAGACCGGCCACCCCCTATTTATAAAGTTCAACTGGCATCCATTGGTCACGAGTAACTCAGATACTCGCTAAAGCAGCTCGCCGAATAAGTGTTGGATGTTTCTTTCCGAGCTTATACGTCGCTTGTAAAGAGCGGTGATTGTGTACAACTTATATTCATTGGGGTGGACCCTCCGGTGTCAAGTCAGCAGGAGTCAAAGTCAACACGTCAAGACAGAAGTCAGAGTCAACGCACAAAACAGTAGAAGACCTGTGCGAGTATGGCGAGCTCCCCTCGCATACTCGCCAGGTAGGCGACTAGGCCAATTACTCGCCCAACTTGAGCGAGCTTCCCCAAGAAGTCGCCTAGTCGCCAGGGGTGGGGATATAAATAAGACCCCCCTCCCATTGGATTTGCCTAAAAATAGGACCCCAGGGGCATGAGCAGATGGATTTCAGAATCTCGCAAAAGATCTCGACCACCTCATTTTCTAGACTTCGAGCTGAGCCTTTGGATCTTTTCTTCAGAGAGACGGGTCGCGAGCTAGCGACTATCCATCTTAGTCGTCGCCTTGACTTCGTCGCCAGCTAGAATGTACCTCGTACCTTGCTCAACCATCTTTGGTTGCGGAGAAGCTTGTTCTAAGCATCCGGGTACGTGGTGAGACCTCCCTGCCGCGACACCTGAGGTCATTTTTGTCGCCTGACAGTTTTTGCGTCCTATTCCATTAGCTGTCAAGCCCGACCGCTGAACCGGTAACCTTAGACTGCTTTGATCCGAATTTTAGAGTAGAGATTTTCCCGGCTTCTACTTCAACAGATATGGTAATTTCCGTGAAGAAACACAGCTCCAAGAGCATGCATGGTTTGGAGTGCCAGCTATTTTGTTATTCATTCATTTTGTTTTGAAATTTTTGTTCAAACATTACACTTATCCATTTTTTTGCGTGAGTTGAGGCCAAGATGATGAGTTGATGAGATTTAGTGTGCATTTCAGCTGTGTAGCAAGGTTCATGCAGGAGAATTGGGATTTAAATTGGCACAACAAAGACATGCACAATTTGTGGTTGGTTGAATTGATTGAATTCATGTGTGTTCCATCAAAAGGGTGGCAAACGTGTCATTTTGCTCCAAAATTTTTCAGATCATTGAGCTTCTATTTTATTGTTTTCTTCATTCAACAACAGTGTTTTCTAACCCACCATGATTTTTTGAAGATCGATCTTGCTACATATTTCAGAAATGCTGCACCTTCTTTAGTGAGCTTCAACGTCAAGAATTGATCAAGTAGAGAGAGAAATGGAGGAAGAATAATGTCAAAGTAACTTCCATAATTTCACATAAATGGAGGCATGTTGTCATTTATGATGCTCATTTCACATTTCATCGTTAGATTCAGGGGCGGACCCACATATGGGCACCCCCGGGCACGTGCCCGGGTTCATTTTTTTCACGATTTTCTACAGGCGTGCGCTAGTGTCGCATGTCTGCTCATTTCCTGTGCGTGCCCTAGAAAGTAGAAACTTCTCGGTTTTCTTCCTGCAACTATGCGGCGACCGGCAAGACAAGTAACGGAGTAAGCGACGCTGCGTGGCTAGGAGGGTGGGCTACTGGGCGAGGCTGCGATTCTCTGTTTCTGCGGACTACAAACCTGCGACGCAAACGCTGAGTGCCTGCTAGCTTGCGACAAGGAAGAAGACGCCACAATCTGCAGGAAATCTTATGATTTCTGAGGTAGATCCATTATCATCTATCCTGTTATCCATTCTTGATTCCTCTCTAGTTGATCCATCATCCATTTAGTCATTCCTCTTTGTCTCTGGCTCGCTTGCCCTATTTTCTTCCAGAGTTCCAACAGAGATTTAATTTTTGGAATTGTTTTCACTTTTCGAAAGTTTTCAAATGAATATGAAATTTATCTTGATTATGATTTCCTTACAAGACTTATCTTAATTTTTTTTGCTTATTTGACCCTAAATTTTCTAAGGTTTTTAATTTTTGATGACATAACTGTAAGCTTGTTCTCCAATATTTTGAAATATTTTGATGATTAAGGTCTTTATGGAATCAACACTCTATTTTCTGAATAATTTCCATCAATTGTGACCTGAATAATTGTTTAATTGTCTAGGCTCACTTTGTTCTCTATTATCCTAATTTCTTCAAGTGTTCTTCAATATACTATACATCAGCATTCTGTTTTACAAAAATCATAGTGATTAGGCCCAGTAAATAAGTGTCAACTGTAATGTTTCTTTTTATTGTTCTTTTAATCGATCCTTATTTTAGTGACAGTGAGCCAAAGTAGTCACATTTGTATCTTTCTGGGTTTCAGCCAACCAAAGTCCTTGTTATTGTGCCATTTATAATCTCAGTAGTTTTTGTGCTTCTTATCATCTTATGCTAAAATTCTTCACGATTCAGGATTCCCCTATGGTTGATGAAAGTTTGATACGTATGGAGTTTTGAAAGGTCTCAGATTACATTAACTCTTCATGCTCCAACAACTTCAGCCTTCAAGTTTTGGTATATATTTAGATTTTTGACACTTGAAATACTACTTTAAAAATTTTGAATTATAAAAAATTTATATCTATTACTTGGTGCCCGGGTCCGATGAAAATCCTGGATCCGCCACTGGTTAGATTTATTGGCTAGGACTTTATTTAGCCGATTTCACATTTCAAGCTTGACAACCAAAGCTCTTCTCCTTCTCATGCAGCCATATCCTACAACGGCAGTTCCCATCTCTGATTTGGAGTTAGCCTTTGGGTTTCCTGTTAAGGGTTCTCTTTGACGATCCCAGAGAGGCTCACATACGATTTTCTCATATTTTTAATAGGTATTTCTAAACCCCATTTCCTCTTTCATATTTTGGGTTTCACCGATCAATATAAAGTGGCAGCTTTCTTTCATTCATATTTTGGGTTTCACCTGTCAAGATAAAGTGGCAGTCTTCTTGCCTTCATATTCTTATTGTGAGTTTCGCCTGTCAAGGTAAAGTAGAGAGCATCGAGCACGGGCATAGCACTATCACGCTATAATGAGTGTGATATTTGAATGTCGCCGCTCTCGCCGTATGTTGCCGGCCTTGCCTATTGTCGCCAAGCACACACCTATTGTCACCTCCCCCGCCTAATGTCGCCGCTTCGCCTAATGTCACAGCTTCTCCTAATGTCGCCACCACACAAAATATACTTGCGCGTGCAATCCATTCGTTTGCGGGCGAAGCCCACAACGCCTCATCGAGAACGAGCGCAACCCGCTCGAATGCGGACGCAGCCCGCTAAGAGTCAGCAAGCACGAACAATGTCGCTGCCTACGAGCAATGTCACCGCTCACGAACAATGTCGCCGACCACGATCAATGTCGCCCCTCACGATCAATGTCGCCCCTTACGATCAATGTCGTCGCCCACGACCAATGTCGCTGCCACGTTCAATATCGCCGCCCACGACAAATGTTGCCGTCCACGACCAATGTCGTTGGTTTGCGGGCGCAACAGGTGTGGATGCGGGCTGCGCCCGCGTGGATCCGTGCGCAACTCACAATGCCGCATGAAGAACGGGCACTCCCGACGAATGTCGCCGCAACTCCAAGGAGACGATTACTACTGAGACTGAAAATGACGGTTTTTTCTTCCGTAACAATATCTCTGCTTTCTCCGCCTTTACTTCTCTTATATAGTGTCATCTTCGCCTTGGTTATCCTTCTTCTCGCCTCGTCTACCAACTACTACTAGATCTACCTCAGGGAGACTCCTTTCCCAACTATGAAGCTTGCCAACTCGGCAAATATCACCGCGCATCCTATCCAGTAAGACATGAACGTAGTTTTTCTTGTACCTTTGAACTTGTTCATTCTGATATTTGGGGTCCCTCTCCTACTAGATTTGTTGGAAGGGACAATCTGTATTTTGTTACCTTTATTGATGACTTTTCTAGGTGTATTTGATTGTATCTTTTAAATGAACGCTCTGAACTTTTCTCTGTATTCATTACTTTTTATAATGAAATGCACACACAGTTTGGTGTGCCTATTAAAGTTCTTCACAATGATAATGCTAAATAATATATTAGTCATCAGTTCTCGGTTTTTTTTATGCATCATGACAATATTCATCAAATTATTTGTTCGTACACTTCTCAACAAAATGACATTGTTGAACTTTAGAATCCCCATCTCTTGGATATTGCTCGCATCCTTCTCACTCAAATGAATCTCCCTCAATCTATTGAGGTCATGTCATTTTTATTTCATGTTATCTAATCAATCGTATTCCTTCTTCGGTTCTCCACGACAAAACCCCTGTTTCCATCCTATATCCTGATGCCACACCATTTCCTTTACCTCCACGTGTCTTTGGTTATGTGGCGTTTGTCCACTCTCCCTCTCCTGGTTGTGACCAACTTTCTCCTCGCTCTATTAAGTGCATTTTTCTTGGTTATTGCCCAACTCAGAAGGGACATCAGTGCTATAATCCTCTTCTTCGGAAGCAGTATATCTCTATTGACGTCACTTTCTTTGAAGATACTCCTTAATTTGCTCAAGCCTCGGTTCTCTCCTCACTTAGTGATCCTCCTCTACCTACTGTGTCCACACCTCTATCTGAGCATCCTCTTCCTTCTCTTCCCACACCAATTTCTATTTCCCCTTCTCTTTCTCCTGATACTGCTTCTATACCTTTAAAGTCGTCGCTGATAGTTCCCGGGCTAGCACTCTCTCCAACGGATTGATCTGATATAAAGGACATGTCAGACTTTGATTTTCCCATTACTCTTCGGAGGGGAGTTCGGACATGTACTCAACATTCCATTCACGATGTTGTCTCATATGCTCGCCTTTCCTGCTTGCAAAAGTTTTGCTCTCGCTTTATCGGTCACTGTCACCCCGACTACCTATCAAGAAGTTCTTGTTATTCCTCAGTGGAAAACTGCTATGAATGAAGAAATAAAGACCTTGATCGAGAGGGGTACTTGGATTATTGTCCCTATCCCTCTAAGGGCGGGATGTGGTTGGTTGTCAATGGTTGTTTGTAATAAAGTTTCATCTTAATAGTACTATAGACCGTTATAAGGTCAGACTGGTTGCCAAAAGATTTACTCGGACATATGGTGTGGACTTCTTCGTCACCTTCTCCCCGGTTGCCTGCATTAGCACAATCCACATTCTCTTTTTTGTGGGCGTTAACAAGGATTAGGAGATGTCTCAGTTAAATGTTAAGAATGTCTTCCTATATGTCAATCTGTAAGAAGCGGTATACATGGAGCAACCTCCTGGGTATGTTGCTCAGGAGGAGTCTCAGGTGTGCAAGTTGCGAAAGACAATATATGACCTAAAGCAAAGCCCACTAGCCTGGTTCGACAAGTTCAGCAAAGTTATCTCAGTTATTAGTTTTGCTCAAATTTCTGCATATCACTCTCTTTTCATACGCAAGACTTCTAAAGGGCCGATTCTTGTTGTCTATGTGGATGATATCCTCCTTACTTGTGATGTTAAGGAGGGAATTGATCTTGCAAAAAAAACATCTTCTGTAATATTTTTTTTACCAAGATATGAGATCTCTCAACTATTTTCTAGAAATAAAATCTCACAAAAACACAACTCAGTAGTGCTCTCACAATGAAAATATGCGTTGGATGTTTTAAAAGAGACTGGGTTTCTTGGGGCAAGACCCGCTCAATGTTCGATGGTCATTGGTGATGACAAGTGTTGGAGTGATGATTTACCTATTTTTTTTCGGATAGCACTAGACACAGACGGCTAGTGAGAAAACTCATTTATCTGATGGTCACAAGACCATATATCTATTATACAGTAGACAGGGTTAGTCAGTTTATGCAGGCTCCCAGGGTATGTCATCTTCATTCAACCCTGAAAATCCTGGAATATGAGAAAGGGTCTCCAGGTAAGGGATTGATGTTTCAGAAAAATAATTATTTGAGGATTGAAACCTACTTTGGTGCAAGCCATGTTGATGATAAAGAAAATAAAAAGTCTACAACTAGTTTTTGTACCTTTGTGGGAGAAAATTTGGTTAGCTGACAAAATAAGAAGCAATCTATTATGTCCAAATCAAGTGCTGAAGCTGCACACAGAAGCATGACTTCAACAACTTACGAGTTGAAGTGGTTACAAGCACTTATGCTTGACTTATGAGAGTTTTATGATCATCTCATGCCAATGTTATGTGACAACAAAGCCGTTATATATATCGGAGAATCTCGTTTTTCATGAAAAGACAATGCACATTGAAATTGACTGTCAGTTTATCAAAGAAGAAATATTGAAGAATCAAATTTGTACTCCGTTTATCATTTCCGACAAATAACTAGCAAATATTTTTACCAAACCAGTATCCACTTCTTTTTCAAACATCTGTGACAAACTAGACATGATCGATACATATGCTCCAGCTTGAGGGGGAGTGTTAGAACATGTCTTGGTGGTCTGCTCTGGCGGGCTGGTGCTCGCGATCTGGTGCTGGCGGTCTGCTCTGGCGATGTAGCCCTGACGGTTTGGCAAACTGCTCTGGCAATCTGGTGCGGTCTGGCTATCTTGAGGATGACTAGTGTAACCGCACCTTTGTTAGAGCAAGAGAAGCCTGGTGATGGTTCTGATGTTGCGGTCTAGTGATCAAAAGACTAATGCTGTTGCGGTCTAGCTGTTAGAGTTTGTCTAACAGCCTATGTTGCTCCTAGTGGTCAACTGCGATCCGTGGATTAGACACCGACAAATACTTTGTTGATACGGTCGCTTTGTATGTTGTTCTGCGGTTAGCTTGTCTAACCGCACAGCTCGCCGCGGTCTATAAATATCTGTTCGCCTAGTCCGTCTGTTGTAATTAGTCCATTGTATTCTCTCTCTATCCCCTCTCCCCTATAAATAGGGGTTCATACTTATGTAATATTAAGTTTTTGGACAATACAATTTAGTTATTTTTAGAATTCTCACATTAAGAACATAAATAGGGGTTCTTTTTTTTTTCCTTTTCTACTCTCAACTCCTCTAATCTTTCGCATTCATCGATGTTGAACTTGACAACTTTTTTTCCTCCTCACCTGAAAAACAAAGCAGACCATATGAATTTCAGGGGTTGTTTGTTTTAACAAGCATATCTATTAACTGCAATGAATATGTCAAAATGTGCCTTCTCTTTCTTTTTACGGCCTCAAAATCTTAATCCTCCTCCTCCTCCTCTCCAAGAAGCACACTCTCCAGAGATGTTATATTTGCAAATTTTGTTCTCACCTATATTACAAATATTGCAATAAAAAGAACTTGTTGTTCAGATAATTTTCTCCAAAGTGTGAAAGATGTTAGCCAACTTTTAGCATGTTTTTCAAGCATGTGTTTCAAGACAAGTATGAAAAGAATTAACCGTCTTTGACCTGGAAATCAACATGTGCTCTTAAAGGAAGCTTCTATGAAATTGTCCAAAGGAAGCTTCATGTCGAATGACATGTGTTTTTGACCGAGTGAAGCTTCATCCATATGCTATCTACCACACCTACCTCCTTGATTATTCTAGCCCTATAAATAGGGATGAAGGAGGAGGGATAAAACATCCACTTCTCTCCAAACTCAAGTATTGAAAGATTTCTAGAGAGACCTTTGTGGCGATCGTCTTAGTTTGAGAGAGCTTTCGGACGTCGTTGTACGACGTTGACGAGTAGTACTTCGCCTACACGGATTGGATCTGGAGCATATTTAGGCAAGGATTCGAAGAGACATTTTGTAGTGGATTTTGTAATCCGTCTTGTCCGCCGCTGTCGGTAACTTGCAGTTTTTCTGTTACTATTTATTGTATTGTGTAGTGTGAAGCTAGTGAAGATCTTATAAGAATCGAGGTGAGAAAATCTTATAATTGTCTATTGTTTCATACATTTTAGTGACGGCTTTCCGGGTTGGACTCTGATCGTCCCGTGGTTTTCACCCTATTGGGTTTCCACGTTAAATCTCCGTGTCAATTTTATTACTGTTATTTTGTATTGTGTTTTGGTTGTGTATCGGCATACCGCTAGACGGTCGTGCCGGTACTTGCTCGAACTAATTTGCAGATGCTCTGGTAGGGCTTGCGTGCTCTCTAGCCCAACAAGTGGTATCAGAGGAAGTTCATTATCAGAGCAATTATCGGGCTGTCCTGTCTGAAATTCGAGACGAGTCGATCAAATATTTCAGTTTAGTGATCGGGTGCGGTAGGTGACGACCATTGGTCCGCTCTCTATCCTCTTTGATTCTTTTCTTTGAAATAGTCGTCTCAGAGAACTGAGGTCAGTCCGATCAGTGATAGAGCATAATGGAGTCTACATTAGGTTCAGGCTTCGAGCAAATGGTGAAATAATACGGCGCGAACTACCACCAGTGACACTTACTGATGGAAGATCTCATATACGTCAAGGGTTACCATGCTCATATCTTTGAGATGCCTAAAGCAATGGATTCAAATAAGTGGAAGGTGGAGCACCAGAAGCTATGTGGACTCGTCAGACGGTTCGTAGAGTCGAACGTCTATAATCATGTTGCGAGCATTGTTGATGCAAAGATCATTTGAAAAACTCTCGAGACATTGTATGCCAAGAGTACTGACATTAATAAACTATATCTATTGAAGAAGCTGGGGGAGTTCAGATACAAAGAAGGATCCCCTATCCTGGATCATGTGAACGAGTTCCAAGGTATCATTGGCCGCCTCACTGTAATGAAGGTGACCTTCGATGACGAGGTCAATGCTCTGTGGCTGCTGAAATCTCTTCCAGACTCTTGAGAGATGGTTAGAGTTTCTCTAATCAACTCCTCTCCCGGAGGCATCATTAGTATGGAGATTTCCAAGACTGACATCCTGAACGAAGAGGTGAGAAGGAGGTCTTAAGGAATATCAGGCTCTTCTTCACGAGCTGATATCCTTTTTACTGAGCCCAAGGAGGAGGCAGGAACAAGTGCAGGGGAAGGAATAATGAGAGGAGACAAAGCAGAGGCAAGTCAAGGTCCCGCTACCAGAATGTGAAGCGTCACTACTGCCACATGAAGGGTCATATTCAAAAGTTTTGTTATACTCTGAAAAATGATCAGAAAAGAAGAGAGAGTCCTCAAATGAGAAGACAGGTACGCATACGGCTGCCACTGTCTCTACAGGAGGACGATGCCATCATTATTGGAGATGACGTCACAGCTGCACTTTCGTGTGATGATAAGAGCTGGATTGTGGACTCAGGTGCTTCTGCGCATGTCTCCCACAACAGAGAGTTGTCTGCCACTTACACAACTCACGAATGTGGAGTGCTTAGAATGGGCAACGGTGACACGTTTACAGTCATCGGAAGGGGAGACATGCACCTGAAGACAAGCACAGAAGGTTTGCTAATTTTAAAGGATGTGCGACATGTACTCAACATTCGCTTCAACCTAGTTTCAGTTGGAAAGGTAGGCGATGAAAGACACTTAAGTGTCTTCGATGGAGATTTTTGGAAGTTTATCAAGAGGTCGCTAGTAGTAGCCAAATGTTATAGAGATACCGGTCTATACTACATAAAGGGGAGGCCTGAAGATGCACATGCCAACACTGTTAGAGATGGTGTATCCACATCTCTATGACATAGGAGGCTGAGTCACATTAGCCAGAACGGCCTATGATGTGTCGCCAAGAAGAAGATGATATCTGATCTATCTGTGGATCAGTTAGGGAGATGCGATCACTGTATGGTTGGAAAGCAGAATAAAGTATCCTTCTAGAGCCACACTTCCACCAGGAGATCTGAGCCTCTAGAGCTCGTACACACTGATGTCTGCGGGTCTTTGAAGGTCCAAACAAGAGGAGGAGCATCTTACTTTGTGACGTTCAGCAATGATCATTCGAGAAAACTTTGAGTTTACGTTATTAAGACTAAAGATGAGGTACTCGACACTTTTCGAAAATTCCATGCTGAGGTGGAGAGGCAATCCGGGAAGAAGCTAAAGTGCATCAGGTCCGATAACGAGGGAGAGTATATTGGTCCCTTTGATGAGTACTGTAGAGAGCAAGGGATCAGACATGAAAAGACTCCGCCCAAGACGCCGCAGCTGAATGGCGTAGCTGAAAGAATGAATAGAATATTGATGGAGAGGATGCGGTGCTTGCTGTTCGAATCAAAGCTACCTGACATGTTTTGGGGTGAGGCTTTATACACGGCTGCACACGTCATCAACCTCTCTTCCAGTTATACATTACAAGAGGATGTTCCTGATAGGATCTGATATGGGAAGGACCCTTCATATGGTCACTTGAGGGTCTTTGGCTGCAAGGCCTTTATGCACGTCACTCGGGACGAAAGATCGAAGTTGGATTCCAAGACCCGACAATGCATATTTCTAGGATACGGACGTAGTGGTGAGTTTGGCTATAGGTTCTTTCATCCAATTGAGAAGAAACTTGTACGCAGTCGTGGTGCTGTATTTTGTGAGGATCAGACTATTGTTGATCCTAAGAAGACGGAGAAGGCCGACTCTCATACTGATACAGAGTATCCTATGATTGAAAGTGACGATACTGAGGAAGCTGTAGAGCCCGAGTCGATACAGAGCACTGAGTCACATCCATATCATGAGGATGTTATTGATGACGAGCCTACAGAGAACATCACTGATGACGTGCCTATACCGGCAGCTGAGCTCACTCTACGGAAGTCTGATAGAGTCAAACACCCATCTTTGAGATACTCTACTAATGAGTATATTCTGTTGACTGATGCGGGGGAGCCCGAGTACTTTGAAGAGACGATGTAGAGCTCGTAGAAGAAAGAATAGATGATTGTTATGTAGGAGGAGATGCGGTCTCTGCATGAGAACCACACTTATGATTTGGTGGAATTGCCCAAGGGCAAGAAAGCGCTGAGGAATCGATGGATTTTCAGAGTAAAACAGGGAGACCCCTCAACTCCACTCAGATACAAGGCCAGATTAGTTGTGAAGGGTTTCAGTCAAAAACAAGAAGTTGATTTCAATGAGATCTTCTCTCCTGTTGTAAATATGTCGTCTATTCGGGTTATTCTTGGCCTTGCTGCGAGACTAGACCTGGAGATCAAACAGATGGATGTCAATACCGCCTTTCTACATGGTTATCTTGAGGAGGAGCTTTATATGGAGCAACCTGAAGGTTTTAGGGTGAATGGGAAAGAGAGCCTAGTTTGTCACCTGAAGAAGAGTTTGTATGGCCTGAAGTAGGCCCCGCGACAGTGGTATAAGAAGTTTGATGCTTTTATGGGAGAGATCGACTTCAGGAGAACCACCCTTGATCACTGCATGTTTATAAAGCAGTATACTCCAGATGATTTCATCATCTTACTTTTCTATGTTGACGACATGCTTATAGTTGGGAGGAGCACTGCGCACATTGTCGAGCTGAAGTGGCAATTGAGCTCCACGTTTGTGATGAAGGGCTTGAGAGCTGCGAAGACCATCCTAAAGATGCATATTCGGAGAGATAGAGGCTCCAAGTTACTTTGGTTATCACAAGAGAGATATATTAGGAAGGTACTACAGAGATTCAATATGGATCAAATGAAGAAGATGAGCACGCCGCTTGCAGCTCACTTCAGACTTACTGTTGACCAATGCCCAAGCAAACCTGAGGAGAAAAAGGAGATGCAGAAGGTCCCCTATGCTTCTGCAGTTGACAGTCTTATGTACGCAGTGGTGTGCACCCGCCCTGATATAACACATGCCGTTGACACTGTTAGTAGGTTTCTCTCTAACCCCAAGAGAGAGCATTGAAACGCTGTGATGTGGATTCTAAGGTACCTACATGGGACGTCAGACTTGACGTTAAAGTTTAGAGGTAGTGAGCCAGAGCTACTAGGCTACACTGATGTTGATATGACTGGAGATTTGGACTCCAGAAGATCGACTTCTGGGCACCTGATCCTGTTTGTAGGGGGGGGGCTGTATCGTCGCAGTCTAGACTGCAGAAGTGCGTCGCACTGTATACTACGAAGGTAGAGTTTATTGCAGTCATTGAGGCAGCGTAAGAACTTTTTTGGATGAAACATTCATCAAAGAGTTGAGTTTCACTCGGGAACGCTACACTCTCTTATGCGATAGTTAAAGTGCGATTCATTTGGGGAAGAACCCCACCTTCCACTTGAGGTCCAAGCATATTGACACGCGGTATCATTAGATACGCGATACTCTAGATCAGAAAGAGTTGGATTTACAGAAGGTGCACACAAATGACAATATAACAGATATGCTTACGAAAACCGTGTCAAAAGGGAAGTTTGAGCACTGCGCGAGGATCGCCGGTATGGCGGTTCCCTCCACATAAAGCAAAGGGGAGAATAAGTTGTTGGGTTCAGTTCCCGTCCTTTGTGGAGAAAACTGTTGAGTTCGAGTCTCATTAACTCGAATTTGGTGTTGCTGATCGAATGCGGAGACATGTTGATGGAGGACCTGGCGGGAGGTAAATTAAAGATTCTGGGGAAGATTGTCAGAATGACATGTTTTCTTCACTTAGTTGAAAATGGGAAGATTATTTAAGATAATTTCTTCCTAAGTGTGAAAGAGGCTAGCCAACTTTGAGCATGCTTTTCAGGCATTTGTTTCATGACAAGTATGAAAAGGATTAGCCGTCTTTGACCTGGAAATCAACATGTGCTCTTAAAGGAAGCTTCTATGAAATTGTCCAAAGGAAGCTTCATGTCAAATGACACGTGTTTTTGACCAAGGGAAGCTTCATCCACATGCTATCTACCACACCTACCTCCTTGATTTTGACCCTATAAATAAGGATGAAAGAGGAGGGGTAAGACATCCACTTCTCTCCAAACTCAAGTATTGAATGATTTCTAGATAGGCCTTTGCGACGATCGTCTTAGTTTGAGAGAGCTTTCGGACGTTGTTTTACGACGTTGACGAGCAGTACTTCGTCTACACGGATTGGATCTGTAGCAGATTTCGGCAAGGATTCGAAGAGGTATCTTGGAGAGGATTTGTGTAATCCGTCTCGTCCGCCGCTATCGGTAACTTGCAGTTTTTCTGTTACTATTTATTGTATTGTGTAGTGTGAAACTAGTGAAAATTCTATAAGAATCGAAGAGGGAAAGCCTTGTAATTGCATATTATTTCATACATTTTAGTGACGGCTTTTCGAGTTGGACTCCGATTGGTTTTCACTCTATTGGGTTTCCACGTTAAATCTCTGTTTCAGTTTTATTACTCTTATTTTGTGTTGTGTTTTGGTTGTGTATCAGCATACCACTAAGCTGTCGTGCAGGTACTCTGATCGGGCTTGCGTGTTCTCTAGCCCAACACTTGTAACAAAGAAAAAAATCACACATATTAGTTGAATTGGTTTGTCATACCTGATCGTCATGCTTGAGAGTACATGAGAGACTAAAGCAGACCTTGGCGCTGTAATTCAATTTTGATGACCATCGACAGATCCTTGGTCGCGCTATGTAGTCGACGACCAATTGTATGTTTGTATGCTCATATAACCATACTTGCAATACTATATGGTAAGAGCACCGTAAATGATTAAATAACATAAAAGTAGCGTCTCACTTACCAGAAGAACCACAGAGCAACCTTTAAAATAATCCAAATTTTCGTCTGGTTTTCGAAGAGCACTCTTGTCACTCAACTCAGTGATCTGTTCATGCAAGAATTTGTGTGCGACTTTTGACCTATTGTACTTCAGGAACTCTTCCGCTCTTCCGCCCCTTTGATGGTCATCAAGGAAGCAGGTATTTTTAGTCTCAGTTGTGGAAACAGGAATACAACCACTAGGTACCTAACTAGGATGTCGATGCACCTTTTCTTCAAGTTCAGAGACCACTCTTCAGCCACCAGACCATTCATCTCTTCTATCGGTTCTTTTGGGTAACCCAAGCGAACGGTCTTCTAACAAAAGAAAAGTCGAGCCCACTATTCGATAACCTAAGAATAAGAGCAATCTCATTAACAGTAAGAGAAACACAGAAATTGCCCAAAAGGAAAGCATGTGAGATGTTTCTCACGATTATAACTATGCACGAGAATATATAAAAGGTGTATGTTTTGAGGTATTTTCGGCATACTAAATAATGGAAGTACACGATTCTTGTTTAGTACATTCGTTGAGTCCTCTGATAGGATCTCAAGTAATGGTTGCACATTAACAAAAAATGTTGAGATGGCGCACTTACAGTTCAAATATGGGCTTCCTGGGACTGTATTTGGGAAACAAATCATTCAACATATAACTTTATAACGTAGAAAAGATTTCGACATACCAACCATCAAAGGTATTTTCTCTTGTGAAATTTATTTAAAAAAATAAACAGACTTTAAAACGGCTGTAAAACTGTCCTAAAAAGTAAGTGTATAAGAAGAGATAAAAATCCGACTATAAAACTGTCAAGCACACGTAATAGCACAAAATAAAATGCGGAACGAGATTTCAAGCACACAAACAGACGACACATTCAATTTACGTGGTTCGGAGAGAAACTCCTACGTCAACGAGGAGAGTACCGGAGAAAATCCACTATAATCAGAGAATTTAGTACAAAGTTTATGTTGAAATCACAAAGATCAGAGACGCGTCAAGAGAAATCGTCTGATTTGTAACTTAAAGCTACCGCCGGGCGATAGCGATATCGCCGGGCGGTATCGCACGAACAACGTTCATCTTCTTCCGCGGAACCGCCTGCGTCGCCGGCCTCCAGAGATTCTCCGCCTGAGAACTCGCCGCCGATCTGATGATCCTCCTGGACCGATCACCGGAATTGCCGAAGGATCTCCGATCTGCTTGCGGTCGAACCACTCGGGAAGAACCTTCGTATGCCGGCGCTGCACCTCCTTTGGCCGGCCGGGCAAGGAATGAACTTCTCCTCTCTTGATCTCCTATTTCTCTCTTGTATTTAGCACTAGAGATATCCCCTTTATATATAGCGTTGAGGATGAGGAAATTGCCAAAACGAGACTCGGCCGAAATAGGAAGAGTATCTCTGGAAGAATATTTTCCTCATAATAATATTCTAAATATAGGACTCCTTCAAAATCAGGAATTACCGAGGCACACGGATTGATGAGGTGCCACAATCCAATAAATCCAGCCCAGAGCCAACTACCCCATTCAATGAAAAATTCGGAAGTCCAAGGAGGGACCATATTAGAAAACTGAGGGCAACCCCAAAAAGCATGTTGAACATGCTCATCAAAAGAGTCATATATATAGAGCATCCTGCCAAAACATTCAAAGCATGTTGAACATCCTCATCAAAGGAGCCACATATATAGAGAGCAGCCCGCCAAAACATCTAAAGCAATGTCAGCGCCCAAGATTAGAGGTCATCAGTTGAATATCCTGAGCGGCCACACGCCAAAGGAAACTGCAAACCTTGGGTTGAACCCTCGCACTTCAAATGAAATTCCAAGACCCCTCAACGAGTAGTGCCAAACCTAGGCATCCCGGAAGACACGTCGCCCAATAGAAATAGACAGCTGCCCCACATCATCCCCAACAAATAACCAAAAAAGCTCGCAAACTCACTGTGACCCACCATCATGCGGCCACAATTACTGGATCATAAAAGTAGGTCTACACACCCAAGAATCATTTCAAATATAAATACTCCAACCCGAACCAACCCACTTTACTTTTAAACTTGGAGGAAATTTGAAAAGAAAATGGTTATACGATTAATCTCAGAGTTTAGGATTTCTCATATTACATCTTTCTTTCATTATATTTTTCAGTTCCACAAAAAATATCAATTTTAACCACATCAAGCATCCAAAAATGTGACGGCGCGGGTTGATAATAAAATAAAATGAATTAATATACATAATTTATTGATAAATATATAATTCGATTAATTTGTTTTTTCTAAAATAATTGATTTGATAATTAATTCACTAGCAATCATGCATGAGCTATATTTATTACTATTGAATATTGCTATGTACTAGTAGTCATACATGTGCTATATTTCCGGGAAGGGGGAGGGCAAAGTGCAGCCCGATCCGACGGATGCGAGCTGCTGCATTTTACAGATCCGACGGATGCAAGCACGCGAAGATGCGTGCACGCTTTGAGATGTGTGCGATGAGATGTGCACACATCTCCGCGCGAGCTAAGATGGACTCACAGTCATTGGATCACCCGCACTTTACTGTGCAGTGCATTCGCTGCATTTTACTCTCCCCGAACCCTATATTTCCCGGGTCCGGGGGGGGGGGGGGGGGGTGCGGTGGTGCAGTGCGGCTATTGCACTGCACCGTAAAGTGCGGCTCCTGATGTTGATGTACAACCCCGTGTTCGCCGAGTTGGTCAACGAAAGCGAGCGGACCAAGGCGACCTATTCGCGCCGGAACAGCATGCGGGCGGACTCAGAATGGCCAGCCCGCTCCCGCCAAAGCTAGGCGCGCGAGCTGAGCGGGCTGGCCCACCTAGCACGCGTCCGCCCGGGGTTTTTCGAACCGAGTCGGGCTTTTGTCGAACCAAGTCGGGTTTTCGCCGAGCTGAGCTTGAGTTGAGATCGACGTTCGTCGAACGGAGCTCGTTGTTCATCGAACGGAGCTCGACGTTCGACGAGCTAACCTCGGGAGATAGAATCCTGGATTCGTCGAACTAAGCTCGGCGAACCCAATTTCCCTGGAATTCTTTCTGTAGCAACAGTCCCAGACCTGCCAGCCCGCTCTCCCATAGGCGACCTGACCGCCAGCCCGCCTTAGAGCGAGGATCGACGGGCTGTGGCGGCCTGGCTCGCGCTCGCCCAAGGAAGGAAGGCGAGCTGCGGGAGCCAGGTCGCGTCCGCCCCAGCGGGGTGGAGAGTTGTGGCGAGCTAACCTCCAGATCATTGGGACCTGCCCAGTGGGGCCCAGAGACAAAATTAACTGGGTGCCCTTGCTAGGGGTGAGATAGCTTGATAGAACAGCGGATTTACGCTGTTGGCAGACCCAGCTGGGTTGCACATAGCTGTTCAGAATAGCAGAGGTTGACTTTCGGTTTCAACATTTTGGTGCGGTGAGCGTGGACAGTGGTCAGCACAGAAAATCTTCTGCAGGCTAGATTGTAGGAGGAGAAGGACAGGGCTCAGATAAGTCCGACTCGCCACCCCCACCACCTCTAGCCACGGTGAGGATGTTCAAAAACTTCAGACAGGAGATGATCAACCTCGTCAAGTTCGCACTCGGCGCGTGGGCCGAATGCTCGACTCCAGCAGTTCCAGTCATAACCGCACCGTCTCTGGGCGAGGACGCTCCCAGCAGGCGAGTTGGGAAGGAGGTCGCCGAGGAAGGAAGGGGATGCGAGCTCCTTGGGCGCGTGCTTTTGCCCGGCTCGGCGAGCGGGGGCCGGTTCGGCGAGATGGGGACGCGAGATCCTCCGGCTCGACCGGTGGGGGTGGGGAGACAACCCCTTCAGCGAGTTGGTTTCCTCAGCCCCAGTTCCAGAGGAGTTCAGGGAACCCGAAATGTCTTACTACACCGGGAAGGGAGACCCGGTCCAGCACGTTCAGTGGTTCGAGGACGTGGTCTCGATCCGGCAGATGTCGGATGGCTTCAAGTGTCGGTTCTTCGCCATCACCCTCAAGGAGAAAGCGAGAGAGTGGTTTCACCAACTACCAGCCAGCTCCATTTACTGCTTCGAGGACCTGCGCTGGGGGTTCATGTTGAGGTTCAGCACCTCCAAGAGGAGGAAGGAGTCAGAGTCCCTGTTCCACATCAAGCAGGGGGTGAACGAGACTTTGGGGAGTTACGTTGACCGGTTTCAAGAGAAGGTCACTCAAGTCCAGGAGATGTCAGGGCATAGCCTGATGATGGCATTTACCCTGGGGCTCCAACAGGGTTTCTTCAGGATGAAGCTGAAGAGAGTGCCGCCCCTCTCCTACGAAGAGCTGATGGAGAGGGCGGCAAGGGAAGTCGACGGGGTGGCGTCGAACCCGGAGTTTGCCCGGAAGCTGTCCAGGTGGGCCACAGAGGAGGAGAAGGAGCCATGGGGTGGCAGAGGTCAGGAGGAGAGGAGAGCTGAACCCTGACAGAGGGAACAACGACAACTACAGCAGCAACAACAACGTAGGTGGGGGCGTCAGGAGCCGGACCGTCGGCTAGGGTGGAGGCGGCGAACAAGATCATTGTGAACCTCCTGAAAAAGAAGGTTGAAAACCTGAAGGGGAGCTGGGTGGAGCAGCTTCCCTCGGTTCTCTGGGTCCTGAGGTCCACCCCCAACATAGCCACAGGGGAGACCCCTTTCAAGCTCTCCCATGGATGTCAGGCAGTACTCTCCATAGAATTCGAAGTACAGACGCCTCAGGTGGTCACAGCGGAGGAAGACAGAGAAGAATGGTCGGCCAAAAACGAGGAGTTGCGGCTCTCCCTTGACATGGTGGAGGAGCTGCGTGACCTCTCCGCCATCCGACAGGAGGAAGTGAAGAGGAGAATGGTCAAGTACTTTGACAAGCACGTCAGAGTCAAACAAATTGCGAAGGGGGACTTGGTCCTGAAGAAGGCAGATGAAGCAGGAAGATCAACAGCTGTGGGAAAGCTCAATCCCAACTGTGAGGGTCCATACATTATGAAAGAAGCATTGAAATCGGGAGGGTATCACCTCCGGAACGTGGAGGGCGAGACCCTGAGTGTCACCTGGAGTGGTGATGACTTGAAACGCTTTTACCCGTAAGATATGTAAGTGGTGTCTTTTTTGTAATGAAATTTCTTCATATGTCAAGTCTCCTGCAATGATTCATATGAGTAGGTGGAGATTTCACTTAGCAGACCCCGAGCAGATCCCGCTGTCAGGCTCTCACCTAGCTGGCAGGGCTGGATGTCACTCGATGGTGTCTACCCGGACCCCGAGCAGATCCCGCTGTCAGACTCTCACCTAGCTCATAGAGCTGGATGTCACTCGATGATGTCAACCTGGATCCCGAACAGATCCCGCTGCCAGGCTCTCACCTAGCTGGCAGGGCTGGATGTCATTCGTGTGTGTCTACCCGGACCCCGAGCAGATCCCGCTTCCAGGCTCTCACCTAGCTGACAGGGCTGGATGTCACTCGATGGTGTCTACCCGGACCCCGAGCAGATCCCGCTGCCAGGCTCTCTCCTAGCTGGCAGGGATGGATGTCACTCGATGGTGTCTACCCGGACCCCGAGCAAATCCCGCTGCCAGGCTCTCACCTAGCTGGCAGGGCTGGATGTCACTTGATGGTGTCAACCCAGACCCCGAGCAGATCCCGCTGCCGGGCTCTCACCTAGCTGACAGGGTTGGATGTCACTCGTGTGTGTCTACCCGGACCCCGAGCAGATCCCGCTGCCAGACTCTCACCTAGCTGGCAGGGCTGGATGTCACTCGATGGTGTCTACCCGGACCCCGAGCAGATCCCGCTGTCTGGCTCTCACCTAGCTGACTGGGCTGGATGTCACTCGATTGTGTCTACCCGGACCCCAAGCAGATCCCGCTGTCGGGCTCTCACCTAGCTGGCAGGGCAGGATGTCACTCGACGGTGTCAACCCAAACCCCGAGCAAATCCCGCTGTCAGGCTCTCACCTAGCTGGCAGGGCTGGATGTCACTCGTGTGTGTCTACCCGGACCCCAAACAGATCCCGTTGTCAGGCTCTCACCTAGGTTGCAGGGCTGGATGTCACTCGATGGTGTCTACCCGGACCCCGAGCAGATCCCGCTGCCAGGCTCTCACCGAGCTGGCAGGGCTGGATGCCACTCGATGGTGTCAACCCAGACCCCGAGCAGATCCCGCTGCCAGGCTCTCACCTAGCTGGCCGGGCTGGATGTCACTCGATGATGTCTACTCAGGCCTCCAACTTGCTAGCAGGACGGTAGGTCTTGAAGAACATGGTGTCTAAGGGCAGGACCCAGACGTTCGAATTTCGGAGGCCCTTTTCGATTCCTTGTCCCACAGGAGGAGGGGGATGCCGAGCTCATCTAGGCACCGCTAGCCAAGGCCAAAGTTACGGTGCCCCCTTGGCACCGGCTTCGGGGCGGGCTGCTCTTCACCCTGCGGCCTGGAGGTGCCGGCCGCTCCGTCGGGGGAGCCGCTGGTCAAGGCGGCCGCATGGGCGGGATCCCTAGCTGGTTGGCCCGTCGGGCCTTGCCTTTCTCCCAGGCTGCGGGAGGTGCGCCGCTCGCGGTCTTTGATTTCTTGGGTGGCGGCAGTGGTGGAAGCGATTCGCGGCTAGGCCGCTTCGGAGGAGTGGATGTCGTGGTCTCGCGGCGCGCGGCGGCTGCGACCTCAGCGCGAGCGAGCTCGCTGGAAGCGAGTCACACACTCTCATAAGGAGGGTGCAGGGGGATGTCCCGCTCGCCTGCAAGAGAGGAAAGTTAAAGTAGGAAAAATAATGTAGAAAGAGGAAGCGCGAGTAGTTTACCTCCCCCGAGCGTGACAGGGGCGAGGTTGTCCAGATTCCTGCGCAGGAAGGCGACTTTAAAGTTCTTCCCGGCGAAGAGCCCGCACAGCTCCGCTTCATGGCCCCCCAGACTAGGGGGGTGGTAGCTCGCCTCGCTGAGCTGGACCGGCGAGAAGGGGACGTTGCCGAAGTCCCCCTTAATGAACGCGAATTTCTTTAGCCAATTGTGACTCTTATTGACGGTCTCCCGCACCTTGACGTGGCCGCTGAAGAAGTAGGCGGTCCCGTCCTTGTTCGCCCGAAAGGAGAACAACTTGCGGAAGATCGCGAGGCTGAACTCGATCCGCTCTTCTCGCAGGAAGCACGCGAACCCAATCACCACTGCAATGGAGTTGGGGGTCATTTGCCCGGGGACGACCCAAAAGTATTTCAAGACTTGGCGGACCTCCGACCACAGGGGAAGCCGGAGACCCGCCTCGAAATGCTCCGTGGGGATGGCGAGCTCCTCCCTCGAGAGATCGTTGATCTTCTCTCCCTCCCCAGGCCGCCTCGCCACGAAACTTGGCGGTATGTAGTCGCCTATGACGTCGAAGAACTCGCCTTCAGATAGGGTGGCATGGGGGAAGTCGTGCTCATAAAAGGTCCAGACGCGCCCCGCCCATCCGCGTCGCCGCTGCCACCGCCCATCTCGCAGAAAGCATGCTAAGCGGGATGAAGAAGTTCTCGCAGGAAGCGGGCGAGTCAAGGGTCACAGGAAGCAAGGGAAAGGGGAAATCTCAAATACGGTGGGTGAGAAAGAGCCGGCAAGGCCTATTTATAGAAAGAAAAAAGAGCGGGAAAATCTTCCGCCGCGGGAAAAGTGCGGATAGCAAAATGAACCCTGATGTTTCGACTTCCCGGCTCGCAGCCGCGCTGCAAAGACTGTCCGACAGTGAATAACGGTCACCCACGCCCGCACGAGAGGCGGGCGAGTTGCAGCTCGCACCCACTTGAAACAGTAGGCGAGCCGAGAAGACTCGCAATCAGCGAGCTCCCAACCCGCTCCTGCCAAGATTAAACAGGCGGGTTGGGCGAGCCGACCCAACAACCTTGCGCCCGCTTAAAGAAGGGTTAGGCGAGTAAGTACGCTTCGTCCTCATTTACCCAAATAAAACTTAGCGGCAACACAATAAAAGTAACATAGGACAAGCGTTAAACCCGTTTGCGGGCGAGAAAGTCTCAAGTTATTACAGACGTTAAAAATGTTCCAAGATAGAAGACACTCCTAAGCGAACTGACCTGGGATGCGTATGCGCCCTGGCTTAGCGATCGATGGCGTGG
Organism: Platanthera guangdongensis; assembly: GCA_039583875.1. Lineage (NCBI taxonomy): Eukaryota > Viridiplantae > Streptophyta > Magnoliopsida > Asparagales > Orchidaceae > Platanthera > Platanthera guangdongensis. The sequence goes on along the minus strand of CM077158.1, from coordinate 15,830,763 downwards.
AGGGGGCAGGCGGCTCAGTACTGAATCCACTTCCACCTGCCCCGTCTCCGCGTCCCAGATCGGGGCGGCACGCGAGGATAGTGGTACTCGCGAACCCCCACCAGCTCCTGCTGGGCCAAGTCGACTTGCTCCATGGCATGTCTAAGCCGCTCCTCGGCCAGCGTTATGTGCACCCCCGGAGAAGTAACTCCATCCCCGTCAGCCGGACACCTTGCTCCCTTCAGAACTGCAAGCCGCTCCTCCACTGCGGTCTTGTCCTTGTCAACCCTGTTGAAGACCTCCTGAAGCAGTAGTGTGTGTTTCTGAAACAGCCGCGTCACTTGCCTCTTCATCCCCTCCGCATCCTCCGGGTCGCCCAGATACTCTGAAATGTGATCCTTATCAGGGGGAAGCGAGTATCCCTCGCTCATTTCAGCATCAGAAGAGGAGATCACGTTGAAACCTGCAAAGGGGAGGGTCAGAGGGAGCGAGCGGTAACAAACAGACACAAGTATGAACTCACCGGGTGTCGGCACGTCACCCGCACCAGCTGATGGCCGAGAGGAGCCCGGCCGGCCCTGGAAGAGTCCTCCCTCAAGAACCGCAAAGGATTTCCCCAGCCCAGAGGGAATTGGCGACTGGGAAATCTCCGGAGGGGGGCGCCCCCGACCCGATGGGCTGGCAACCCGCTCGGTTGACAGCGGGAGGGAATGGCCCCGCTCCCCTCCGTCTTCGCGGGGCGGCACCTGCAGCAAGAGGAGTCAGAAGCAAAATTACAAATCATGCGGAAGGTGCGCATACCTCTTGGGCGACCTCGGCACCGACCGCCGAGCTGGAACCTGGGAGGTCGTTTGTAGGAGATCGTCTGACGATTTTGCCTTTCAACGGCCTGAAAAGGGGGCCGGGCGATCCGCGCGCCAGCCATGGAGCGTCCTCGAGAGCCTCCTCCCGAGTCTTTTCCCTCGCGGCCGCCAGACGAGCTCGCATCTCCTCAGACACAGGATCGTTCGGCTACGGCTCACAAAAAAGGCTGAAAGAAGGCAGGATTTTTCCGGAGGGTCCGATGACATATTTATAACGTGAAGGTGACACCTCAGAAGGCATGCTCACTCGGTGGTTGGAGATGGTTTGGAGAGGAGACCCGAGCAGACCCGCTGACCAGGCTCCCATCTAGATGGCAGGGTTGTAGGCTCACTCGGTGGTTGGAGATGGTTTGGAGAGGAGACCCCGAGCAGACCCGCTGACCAGACTCCCATCTAGCTGGCAGGGCTGTAGGCTCACTCGGTGGTTGGAGATGGTTTGGAGAGGAGACCCCGAGCAGACCCGCTGACCAGGCTCCCATCTAGCTGGCAGGGCTGTAGGCTCACTCTGTGGTTGGAATTGTTTGGAGTGGAGACCACGAGCAGACCCGCTGACTAGGCTCCCATCTAGCTGGCAGGGCTGTAGGCTCACTCGGTGGTTGAAGTTGTTTCGGAGAGGAGACCCCGAGCAGACCCGCTAATCAGACTCCCATCTAGCTGGCAGAGTTGTAGGCTCACGCGGTGGTTGGAGTTATTTTGGAGAGGAGACCCGAGCAGACCCGCTGACCAGGCTCCCATCTAGCTGGCAGGGCTGTAGGCTCACTTGGTGGTTGGAGATGGTTTGGTTTAGAGAGGAGACCCGAGCAGACACGCTGACCAGACTCTCATCTAGCTGGTAGGGCTGTAGGCTCACTCGGTGGTTGAAGATGGTTTGGAGAGGAGAGGAGACCCCGAGCAGACCCGCTGACCAGGCTCTCATCTAGCTGGCAGGGCTGTAGGCTCACTCGGTGGTTGGAGATGGTTTGGAGAGGAGACCCCGAGCAGACCCGCTGACCAGGCTCCCATCTAGCTGGCAGGGCTGTAGGCTCACTCGGTGGTTGGAGATGGTTTGGTTTGGAATGGAGACCCCGAGCAGACCCGCTGACCAGGGTCCCATCTAGCTGGCAGGGCTGTAGGCTCACTCGGAGCTTGGAGTTGTTTCGGAGAGGAGACTCCGAGCATACCCGCTGACCAGGCTCCCATCTAGCTGACAGAGCTGTAGGCTCACTCGGTGGTTGGAGTTGTTTTGTAGAGGAGACCCCGAGCAGACCCGCTGACCAGGCTCGCATCTAGCTGACAGGGCTGTAGGCTCACTCCGTGGTTGGAGATGGTTTGGTTTGGAGAGAAGACCCCGAGCAGACCCGCTGACCAGGCTCTCATCTAGCTGGCAGGGCTGTACGCTCACTCGGTGGTTGGAGATGGTTTGGAGAGGAGACCCCGAGTAGACCCGCTGACCAGACTCTCATCTAGCTGGCAGGGCCGTAGGCTCACTCGGTGGTTGGAGATGGTTTGGAGAGGAGACCCCGAGCAGACCCGCTGACCAGGCTCCCACTAGCTGGCAGGGCAAGTTGATCTCTCGGAGGGTGGGGTAGGTCTCACCTCGAGATGGATTCCACTGTCAGGCTCTCACTAGCTGACAGGGCAGGTTGATCTCTCGGAGGGTGGGGTTGGTCTCACCTCGAGATGGATTCCGCTGCCAGACTCTCACTAGCTGACAGGGCAGGTTGATCTCTCGGAGGGTGAGGTAGGTCTTACCTCGAGATGGATTCCGCTGTCAGGCTCTCACTAGCTGACAGAGCAGGTTGATCTCTCGGAGGGTGGGATAGGTCTCACATCGAGATGGATTCCGCTGGCAGACTCTCACTAGCTGGCAGGGCAGGCGTACCTCTCGTGGAAGCCCGAGTACCTTTGCTCCGAGACGGTCCCGCTGTCCAGGCTCTCACTAGCTGGGCAGGGCCGGTGGTACCTCTCGTGGTTGCCAAGTGTTTTTTACCCCGAGGCCGTCTCGTCACCCAGGCTTCCATTAGCTGACATGACAGGTTGACTCCCCTGGGAGGGGTCAAGTATTTTCGGCCCTAAGTAGACCACTCCGCGAATACGTTGGGTTGGACGTTTCTTTCCGAGTTTGTGCTAACCTCGAAAACAGCGGGGATTGTATACAACCCCGTATTCGCGAAGAGTGGGCCCCAAGAAAGGCACAAGACTTAGTGCACGTTTTTAAGCTTTTTGGGAGTTTTGCACTCCTGGAGGCTAATTTTGGCTGGACCTGCGTAATATACTAGTAGGGGGAGGAAATATGTGTCTCCCCCACGGTGCACGTTTTTAAGCTTTCTGTGAGTTTTGCACTCCTGTAGGCCAATTTTGGGCGGATCTGCGTAATATGCTAGTAGGGGGAGGAAATATTTGTCTCTCCCCGGCCCCTTTGAGGAGTGATCGTTTCACTGTACTCGGGTGAACGTTTCACTGTACTCGGGTGAACGTTTCACTGTACTCGGGTGAACGTTTCACTGTACTCGGGTGAACGTTTCACTGTACTCGGGTGAACGTTTCACTGTACTCGGGTGAACGTTTCACTGTACTCGGGTGAACGTTTCACTGTACTCGGGTGAACGTTTCACTGTACTCGGGTGAACGTTTCACTGTACTCGGGTGAACGTTTCACTGTACTCGGGTGAACGTTTCACTGTACTCGGGTGAACTGGGTTCTGAGTTCGTCGAACTGTATGACGTTGAGTGGAGGTTGGTTATTTGCAGGCCATTCCCAGAAAACTATAAATAGGCCCTTAGAGTTGCCTTGGAGATTACTTCTTCACTCTCTCTTCATCCTCCAAGGCACCTAGCTCAGCATTGGCTAGGGAGGGGGAGATCGCCAAGGTCTTCCGGGTGTGAGGTGGGACCCCCACGCTAGAGCCGAGGGTCTGTTCCTAGTTTCCTGAGCTTTTGGTTCGTGTCATCCCCTGAGTGTAGTAAGTGTGAGGTCACCCCTTTCTAGGGACTCCGAACTCCACGAGAGATCAAGTTTTTGGTTTCAACAGCAACCACCATGACGGTTTTGCTCACAAGTCCGTCGGATTTCTTACCGTGGAGAAGAAAAAATCAGGGCCATTAAATTTTCTTTTACCAATTGTCAACATCAGGAGCTGCATTTTACGGTGCAGTGCAATAGCCGGACTGCACCACCACCACCCTTGACCCATATTTCCCACTTGCAGAGTTGCAGATGTATTTATAAGTAGAAAACAAATTAGAGAAAATCCGACCCACGCTTTCTCCGGAAAAAAAAATTTAAGCTCAATAAAATATTGATAAAAAACAAATTGCAGTACTAAATAAAAAGTAAAATTGTAAAGATGGACGTTTCATGAAATCTTCTTTTCCCCTTAGATATGATATAAATAATCGTGCACATGATTTTGCTCTGCCCTGACATCACATTCGTGGTTGCCTCCCCCCTCCAGTTCGATCAGCGGCATGGTCTCCTCCCGCCACGCCAAACAAAATTTTGGTATTAAACACAAATAATTTAAAAAGACAAGAGCTTATGTATTAATTAATGGAATTCAAAGAATATGGTTCAACAGAGGTAGATAGTCAACAATTAAACAATGAAAAATCGTCTTGATTAGAAATAAAAGGTTGTTAGATTTGATGTTTTTAAAATAAGACTCATTCTTGTGCCTTCAAAAACATTGAAATTAGTCATATTTATTGTGAATTGAAACTACCCACACACATGACACATGTATTTTTATTAGATTGTTAATGTCAATAGCTTCAAAATGTTAATCTCTAATGCTAGAATGAGTACAAAATGGCAGCCTTGTGCAAACTGATTTTAGAAGAAGATGAAAATAATTTATTAGAAGATATACTGTCAGGCAAAAAATGATGATAAAAAGATGATGTAAAACTTAATATCATCAGTTGGGGGTCAATGGATCCAAAATCATAATCCTGCAAATCTTCCCACAATTTATCCCGCATATATTACTTTTGGCTATTTATAATGACCATGTTTCCTTGAGATATCCCTAGCTTCTCATTGTAGGTAACTGTGCAAAATTTTACTTACCATCAAGTCCTTATACTAATTAATTGAAAACTTCTATTAAAAATTTCTTTGGGATAAGAAAGAAAAATGGGGGTAGTCCAGCAAGGATCCGGCTGGGCAGTGTCTGGCGCTGGCCCTGCCGGAGTACCCCCGGCTCGCCGTGGTCCGGCGAACTCGTCGGTGGCCCTGACCGTGAGGCCCAAATCTGGGCCTCACGGTCAGGGCCACCACCGGAGGTGGTCCTGCTGGAGTACCCCCGGCGGGTTCGCCGGGGTCCGGCGAACTCGTCGGTGGCTCTGAACGTGAGGCCCAGATCTGGGCCTCACGGTCTGGGCCACCACCGGAGGTGGCCCTGCCGGAGTACCCCCGGCGGGTTCGTCGGGGTCCGGCGAACCCGTCGGTGGCCTCCGGTCAGGCTGCCAGTGGCGGCCTGGAGCAATCCGTGAGGCCCCATACTGGAGCAAGCCGTGAGGTTTTTTGGAATCGGGATTTCTGGAGGTTGAGGTAAGTGTTTTTTTGGAGAAATGATTATTGACATGCCACATTCATTCTTCTGAGGGCTAATCTTTGAAACAGTTTGATCAAACAGTTCTGAATCGTCTTTTGGTTTGCTTCTAAATTGCTCTATTGTTTTAAATGGTATATATATATATATACACACACACGAGCATTCGCACGGGCTACGCCCGTCCTCGATGCTCTCGGGCGGCCTTCGGCCGCATCCAGACGGGCTTCGCCCGCCTCCGGATGGGCTTCTCCCGTGCTCGATGCGTCGTTGCGGGCTGCGCCCGCATCAAAGCGAGATGCGCCCGCATCAAATCGGGATGCGCCCGCATCAAATCAGGATGCACCCACATCAAGACGGACAGTGCCCGCAATATATACATATGAGTACTCAAAATGACCGTAAAAAAATATAAATCAATATTACAATTTTTATTTTATAAAAAAAATTACGTTTTGTCGTAAAAACGATAATTTCACGCAACGATTCTCTCTCTCTTCTTTCTCTCTCTTCCCCATCTCTCTCCCTCTCTCTCCTCCCCCTCTCTCCGCCCCCTTCCCCCATTTCTCTCCCTTTCTCTCTCCCCCTCTCTCCTCCGCTCTCTCTCTCTTTCTCTCTTTCCCTCCTCCCTCTCTCCCAACTCCCCCCTATCTCATGCTCTCTCTAATGATCCAATGTCTCTTGTTTGTTCTATGGTGTGCCTCCAAATACCTATATTGTTTTATATAATAAGATATATATATATATATATATATATATATATATATATATATATATATACTATCTTAAAAAGATATATGGTGGTCTGTCAATATCGTGAGTTCGAAAATGGGGGAAAAACAAGAGCCGTCGGATTAAGATCTTTTGATTCAAAGCCGTTGGATCCGGGGCTGCAAATAGCGGATTATGTTTGCACATAAAAAAACCCAAAAAACCTCCCCCTCTCTCTCCTAAAACCCGAACCCCACATTCCACCCCCCCCCCCCCCCCAAAAAAAATTGTGTCGCACAAAAAAAACCTCCCGGCCTCCGGCGAGGCCGCCGGTGGGTGTCGGGCAGGCCGCCGGCCGGGAGGAAGAAAATGGCTACAGCGAATTGTAGCCATTTTCGACCACCCGGCCGGCGACGGACCCGCCGGCGGCCTGCTCGGCATCCACCGGCGGACTCGCCGGAGGCCGCCAGTGTGAGGCCCTCATTTTGGACTCCACACAATTCTGTATCTAAGCTACTTCCAAGATAATTATCTCAGGATGAAGTAAGGCTAGTGAGTAGAAAATAAAACACATAATAAGACGCACCTCATAAATTGTAGTATTCCTCGAGACTTTTCGGTCTTTCCTCGATCAACTTCACTTTTTTTACGTACGCAAAGTCATGTAAAATACCCGAACAAAAATGGCGACGGGCTTAGTCATACAAATATGACTAAGTGAGGTGAATAACTCTTTAGTTGCTGTACACATAAACATATGTAAACGATTTAGCAATGTTATAATCATATATCTCTACCAACTATTTTGCATACCTGTACGGAAATTGTTTATCAACATTATATCTATAATGTTAGTAGTTATAAAACCATATAAGCAGTTATAAGACAATATTATTCAGTAGCTCTATACTAGTATCTGTGTAAGAAGAAAGCCATGTGACTGTAATCATGAAAGAAATGTAACTGTAAAACTATCTCCATTCGCATGTTCAGTAGCAACGTATCGATGTAACTGTAAAACTATACATTCTTATGTAAAACTGCATAAACAAGATCCCGCACAGATTTGAGAGGGAAAATAGAAGAAGGGAAGAAAAATGGCCCCGTTCCTGGAACCCTAGCCACAATATTCCTTGGTTCAGCCCGAGAGAAGGTCGACAGAGATAATGTAGAGAAGGAAAAGCTCGCCTGCTATTAATTATCTACACCGCCCTTCCAACTAAACACCAATCACCCTTAATTTTTCTCATTTGTTTAACTGTTGATCAGCCCCAACAAAACAGTATAAAAAAATGAAACAATAATATTGGTGTCAAAATACAAACGTTACCTCAAAACTCTAATTCAAGCTAGCCAAATCTTGTCATCATTTTGTTGCTTTTATATTTCATCATAGGGGATACTGATTATTCAAATTTATTATTCATTTGGGTCAGTTCGAGTTTTGGGCCGTTACAAATTCTTCCTCAATTATAAATATTTTCGTCCTCGAAAATGGGACGTGATACCAATGCGAACATGAGTTCAACTTGACTTGATATAACAAATGAGTTATTAGCCTTGCTCACTCATATGAGCACATTTGGGTCGTTGAATCATCCTTATCATAATCACTTTTGCCATTACTTGTATTTTCATGAAAACTAGTTATTTCTATTTGTAAGCCTTTGAGTTCATTAGGCTATCTCGTGCAGTAGGAGCAATATCACTTTCCATTTCTCTCTTGTGTCTCTCGTTATATTCGTGTATCTCTCGTTATGAAAAGTCATTTCCATTTCTATGTGCGATCCTCTCAACGTCTTATCATATGTAATTATTCAGTACTCACTGCAGCCGAACTTCTTAAAAACCTGGCTCTGATACCATATTGTGAGGCCCCCATTTTGGACTCCACACAATTCTGTATCTAAGCTACTTTCAAGACAATTATCCCAGGATGAAGTAAGGCTAGTGAGTAGAAAATAAAACACATAATAAGACGTACCTCATAAATTGTAGAATTCCTTGAGTCTTTTCGATCTTTACTCGATCAACTTCACTTTTCTTTACGTACGCAAAGTCATGTCAAGTACCTGAACAAAAATGACGACGGGCTTAGTCATACAAATATGACTAAGTGAGGTGAATACCTCTTTAGTTGCTGTACACATAAACATATGTAAACGATTTAGCAATGTTATAATCATATATCTCTACTAACTATTTTGCATACCTGTACGGAAACTGTGTATCAACATTATATCTGTAATGTTAGTAGTCATAAAACCATATAAGCAGTTATAGGACAATATTATTCAGTAACTCTATACTAGTATCAGTGTAAGAAGAAAGTCATGTGACTGTAATCATGAAAGCAATGTAACTGTAAAACTATCTCCATTCACATGTTCAGTAGCAACGTATCGATGTAACTGTAAAACTATACATTCTTATGTTATCTTTTACGTTAAGTAATGTTAAGGGTAACTGCCAACGTATCAGTATCAGTATCTGTATTTCCATATTTCAGTCTTTGGGCCCGACCCTTCCGGGTCATCAGTATCCAAAACCAGTACGTACAACACGAGTTTATGCCCTTAGACCGACTGGTTTGGCAAATCATCAGTATTTTATATGCGCATTCACGTGCAGTTATACCCTTATCATTTCTATGCATCGATGCATTTTCTTATTTATGTTTGTTGTACAATTCATCAATATACTTAGTGTTCATTTGTTTCTTAATCCCCTCAGAAGCTAATCGCATGTTTGCCTTTGTACAAGACCATACATATGCGAGTAATCATTATCAGTGATAGAAAATTATTCCATGCTAACATATACGAGTAATCATGAGATTGCAATACTAATAATAGTGCGCATAATGAAAACGAAGGACAATAATGCATAAACTTAAACAGGTAGCTCTCACCATCAGTTATTCTTTCTTTTATAGTATTTCGTGTCATCATCGCCTATTTTGAGAAGTCATCATTCGCGGTATCTGTATAAAACTTGTATCACTTAGGGTCTTTTATACCGGGGTTGCGTCTCGTTATAGATACAACATTGTATATTGTTTTAACATCATTTGAAAGCTACTCAACTAACCCACTATTTCAAAACATAAGCTCTGTACAAAACATGACATATAGCAAAGACCCATCCCAACATCCCTCATGTAGGATTACAAGGAGCGGGACATGTACAATTCTAAAACCAAATCAAAGAGCTAAAATTCTAAATGAAAACTGACATAATTGGGCCACACTAACAACGAGGCTTCTATTTAACATCAATTAAAAAGGAACACAAGCCCAACAACCACCGATTAGCCACAACAAGAACCCCAATATAAACTCAACAGTTTACTGCTTTGCAAGGAAGATCAAGGCAAACGGCCAAACAACAGCTACGTCAACTGCCAGCCCAAAAATCTCATATCATGTTACCACCATCATGAGAAGAAGGGCCAACAACCGGCTAACAGATCAACCTTTATAAATTCATTAATCATTCACCCATGCTTGTGCAGATCTCAATATAGGGAAAATCATGAAATGTCTAACAATGAAACTCCCCAAAAGAAGAGAAATAGGGAAGAAAGAAGAGAACAATAAGAATTAATTTACCGTTTTCACACAAACAGTGTTTAGCATAAGATCTGGGCACCGATTTTGGGATCTGAGACAATTCCAACAGCCTGATCACAAGCCCAAATCTTGCTAAACTTCGATCCCAATAGCATAAGCAAGATCCCGCACAGATTTGAGAGGGAAAATAGAAGAAGGGAAGAAAAATGGCTCCGTTCCTGGAACCCTAGCCACAATATTCCTTGGTTCAGCCCGAGAGAAGGTCGGCAGAGATAATGTAGAGAAGGAAAAGCTCGGCTGCTATTAATTATCTCCACCGCCCTTCCAACTAAACACCAATCACCCTTAATTTTTCTCATTTGTTTAACTGTTGATCAGCCCCAACAAAACAGTATAAAAAAAATGAAACAATAATATTGGTGTCAAAAATACGAACGTTACCTCAAAACTCGAATTCAAGCTAGCCAAATCTTGTCATCATTTTGTTGCTTTTATATTTTATCATAGGGGATACTGATTATTCAGATTTATTATTCATTTGGTTCAGTTCGAGTTTTGGGCCGTTACAAATTCTTCCTCACTTATAAAGATTTTCGTCCTCGAAAATGGGACGTGATACCAATGCGAACATGAGTTCAACTTGACTTGATATAACAAATGAGTTATTGGCCTTGCTCACTCATATGAGCACATTTGGGTTGTTGAATCATTCTTATCATAATCACTTTTGCCATTACTTGTATTTTCATGAAATCTAGTTATTTCTATTTGTAAGCCTTTGAGTTCATTAGGCTATCTCGTGCAGTAGGAGCAATATCACTTTCCATTTCCCTCTTGTGTCTCGCGTTATATTTGTGTATCTCTCGTTATGAAAAGTCATTTCCATTTCTATGTGCGATCCTCTCAACGTCTTATCATATGTAATTATTCAGTACTCACTGCAGCCGAACTTCTTGAAAACGTGGCTCTGATACCATATTGTGAGGCCCCCATTTTGGACTCCACACAATTCTGTATCTAAGCTACTTTCAAGACAATTATCCCAGGATGAAGTAAGACTAGTGAGTAGAAAATAAAACACATAATAAGACGTACCTCATAAATTGTAGAATTCCTTGAGTCTTTTCGATCTTTACTCGATCAACTTCACTTTTCTTTACGTACGCAAAGTCATGTCAAGTACCTGAACAAAAATGACGACGGGCTTAGTCATACAAATATGACTAAGTGAGGTGAATACCTCTTTAGTTGCTGTACACATAAACATATGTAAACGATTTAGCAATGTTATAATCATATATCTCTACTAACTATTTTGCATACCTGTACGGAAACTGTGTATCAACATTATATCTGTAATGTTAGTAGTCATAAAACCATATAAGCAGTTGTAGGACAATATTATTCAGTAGCTCTATACTAGTATCAGTGTAAGAAGAAAGTCATGTGACTGTAATCATGAAAGCAATGTAACTGTAAAACTATCTCCATTCGCATGTTCAGTAGCAACGTATCGATGTAACTGTAAAACTATACATTCTTATGTTATCTTTTACGTTAGGTAATGTTAAGGGTAACTGCCAACATATCAGTATCAGTATCTGTATTTCCATATTTCAGTCTTTGGGCCCGACCCTTCCGGGTCATCAGTATCCAAAACCAGTACGTACAACACGAGTTTATGCCCTTAGACCGACTGATTTGGCAAATCATCAGTATTTTATATGCGCATTCACGTGCAGTTATACACTTATCATTTCTATGCATCGATGCATTTTCTTATTTATGTTTGTTGTACAATTCATTAATATATTTAGTGTTCATTTGTTTCTTAATCCCCTCAGAAGCTAATCGCATGTTTGCCTTTGTACAAGACCATACATATGCGAGTAATCATTATCAGTGATAGAAAATTATTCCATGCTAACATATACGAGTAATCATGAGATTGCAATACTAATAATAGTGCGCATAATGAAAACGAAGGACAATAATGCATAAACTTAAACAGGTAGCTCTCACCATCAGTTATTCTTTCTTTTATAGCATTTCGTGTCATCATCGCCTATTTTGAGAAGCCATCCTTCGCGGTATCTGTATAAAACTTGTATCACTTAGGGTCTTTTATACCGGGCTGCGTCTCGTTATAGATACAACATTGTATATTGTTTTAACATCATTTGAAAGCTACTCAACTAACCCACTATTTCAAAACATAAGCTCTGTACAAAACATGACATATAGCAAAGACCCATCCCAACATCCCTCATGTAGGATTACAAGGAGCGGGACATGTACAATTCTAAAACCAAATCAAAGAGCTAAAATTCTAAATGAAAACTGACATAATTGGGCCACACTAACAACGAGGCTTCTATTTAACATCAATTAAAAAGGAACACAAGCCCAACAACCACCGATTAGCCACAACAAGAACCCCAATATAAACTCAACAGTTTACTGCTTTGCAAGGAAGATCAAGGCAAACGGCCAAACAACAGCTACGTCAACTGCCAGCCCAAAAATCTCATATCATGTTACCACCATCATGAGAAGAAGGGCCAACAACCGGCTAACAGATCAACCTTTATAAATTCATTAATCATTCACCCATGCTTGTGCAGATCTCAATATAGGGAAAATCATGAAATGTCTAACAATGAAACTCCCCAAAAGAAGAGAAATAGGGAAGAAAGAAGAGAACAATAAGAATTAATTTACCGTTTTCACACAAACAGTGTTTAGCATAAGATCTGGCACCGATTTCGGGATCTGAGACAATTCCAACAGCCTGATCACAAGCCCAAACCTTGCTAAACTTCGATCCCAATAGCATAAACAAGATCCCGCACAGATTTGAGAGGGAAAATAGAAGAAGGGAAGAAAAATGGCTCCGTTCCTGGAACCCTAGCCAGTAGCCACAATATTCCTTGGTTCAGCCCGAGAGAAGGTCGACAGAGATAATGTAGAGAAGGAAAAGCTCGGCTGCTATTAATTATCTCCACCGCCCTTCCAACTAAACACCAATCACCCTTAATTTTTCTCATTTGTTTAACTGTTGATCAGCCCCAACAAAACAGTATAAAAAAAATGAAACAATAATATTGGTGTCAAAAATACGAACGTTACCTCAAAACTCGAATTCAAGCTAGCCAAATCTTGTCATCATTTTGTTGCTTTTATATTTTATCATAGGGGATACTGATTATTCAAATTTATTATTCATTTGGGTCAGTTCGAGTTTTGGGCCGTTACAAATTCTTCCTCAATTATAAAGATTTTCGTCCTCGAAAATGGGACGTGATACCAATGCGAACATGAGTTCAACTTGACTTGATATAACAAATGAGTTATTGGCCTTGCTCACTCATATGAGCACATTTGGGTCGTTGAATCATCCTTATCATAATCACTTTTGCCATTACTTGTATTTTCTTGAAAACTAGTTATTTTTATTTGTAAGCCTTTGAGTTCATTAGGCTATCTCGTGCAGTAGGAGAAATATCACTTTCCATTTCCCTCTTGTGTCTCGCGTTATATTTGTGTATCTCTCGTTATGAAAAGTCATTTCCATTTCTATGTGCGATCCTCTCAACGTCTTATCATATGTAATTATTCAGTACTCACTGCAGCCGAACTTCTTGAAAACCTGGCTCTGATACCATATTGTGAGGCCCCCATTTTGGACTCCACACAATTCTGTATCTAAGATACTTTCAAGACAATTATCCCAGGATGAAGTAAGGCTAGTGAGTAGAAAAAAAAACATAATAAGACGTACCTCATAAATTGTAGAATTCCTTGAGTCTTTTCGATCTTTACTCGATCAACTTCACTTTTCTTTACGTACGCAAAGTCATGTCAAGTATCTGAACAAAAATGACGACGGGCTTAGTCATACAAATATGACTAAGTGAGGTGAATATCTCTTTAGTTGTTGTACACATAAACATATGTAAACGATTTAGCAATGTTATAATCATATATCTCTACTAACTATTTTGCATACCTGTACGGAAACTGTGTATCAACATTATATCTGTAATGTTAGTAGTCATAAAACCATATAAGCAGTTATAGGACAATATTATTCAGTAGCTCTATACTAGTATCAGTGTAAGAAGAAAGCCATGTGACTGTAATCATGAAAGCAATGTAACTGTAAAACTATCTCCGTTCGCATGTTCAGTAGCAACGTATCGATGTAACTGTAAAACTATACATGCTTATGTTATCTTTTACGTTAGGTAATGTTAAGGGTAACTGCCAACGTATCAGTATCAGTATCTGTATTTCCATATTTCAGTCTTTGGGCCCGACCCTTCCGGGTCATCAGTATCCAAAACCAGTACGTACAACACGAGTTTATGCCGTTAGACCGACTGGTTTGGCAAATCATCAGTATTTTATATGCGCATTCACGTGCAGTTATACCCTTATCATTTCTATGCATCGATGCGTTTTCTTATTTATGTTTGTTGTACAATTCATTAATATACTTAGTGTTCATTTGTTTCTTAATCCCCTCAGAAGCTAATCGCATGTTTGCCTTTGTACAAGGTCATACATATGCGAGTAATCATTATCAGTGATAGAAAATTATTCCATGCTAACATATACGAGTAATCATGAGATTGCAATACTAATAATAGTGCACATAATGAAAACGAAGGACAATAATGCATAAACTTAAACAGGTAGCTCTCACCATCAGTTATTCTTTCTTTTATAACATTTCGTGTCATCATCGCCTATTTTGAGAAGCCATCCTTCGCGGTATCTGTATAAAACTTGTATCACTTAGGGTCTTTTATACCGGGGTTGCGTCTCGTTATAGATACAACATTGTATATTGTTTTAACATCATTTGAAAGCTACTCAACTAACCCACTATTTCAAAACATAAGCTCTGTACAAAACATGACATATAGCAAAGACCCATCCCAACATCCCTCATGTAAGATTACAAGGAGCGGGACATGTACAATACTAAAACCAAATCAAAGAGCTAAAATTCTAAATGAAAACTGACATAATTGGGCCACACTAACAACGAGGCTTCTATTTAACATCAATTAAAAAGGAACACAAGCCCAACAACCACCGATTAGCCACAACAAGAACCCCAATATAAACTTAACAGTTTACTACTTTGCAAGGAAGATCAAGGCAAACGGCCAAACAACAGCTACGTCAACTGCCAGCCCAAAAATCTCATATCATGTTACCACCATCATGAGAAGAAGGGCCAACAACCGGCTAACAGATCAACCTTTATAAATTCATTAATCATTCACCCATGCTTGTGCAGATCTCAATATAGGGAAAATCATGAAATGTCTAACAATGAAACTCCCCAAAAGAAGAGAAATAGGGAAGAAAGAAGAGAACAATAAGAATTAATTTACCGTTTTCACACAAACAGTGTTTAGCATAAGATCTGGCACCGATTTCGGGATCTGAGACAATTCCAACAGCCTGATCACAAGCCCAAACCTTGCTAAACTTCGATCCCAATAGCATAAACAAGATCCCGCACAGATTTGAGAGGGAAAATAGAAGAAGGGAAGAAAAATGGCTCCGTTCCTGGAACCCTAGCCACCACAATATTCCTTGGTTCAGCCCGAGAGAAGGTCGACAGAGATAATGTAGAGAAGGAAAAGCTCGGCTGCTATTAATTATCTCCACCGCCCTTCCAACTAAACACCAATCACCCTTAATTTTTCTCATTTGTTTAACTGTTGATCAGCCCCAACAAAACAGTATAAAAAAAATGAAACAATAATATTGGTGTCAAAAATACGAACGTTACCTCAAAACTCGAATTCAAGCTAGCCAAATCTTGTCATCATTTTGTTGCTTTTATATTTTATCATAGGGGATACTGATTATTCAAATTTATTATTCATTTGGGTCAGTTCGAGTTTTGGGCCGTTACAAATTCTTCCTCAATTATAAAGATTTTCGTCCTCGAAAATGGGACGTGATACCAATGCGAACATGAGTTCAACTTGACTTGATATAACAAATGAGTTATTGGCCTTGCTCACTCATATGAGCACATTTGGGTCGTTGAATCATCCTTATCATAATCACTTTTGCCATTACTTGTATTTTCTTGAAAACTAGTTATTTTTATTTGTAAGCCTTTGAGTTCATTAGGCTATCTCGTGCAGTAGGAGAAATATCACTTTCCATTTCCCTCTTGTGTCTCGCGTTATATTTGTGTATCTCTCGTTATGAAAAGTCATTTCCATTTCTATGTGCGATCCTCTCAACGTCTTATCATATGTAATTATTCAGTACTCACTGCAGCCGAACTTCTTGAAAACCTGGCTCTGATACCATATTGTGAGGCCCCCATTTTGGACTCCACACAATTCTGTATCTAAGATACTTTCAAGACAATTATCCCAGGATGAAGTAAGGCTAGTGAGTAGAAAAAAAACACATAATAAGACGTACCTCATAAATTGTAGAATTCCTTGAGTCTTTTCGATCTTTACTCGATCAACTTCACTTTTCTTTACGTACGCAAAGTCATGTCAAGTATCTGAACAAAAATGACGACGGGCTTAGTCATACAAATATGACTAAGTGAGGTGAATATCTCTTTAGTTGTTGTACACATAAACATATGTAAACGATTTAGCAATGTTATAATCATATATCTCTACTAACTATTTTGCATACCTGTACGGAAACTGTGTATCAACATTATATCTGTAATGTTAGTAGTCATAAAACCATATAAGCAGTTATAGGACAATATTATTCAGTAGCTCTATACTAGTATCAGTGTAAGAAGAAAGCCATGTGACTGTAATCATGAAAGCAATGTAACTGTAAAACTATCTCCGTTCGCATGTTCAGTAGCAACGTATCGATGTAACTGTAAAACTATACATGCTTATGTTATCTTTTACGTTAGGTAATGTTAAGGGTAACTGCCAACGTATCAGTATCAGTATCTGTATTTCCATATTTCAGTCTTTGGGTCCGACCCTTCCGGGTCATCAGTATCCAAAACCAGTACGTACAACACGAGTTTATGCCGTTAGACCGACTGGTTTGGCAAATCATCAGTATTTTATATGCGCATTCACGTGCAGTTATACCCTTATCATTTCTATGCATCGATGCGTTTTCTTATTTATGTTTGTTGTACAATTCATTAATATACTTAGTGTTCATTTGTTTCTTAATCCCCTCAGAAGCTAATCGCATGTTTGCCTTTGTACAAGGTCATACATATGCGAGTAATCATTATCAGTGATAGCAAATTATTCCATGCTAACATATACGAGTAATCATGAGATTGCAATACTAATAATAGTGCACATAATGAAAACGAAGGACAATAATGCATAAACTTAAACAGGTAGCTCTCACCATCAGTTATTCTTTCTTTTATAACATTTCGTGTCATCATCGCCTATTTTGAGAAGCCATCCTTCGCGGTATCTGTATAAAACTTATATCACTTAGGGTCTTTTATACCGGGGTTGCGTCTCGTTATAGATACAACATTGTATATTGTTTTAACATCATTTGAAAGCTACTCAACTAACCCACTATTTCAAAACATAAGCTCTGTACAAAACATGACATATAGCAAAGACCCATCCCAACATCCCTCATGTAAGATTACAAGGAGCGGGACATGTACAATACTAAAACCAAATCAAAGAGCTAAAATTCTAAATGAAAACTGACATAATTGGGCCACACTAACAACGAGGCTTCTATTTAACATCAATTAAAAAGGAACACAAGCCCAACAACCACCGATTAGCCACAACAAGAACCCCAATATAAACTTAACAGTTTACTACTTTGCAAGGAAGATCAAGGCAAACGACCAAACAACAGCTACATCAACTGCCAGCCCAAAAATCTCATATCATGTTACCACCATCATGAGAAGAAGGGCCAACAACCGGCTAACAGATCAACCTTTATAAATTCATAAATTATTCACCCATGCTTGTGCCGATCTCACTATAGGGAAAATCATGAAATGTCTAAAAATGAAACTCCCCAAAAGAAGAGAAATAGGGAAGAAAGAAGAGAACAAGAAGAATTAATTTACCGTTTTCGCACAAACAATGTTTAGCATAAGATCTGGGCGCATAAGATCTGGGCACCGATTTCGGGATCTGAGACAACTCCAACAGCCTGATCACAAGCCCAAACCTTGCTAAACTTCGATCTCAATAGCATAAACAAGATCCCGCACAGATTTGAGAGGGAAAATAGAAGAAGGGAAGAAAAATGGCTCCGTTCCTGGAACCAAGCCACAATATTCCTTGGTTCAGCCCGAGAGAAGGTCGGCAGAGATAATGTAGAGAAGGAAAAGCTCGGCTGCTATTAATTAACTCCACCGCCCTTCCAACTAAACACCAATCACGCTTAATTTTTCTCATTTGTTTAACTGTTGATCAGCCCCAACAAAACAGTATAAAAAAATGAAACAATAATATTGGTGTCAAAAATACGAACGTTAACTCAAAACTCCAATTCAAGCTAGTCAAATCTTGTCATCATTTTGTTGCTTTTATATTTCATCATAGGGGATACTGATTATTCAAATTTATTATTCATTTGGGTCAGTTCGAGTTTTGGGCCGTTACAACCGGTGGGTGCCGCACAGGCCGCTGGCGGCTCTGCCGCCGGTCGGGAGGAAGAAACTGCGTGCGGCACGGGCGGAGTTGCCGCACGCAGTTTCTTTGTTTTTTTTTAAAATTAATAATAAATAACTTATTAATTTCTAATAATTCTAAAATTAAAATATAAATTATTAATTTCTAATTTCGTTTTAAAACAAATAAATAACTTATTAATCCGTAAGGGGTGGGCGGCGAAGCCCGTCCTAAGGGCGGGCGAAGCCCGCCGTGAGCGGCGGGCGAATCCCGCAGCTGCTGGTCGTGTACTGTCACGCAGGGCCCGAGGGCCGAAGGCCCGTGCCTGTCACCAGTATATATATATATATATATATATATATATATATATATATATATATATATATATATATATATGTCTGTATGTATGTATATTGAGTATCCACACTGTACTTTTGGCTATGTGCACTTTGGGCTATCCGCAAGCACTATTTTGAGTATTGGCTTATCCACAAACAATATTTTTAATTCCACATCAATATATTTTTTTAAATATTTAGAAATGTTGTCCATCAAAATGAAAAAAAATCATTGTGCACTCCTTGCCCTGGATGACCTTGACCTTTTGTAAACAACACTATACTTCCTACTTGATTTATTGGTCCAGGTTCTCCAAACTAGCTATCAGATTCGTTATTCCAGTCACCATGTTCCGCACTATCTCCAGTTGTGCCCTCCTCTTCAGAAACCATTGGCATGAGATTTCTTGTAGTTGCTTCTTTATTATTTGAAATTAAATCACCTTTAGATGTCCTCCAATCGTTCCAATCAGCAGATTTCATCTTGCCTATTTCCTTATTGAACCCATTTATTTTGATACTCAGTTTTGGATATACAAACTGAGAAATACGAGTCTCCACCCTTAGGGCCAACCACGACAACACTAAATTTCACCGCGACAAACACTCTATATATCCTCCCTTCTCCCTTCAAGTATGTGCTTGTAGTCAAAATGGGGACTGTGGTCCAACAAAGAAGGGGGAGACAACTGCATGTGAAGTGACAACGTCATACATTGCCTGGTGCACGTGGTTTATGGGTTACAGTGGAAGAGTCATGCAGAAAAATACAGTAGGAAATGTGTAGTTCGACAAAAATTGTTGTTCATCAATGTCAGTGCGTGCCTGCCTAGACAAGTTGCTATATTGGCTCTGTGTACCATGCACTGCATGCATGCTCGATTGCTCAGCAACAAACGTGTATGTATCTCAACAGTGAACACATTAAATCATAAGACTGTGGCATAGCTTCTCTGAATTAATTATGGTGGCATGCAGGCATGCACTTGAACTGTTGAACTGAATCCTTACCTGGGTAGATGCGACCGTACATCTCCCAACACAGTAGTCCCCCCCATCCTCTTATCTTCTTTATACAGTAGTTTAAGAATCTCCCGAGTCCAGTCCATCCTCTCCACAAAGATCCAGACTGGATTTGCCCCCCCCCCCCCCCCATGCAGAACTCTCTCTCTCTCTCTCTCTCTCTCTCTCTCTCTCTCTCTCTATATATATATATATATATATATATATATATATATATATATATATATATATATATATATATGATTTTTTATCGGTTGCATAATTACAGCCGACACTACTTGTAATTTCAAAGTTAGAGAGGTACAAGCTGTAATTACACAAATTTTAAGGGGGTGCAAACTATGAATAACTTTATTCGTACGTGTGGTTGAATCTTATCCAGTGGAGCATTGCCCCCCCCCCCCCCCCCCCCCCCCCCCCCCCCCCCCCCACCCCCCCACACACACACACACAAATGATCGGTCGTCTAGGAGTACTCATCAGTTCAGAACACTTGTTGGCATATAAAAAGTGATGTTAAATACTTAATTATGTTTTTTAACGATAATTAATTAGTTAATTAATTAAATGTTATTTTTTATGTGTAAATTGATTAGTGAATGTTTCATCTGTTGAAATGTGATAGCATACGATCTTTCATTCTCAAATATACATAACCTAAACTTATTAAAATTCTCTCTTTTGCTTACATACTTTCTCTTGGCTTCATAAATTGACTCCAAAATATCAAAATTCAATTCGACGAACACACGCAAGATAGGGACCAAGTTCTAAAAAAAGCATCCTTATATTTTTATAATTGTGAAAAGGGGTCTTTTGGAGAAGCGATTTCGCATCTATTTATTTGAGAATAACAAATTTTAATCTTTATTTGATCTATCTTTACCTGTGTTTATAGTGTTCAGGTTAATTATATAAGTTAAATGGAGAGAAGAATATTGGAACATGATGGGAACACTCAATTGGAGATGTGGAACAGTTTGCCTAATTACATGTTCTCTGTCGGAGGCGCCGCTAGCACTGGTTCACCGTTGCCACTAGTGATCCTCTCTCTCCTCCGGATCGGTCTGGCCGGACCGGCCTCTTGCGGGCTCTCAAACACAGCCTAAAAGCATACTCGTCATAATATTAAGCCTTCCCTGGCTTTATTTAAATCTAAATGGAATACTTAGCAGCCAATGATTTTAAAAAATAAATCTTAATAAATTTTCTGATATTTTCTGTTTTAGGCCGAGTTTTTAAGTTTAATTAATTAATACTGCCCATACTTTCCTCTCATTTGAACTTCAAAGAACAAATGATTTGCAGAATTTTTGAGGAAATAAAAAAAGGGAAAACCATTAAACAGTAATTAAAAAAAAAGTACTTTACAGAAGACAAAAAAAATTGGATCGAAAGGGAAAGAGCCGTCCGGAGGTGGGGCCAGTAAATAGTCCGGTCGTACTCTGCTGGCCGGCTCAGCGGGTGCTCTTTTCCTCCGCCCTGGACTTTGAACCGGAATCATATTTCACTATTTACAGGCCCAGCAGGATGTAGTACATGAGCGTTATGGGCAGAGCAATCAGCATTCCGAATATAACCCTGCATTATAATATACCACATATATTAAATATGCACCATAATTCATTAAACATAAAATCATAAACATGAGTGTTTATGACATCACACACCTGCCGGTTTTCATAAAATCATAAACATTCTCATTTATGACATCACGCACCCGAACCCGAACCCAAACCCATTATGTTTCACAAGTTCTATTTGGGCTTTGTTGGGGCAAGGAGTTGAAGCATGCATGCCTTACAACATAAGAGGCAAAAGACAGAAGATGAATGATGGTTGGACTGCTCAGTTTGGCACAACATTTTTACTTTGGTGAGTTCAAACGAAAGTATCATTGTCATAGAATGTATGTTTGGAATGATAAAAGTTATAGCCACTACCAAAAATAGAAGGCTAGTTTTGAATATAAAGAGAATGAAGTTCCACAGTGGCGTTCACGAGCAAGAGTTCATGACCGCTACCGCCGTGCCAAACTGAACCTAATAAATAATGGAATTGGATGAAGAAGCTAGCGGGAAAGTTGATGCAGAACCCAAATAGGGAGATCTAATGGAATTAAGAGAGGACTCCTTTAGGTAATTTTTAAGCCTTATGGGAGGCAATTCTCTCTCCTACTCAGCAATTCTCATTCCAACTCAGCAGAGGAGGTCTGCTGATTAGGATTTACAATCAAAAGGCATGGCAAGTTAATTGACCAACATCAAAAAAAATTATTGAACCCATTCAAAAAATAGGTATATTTTTGAAGAGGGATATAACATTTTTGGCTATATTTATGCTTTGTTTGGTGGGACTTATTTTCATCGGTCAAGTGGTTATAAGGTCCGGTTCATGCGGTCGTAGTCGCTTGACCGATGAAAATAAGTCCCTCCAAACGAAGCCTCAGGCTCCCTTTGACGCGAAATTTTTTGGATCGAGCTCTATTTCAAAAATCCTATTCAGGTCTCATTTCGATCTCTTAGGAGATCATAGATTTGCTCATGTGCAAAAGTGGATAAATGAGCTAATAAGGAGATCACAATGATCTCCTAGGATATCACAATGATCAAAATGATTTTTTAGGAGAACATTTCAATCTCTTACCACAACAGAAAATTGAAAATGAAATCCAGTTCAAAAAATTTCACTTATTTGGTGTGGCTTTTTTACTATGATGAGTTTAAATAAAAAAAACAACACTTATAAAATATATATTTGGCATGACAATAATTATGACCGTCACCAAGAAAAAAAAAATTTTGAACATAAAAGTAAACAGAATTCCTTAGTTCAGGTCGGGTGGCCATGACCATTCACGGCCATCGCGTCAACGTCCTCACCACCGTGCCAAACAGAGCCTTAAAAAGTCATTCGTAAAGGATCTCCTAACAAACATCATCCATTTCAACATAAAAGTGGACAAAGCTACTTGGGTGGGCGTTAACAAATGATAATTTAACCCTCATGTTCATGACCGCCATCACAGTATCAAACGGAGCCTTAGACTATATTTGGTTCGGCGGCGGCGGGTGCATCTGGTGGGTCGAAACACCACTTTGAAACCGGAGGGATAGAGGTGAGGGTCGAAACAGAGCAGATTGAGACCGTTTTCCCCTTGCTGCGGGTGCAAACGGAGCAAATGCCGCCGCCGACAATTTATCTATCCGCCGTCCGACAGCGTTTGCTCCAAGCAGAGGTGCCTCAACGCCGAACCAAACAAAGACTAATCATAATTTCAAAGTTATAAAGCTGATATATACAGTACTTACGCCGTGCTGAGAATCTCAGGGTGCACGCCGTACTCCTTGGCGAAGACGAACGGGACGATCCCCTGCGGCAGCGCTGCCTGCCACACATCCAATTAACACTAATCAAACATAATTAACACCGGTTTAAATATAAACACATTCAACTTAATTAACCGCAAAAATCTGCACACATATTATATATACAATATCCACAGATTACAGCCTGCAATTCGCATGGCGACATAGATACGGTTAAAGAAGGGAACACTGTTTGCAGAAATAATGTGAACTTCACTTTTTATGACATTTATGTTCTATATTATATGCACACAAGACCAACAAGAGAGAGAGAGAAAGGGAGAGAATGATGACCTGGACAACGGCGACATGGAGGAGAATGCCGCGAAGGCCGACGGCGATGGAGGCGGCAGCCATGACAGCTGGACCGGCGAGGAATCTGACGGCCATGGAGAAAGCTGCCACGTTGTTCCCACATGCTATGATTCTTGGCTGGAGCGCCATGAAAAGTCCTGCATATGCCCATCACCAGCTTCATGAGTTACTTGTTATGAATATTTGTTACAGATATATTTCACAGCGGCATAAATCCAAACAGCTTGCGGGCACTCTAATCTGACCAAGGCTGAACATTGCCATTCCCAGCCCAGCATCCGACAGAATGGAGATGGACTTTGAAATAATAACAGGCATCTCAATATTCCATCTGCATCACAAATCATTCAAAGTTATTCATTGAACCAGCGTTAACTTCGAAAATTCTTACAAAAAAAAAAGAAAAGCCGAGCAAAAAGTTGATGAACACCTGTAGCAGACCAAGGACCAGATGACGCCAATGAGGCTTGAGTAGGTGTTTGGATTGCGGATAAGCTTTCTCCACACCATTATTAGTATCAGCCTAGTCATCACGCTCGTCGGAGGCAACGCCGGTAAACTTCCAACGCCGGTGACTTTCCCTGTCGGCCCCTGCGTCTTGTCCTCCCCTCCCTCTTCACCACCCGCCGTTACTCTGTTTCCGAAGCTGAAGTCCTGGCGCTCCACAAATTCGCCCTTTTGAGTTTCCGCTGTATGGTTGGATAACACGATTATTTCTTCTCCTCCTTCCCAGGAGATGTTGAATTAAAAAGTTCATAAATTATGTTAATAATAATATTAATCTACAATTTTTATTCCGATTTATGCAATTTAATTTAATGAAAAATTCACTGTAGATGAGCAGCCTAGCGCCGCGGGGGATTTAATTTAATTTAATTTAATTTAATGAAAAATTCACTGCAATTTAATTTAAATTAAAATCAAACGGTCCTTTTAAATGACTCCTTGCTTTGGTTCCACTTACCTGTAGGAGAGGAAACAGACAATCTAATTTCTTTCCCGGCGCGAGCATCGCCGGCGGTCAAAATATCGGAGACCGGCGAGGCAGTAGAGCTCCACACAAACATACGCAGATCCTTCTTCCCACTTGTCGTGCCCGCCGCCACCGCCGGTAGCTGGTAGTGTAATCTTGGTTTATTAATCCCGGCGCCGACCCCGATGGCGGCGGCCTCCTCATCAAAATTAGACGTCCGCGATGTGCTCTGTCCCTTCGTCGCCGGAGCCGCCGCCATCCCATAACAATCCCCGGCGGCAAAATTCGAGTTTCGCCCAACCAAGGAGAAAAAATCAGCGTGGTTGAAACTCGATCCTCTCGGCGTCGGATTTCGCGACGATTGCAGCGAGTAAATCTCCGCATTCGTAAGATTCGACGGCCGCGGCGTCGACGGCCCGAACCCGGCCTGGCCGGATCGGCGGGAGCATACATCCGACCGGGACGCGCTGGACCGCCTCACCGTCACGTGCAACTTCCCATCCCCCTTCACCTCCGCGTGCGTCTCAATCGCCTCCCTCCCGTCCAGCGACATCACGCCGGAATCCACCGCAATGGAAACAATCGACGCCGCCGTCTCCGGGAACTGCTCGGCGATGAGCAGCCTAGCGCCGCGGAACTCGAACATGAAGAGCATGAGGGTGTACCAGATGATGCATTGCAGGACGACGATTTGGACCATGAGGCCGCCGGAGAAGTCGCCGTACATGCCTTTTAGCAGGGGGATACCCATGACGAGGGTGTTGGGGAGGGTGGAGAGGGAGAAGATGGTGATGATCCACTCGAGGCTGCCGCGGCCGGTGAGGCTGGTCCAGGCGGTGAGGCCGGCGAGGACCATGAGCTTCTGCAGGGTGTCGGCGGCGATGAACCGGAGGTTCATCGCGTAGGGATCGTTGATGGAGATGAAGTGGAAGGATAGCAGAGGAACGGCGAAAAGCGCGACGAAGCGGTTGATGCCGGAGCATTGGTCGGCGGTGAAGATGCTCCACCATTTGACGGAGCCGTATGCTAGGATCATGGCGACGTAGAGAGGCACCACGGCCGTCATCACGTGGTAGAAATCCAGGGAAGTTATCATCTCGCTCTTCTTCCCCTGTTTCAATCAAAAAATGATGGTTTCTGCTGTTTGCTTCAACTGAAGGGCCGGAATGAGTGGTGGTGGAAGGAGGAATACGAGAAGGCGACGTCGGACTCCGGCGGGATGTGGCGCTTCCCCTGTTTTCTTTTTTTATATTTTGGTTGGAGGTGTTTGGGGAATGATGAGCTTGTGCGGCCATTTTTAAAAAGTGGGGCGTTGTCGAAAAGCAGGGGAAGTGGTGGGAGACAAGATGACGGGTCCGTCTCTGTCGAACTAATTTTTATGGTGTAATTTCACAAAAAAGAATTTATGCAGCTCGGGTCGGGAAGAAAAAAAAAAGTAATTTCAGGAAAGAGGAGCGGGGCGTGCGCGTTCGCCATGATAACCCACGGTTGATGTTGAGGACCGCGAAAGCATACAGCTTATCGAAACGCTCGAATGCACGCCAAATTATTTCTCCCAAAATCTTAGGCCGTTCAATGAGCAAGACATTAAACATCTATATGGGTTTATTTAAAAAAACAATACATTATTTTCTTCATATTTTTATTTATTAATATAAATTATAAACCTGTTAATTTTTTAATAAAATCGGAAATTATATGAAAATTAATATTGCATTAATCTCTTTAAAATCAATTGACTATTCATCATTCACTTCTTAATCCCGGGAAGAAGTGCACCCACCCACTTTAACTTTATTCTGAATATGTGATGTCAATATGCTAGACAGCATTAGTTTAGAATGCTATGTTGGTCTGCCCGTTTTTTATTATTTTGAATAACTTTAGGTGACATAAAAGTATGCTAAATCTTAGATCTCCTTTGGTAAATTGAAGAATTTGTTTTTTCTAATGACCGCCACGGGACCCATCCCTTTGGTCGAACTGGCAAAAGCCCGGGGTCGTCAAGTTTCCTTTCTACTCTCAATCGCATCATCGGCTTCATGGCTCATGCTCTCAATCACAACTTATCCCCAAATTAAAGAATCCGTGGTCTCATCTCAGATTGCAATTCACAGTTGTCCCGCACATAACTTTTTTCGTTGTCTTCACGGATACCCCCACAATTCGGTTGCGCTCCAACAAAGTCCAATGTCGGACCCAACCTCACCCTACACTAGTCTTTAAAATATTATGTACTAAACATATGATGAATTTTTGTATATGAAACTTTTGGGAAAAATATGTTGCAAATGTATTGATCTCCTTTTTGAATTTTAAATGTTGGAAACAAGAGTCATATATAGCCCCATTTGGCATAGTGGTGGCGGCCGTTAAGTCGGTGATTATGAACTATTTTTTGTGAACCCACTCCAA
Source organism: Platanthera guangdongensis (assembly GCA_039583875.1). NCBI lineage: Eukaryota > Viridiplantae > Streptophyta > Magnoliopsida > Asparagales > Orchidaceae > Platanthera > Platanthera guangdongensis. Next base: position 15,804,032 of record CM077158.1, on the reverse strand, counting down.
CTTTTATAATAAAATTTAATTTTTTTGATGGCAGTCATAACTATTGTCTTGACACTTAACAAACGTGCATTCTATGACAATGATTTTTTTTCTCCAAACTCGCAACAAATCCATTGGTTGATAGGTAATGGATGTTAACAACATATGTTTAAGACACAAAGATTTGCTGACTAGTCAAATTATATTAAAATTATAATATATGTTCTTCTGATATATTTTTAAAATTCTCTCATTACAGTGTTACCTCGAATATATTTCAATGCATTGAAAGCAAAAGAAATGTTTTTTCATATATGAATTTTTTTTCTAGTAACAAGGTATGCCTTATCTTTTCAAAATTGACAAAAGAGTATTAATTTAATCTACTTGATATATATTATAATATATATATTTTTAAAAAATTAAAATACACTGCTCATCCAAATACAATGAAAATCCAAAAAAAAGAGGAAAAAATCAATAGAATCTCAATACATATTATGATAAGCTATTATTAAGCATGTCAACTATATTGTGTGTGTGTTTAAAATATAAATATTATGTGCTATAGTACCAATCATTATATGTATAAGAAAACAACACGTTGGAGTATACTTAAAATAGGTTTTGAAAATATCATGATCATGCAAATAAGTTCTAATTTTGAGGATATACAATCAAAATTTAGGATTTTTTACCTGAACTTTCTTTTTCGGTTTTCTTTTGCAAGAAAAACAAAGGACAGAAATAAGGGCAGAATATTACATAACAGAGGTTTTAGGTGAATTAAATACCGAATTAAATCAAGATTTCAAGGTTCTATATTCAGGAAAATACATCCAGTAGACATAAGATTCCACACAAACATGTTTTCACAAACAGTTGATTCAGTAATTATATAGCCATGGGCATGGTGAAGCAAAACACATTAATAGCACTCCGTATCATTCATTGATATAATCACAAAAATGAACCTGTCGAAATAATAAGACTACATATTCACTACTAAGAGTACATATTCACTACTATCTAGGGTTATTCACCGGAACCTCCTGTCCAAGTTTGTCTAATTACAGCTTGCACCACCCCTCTAACTTTCGAAATTATAAACACCTCCCCTCAATTTTTACATTTCAAAACATTCATGCACAACAATACTCCCTTGGAATAAATCTTTAGGAAAGTCTTTTTGCGCATGAATGCTATGAAATGTAAATATGAAGTGGTGGGGTTTTTATAATTTTGAAAGTTAAAGAAAAGCAAGCTATAATTACAAAAACTTTGAGCTTAGGTTCAGATAAATAACCCAATGTGTGTTTATATATCTTTACTACTATAAAGAAAGTATAAACTCATGAGTTCGAAATTACAATAGCTATCTGATTATGGTTTGATAATTCTGCTGCCGTCGTCCGATCAAGCTCAATCATACTCCATCATCTCTACACATTTTAATAGGTCTCCTAAACCTATTAACTAGGTTATGTAAAATTACATTTTTGCTCCTATATACTTCTAAAAATAATGAAAGACTAACTGAAAAGCAAGGACACGGACATTGGACTGACAGCACACTCAAAAAGGCCCACTCTGGCCGGCCCAACTCAGCACAAGAGAAACCCAATTTGCTCACGGAGAACAATTCAGAGGTGGTATACTGCATCTTTCTTATAAACACACGGTTTAACATTAGAACGGGCGGTGTGGGACTATAATAACTAAGGTACGGGCGTACGGGCAAGAGAATTTGAGGGTCAAGATGGTCTCAAAACGAAAAGTGATTAACATGAAAGTTGTAGATCTCGGCGAGACGAACAACTTTCATGTTGATCACTTTTTGATTCGGAGCCGATTTAGACCTCGATTTGGGCCCCGAAATCGGAGGCGACGGAACTGCTACAGTAAACCGTTCCGCCGCCCCCGATTTCGGGGCCCAAATCGAGGTCCAAGACGGGTTCAAATTAAAAGGTGATCAACATGAAAGTTGTTCGTCTCGCTGTGATCTACAACTTTCATGTTGATCACTTTTTGTTTTGAGACCATATTGACCCTCAAATTCTCTTTCCCGTACGGAGCAGACCGCCCTTTTTTTAAAAAAAAAATACAAAAATCAAATAAAAAACCAAAAAGCCCTACGGGGGGCGGGCGAAGCCCGCCGTCGGTGGCAAGGTACTGTGGCGCGTAGCCATCTGGCCGAAGGCCCGTGCCTGCGACTAGTATATATATATATATATAACAGAAATAGTGTGGCTATGAAATTAAGGCTCCGTTTGACACCGTGGTGGCGGTCGTAAACACATGGGTTAAACCGTCATTCGTTAAGGATAACCTAACAAATATCATTCGTTTGAACATAAAAGTGGATAGGCTCCTCAGATGGGCATTTACGAATGACAATTTAACATTCATGTTCATGAAATTAAGTGAAACGGAGAGAGAGGTGGGACCCACTGTCATTAATCAAAATAAAGAAATGGCGAGGGAGAGAGAGGGCGGCAGAAGTTTTGGGAGAGATTAGAGAGAGGAGAGAGGGGGACAGGGTTGGAGAGGACAAATTTCCAGAATAGCCTTATAATAAATCAAAAGTATAAAAAGAGCCTCCTTTGAATAACCCTTCCCATAGTAGCCCCCTTTGCAAAATCAGTACAGCGCACAGAAATTGTCAGGGATAAAGATTATGTACAGCGTTTGAAATTAATTATGTAAAGCGCACAAATTCAGTAAAGCACACAATTATGGCTGGTTTAGGAAATAAAATCTATTGCTACAACTCGTGATTCATGTTAAAACATACTATAGTCAAATTAAAACAAAATGTTTGAAATAACGAACATATGTTAAAAAAAAACACCTGGAAAAAAAATCCCCCAAAACGTCTTAAAAGAGATAGCGATTCATTTCTTGCTACAACTAGCTCATTCCTCACTACAGCTAGCGCAAGCCTAATTGTTGTGGTTAACTATGATGTCATATGATTTCTTTTATAGGCTCTCAAGCATGTCAAAAAAAACTGCAATCGATGTGAGACTAAAAGATCTCTAAATTAAACACTCAATGATCATTAAAATGAATTAATTATTCTCCTAAATTCAAAATTGTACCCTCAACAAAAGACAGATTGCTGCAGATGAGCCCAGCAGTCAGCCGAATTATGAAAAACGGGCCTACTATGAGAAGGATTATTGAAAGTAGGCTCTTTCTATACTTTTGGTTTATCAGAAGGCTATTCCGGAAATTTATCCGGCTGCAGACGATTTGGCCATATGGGGGGAGAGATTAGAGATAGAAAGAGAGAATAGGGAGAGGGATCCACTTCAATAAATACAAATAAAAAACAAAAAATCAATACACGAAATATGTGGGCACAGCCTGCCTAGATGCACACACATAAGCCCGGAGGCCCGAGCCGATGCACGTGTGTGTGTGAGAGTGAGAGAGAGAGAGAGAGAGAGAGATCTTCTCTAGAATAACATCAAGAGCGGAGAATCATGAAGACGATTCTATTGCTAATAATAAACCTTGAGAGCCGAGGCACAAATAAATAAATAAATAAATAAATAAAGATAACTGCAGGGAAATATATAAATCTCCTGAGTCGCAGCGGTGCTGGCTGGATGTGTGAAGGAATATGTGAATGTTGCAAATATGACTTGACTTCAGTATTTCTGATTGCAGATTGTCTAAAAGAGAGCCTTGGCTCCTGGATTTCGATGCATATTTTCACTCTTCCTCACATAAAAATATGATAGACTAATTAAGCTACTACTGGAGATTATGATGATGGGCGTCTATGATGATGATGAGCATTTTAGGATTATGAGAGATGGCAGTGTGAACGTGAAAACTTCTAATTGGACTCTAATGATGCTTCGCAATTTGATGCGCATTCTGTTATGGAACCATGTTAGGGGGCGACAACGTGCATCTGTTGTACTACCTCGTATTTGTCTAGTGGATCCAGCTGGCCTGAGGACAAGGAGCAGGTACACAGTTTCACCGCGTGATCGCTGCTTACCCAGCATGGTGGTGAGCGAACAGAGTCGGCGAGTCGAGGTCTCGCCCATGGGCGAGAGGCAAGATGGCGAGTGCCCAGCCTCATCAGGTGCTCGCCGGCTGGGCGAGTGGCGAGTGCCCAGTACCATCGGGCACTCGCCGCCGAGGCAAGTAGGCCGAAGTGCGGCGACTTGTCATTAGGGGATATTCTTTTTCATTTTTTGTTTGTCTGTAATTTGATTCTGGTCTGTCATTAGCCCCTCCAAACAGCGGAGTTATTGTGTGGGCAGACCACTTTGGGCTGCATTTAACAATTACCAAAAGACGGGATCTCGCTATTGGCAAACCACTTTGGACTGCATTTAACAGTTACCAAAAGACAGGATCTCGCTATTGACAGACCATCCCCAGAAAACTATAAATAGACCCCCAAGGGAACCTTTGGAGATGACTTTTTTACGAGTTTTCCTCTCCCCTGACTAGCTTTGGTTGGCAGGAGCTTCAGCTCATCACTCACCGTGGTCTCTGGGTGGGTGGTCGGAAGCTCCCATGGCTCTCCAAAGGTACTCGGTCCGGCTTTGATTTGGAAGGGGAAGCAATCTAAGATCTTCTGGATGTGTGGCGGGACCTCGCTGCAACTCGGGGTCTGTTTGAGGTTGTTATGGTGGGAAAGTTTCTGAATTCTAAGTCCACAGCTAAGGCATTAGCTTGAGCAAAGTAAAGGCGAGCTACCCCTAGATCCGAACTCCTCGTTTAACCGTGGTTTTCAGGTTCAACATCTGCTATTACATTGTATCTTTATTTTTCACGCCATGTTATTCTCTCTTTATTTTTGCACGTTTTTATTTCTCACGCATTATGTAGCCTGGGTGAGTGGCATAAATGCATAATTGGTGAATTTTGTTGAACCATTTCCTCTCACTATGCCTATAAATAGATGTGGAGAGTGGGTTTCATGATTATGAAAATAAAATTCATTCTCTTTCTCTTGAATCTCCTCCTCACATAATCTTGGATAGGGATAGGATGAGTAAGGCTCCCCTCCTCTTTCGGTCAAGCCTAGCCCTAAAGAACGGAGGTAAATTCTATACTTCCAAAAGAAGAACCCAAGAGAAAAGAGGTAAGCAATGTTATATAATTAAAATTTCCAAAATAGTATCTCTTGGAGTGCCGTTATTTTATGTCTGCTTTGCTGATGATTTTTTCAAGTGGAAATATAAATCTGAAGTATTAACGTGGTTTAAAGAGAAAAAAAATCAAGTGGAAATATGTTAGGGCCGTAGATCAAGATTAGAGAGAATTGAAGGGGAAGAGAGAAATTAGGGTCATGGCTCGAGAAGAGGAGAACGAAAATACCAGAATAGTCTGCATGCCCTCACCGAACAAGACCTAGAGGTATTTATACCTCTGGGCCAAGCGGGGGGGGACCGGCGGTTCCGCCCCGAGCCGACGCAGTTTAATTGGGGAGGGGTGAACCGCTAGGTTCAGCCCCGCTTTGTACTGTCTCCTTCCGCCGACGCGCATATTGTTGACCCGTGAACCGGTTGTTATGCGGGGTCATAACATTCCCTCCACCATCAGCAGCCAGCTTGTCCTCACGATGAAAGCCTGGATAAAGTTCTTGAAACTCGAGCAGATCGACCCATGTGCTGTGCGACGCCGATAAGTTCTTCCATTTGACGAGGATATCCTGACGGTACTCGGTACCGCACTTCTATTTGGTGAGTAGTACCTCCTCTGGGATTGGCCGCAGTTCCCTGTTGTGGGTTGCCTCTGACAGGGTAAGGCACACCTGTACCGTGTCCCTGATCTTCTTTTTCAGCATGGAGACATGAAAAGTCGAGTGAATACGAGATCCCTCTGGCAGGGCCAATGTAAGCAACCAGACCCACTCTCTGGGTGATTATGAAGGGCCCATAATATCGCGGTGCTAACTTCTGGTTCGTCCTCTGAGACACAGAGATTTGTTTGTATGGCTGAAGCTTGAGGAGGACCTCATCTCTGACTGCGAACTCTCGTTCCGTCCTGTGTTTATCTGCTGGACCTTCATTATAATCTAAGCCGCTATGAGGTTTTCACGCAGAAGGGCAAGAGTATGATCATGATCGAGCAGCTCGCGATCAAACACTGGTAGCGTCATTCCCCCTAGTTCATACGTCCCCAAGGTCGGGGCGGAGTGTGCGTACACAACTTCAAACAGTGTTAACTTACTTGCAGTGTGGTAGGAGGTGTGGTAGCGAACGTTATTAAGATCGCGAGTAAGATCGTAAGATCGTCCGATCGTACGATCTTACACAGGTCATCGATCCACGTTCTGTGTGGGATCGCCGGGACTGAAAGATCGGTAGGATCGGAGCGTAACATCGTAAATCCTATTTCCTCTCCCGCAGCAGGTCATCCCGTCTCCGATCACTTTTGCAGTCCAATCGTTCGATCTTACGCAGGCCACCAATCCACGTTCTACGTGGGATCGCCGGGACTGAAAGATCGGTGGGATTATGGACCCCAGGATCTTCTGCCCGACGGGTTTTAGTAGGGTTGAACGGTTCTCTCCCTCACTTGTTCTCACTTTGGAGTTGACTTAGGGTTTGAGAGAGAGAGAGAGAGAGAGAGTTCGGAGGAGGACGAGAGGAGCTTTATCCGCCATTAACGGAGCTTCAGAGCTCCGATCGTCGCTCCGAGGCCAAATCCGTGAAGAGGATGCAAAGACGCTCATTTTCATTCGTGCAAGACAAGGGCTTCATGGCTAGAAAGAGGAGTCGAAGGGTAACGACACTTCTCCTCTCGGTTTTAGGATGCATGCATGACATCTACGCTTTCTTTGTTTTTCTTTCAAGCATTATAGGCACCGTATCTCTCACGTGAGAGGGGTTCGGATTGTCATGGTTCAAGAGGAGCCACCGGGTCCATTGTGTCCGTCCCCGGCATGATATTACATTAGAGACCCGCTCTGTTAGTGGATTAGGCATTGTGGGTGAAGCCGTTGTCGCGACCGTTAGTCCGACTCGGTGATGTTGCATTGCGAGCCTTAAGGATTTGGTAGAAATCCGTTAGCGGCAAGATGTCGTCTGTGATGATGTTTTTCCCCATTTCTCGTGTGAGTATGTGTGACCGGAACCGGACCGAGTGGAAATTAGAGTACACGCAGGGGCACGGGGATGGTACGCTACAAGTGTTATAATAGGGTGGGAAAGGCATGAGATTGTGATGTGCTAAGGCGTGGTTTGTCTCTGTGAACGGCTGGCTAGCCCGCGACGTTGCAAAATCATGTGTGGATAGTTTCCCGACGAGAAAAGTCTCCTTCTGTGAAACTGACGAGAACGCCAAGCTTTGGACAAGCCCGGACGATCCCAGCTGGGTCCCGCTGGGTCTCCTTCGGTGGACTTGGTCCCAATTTTGGAGCCGGGCCTGGGTCGTCGCGAACGGGTGGGGTCTAGCAAGGGTTCTTAGCATCAGTTTGTTTGTTTGAATGGCGGAACCCTGACGTAAGAAGTCAGAGTTTGCAGGCAGGCCCGGGGTTGAGACCCATGAGCGGGTGGGGCCAAGGCAAGAGTTCCGTGTGGCGGCTTGCATGCCGTTTAGGAGGAAATTAGAGTACCCTTGTGTTTGCGGCTTGAACGCCGATGGGGAAATAGGAAGTACCCGATGTGATGATGTGTTAGAAGCATACGCTTTAGGGTGCCTTGGGTGAAACCCAGGATTGCATTCATGCTGTATTGTATGCACCTTTTTATTATATGCTCAACATAGAAACGTGCTTGTTGTATGAGACATCCTAACCTGTTTTAATGCTTTTACATGTTAATATTTATTGCATACGAAGTGCTGACCTGCATGGTGATGGAGTGCCTCGGGGTCCGCTAGGGACGACAGAGAGGAGATGTGTTGGTTACACAGTTGAGGTCAGTCTTTGCTGACCCACGTTACTTCAAATTTTTATAGGGCAAGGATTGCAAGCAGGAGCAAGCTCGTCGGCTCATATTATACGGTTATTCCGTCTCCGACGGCTTTTGCAGGTGCAATCCCGCAGCAGGTCTTCTTCTTCCTCTTCTTTTGGCAATCCCGCGAGTAAGATCGTCCGATCATCTGATCTTACACAGGCCACCGATCCACGTTCTGCGTGGGATCGTCGGGACTGAAAGATCGGTAGGATCGGAGCGTAACATCGTAAACCCTATTTCCTCTCCCGCAGCAGGTCATCCCGTCTCCGACGGCTTTTGCAGGTGCAATCTCGCAGCAGGTCATCCCGTGCCTTCTCCTCCTTCTTCTTCTTCTTCTTCTTCCTCTCACGTGTCTTCTTCTTCTTCTTCTCTCGAGGTATTCATCTTCCATCCTCCTTTGTATACTCTACTGCTTATGGCCTTATACTATTGTCTTCATTAGGTTTATACTATTATGTCTAATGCTTATATCATTAGGTTTATGTCCAGATTTCACACTAATCTGGACAGAATTTCAGTCCAGATTTTCACACTAATCTGGACAGCAATTCTGTCCAGATTTGTGTTAATTTCAGTGTGTGTGAGTGTGTTAATTTTAGTGTGTGTGTCCATATTTTGATCTCTTGTGTTAAATGTTAATTTGTTCTTACAACTTTAATTTGTACAAAACAATAGGTGCACTATAGTGTTGTATTGTGTTAGTAATGGCGTCAAGTGGTGGTTCAAATTGTGCATCTGGGAGCAATATTGTTGATGCTCGTATTGGATCTAGAACGCAAAAGACTGCTGCATGAGCTAAAAGTGATGTTGGATGGAAGTATGACATTCCAGTAGAGGGAGATATAAGGAAAATACAATGCAAATTTTGTCAGAAAGTGGTGACGGGAGGAATATATCAGTTAAAACATCATTTGGCGTGTACACAAAAGGATGTTGGAGCTTGTAGAGCCGTGCCAGACGAAGTGAAAAAGGAATTATGGGATATCCTAGTTGGTTTGCAAGAAATACTGAAGAAAACAATCGTCTCCGTGGAAGAAGAGTCAAGTGGAACTGCAAAGAGGAAAGTAGAGGATAAAAGCTATACTAGTTTTTTCAAGAGAAGTGAAAAAACTCAATCTACAATCAACAGTATTTTTAAAAAGGGTGTGCGAGAGGAAGCATGTAATGATATTGCTTCGTCCATCTACAACAACGCAATACCATTTAATGTGGTAAAGAGTGATGAATTCCACAAGATGTGCGAGTCTATTTCAAGACATGGATTGAGTTTCAAACCACCGTCTTATCATGAAGTTAGGGTCAAATATTTGAAGCAACAATATGATTTGACAATGGAGACTCTTGCTGAACATAAAGTTCATTGGAAGAAGCTGTAATGCACAATAATGACTGATGGGTGGACGGATAAAAGAAGAAGAACCCTAATAAATTTCTTAGTGAACAGCTCTATGAAGAAATGGATAGGGCCAAAGAGAGAATTGCACAGGCATTTGATGGTGTGCAAAAATAGTAAGTTGGTTTTATTAAATTGTTGATTTACTCTCTTGTAGTATTGTTTTAACTTTTAACATATTTGAAATTTTTTCCATTGTTTAGTTATCAACCAATATAGGCGGTTATTGATGTAAGATGGGACAAGCAACTCCATCGGCCTTACATGCTGCTGGCTATTATTTGAACCCCCTAATTTCATTACAGTACTACATTTAAGGCTGATTATGAAGTAAAACGTGGACTATATGACTGTATTGAAAGAATGACGGGGGGAAACGTAGATGAAATTTCAAAAATTGATAGCGAGCTTGAGGATTTTAAGAATAAAAGACATTTTTTGGATCTTTAGTTGTGAAAACCGGAATTAATATCAAAACTCCAGCAACATGCTGGGATTCATATGGGGAGGAACATCCAGAACTTCAAAAATTTGCTCTTCGTGTGCTGAGCTTGACTTGTAGTTAATGCAGGATGACGCGAAGGGTTTACGCGTCTGTCGGCTATTTCTAGGAAAACCTAATTGTATGCAACGAAATATGATTTTTTTAGCAAATAATTGAAGCGGACGTTGCGCGGATTTATGAATTTAAACAACTTTTATAAAGCACGAGAAAAACTATTTTGCTTAAAAAAATTCCTTAAATTGAGGGTTCAATTTAAATCCGGGGAAGGAAGCTCGCAACTCCATTCCGTTCCCTTTGTTGCAGCCAAAACGGAGATCATGAACTCCAAATACGTTCCCGTTAGGAGTTCTCGACGTAGCGTTTGCTGACAAAATTTGGCGAAAACCCAGCAATGAGTCTAATAAATCCTAAGAGAAAATGGAGACACACGCAAAGAAAGGGATAGAAGCAAATTACCCACGGAAAGAGTCGTCTTTCCGTATCCGAAGTCGATGGCGATCACGCGAGGAGTTCCTCGTCACCTTCGATTTCCGCTCCGAGGTCAGCCACTTCGCACACGGGCACCAAGGAATTTAACACTCCCTCACACGAGGTGGTTCCACGGAATCACTCAACGAAGTAAGGAGCCACAAATTAAACACACGTAAAATTCACTCGCACTTCACGCTCGAAGAGGTTCCACGAAATCTCAACACTTACGGTGGCTCCACGAAATCTCTAAACAGGAATTAAATTCACTTGATTCACTACAAAAGCAGCAAGCAAAACTTAAGTTCTATCCCACTTACAAATTGGAAGAACAGGCAACTTCAAGTGCTCTCCTTTCACGGCAATACTCAATCACTGTTAAACGGAAACAATTAAAAACAACAGAACATCAATGTTATTCATCAACCGAACTTACAACCAGTCCTCACAGGAGCAAGGCATCAAGCATAGTTTTCAACATTAACTTAAGCAACAGCAAACATCAAATCTCTCATCCACAACAACCGAACTCAAAAAAAATTAAACAATCACCAACAACAGGACTCAAAATGGAAGCAATGGAAGCAATCTAAACATTCATCCACAGCTCTACAACTCTCAAACAAGAAATTAAAAAAATGTAATCAACAAAGAACTCAGTCTCACGGCAACACTTTAATCTTCAACATTCAACAACCAAAAACAAATTACAGAAATCCCTATTTATAGGGTTACAAGGAAACAGGAAATCACCATAAACGAACTTAAGTAAGATAGCAAGGAACCTCCTCCTCACGATGGTAGAGTCAGCGGCCAGGAATCGTGGAAGTTTCAGCCCCGGCAGTTGCAGCGAAGCGGGACCGATCATGGTCGTGCCATGAGGTTGGATCGTGGAGGCTCCGACGGTTGCGGGCTCTGGAGGAGGCGGAGGTGTGTAGATCGTGGGAGAGAGGCGGCTTCTATCGCGGGCCGTGGCGGAGCCTGGATCAGCGGCGCCGACATCGGGCGGGTGCGGTATCGCCCTAGCTCTGCGGCTCGCTCGGGATGACGATGGAAGAGAACGGACCGGCCTTGCGCCTATTCATCTAACCGGCCCTCTTATATATATATATATATATATATATATATATATATATATATATATATATATATATATATATATATATATCTAGCATCTTCGAACGGGCTCCGCCCGTTTTCGATGCGTCGCTGCGGGCTTCGCCCGCAATTAAGCGGGCTTCGCCCGCTTGACCTCCCGGCGGGCTTCGCCCGCCCCCCGCCGGGCGTTCGCCCGTTCTCGATGCGTCGCTCCGCAATCAAGCGGGCTTTGCCCGCAATCAAGCGGGCTTCGCCCGCAATCAAGCGGGCTTCGCCCGCTTGACCCCCCGGCGGGCTTCGCCTGCCCCCCGACGGGCGAAGCCCGTCCCCTCCGGCGGGCTTCGCCCGTCTCTGAAATAATAACTTATTATTTTTTAATAAATAATTTAATAAATAATAACTTATTATTTTTTAATAAATAATTTAATAAATAATTAAATCATTAAATAATAACAAATCGTGATATGCCGACTCAAGGCCGATAAAGGTCCGGTCGGGTGCGACGTCGGGCACTTTTGCGACGACCTGATCTGGGCAGGTCTCCACCAACTCTCCCCCTCTCGAAATCACTCATCTCTGGTGAGTGTTCCGAGCGGTACTGTTGTAGAAGATCAGCATCCATGCGCTGTAATTCCTCGGCCAAGATCCAACTGGTCTCGGTCTCTGGTCTGTCATGTCAACGAACCAAGTATCTCTGAAAACCACCATCAGTAGTGGTCACTGTCTCGTCATCCAATATCTGTTCGGGAACCAAAATCTGTCGCGGAAGTCGATCAGTAGCTCTGGGAACTGGAAAAGTAGACTCGTCTGGTATTTCATGCTCCATCTGTAAGCTGTCAGTGAAAATGAGAGAAACTGCAGTGGACGTGTCAGTAGCAAAATGAATATCGGTATGTCCTGAATGTGGCTCCTCACTCTCACTCACCAACCCAGAAGAATCAATCGGAGGAGAAGACAATGGAAAATCTACAGACTCATGCGGGTAATCGTGAAATAAAGTCAGATCGGCTACGTTAAAAACAGGATTTGCTCCCCAAACGGAAGGCATCTCAAGTTCATATGCATTCTGCCCAATCCGTTTCACCACTCTAAAGGGTCCAGTTCTACGATCAGCTAGCTTCTTTACGGTAACCCGATGGTAACCGTTCCGGATTTAGTCGAACCATCACTAAGTCATCCTCTTTAAAACTAGTAGTTCTCTTGTGCTTGTTTGCTTGAGTTGCGTAAAGATCATAAATACTATGCAACTTCCGCTCAATCTCTTTATGCAAATCATGCAGATGCAATGCATACTCATGTGCAAACTGGCTAGTCCTAAAGGTGGGTGGTAGTGGTGCTAAATCAAGTGGCACTCGTGTAGTGTGACTATGAACAACCTCATTAGGTGATAAACTCGTGGATCTATTCTTCGAATTATTGTACGCTAACTGGGCGTGTGGAAGAATTAGATCCCAATTTCCGTGGTGGTCTCCTACCAAACATCACAATAAATTTCCTAAACTTCTATTCACAACTTCAGTTTGACCGTCGGTCTGTGTATGATAAGCGGTTGAAAATATAAGTTTAGTCCCTAAAAGTCTCCAGAGTGACTTCCAAAAATAGCTGGTGAACTTAACGTCACGATCGGTAACGATAGTCTTGGGTATTTCTCGGTGTGCGACAACCTCCTTATAATAAATACGGGCTATATGAGAGGCGTCATCAGTTTTGTTGCAAGGGATGAAGTACGCCATTTTAGAGAATCAATCAACCACCACAAATATGGAATCATGTTTCCTAAAACTGCGCGGCAACCCAAGCATAAAATCCATGCTAACATCATCTCAAGGAATACTGGGCACCGGTAAAGGTGTATATAAACCAGCGGGTTGTTTATTGCCCTTCGCTACCTGGCAAGTGCGGCAGCTACTGACAACCTGAGCGATAAACCGCTTCATCCCGGGCCAATAGAAGCGCTCTTCTACTAAGGTTATCGTCTTATCGCGCCCAAAGTGTCCACCTAAGCCTCCGCCATGTAATTCCCATACAATGAAATTTCGTAACGAGGTGCGGGGAATACACAGACGGGTCCCACGAAACAAATATTCGTCCCGAATCAGATAATCAGTCTCATCGTGATGGGGATTCGAACGTATCGCATCATAGATACCGCTAAAATCAGGACAACTAGAATAATCATCCTTGACACGCTCAAATCCTATCACCTGAGTACGCATCTGTGATAATACAAGGGTGACTCGACTGAGGGCGTCGGCAACCCTATTCTCCGTTCCCTTACAGTGTTTGAGAACGAAGGTGTATTCTTGTAGATATGATACCCTCTTAGCCTGTCGATGGTTCAACTTCTGTTGCGAATTGATATAACGTAACGCCTGATGATCAAAGTGGAGGACAAACTCCTTAGGCAACAAATAATGCATCCAATGACGTAACGTTTGTACAATCGCATGGAACTCACACTCATAATTGGAATAATTCAGCTTCGGGCCTGAGAGCTTTTCACTGAAAAATCCCACGGGGTGACCCTCTTGACTAAGTACACCTCCTATCCCAACTCCTGAGGCATCACAAGATACCTCGAATACCTGACTGAAATCAGGGAGTCTCAAAACAGGTGCAGTGGACATCTTATCCTTGATAATCTCAAAGGCTCTAGCTGCCGATGATGTCCACTGAAAACTTCCCTTCTTCGTACATTCAGTGATGTGTGTCATAATCGTACTGAAGTTCTTAATGAATCGACGATAAAATGTGGCTAGTCCATGAAAGCTACGGGCATCGTGAATGTTCTGAGGGGTAGGCCACTCACGAATCGCTCGAACTTTCTCGGGATCCATAGTGATGCCAGCGGAGCTCACTATATATCCAAGAAAGATGACGGACTCGGCCATAAAAACACACTTCTTCAAGTTGATATACAGTCGTTCGGCTCGCAGGAGCTCGAAAATAGTATGTAGGTGAATCAAGTGATCATCCTTAGTCCGACTATATATCAAAATGTCGTCGAAATAAATCACTACGAACTTCTCAATATATGGTCTAAAGACCTGGGTCATCATCCGAGCAAAAGTAATAGGGGCATTGGATAACCCAAAGGGAATCACAAGCCACTCATAAAGGCCATCCTTCGATTTGAAGGCAGTCTTCCACTCGTCTCCTTCGCGAATGCGAATCTGGTGATAACCACTACGAAGGTCGATCTTAGAAAAGATCGTGGCTCCAGTCAACATGTCCAACATGTCATCCAGTCGAGGTATCGGGAATCGGTATTTCACAGTAATCTTGTTGACAGCACGACTGTCAACGCACATACACCAAGTACCATCCTTTTTCGGGGCAAGGAGGGCAGGCACCGCACATGGACTAAGACTATGACGGATAAAGCCTCTATCAAGTAACTCTCTGATCTGCTTCTGCAACTCTTCATGGGCGGCAGAATTCAATCGGTAATGCGGTAAATGTGGGAGGGAAGCTCCAGGAACGAGATCTATCGCATGCTGAATACATCTCATGGGAGGTAATTCAGCCGGAAGCTCATCAGGGTGTATGTCCTGGAACTCCTCTAAGAGTCTCCTAGCAGGTATAGGAATAGACTCGTATCTCTCTAGTACGTCAGATGCCTGTAAAACTACTAAGGCATAAATAAATCCACCATCAAAGCTCTCTCGATGGAAATCAGTGTCTCGTATAATGCTAAGAGTTTTCTTCCTTTCAGTGGGAGGAAGAGATTCTTTCGCACTACTACTCGTGCGGGATGTTGGTGTTGTGGGTCGCACCGGGTTCAACACTACTCTCTTTTCGTCTAGTAGAAAGGAGCACGTGTTGGACCTGCCATGTATGAGTACATCTCGGTCATACAACCAAGGTCTCCCTAGTAATACGTGGCACACATCCATAGGCATAACATCACACCAAATCTTATCGGTATACGAATCGATAGTGATGGGCACTAAACATCTCCTAGTCACAGATAAGGTAATCTTGGTGACCCAAGCTACCTGGAATGGGGAAGGGTGTGGCTCAGCAGTGAGTCCCATGCGGGCTAATGCTGTCTCAACTATCACATTCATACAACTCCCGCTATCTACTACTAAACGACACACTTTCTCCCCTGCCTTAAAGTAGGCCTGGAAGATGTTTGTCCGCCAATAATCGGCTGATTAATTTGGTGTAGATAACATGCATCTCACCACTAGGACGCCAGAATCTATCTCCTCATCACTAGGCGTACCGTACACTTCATCATTCAAAATGTGTGGGTCCCTCTCGACTCCAACTTCTTCTATAGGTTCATCCTCCTCAGTCACCTCATGAATAACCAGTGTGCCTCTCCTCTTAGGACAATCCCTAGATATATGGCTCATCTGCTGGCACTCATAATATCGGATCTGTGAAGGGGTCACAGTTCCCATGGGGGCTTTTCCTCTCTGATCTCTCGTAAAGGTCGAGGTGGGCTTTGAGCCACTATCCTTACCTTTCGATTCATCTTTCTTATAAGGAGTGTTTGCTTTATTTTGAGGTTTGAACCGGGAGGTTCTCTTTTGATGTTCCTCTATATCGATGTCGATAGATACAGTCTCAGCGAAGGAATAGTGACCATATCGAATTAACTCATCGCGAATCTCAGATCGCAGTCCACACTTAAACTTAGACAATGTATCTCGTGGGTGTTCGACTACGTTGCACCTAATCATAAGATCATTCATCTCAGCTAAATAATCAGAAACTGATTTGGACCCTTGACGTAGAGACGTCAGCTCGTCTCGTAGACGGGTCTGGTAATGCTGGGGAATGTACTGCTCCTCCAATATGGCTTTCATGTGTGCCCAGTGTGTAATGGGAGGGTGCCCATTCCTCTCTATAATACGTTCCTCACCTATCCAAAAGATTTTCGCTCGCCCAGATAACCTCATCTTGGCAAACTGAACCTTCTGATCTTCCGTCATACGATACCAGTCAAAGTAGGTCTCTATGTCTATAACCCAGTCTGAAAAGACTTTGGGATCCATAGATCCATCATAAAGTGGCGGCTCTAACTTCACTACACGTGTAAGATCCGGTAGCATATCCCGGGGAGGATAGTCGTAATCATCGTCGTAAGGATCACGATGGTCTCGACGTCATGGGGGTGGCGGTCGATGCCAATCTCTAGGTCGATCATCACGATGCATGGCCGGTATGGGCCTACGATGGTCTCGTGGACGCTCTTCTCTAGCTACGTCATTATAGGGTCTCTCCTGATAATGATCTCGCGTACCTAGGAAAGGCTCACGTGGGGTTTCAGGAAAATTTCTCTGGAAATTCCTACCCTGATTATACTCATATTCATATCTATCTATGGGATTTCTAACCTCTTCCTCGAAAAGAGGGTTTCTCCTAAGTGCAGACCTCTCTCCATAAGGTGGGGGAGCCTCATAATGGGGTCGTACAGAATGCTCATCTCTAGCTAAAGGTGGCATTGACGTTCGAGGTGGTACTTCTAAGCTATTCACCCTGACACTAAGGTTTGCTAGCCCTTCTCTCATTTAGTAAACACTTTCGGTCATCGTTGCCATTTGGTGGGCAAAAGGTACAAACCACGGGGGTGGTTCATTCCCTTCGATCCCTCGACTCAGTTCACCATGTTCAACTCGACGCATCTCCGGGTTTACCTCGTGGAGGTGTTCAGGTGGTGAATTGTGGTGTTGTGAACTCACTCACTAACCTACCACTACGCAAATGAATGCAAATAAGTAAATAATTGCAATGATGATAAAAAAACAATCTCTTTTTTTTTGACAAATATGTTTAAAAGTTATGTGGGTTCCTATTCTACACAGGGCGGATCCCAAAACTTAGAAAAATTTTGGAACCTCGCTTTGATACCAAATTGATGCAGGACGACGCGTAGGGTTTACGCGTCTGTCGGCTATTTCTAGGAAACCCTAATTGTATGCAACAAAATATGATTTTTTTAGCAAATAATTGAAGCGAACATTGCGCGGATTTATGAATTTAAACAACTTTTATAAAGCACGAGAAAAACTATTTTGATTAAAAAAATTCCTTAAATTGAGGGTTCAATTTAAATCCGGGGAATGAAGCTCGCAACTTCGTTCTGTTCCCTTTGTTGCAGCCAAAACGGAAATCGTGAACTCCAAATACGTTCCCGTTATGAGTTCTCGACGTAGCGTTTGCTGACAAAATTTGGCGAAAACCCAGCAATGAGTCTAATAAATCCTAAGAGAAAATAGAGACACGCACAAAGAAAGGGATAGAAGCAAATTACCCACGAAAAGAGTCGTCTTTCCGTATCCGAAGTCGATGACGATCACGCGAGGAGTTCTTCGTCACCTTCGATTTCCGCTCCGAGGTCAGCCACTTCGCACACGGGCACCAAGGAATTTAACACTCCCTCACACGAGGTGGTTCCACGGAATCACTCAACGAAGTAAGGAGCCACAAACTAAACACACCTAAAATTCACTCGCACTTCACGCTCGAAGAGGTTCCACGAAATCTCAACACTTACGGTGGCTCCACAAAATCTCTAAACAGGAATTAAATTCACTTGATTCACTACAAAAGCAGCAAGCAAAACTTAAGTTCTATCCCACTTACAAATTGGAAGAACAGGCAACTTCAAGTGCTCTCCTTTCACGGCAATACTCAATCACTGTTAAACGAAAACAATTAAAAACAACAGAACATCAATGTTCTTCATCAACCGAACTTACAACCAGTCCTCACAGGAGCAAGGCATCAAGTATAGTTTTCAACATTAACTTAAGCAACAGCAAACATCAAATCTTTCATCCACAACAACCGAATTAAAAAAAATTAAACAATCACCATAAACAGGACTCAAAATGGAAGCAATGGAAGCAATCTAAACATTCATCCACAGCTCTACAACTCTCAAACAAGAAATTAAAAAAATGTAATCAACAAAAAACTCAGTCTCACGGCAACACTTTAATCTTCAACATTCAACAACCAAAAGCAAATTACAGAAATCCATATTTATAGGGTTACAAGGAAATAGGAAATCACCATAAACGAACTTAAGTAAGATAGCAAGGAACCTCCTCCTTACGATGGTAGAGTCAGCGGCCAGGAATCGTGGAAGTTTCAGCCCCGGCAGTTGCAGCGAAGCGGGACCGATCATGGTCGTGCCATGAGGTTGGATCGTGGAGGCTCCGACGGTTGCGGGCTCTGGAGGAGGCGGAGGTGTGTAGATCGTGGGAGAGAGGCGGCTTCTATCGCGGGCCGTGGCGGAGCCTGGATCAGCGGCGCCGACATCGGGCGGGTGCGGTATCGCCCTAGCCCTGCGGCTCGCTCGGGATGACGATGGAAGAGAACGGACCGGCCTTGCGCCTATTCATCTAACTGGCCCTCTTATATATGTATATATATATTTTTAAAGATATATATATATATATATACATATATTTCATTTACACCCACAAATTACACATAACAAATCGTGATATGCCGACTCAAGGCCGATAAAGGTCCGGTCGGGTGCGACGTCGGGCACTTTTGCGACAACCTGATCTGGGCTGATCTCCACCAGTAGTTCCTCTGGATGTGAGAGAAATTAGAGTGTATTTGAAATAGTATATTTTAATAAATAAGAAATCTTTTATATGTTGCATTTAAATTATGTTATGTAAATTAATTTATTTTTTTTTAGATACACACAAAAAGAAGAAATCACTTAAAGCAGAAGACCATGAATGATGTCATCTTTGTGATGATAAATTCAAGATTGGGTAAGATGAAAAAAAGGAGTGCAGATAATTACAATTTTGATGATATCCCTTCAGATGATGAGTGGATTGTTGAAGATGAAGATGAAGACAATCTGATGGTTGCAGGAGAGGAAGAAGAGGCTCCAAATGAAGCGGATTTGGATACTCCTGATTTCATTGGAGAACTTGTTGGCGCTACAGAAGAGGACGAAGAAGCAGAGCAACTGATGGTTGAAAGAGATGAAGATGCTTTTGGGGAAAATTTATATTTTGACTTGAGTGATTTTCTTTAAAGTAGGATTGAACACTATTGACTTTTTGATATGTAATATTTTAATGTGATGGTATGGTATGTGACTATGCATCTATGTCTTTTATATTAATATTTTGATGTGATGGTAATATGTTATCATTGGTAATTTGGTATGATATGGAATATTATATTTTTATTTGATGGTATGTAGATTGTTACATATTTCTCATACTTTTTATTTAATTTTTATTAAAATACGATCTTGCGATCCGTGTCGATCCTACGTTTTACGATCTTAATGATGCCTCCCGATCTTAGTTAAGATCTCGATCTTCACAACATTGGTGGTAGCAGTATTCGACCCAATGTAGCCAGCGGGTCCAGGTGCGGAACACGTCCATCACAAAACATCATAAGTACGTCTCGACCCCCCGATTGAGTACCTTCGTCTGTCCGTCCGTTTGAGGCTGGTGGGCGATGCTCATGCATAGACGAGTACCCTGTTGTCGGAATAGCTCCTTCCAGAAATTGCTCACAAACACAGTATTCCGATCCGAGATGATGTTCCGATGAATGTCGTGAAGTCGGACGATCTCCCGCAAAAATAAGTCGGCCACTGACTCCCTTGTATATGGATGGTTCAAGGGCAGGAAGTGATCGTACTTGGATAGCTTATCCAGCACGACCAGTATAACTGTCTTCCCTTGAGATCTCGGCAGGAAGTCGATGAATTCCACGGAGACTGTGTCCCAAATTTGTTGCGGAATCTCCAGGGGAGTAAGCAGACCCGCTTGAGACGTTTCGTATTTCTGACGTTGACAAATGTCACATTGCTGCACAAACCTCTGGACATCCCTTCGTTGGCCTTTCAAAGAAACATTGGCTCTGACTTGTTGTAAGATACGTAGAACACCTGCATGTCACCCCACTGGTGAGGACTGTAACTCTTGCAACATAGTAGTCTTCCATGGAGACGACGAGGGTATGATCACCTGGTCGTGAAAGTATTAGTGCCCATTTTGCAGTCGAAACCAGAGAGGAGCATCTTATCCCTGCTGAAGTGCCCTCACAGTAGCATGCAACTCATAGTCTTGTAGGACCGTCTTTTGTATATCGTCCAAGGCGCCGAACAGGGGCCCTGAGATGTGTCGAAGTGCTCCCTCTAGTATGCGGGATAATGTGCCAGCCGCCACGTTATCCTTCCCCTGCTTATAGACTATCTCGTAGTTGTATCCAAGCAACCTCGTCGCCCATTTTTGTTGTAGAGGAGAGGTCACCCGTTGCTCCAAAAAATGTTTCAAACTCTGGTGATCGGCCCGGACCTTAAAGTCTGCCCAGAAGGTAGGGCCGCCACAAGGCCATGACATGTATGATGACCAACATTTCCTTCTCATAAGTTGACAAGCTCAGTGTCCGGGGAGCCAAAGCCTTGCTAAAAAACGCGATCGACCGACCTTCTTGCATGAGCAGGGCCCCGATACCTACGCCTGAAGCATCAGTCAATTCCTTGGGGAAGTCGGGAAGAGTAGGCACTGGTGTCGTTGTCAGGGCCACCTTGAGAGCTTGGAATGCAGCCTTTGCCTCCTCTTGTCAGCAGAAGACATTCTTGTGTAGCAGCTGGTCAACGGTCGAGCTATCTTACCATAATCTTTCACAAATCGCAGGTAGTAGCCCGTCAATCCGAGGAAACCCCGGAGTATACAGATCGTGCGCGGCCTAGGCCACATCTGCATGCTTTCCACCTTCCGGGTGGAGGCCTGGACTCCCGTGCCAAGACAATATGCTCCAGATATTCCACATTTTCTTAAGGATCACAAGCACTTGTTCCACATGTTAGAGATGCTCTTCTCAGTTGACACAGTAGATCAGAATGTCATAAAAAAAAATTAATACAGACCTACGGAGGAGGGACTGGAAGATCTCATTCATCACTGCCTGAAATGTCGAAGGTGCGTTGGAGAGTCTAAACGACATAACGACGAACTCATAGTGGCCATCATGTGTCCGAAAAGATGTTTTGAAAATATCCTCATCCTTCATCCTACTGATTTGGTGGCACACCAACCGTAAATCAAGCTTGGTGAACAGGTGTGCTCTGTGTAGTTCGTCCAGAAGTTCCTCGATCATGGGGAAAAGAAACTTGTCTTTGATAGTAGAGTTGTTCGGAGTGCGGTAGTCGACACAATCTCCACAACCCGCCCTTTTTCTTCACCAGGATGATGGATGAGGAAAACATACTGATGCTGGGTCGAATGATCCATGCGGCTAGCATCTCGGCCTTCTGTATGTACAGGTAATGGTAAGGTCGAATGTTGGTCGGCCCAGTCCTTCAGGCTGATCTGGTGATCTCAGAATCGCCGTAAACGTAACGATCTAGGTTCCTGGAAGACTTCTGGATATTGGAGAAGTAATGACTTCATCTGTTTGGGGACTTCTTGTGTGGGCGTCGCTGGAGGCCCGATCTCCATAATCACAGTCATATCGTTCTCTTGTTCCTACAGCCTCTCTAAGTAGCGAAGATAGATCTCTACCACAGGTGAAGTTCTGATCCCGTGTAAGCAGTACTCTCTCCCATCCTGAGCAAACTCCATGGTCAATCTATCTCAATCCAGGGTTACTTTACCCAGCTGTCGCAACCATTGGACCCCCATAACCATATATGATCCTCGGATGGGCAACAAGTAGGCATTCATCCTGCAGGTGTATCCTTTTACACTGAACCCCACTCCCTTCAACACTTCTTCGCACTGCAGCTTATTTCTGTCCACCACCATGACCTGAAAAGTGGCATCATTGGTGATCTCTTGCCCCAGCTTCTGTGCCATGTCGGGGTTGATGAAACTATGAGTACTCATGTTGTCAACCAAAATAGTCACCTTTTGTTGGCAAATCCGTCATGCAATTCGCATCGTGAGCGGTGTAGATCCTCCCTCCACGGCCTAGATAGATACCCCGAACTCGGGCATGTCCGGGATGTGCTCACGTTCCCCTTCTTCTTCATCTGGCATATCCTCTTCCTCCTACAACATGTACGCCTGGATTTATGACATTTGTGGTCTGGGGAGAATCTCTCATCACAGTTGAAGCACGATCCCTTCTCCTTTCTTACTTGTAGATCTGACCATGTCAATTTCTTCACAGTCGTCATACCAGTAGCTCCTTGATTTTCTTGGTGTCTGGTGGGTTTGTAGTGTTCTTTGTATTCCCTCATTTGGACTTTTGTCGGTTGAATCACTTCTCTTGAATCCGGATCAGACTGATAGTATGGGTCAAACTGCGTGGCATGTAGGCGTGCACCTCATCCTCGATGTGCTCCTTCAATCCTGAAATGAAGCGCCTCATTAATATCTTCTCTTCTCGATGCACCCCGCCGGCAAATCTTTCGAACGTTGCTCGGTATTCCATTACCGTCCCTTTTTGCCTCAGTTTTTGAAGAAAAGCCTCAACATCTTCACATTTGAGGGGCCAGAATCTGGCTGTAAAACCGTCAACGCAATCGGACAAAGGGGCATAGTTATGTCAGAGGAACCACCACTGGGTCTACTGGAATGCATCATCTTCGAGTTGAAAGGACGCCAGTTGCACTCACTGCTCTCCGGAATCTTCTGGTAGTTGCAAAATAACTATCTTTTAAACACATTCAAATGTGTCGCCCCCTTTGAATTTTGGGTAATTCATGCGAGTCCTTTTTGGGGGTATGTATGCCCTTGGGTTTTGTTGGTCGTGTGTACCATACTCCTGTCTGAGGCCAAAATTTTGTCGATGCTTTGTCGGCCAATTTGAGTCTCCTCCTTCCTCTCCGTGTTAATATCTGGTCCTTGTAGCCGTCGGAGGAGGAATGTACTTCTAGTCGTCGCCTGTTCTGATGTTGATGACGTGTTTTGACCCCTTATGGTTAGACAGAAGCCCATCGCGAGGGTATTGTATCACTAGATCGTTGTTTAATCAGGTCCTTGTAGCCGCTGGAGGAGGAATGTACTTCTAGTCGTCTCCTGTTCTGATGTTGATGGCGTGTTTTGACCCCTTAGGGTTAGGCAGAAGCCCAACGCGCAGAGGGTATTGTATCACTAGGTCGTTGTTCAATAAGGTCCACTCGTCCCCTGTCGAGGCCCTCTGGAGACTGGATCGGCCCCTGATGAGTACTTGCTTCTTCGTTCACAGTTGTTTTACCCTTGATACTTTGAGACAACAAGCTTTTGATCTTCTCCATGCGAGCATCAAGTCGCTCTTCTAAACGTTTCTTTGACGCCCTTAATTTTTCTTTGATGGTCGTCACTGTATCTGACAGCCCGGTGTAGTCCTTCTCTAGGGTTGCTAGCCTTCCGGACTCTTCCTGTGAGCAAGTTACCATGGTGGAACTCGAGGGTTTAGAGAAGGGCATCTGACGACTTTGAAGTAGAGTGGCCGCTGTCTGAGATTCCTCTGTCTGCGTTCGAAGCAGTCGAAGGAAGAGTTGATGTGTTAGAAGGCTGTAGAGCCGACCAGGCGGGGATCTGGAAGTAGACACTAGAGGTTGTTGTGTGTCTTCAACTAACGAAGGCCCGACGATTGACGAAGCAGACGCTTGAAGTCGTCGAAATCGTCGTTGGACGTAGTCGACCTCGGTTGTTGATCGACGGATGCGGGAGATCGACGACAAAGCAGGAGATCAATGAAGCAGTCGCTTGAAGCCGCCGATGAGGTCGACGCAGCCGTTCAAAGCGATTGGAAATGCTGTCAGAGATCAGCGGAGTCGTTCAAAGCAAACAAAGAGATCAACGCCAAGTTCGAAGCCAATGATCGAATAAGTTGACCGCAGGGTGCGTTCCAGCGCGGGAAAAGGAAGTCCTCTGATAACAAATGTTAAGGTCGTAGATCGAGATTAGAGAGAATAGAGGGGGAAGAGGGGAATTAGGGTTAGGGCTCAAGAAGAGGAGAGGAAAAATATCTGAATAGTCTTTGCATGACCTCGCCGAACAAGCCCTAGAGGTATTTATACCTCTGGGCCAAGAGGGCCTCCCAACATGTGGGCTGAACCCGCAGGTTCATCCTCGCTTTGTAATGCCTCCTTCCGTAGACGCACATATTGTTGACCCGTGAACCGATTGTTATGCGAGGTCATAACAAAATCCGCGAATTGGGCGTCCAGTTCGCTGAAAATCACCGAATTGGGCTCCCAATTCGCTCGATTTCAGCGAATTAGGCGTCCAATTCGCACAATTTCCTTTCTTTACCTAATTTTGCGCCTCACCTGCCTCAGGCGCGCACCTACGTCTTCCGCCTAGGCTCCAGGGCCTCTTTGCGCCTCGGTGCGCCTTGCGCCTTTAACAACATAGGTTAGACTAAAAGCCCGAGTCTTGAAATCAGAGAGCAGTGGAAATTGTACAACTGATGGTACTGACCAGTTTTTGTATCAAGAGAACTAGGGCATCACAAGAAGTGTGTGATGTTGGTCAAATTAACTAGTTCAGATCAAGATTGTGAGGTTTGATTCGACATGAGATGATGGTGAGTTGACCAAGTTTAGGTTGACAGTATGAACATGTTGGTTATTAAGTTATGCTATAGTGTTATGAGAAAATAGACGAGAGAAATATTGGAGAAAAAAGAAATGAATACGACATCTGGGCCAGTGACATTTCCGTAATTTCATTGTGCAATCTCATGCCTAGTGAAGATGAGTCAACTGAGTATCTTAGATCGTTTGTATTGTTTAGGCCATTGGAGAGAAGAGCTCCTACAGGTGTTTCACCCTCTCAAGAATTTGGTATGAAAACACCTTGATATATTGTATCCTGATTTTATACTAATAATCTAGTGCATTCCATTCCGCAATGAGTATCTAACTATCTATCAACTGGTACGACCTGCCGTAAATTTTGGGTTCCATTCTGAATACTAATTCAATCTTCCTTTTGTGTCCTGGCGCGTACACGAGCTCAGAATCTCCTCTCACCCTTCCGCGCCCATCATTCCCGTTGCACCAATAGCTTCCCTGTTTCCTTTATTTGAATGAGCGATCTACATCTCAATATCATCGACGTACGGATCGATACTGCAAATCGATAGTCGGACACACTCATTTCCGCCCCTATCCAGTGGCTCCATCCATGATAGCCCGATCAGCTGCTGTCCACAGGGCCAGTGAGCATTGCAGCTATCTTCATTTTGCTCCTCGTCATCTATCGCAACAGTCATCCGCCTTCAACAATGTTGACCGCATCCAGTTCCTCTAGCCTCGCCCTGATATCAATCAAAGCAACCCTCCAACACGCAGTGCTGTTATTGCAGCGTCCTGCTTGCGCACAACCACGGGCCTCCGCACGTACTATAACGCCTTGGCGGTTGGAATTCCTAGAGCTATTGGAAGAAAGGCCTGAGAGGTGGCCAGTGCGGGAGAGATGATAGGGAGATTAAAGAGAAGAAAACAAACTAATTTTATTAACCAATTTCATAGCCTTTATACAGTTCATTGCATTTGATTATATAAAATAGAAATACTAGTCGTTGGTATTAAACGGTAGAAACATTGAGAGGACACGTGTACACATCGGCTCCTTTGATATTACACTAGAAAGAGGGCTTTTAATCACTTCTGGGATTGGATCTAGACGCTTGCTTTATTTAATATTTCTGTCTCCTTTCAATAGGTGGCTGAATACGGAGCGGTGGATCTTCTAAGATATCTGGCCTTTGAAGTATCATTACGCGTGCTCTTTCACAGCCGCTCCCCACCCCTGCTAGCAGCTTTGACCCTCGGTCCACCGCTCCTCATTTGGCTCCTCCACTTCATATCCACAACCCGTTCCATGGCTCTCTGTGCCAACGAGGATGCCTCCACTTTGGCATCCAGCGATCCACTAGCTTCGATCAGTTTGAAGCTCAATTAGAAGATCTCACTCTCCTCCGCGAGCTCATGACCACCGCTGTCAACCGGTATCTCCTCCCATTCCTCTACTGCCGGACGCATACCAACCTACCTTTGATTACATAAGGTTCCTACACATCACCGGAGACATTCACCCAGCCCACCTCCTTTGAATTGAGATTATAATATTCGACGCCACCAATCCCCTTCGTTGGATTGCCCGTGTGCTGAAAAGTTTTTCGACCTCCAGTCCACACCTGCCAACCACAAGGTCCTCATGGTGACTATCTATGTGGAGATCCCCGCGCTCTACCGGGTGCGTTAGACACGCCAAAATGTCTCTGATCTCTCTTGCCCCACCTTGAAGGAGGAATTACACCACTATGACACGCAAAAAGTGAGCAATGCCCGCGAGTGCCTCAAATCCATTTGCAAATCTGAAACCATCGCGACCTGCATTGTCGAGTTCATCGAGATAGACACGCAAGTCACCTGATTCTCCTTTGACCACTGTCTGGGCTACTTCCTATTGGGTTTGCAACCTTACATCCGTGCACGTCTCCGTGTCAACACATCTACTCTCTCCCAAGCCACGGAGCAAGATCGTTGCCACAACGAGGAACTGTTCATGGCTAGTCGCCTTCTCTACTCTGTCACCCCACCGACTTTTTTCACCACCAAAACCATAGCCACCACTACATCGCCTGGATTCCACGCCTCCAGTTGGGCCTCCTTTTATTGGTCCTCTATCTCCTTCATTGGTCCATCCACCTTAGATACCCCCACCACCCTAATTTTTATCTCACCAAGAGTTTCTTAAGCTTTGCAAGAAGGGCCTCTATTTTCGTTTCCACTAGCCATATTCGCCCACACACAAATGCCCTCTCAAGTACTTGTGTGCTTCTACTCGGTGTCGAAGACGATGATCCTAACTTCACTGACTTAGATCCTCTGATGCTCGTTGCTGACCCTCACGAGTTACGGGTCTCAACCTTTAGGGAAATGTTAATTTTCAAGAGGGGAGTTTTGATACAAATACGATCCTGGAAGCCCACAACAATCTCACCAAGTGCTATCAACGTTGTCTCACTCATGTCTATGGTCAATGTATTTCTATAATTTCATTGTATGCCCAATCACATCTATATACAAGAGTGGAGGTGAATAATTTGAGTATCTTAAATCATTTGTATTATTTAGGCTCTCATAGAGAGAAAAACTCTTTTTGGGAGATTCAACCCTCAAAAGTAGGGTATTGAACATACCTCGATATATTGTATCCTAATTTTGTATAATCTATGGCACAACATTCAACAATAGTATCTATCAGAAATCCAATAAGCAAGACAAAATTTGGTGCTCAAAATGCATCAAGTTCTTTGCTCTTAGATCTGGACTAGTGATAAATATGTGTATATAGTAATAGGCGCTAATATCTCAAACAACGTAAATCTTCATTTTTGTGTTTTGGTGTATTTCTTTTGCCGTTTATTTTGCCATTTTTACCGTTATTGTCATTGCTCGAGTGACATTTTATACCCGCAAGAGAAAGTTAATCCACAGAACACCCTGATAAAGATAGACAAATGAAAACACACCCTTTAAAGATTATCAGCAGAAGAAAGTTGATGGCAAGGTAGAACGCTAGCAATGACAAGCATGTGCATTTACAATTAGGTTCGGAACATGTGTGCACACGATTAGACTAGGCAGAGGAAGCTGCAATCACATGCAAAATTTTATGGAGGGAGTAGGTAAGCATCACAAATGGGCGCACTATTAATAAAAATATTTCTAGGCATCTATAAAAGCAGTCAATGAGAACGACTACTTTGGATCTGTTCAGAGGAGACTATTCTTGCAACTTAATCTAATTTTGGATCTCCATATATGCTGGGATGATGATGTCTTGGATCAACAACAATAGTTCAGTTTTGGTCGTTGTCAGCTAGGAAGCTCAACTTTGGCAAGGAACTCATTTGGGAGAGGCGAATTCGATCATAGTCTTTGATGAATGCCTTCAATGCTATAATTAAAAATCAATGGGATTTTTAATCTACAGTACACGAAGAACCAAATAATAAATAAAAGCCAACCATCATCAAAAATAAATTCTTTATAGACTTTACATATAATTCTATACAATAAAGTTTCCCTCCTATGCTTTCAATTTTGTCTAATGACAGATGACACTATTTACCAGAAGGAATATCAGAGGTTTATGTTGCAACTTTATCAAAAAAATATGGTACATATTCACAACAAGAGTGAAACTATGTCTACAAAATATGAAAAAAAAAAATACAGAAAATCTTCTTCCTCTTTCTTTTTTGATATGAACTTTGGAGAAGTAGAAATTTTCCAAATTTGAAGAATATACAAAAGAGTATCTTATGATTCAAGAGAGGCACTTGCCTGATTGCCTTCGCTGAGGTCACAATGCGCTTTACCGCTACTGCTGATAGTTGAGGGTGACCACTGATCTGGTACCACGAGAAAATATGCTGACATGGCTTTTCTGAAGCGTTTCTTGTATTGCTCAGGCGAAACAACCGTAGGGGAAACATTTTTTGGCCCCCCGAGAATGCCTGAAGCTTTCACCCATGTTTCTAAATGTTTATCCCATGTATACTGTCGCATGAAATCAATGATTCCCAGGATGAGCTCATGGTTTTCTTCATCGACCCCCACAAGTAGAGAATAATCCATTACATCAATGGACTGCAAAAGCATTGATTAAACATGATCAAAATCAGCACATAAAACAAACTCTACATCTATTTAAATGATGGATGGGAAAATGGAAATACCAGAATGCCAAATATTTCATTTGATTGAAAAGAGCTCAAGATGCAAAACTTACGGCGAGAAAGGATGTATCATTCCAGACAGCTCTTTCCAATAACCGCTTCGCTTTATTTCCAACAAAAATAGGAGAAGTAGGCATTGCCTCGATTAAGTTCTGATCTAGAAGAACTTTGTTGTTGCCATTGCAATCTGGATTGTAGCGCGACCTTGAAGAACCCTTAAGGTCATAAAGCCTTGTTATATTTCGTCCAAATAGTAAGTTTTCCATAACCAGCACATCCATCCTCAAATCCTTTCCGCCTTTCACATGCTTAATTATAACCTACATCATGTTTTGTATATGTAATATCATTATAGAAAGAACAACAAATTAATTTAAAAATGTAAAGATGTCCCCTCGAAAACTCAGCTAGGTGGAAATAACTATGCTCAATTAAGTTAACGGTTTGGGGGAATGGTAAACCAAGCGGCATTCTGCTATATCAATTTAAATCCTATGCCTCAACAAATCTGTAGTTAAGCAGCAAGCATTTATTTGTTAAAAGGAGACGAAACTCAAACAACAAGTATGATCTGAGACACCAATAAAACTTTAGTCCAGTAAATATGATATCCATACAAAATACAGCTGCATTCAGTAGCACTTAACGTAGGCACAATCATCAGAAAAAAAATAAAAGACTTTCACCTCCAAATCATGAGACAGGAAGCATAAAATAAGAGTAAGATGCCCCCAAAGCTGCAAGGAAATGACTTAGCTAATTATGCTGCTAATAGTGTTGCCAAAAACATAGAAGCGTGCTTTGAAGAGAAGGGTATCAAAATGCATTTCATGTGCATTATAGCAACATGTTATGTGGCTTCGTGTCCAATTATTATGTTGTGTCTTTATGTGGTGTGTAGTGGTTTTTGTTATGTGCCCTTCATTAGGTTTCATCGTATCTTAATCCAAGTGTCGGGGATTTACAATTACGCCCCTTGATGCAGCGGCAGGTAGACACAACTATTACCATTGAAGGAGAAGAACCAGGCAAGGGGAGGGCCGACAGTAGGGGAGAGAGGAAGGAGGCTAGGGTTAGAGGAGAAACCGGGAAACAGCCCTTTGATATTACTTCCGAGATAAAATAACAAGTACAACTTTTGCCCCTTATATAGAGGAGGGATGCCAGCAGCAACATAACAACATACCAAAATAATAACGTACTAAAATGGCAACATATAATGACAAATATCAAAAAAGCAAAATACAAAATAGGAACCGAATAGTAAGTTTCCTCATTGGCCGGCCCCGCCCCAGCCCGTGTCTCGTCCGCACCCCCATCTGGTTTCTCTTCGTCGGACCTGGTCTCGTCCGCACCCGCCTGGCGCCTTCCCCGTCGCTTGTATACCCACCATGGTTGTTCATTGTCGTGAATATCAGTAACAATACCGCCGTCTGAAAATTTCGCCTTGTCCTCAAGGCATACGTCGGGAAACTGTAGGCAAAAAACATCCCGCAGTAGCCAAGTGATCGCGGATGGGGGGGGCGGTGGTGCCACGCCACGAGGAGCTCCTCCGAGTCCGCGTTGCCGAGCAAATGGTGTCGGTGGTCTAGAATGTTGTGTGTATAAGTTGGGGCGCTGTCGGAGTACTCCAGATTGCTTCGTATGTGGTCAAATGTCGGGTGATCACCCACGACTCGATGCAGCTGAGAGACGTGGAAGACCAGGTGAATGAAGCTTCCTTCAGGAAGTTGAATCTCGTAAGCGAAGACCCCAATCCGGCTTAGGAAGGTGAAAGGGTCCAAAGAATCGCGGTGCGAGCTTTGGACACAGTCGTTTGGCTACCGAGAGTTGCCGGTACGGATGCAGCTTGATAATGACCTTCTCCCCGACTTGAAATGATAGGTCCCGACGTTTGCGGTTGGAGAAAGACGTCATCTTGGCCTGAGCCTGTTGTAGGTGGTGCTTGAGGTTGTCTAAAATAATATCTCGATCCCGAAGATGATGCGCCAAACTCTGTGGAAGGCACTCCCCAGGGAGATGTTGTAGTACATCTGGTGGTGGGCGGTCGTAGACGGACTAGAATGGAGTTGTACCCACGACACGGTGTTAGGCGGTGTTGTAGGAGTACTCGGCCCAGTCCAACCACTTGGCCCAAGTGCCCGATCTCTCGTCGATGAAACAACGTAAATATGTCTCCAAACAACAGTTGAGAACCTCCGATTGGCCATCCGTTTGTGGATGGTAGGCGGAGCTCATGCGGAGGTGTGTGCCTTGAAGGCGAAATAGGGACGTCCAGAAACTGCTCAGAAAGAGGGGATTGCGATCACTCACGATGGAGCGCGAAAATCCATGGAGGCGTACGACTCCGGAGATGAAGCTATCAGCCACTCCCGCCGCCGTTTACGAGTGCCGGAGAGGGAGAAAATGCGCGTACTTGGAGATTCGGTCCACTACTACCCATTATTTTAAATGTTCTCCGACATGTCCGACATGTCTCCCGATATGTCATTTTTTAGAGAAAAACGATATGTTTTTCTCAAAATAATAGATCATGTCCTTTTGTAAAATATAGACTGACATGTACGATTTTTTCCGATATATTAGCCGACAAGACTTTTAAATATATCATCCGCTATTTTATTTTATGTTATATTTGCAGACAAACATCATATATTTAAATCACCTATGGATACTATATTATGTATGTTTAAATCGATTAAACTTATTATTTCAATTTTTAAACGTTTTATTCTTACAATCAATTTTGTATAATTGTTTCACAAATTTTTAATTTCATATTATAAAAAATAGGAAAATATTTAATATATTTATTAGGTGATTGTTTCATATTTTTAATATAAATTTATAAGTTTGAAAAAACTTATAATAAATCAAGTATTTTTAACTTTTAAATCTTTTTAATTTGCAATAAACTTATTGTTATCAAAATAAAATTAGTGTATATTATTAAATATATTTTACAATGTATCATTTTGTATTTGTTAATAATATTTTTTCTTAGATACTATTTAAATTTATTTCATAATATAAATGACTCATTTTTTTATTTATTTGTTATATTATTTTTCTATTTTTATAACATATAATTATAGTTAGTATACATTAAATAAAAATTTTATTTATAATATATGGAAACCTGATATTTTAAAATATCTCTAACATGTCTCCGACTTCCGACATCCGACATTTAAAAACACAATCCAATATGTGTCTGACATCCGATATTTAAAACATTGCTACTACCAGGATGTAATCGAACCCGCTGGACCGCCGCAGGAGAGTAATGAAATCCATGGCAATGTCCTCCCAAATCCGGTCGGGAATCGGCAGGGGATTCAGTAACTCGCCTGGAAACATGGTTTCGTACTCTGCTTTCTGGCATGGAAGACAAACGACCGCTTGGGCTTTAACCTGCTTGAACATATGAGGCCAGTAGAGAGACATCGCTAGGCACCGGTAGGTGCGGAAAGCTCCGGCGTGGCCTCTGGATGGTGTAGCATGGAACTCGGCTAGAAGGCGTGGGATGAGCGGAGAGCACTAAGCGTCCACGATAAAAGAGTCGACCTCCCACTAATGAGTAGGGGGTGGCTGCCCAGGTCGGCAATGAGGGTTGTCTGAATGGAATCCAGGTGCGGATCCCTTTCCACATCATGCTGGATCGAGATGGCATCCTCCCAAACCGGGCGGGAGATGGCGCGGAATTCGAGGGACTGCACTTGTCGCGGTAGAGAGCATCCGCCGCTTGATTGGGGCAGCCCGGTTGTAACTCGATAGTGAAATCATAACCAAGAAGCTAGGGCACTCAAAGTTGTTGCGCCGGCGTGACGATCTTTTGTTGGAGGAGGTACCGCAAGCAGTGGTGATCAGTGCGGACAATGGTGCAACCCAAGAGGTATGGTCTCCAATGATGAACTGATAGGATGAGCGTCATGAGTTCATTCTCATAGGCTGAACATCTCTGAATGGTGTTAGAAAAGGTCCGGTTGTAATAGGTGATGGGGAGGCCACCTTGCATAAGAACCGTGTCCGAGCATCGCACTGCACGATGAATGGTTGGGTGAAGTCCGGCATGACCGAAACAGGGCCATTTACGAGCGTCGTCTTGAGAGCGGTGAAGGCGGACATGGTCGTCGGGGTCCACATGAAGGATCCCTCCTCTAAAGACTTAACTCTTAAGTAGATGCATCAGGGGCCGGGCCAAAGCGCCATACTCCCGGATGAAGCGCCGATAGTACCCGATTAGACCCAGGAAGCCACAGACATCCCGCTGGAAAGTGGGGGTCGGCCAGTGTAGAACGACCGAGATCGTGTGACCCAAATAGCTGACGATGGTTACGCCAAACAAGCGTTTCTTGCGGTGGAGGACCAGATGAAGTTGTTGAATCGTCTCGAGCGTGCGACGCACATGGCGGAGATGTTCCTGCCAGGATGAGTTGTATGCCAAGATATCAAAAAAAAAACAAGGACATGTTGTCGGAGTACCTCTCGGAAGATTGTTCATGGTGGCCTGGAAGGTGGATGGGGCGTTGTTCAACCCAAAGGGCATGAACAGGAACTCGTAATGTCCATCATGTGTCCAGAATGCTGTCTTCGGAACGTCTTGCGGTCTCACCCGGATCTGGTAGTACCCCGCCCGGACGTCGAGCTTCATGAAGAAGGCGGCTCCGTAGATTTCATCCAAAAGCTCCTGAATAACTGGATTGGGGTACTTGTCTGGAACCGCGGCTTTGTTCAATTCCCTGTAGTTGACGCAGTAACGCCAACTTTCGTCCTTCTTGCGCACGAGGAGGACCGGGCTGGAACAGATGTTGGCGCTGGGCCGGATGAGGTCGCCCATGAGCATCTCCCGCACTAGGCGTTTGATCTCGTCCTTCTGAACATGCCCGTAGCGATAGTGCCGAACAGAGACGACTGCGGTGTGAGGTGTCAGTGGAATGGCATGGTCAGTGGCCCACACCGACGGTAAGCCTGTGGGGGCGGTGAAGACATCAGTGAACTCGTCAAAGAGTATAGAAAGGTCAGAGGGAAGGCGCGCGGTGTCCGTCGGTGCAGCCAGCAGCTGCAAGAGCCAAGCCGAGAACTCCACGTCGGAAGTGTGATGGATGGCCCGAAAGGATACTGGTGTGAGGAGAAGAGCGGAGTCGCCCACGAGGTGGCAAGGAGACCCCTTCCAGGAAAACTGCATAGACATCCTGGCCCAATTGACCCGAACATCGCCCAATGTCGCTAGCCAAACGACACCCAGGATGATGTCGACGCTGCCCAATTCGAAGACATAAAAATCGGCCGTCACCGAACAAGGTCTCAGGGCTACTTGCACGTCGGAGCACGAACGTGCGGTCGGACGTTGGCGGTCATCGCCTAAACAGACAGTAAAATCCGACGACGGAGTGCATGGAATGGAGAAGTGCTGGATCAAATGTTGAGAAATAAAATTGTGATTTGCGCCGCTATCAATCATAATTTGGACTGGGTGGCCCTGGACGAAGCCAGCCAAATTCATCGTCCGAGATCCGGTGATGCCGCCCACCGAGAAGCAGGGGAGATCCAAGCAGTGGAAGGTGGATTCGTCGAACTCCAAGGGTGGCGGCTCGTCGGATATCTCGAGCGCCTCAAAGTCCTCCAATGTGATTTTGGGGCCCGAGTCCTCGATAATTGCATGAAAATCCTTCACGACGCATTCGTGATTGGGACCGAATAAGGTTGCCGACATCTAAATCATAACCCCTTTTTCTTGAGCTCGTTGTAGTCCCTGTTAGAAAGGTGATGGGTGGCTGGGGTGCGACCCGGGCGAGGCCCGCCCGGGGAAAGTGGTCGTGGACCAAAGTCCCGCGGTGGTGACGGGCGAGGAGGAGGTCCAGTGGCGGCCGACAGGCGGGAAAAGAGATCCGCCTCCACGACATGCGCTAGATAGAGTGCTTCGGAGACCGTCCGCGGATGGTGTGTGCGGAAACGAGAGCGAAACGACATGAGGCATTGCATGAAGCAACCCAAATAGTGATCCGACGGAAGACCCGGAACGTGTGTCACCAGGGCAACGAATTCGTCGATGTAGGCGTCGAAGTCGGTCGACTGGCGGATGCTGCAAAGACGCTCAGCAGCAGAACCGGCATAGCGAAGCTTGTACCGTTGGACCATTCCCCGTTTCAGTTCGCCCTAAGAGATGTGGGGATGGGATTGGCGAAGCCACCGCGCCCAATGCAGAGTGGATCTGTCAAGGCCGATCACGGCAATGTCGACCTTGTCCTCATCGGGTGTGAGGTGGAGGTCAAAGTCCCCCGTGGATGCGAACGCGGGCGAAGCGGGGCGGGCGTCCAAACGCACAAGGATGGCCTGCATCGTGGCTTGGATGGAGGCGAACTGAGCATTGTGGCCGTCGAGGCGACATTGGACGGTGTCGTCGTGGCCCTCGGCGGCGGAAACGTCGAAGTGGGCACGAGTGGTCAGAGGAGCCATGGATCGGCGGAAGAAGTCATATTGTGCGAACGGAAGAAGTGTCTGATCGATCGTGAGTCGCGCGCTTCCTGTCGCGGGAACGAACGGCGGAGTCAGCGCGCTTACTGGCGCGGGAACGAACGGCAACACCGAATGGCGTTCACGAACAACGGCTTCGATAGCGGCACGAACGCGAATAGCGACAACGAAACGGTGTCAGGGCGGGACACCGACGACTTCGGTAGCGTGCGGAACGGCAGGTCAGACCAAATATTATCGTTGAAGGAGAAGATCCGGGCAAGGGGAGGGCCGACAGTAGGGGAGAGAAAAGGAGGCTAGAATTAGAGGAGAAATCAGGGAACAGCCCTTTGATATTACTTCTGAGATAAAATACCAAGTACAACTTCAGCCCCTTATATAGAGGAGGGGTGTCAGCAACAACATAACAACATGCCAAAATAACATCGTACTAAAACGACAACACATAATGATAAATACCAAAACAGCATAACACAAAATAGGAACTGAATATTAAGTTTCCTTATTGGTCGGCCCCGCCCCAACCCGTGTCTCATTCGCACCCCCTGTTCAGTTACTCTCCGTCGGACCTGA
This sequence comes from Platanthera guangdongensis, assembly GCA_039583875.1. Lineage (NCBI taxonomy): Eukaryota > Viridiplantae > Streptophyta > Magnoliopsida > Asparagales > Orchidaceae > Platanthera > Platanthera guangdongensis. Next base: position 15,767,962 of record CM077158.1, on the reverse strand, counting down.
TCTCGTCTGCAGCAGCCTGACGCCTTCCCCGTCGCTTGTATACCCTCCATGGTTGTTCATTGTCGTGAATATCGGTAACGACACAGGTGCTCTAGAACGTGACCCTAGATGGAATGCAATACTATATTAATGCAAGGAACAGTCCAAATAAAATGGCAAGAAGTAATAAATTAAAATAAACTTTAAGTAGAGATGTATTCGTTCACAAAATTAAGTAATAGAGAGAGAAAGTTAAACCCAAAATTAATTGAGATGCAAGTACTTTAAGCGCACACGGAATAGACTCTGCAAATCACAACTTTTCAATACTAGTAGCAAATGAAAAAAGATATCTAATAAAATATAGTTTCAAGTACGCAACAATAAAAGACAGCAATCCCAAATAACAACTTGCGCATGCAGACGACAGTTGAATGCAACAATGGAGAACTCTGGAGGTTGTGGAAGCGTTGTGGGAGTGTTGTTTGGTGGTGGGGATTAGGGAAATCAGTCACGGGAAGGCTTCTGTGAGAATGGGTGGCTGTAGGGAGGGGGGAATTAGTGTGATTTGGTTGGGAATGAGGGGTTTTGGCTATACAGGAAGGCCATGCAGGGGCTGGGGGGAGGGGGTTCTTGTGGAGCAGGGTCCAGGCGGGCTGTCTTGGCGGGGGAAAGACCACAGAGTGGGTCTGCAATGAGATTTCAACAGATGGAGGGGTGGAGATGTCGATGGATGTGTGGGAGTAGAGTTGTCGGGGGCTTTGGCTTTGCGGAAGATAGGGAGAAGGAAGTTTGCAGCTTGGGGAAGACAGGGAATAAGAAGGGTGGTGACTTGAAGGCCAAAAATGGAGGGAGGAAGGACTTATGGTGATAGGAAGGCAGTGGTAGAGGTGGTTATCGTCGCCTTGGAGTCGTACCAAGGGGTGGGATCCCAGAGTCGCACCAAGGAGACTGAGGGTTTCCAATTTCACATAGAAAACCCTCGATGCCCCCCCCCCCCCAACTCAATAGCAACCTGCATATATATGACATAACTAAAATAGGGCACGCGAATCAGATAGCTCATATTATCTGAATCGACGGGGTGTCAAATACAACACAAAATAAAATATATATATACATATATATAAAAGACTCGGAACGACCGCCTGGACACATCTATGGCCTCGAATTGTCTGAACGGGTAGCGGATCATCGCGTTCTGTGGGAATACACGTGTGTGGGCTGGCGATCTCCATCAACTCTCCCCGGCTTAAAAGTACTCATCTCCGGGAGTGAAGACGAACATACTCTCAACGTAGCCTAAAGGCCAGTGGCTCAAGCTCCTCAGGAGAAATCCAAGTGTCGTCTGAAATCTGGCGATCGCTCCAACAAACGAGATATCGTGAGGTATCTCGCTCGCCAACTGATATGAAGTCATGAGTGAGTGAAGACGTATCTCCGTCTGAAGTATATCTCTAGTTGACGTAGGTAACTCTGAGGAAGATGTTTCTTTATCTAAACGGTAAACTAGTGGAACTGGTGAAACTTTCGGTGGTACAGAGTGGTCCTCATGCTAAGACTCCATCAGTTGAGACTGGGCGAACATGGAAGGAGGTAAAGAAAATTATGGATCGGGTATAGTTGTGGAGAAGGGATCCACAAACACGCACTCCTAAGGGATCTCATAAGCAATCGTTCTGATCCGTCGCATGACTGTATAAGGACCCATTCGGCGAGCGCTTAATTTTTTTTTGTAGTTCCATGTGAGAACCTCTCATATCGTATGTGAATCATAACATGTTCTCCAATTTCAAAAATATGTTTCATCTTGTGCTGATCTACTTGAGTTTTATAATAATCATTATTTACTGCGATTTCCTTTCAGATTAATTCATGAAGTGCATGTACATGCAGAATGAAAGACTCTACAGATTCACTAGGCTGGACTCCTAAGGGAACATCAACCAAATCAATGGGCTTCCTAGGTTCATAGTCTAACATGACATGGAATGGACTCAAACCAGTGACACTATTAACAGAACTATTATATGCAAACTCGGCTATAGGTAGTACAAAATCTCAAGTATAAGTGACATCCCCAACTAGACATTGCAAAAGAGTTTATATACTATGATTAATAACCTCGATTTGCCCATCCATCTATGGGTGGTAGGCGGTGGAGAACCTTAATATTATATTAGTTTTCTTCAATAATGTTTTACAAAAATAGCTCATGAAACGAACATCGTGGTAAGAAACTATAGAAGTGGGTAGCTCATGATGTTTGAATACTTCTCTAAAAAAATAGAGCAGCCAAATGAGAAGCATTAGTGGTCCTACAAGGAATAAAGTGGGCCATTTTGGAGAAACGGTCCACCATTACAAAGATAGAATCAAGCATCCTCAAGGTGCGAGAGAGACCGAGTACGAAGTCCATGTTAATATCAATCCAAGGCCTCTATAAGACAAGAAGCAAAGTGTATAATCCTGTGGGTTGGCGTGATCTCTTCGCGGTCTAACATACTCAACAATGTTGAACAATATGTGTAACATCCTTTTCAGGCTAGAGCAGAAGAAGTGATCAACTAATGCAATCGTCTTGTCCAGACAAAAATGTCTTGTTGCTCCGCCTACATGTAGCTCCCAAATAAGGGAATCTCGGAGGGATGTCTAAGGCACGCAGAGGCGAGGCCCAAGAATAAGTATTTGAGATCACATAACCCTCGCGTAACTTAGGAGGGTCTCTTGTCAGTGTGGCATAAATATCACAAAAATTTGGGCACTCAAGGTAGTCATAGACTACATGCTCAAAAAACCCTCAACTCGTGTACTCATAGTATGGAGGATGCTGACTCGGTGACTCAAGGCGTCAGTCGGCTTGTTCTCAACATATCTCGGTGTTTGAGAATGTAGTGATAATCCTGCATAAACTAATCTCATTGCGCATGGAGGTGGCCTAATTTCTTTTGCGAATCAAGGTATCACAAGGCCTGATTATCAAAGTATAAAATGAAGTTCTAATGTAGAAGATAGTGGAGCCAATAACGAAGTGTTTGTACGAAGACATAGAACAGGTCATAATTTAAGTATTTTTGTCGGGCGCCATTCAGTTTCTCACTGAAGTAAGCAACTGCATGACCCTCCTGATTGAGTACTCCTCCAGTACCAACTCCTTAAGCATCACAAGACACCTTGAAGGCCTTAGAGAGATCTGGAAGGCGTAGGACAGGGGCATATGACAACTTCTCCTCAATCTCTTTGAATGCCCATATGGTCGCCTTCGTCAACACAAAATCTCCCTTGCGGAGGCAGATCGTAAGGGGAATCATAATAGAATTGAAACCTCGGAAAAACATCATATAAAAGGAGGAAGTCCGTGGAAACAATGGGCCACATTAATGTTCGTCGGGATAAACCACTCACGAATGGATTTAACCATGTCAGGGCCAATCAATATACCAAATGCAGAGATTATGTACCCCAGAAAGTGGACAGATGCAGATAAGAACGAACACTTCTTCAAGTTGATGTAAAGATGCTCCTTATGAAGGAGATCAAATACCAGGCGAATGTGGTGCAAGTGTTTGGTGCGACCGTGACTTTATATTAATATGTCATCAAAATACACTACCAGAAACCTAACTATGTAGGACCGCTGAATTTGTGTCATCACCCTCATAAACGTGTTGGGCGCGTTCGATAACCTGAATGACATAACTAGCCACTCATACAAGCCGTCTTTCATGTCATCTTCCAACTCATCCCCTTCTCTCACTCCAATATGTTGGTTTGGTAAAGATGCCCCCGAGACTAAATCGATTGCATGTTGGATGTCCCTCAATGGGGGAAGCTATTTAGGGAGCTCCTCGGGCATAATATCTGAATAGTCATCCAACAAATGACAAACGTTTGTACTAGTAGTCGCAGTGTCTGTGGGGACCGTAGAAGCTACAGTGCCTGCCACTACAAACATAACCCCAGTGTCTAGACTCTCTCTCATAAAGTCACCCTCCCCCAAAATATATAGGGGTCTTGACGATCAAGCACTAATGAACTTATCGATCTTACCCTTGGAAGTGTCCTAGGTTGGGTCGGAGTGAGGATAATATTTCGACTCTTATCAAAAAAATACATACAGGTTAGATAAACCATAATGCGGGTGTGCTTCAGTTGTGAGCTGCATACACTCTGCGCCCTTCTTGACGACTATATTTACGCAACTGCCACTATCGATAACGAGTTTACAGGGGCCTCCCATGCTAGGAAAATATGTATAGAAGATGGCGGTACGACGCCGATCATCTTCTACACGAGGGGTATGTAGAAGGCGTCTGATGACTCCAAGCCCTAACAACCTATCAACATTGCTCACCCATCCATCCTTCATAACAACTACAATCTCTTCAACGGGTGCATCCTCAACCGCAGTGTTGGGGCACCCTCTTCCTCAATCAGTAGGTTTCTAGTTGGGCATTGTGTTGTCATGCGTCCTTTACCAGAGCACCTACAACACTGAACACCCCAAGGTTTGGGGATTCTAGGATAATGACTTTCCTCATTACATCAGTGGGAATGAAAGGAGGTGATGGGGCAATGGTCGTGGTCAGGGTGGGACTCCTAAGTGTAGAAATATCAAGTTGACGGCTGACCTATCTCAGACCAGCAATGCACAAAAATTGCTCATACTCGAAGTCAAGCTGAAAAATCTGCTCGGCAGTCTCGACCCTATGGAGAATCAGTTCTCTTCGAATATCAGATTTGCGTACAGACTGCAAGTGGGACACAATAACAATGAGCTCCTCCAATATATCACTTCGTACTACTAACTCATCAAAATGCGACATGTACTCGGTAACGAAAAAGGTCCCTTGTCGAAGTTAATGCAAGGATCAGTCCGAATAAAATGTCAAGTAATAAATTAAAATAAACTTCAGGCAAAGGTGCATTCGTTCACAAAATTAAGTAACGGAGAGAGCAAGTTAAACTCACAATTAATTGAGGGGCAATTACTTTAAGAGCGCACGAAATTGGTTCTACAAATCGCACAACTTTTCAATATCAGTAGCAAATGAAAAAGACATCCAATACAGTATAGTTCCAAGTACGCAATAATACAAGATAACAATCCCAAATAATGACTTACGCATGCAGGCGGAAATTGAATGCACAATGGAGGGTTCTGGAGGCTGTAGGAGGGTTGTTTGGTGATGGGGATTAGGGAAATCTGTCACGGGTAAGTTTCTTTAAGAATGGATGGTTGTAGGTGGAATTAGGGAGATTCGGTGGGGAATTAGGGGTTTTGGTTGTACAGGAAATCCATGCAGGGGTTGGGGAGTTAGGTTCTTGTGGAAGAGGGTCATTAGTAGAGGAAACTGACTCAAGATATCAAATTGGGAACGACAACGACGGTGCACACGGAGAAGAATGAGGATGTGGCGGTGCTGGGAGCACAGGAGGTGGTGTTGGAAGCAGGGGAGATGTTGGGAACGCAGGAGATGGTGTTTGAAGCAGGGGAGGTGTTGGGTTGTCGATAGGGACGTTAGTGTTGGAATCTTGTGATCTACAAGTAGTCAAGGGATTGGTCTTACTGCAAACGTAATACGAGTCTAAAGGTCCGCACATTAGGATGTGCAAAAATTGGAGTGTTTGATCATGTTGGTTTATGAAACCAAGTTTTGAATGGGCATATATGATATGTTGCACGGTATTCGAGGCACATGGCCCGAGGTGCACGTCCATGTGCCAAGAGCGTGTGTGCTCAATTCCAACGGTTGGGATCAATTCTAGACCAAGATACGTGACTTCCGAAGGCGCGCGCCCGTGTGTCAAGGGCGTGTGTGCAGTTTTTCATTCCTGAGCCACGATGAGTAGTGTTTGCATTAACCGATGCAAATGTTGGGACACACGTCTGTGTGCCAAGAGTGTGTGCACCCCAAATTTCAATATGGGTTTGTGCCTATAAATATGCCAACTTATCCTGAAGAACAAGTTCTTCATATCGTAAAACCACCAAGAACACATCTCTACCAAATCAGAACTAGCATTTCGAAGAAGAGAAAAAATGACCACCTTCCAGCTTCGAGTTTGTTGGACAGACTGCGTAGTGTTTCTGACGTTGATGTAGATACCTCTAGAACATGGATGTTATTCTGTGTTTAGACTCAAACGCCAATTATTTTTCTCAAAATCTAATTTTGACGTAGGTATAAACTTCTTTCTTGATTTAGTGTGTTTCAGATGGATCTTGTCAAACATTTACTATATTTTTGATGCGCATTTGATGCCCATGAAACCCAACAGTTAGGATGCGAGATAGGAGGAGGGAAGTTAACACAAGGTGTTAAGGAGTAGAAGGGCTGAATTTCGAGAAAAGTGTCATCAGCGGAGGTGGTCGTTTTCCGATCAGCGGAAGAGTAACACGCAGTCTTCCTGTGTGCTAGAGAATTCAATGAACATATACTTGGTAGCGGGCGAGACAATTTGTCCTGCACAGGGTCAAGATGATGGGCAAAACAAATATTTACAAAGACACAAGGAGTCAAAGGGAAGAGAGGTGTTAAAGGAAAGAGGATGGGCAATAGCGTCGCAAAATTGAGAATAGATGAGGGAATGCGATTAAATAAATAATATGCGTTGGAGATAGCGCCAATAGATCTTAGGGACCTACATTTGAATCATAAGAGAGCGGGTAACCTCGAGGAGGTGGCGGTTCCTCCGCTCAGTCATACCATTTTGTTGTGGTGTATAGTCACATAATGTTTGATGGATAATACCTAGCTTATTGCAAGTTTACTGGAATTCGTGACTCGTATATTGGCGTGCATTATCAGTTCAAAGTATTTTAATTGTACGTGATTGAGTACGAGTGTTACCACTAGATAAAGAGGGGGGGGGGACGGCAAACAAAAAGACTAGAAAGCCCTTAAGCCCAAAACACTCTTAAGCTCCTCTCTTATCTCGCTGCCGGGTCTCCTACGGGTGCGCTATCGTGGGCGGCAATGCGATCAACATCGTCGGGTTCCACCGCGGCGCCATCACCGCCCACCTGCGTGCGTGCTCGTCGTGCGTACACCCTCCACGGCGGCTCGCCGTCCTGCAGTTCGGTAACAATACCTCCGTCTAGAAAATTTGTCTTGTCCTCAAGGCAGAAGTCCGGAAATTGACGCCGAAAATCCTCGCGGAGGAGCCACGTGCTTACCGAAGGAGGTCGGTGTCGCCAGGCCACCCGGACTTCCTCGGGAGCACCGGTGCCGGGGTGGGGGGGACCGACTTTCCAGAATCGCCGTCGGGTACAAAGGTGCCGAACCGGAGAAATCAAGGTCGGCGGGAATGTGGTCCAAGGTGGGGTGATCGCCGATGACCCGGAGAAGCTGCAAAACGTGGAACACGGGGTGAATCCGGCTGCCGTCCGGTAAGCGGAGGCGGTAGGCCATAGCCCCAATCCGACTGAGTACCTCGAAAGGCCCAAAGAAACGTGGTGCCAGCTTGGGGAAAGAGCGGCGGGCGACTGTGAGCTGGCGGTAAGGATGGAGCTTAATGAACACCCTCTCGCCCGGGGCGAACTGCAAGTCCTGGCGTTTCCGGTTGGCGAATGACGTCATTTTGGCCTGGGCACGGCGCAGGTGTTGCTTCAGACTGTCTAGAATGGTGTCGCGATCGTGGAGGTGAGCTGCGAGGCCGGCCACGGGGCACTCCCCCGGAAGGTGTCGGATGATAGAAGGAGATCGGCCGTAGACTGCTTCGAAGGGGGAGGTGTTGGCGGCATGATGATAAGTCGTGTTGTATGAATATTCGGCCCATGGGAGCCATTTCGCTCAGGTGCCCGGCTGTTCGCCAATAAAGCATCGAAGGTAGGATTCAAGGCACCGATTGAGGACTTTTGACTGCCCGTCTGTTTTAGGGTGGTAGGCGGTGCTCATCCGTAGGCGAGTGCCCTGCAGGCGGAAAAGAGTGGTCCAAAAACTGTTCAAGAAGAGCGGGTCCCGATCGCTGACGATGGAGCGCGGGAACCCCTGAAGCCGCACGATCTCGGCAATAAAACCGTCTGCCACGGTGGAGGCTGTGTAGGGGTGGCGTAGGGGAATAAAGTGGTCGTACTTCGAAAGGCGGTCAACGACCACCAAAATGCAGTTGAACCCGGCCTAATACGGTAACCGGGTGATGAAATCCATAGCGATATCCTCTCAAATGCGTTCGGGCACTGGCAGGGGCTGCAGTAGGCCCCCGGGAAATAAGGACTCGTATTTATCCATCTGGCAAGGAAGGCAGGCGGCGACATACGCTTTGATCTGGCGAGACATATGCGGCCAAAATAATGAAGCGGCGAGGCGGCGAGGCGGCGATAGGTGAGGAACGCGCCGGCATGGCCGCCGGTCGGGGATGCGTGGAATTCCTCCAACAACCGTGGAATACAACCAGAACTGGCGGAGAGAACGAGGTGGCCGCGGTAGAACAATCGTCCTCCGATGAGCGAGTATGGCGGATGTGCGGCCGGGTCGGCGATGAGAGCTGTACGAATGGGGCCAAGCATGGGATCCCGTTCGACTCCTTCTTGGATAGCCGCGCCCTCTTCCCACACGGGCCGAGTAAGGGCCGCGAGCTCCGGTGCATGCCTTCCCGTTCGACTCCTTCCTGGTCGGCCGATTGGCAAATGCTGCAGAGACGCTCAATGGCGGAGCCGGAGTACCGCGCGTCATAGCGTTGTATCATTTTGTTCTTCAAATCCGGCCAAGAAATTTGGGGCTGAATCTGGCGTAGCCAACGCGCCCAATGCAAGGCGGAGCCGGAGAGGCCGACTACGGCGGTGCTCACCTTGTCCTCGTCGGCGGTGAAGTGGAGATCGAAGAATTGTTCGGCACGCGCAATCCACCCCATTGGATCGACGCCCGAGAATGACGGCAACTCCAGTGCGAGGGGGTCGGCCCACGGGGTGTAGCACCACCGTTGGTCGCGGCTCGGCCGCCACGAGCGGCGGAACGGGGGGCTGGCCGTGAAGGGAGGTGGATGAGTTGGCGGGCGGCGTGTAAGACACGGGTAGGAGAAGCTCCAGGCGGGCGAGAATGGCGGCGGTGGTGTTGGAGGTGGTAAGGGCCGTGGCTTGGAGGGCGGACACGGAGGCCCGCAGATCGGCGAGGTCGGCTTCGTGGGCGTCGGCCCGGGCGCGGAGATCGTCCGGGTTGTCGGAGGAGGGGCGGCAGCTGCAACGTTCTGAGTGGAGACCGGCATGATGAGGATATCCGGCGGCGCGGCGGCGGGCGGATCGGCAGGTCGGACCAAATGTTACCACTAGAGATAGAGGGGGGGGGCGGCCTGCGGTAGAGGGGTGTCGGTTGGGGAGAGAGAGAAAGAGAGAGATGAGAGCTAGAGAGAGTAGAGGGAGCAGCCCCCTTTTCTTGTTAGATGATCCAAAGATAAAACATTAGGGTTACAATAGTCCTCTTATATAATGAGGCACAACAAAACAAAAAGACTAGAAAGCCCTTAGACCCAAAACACTCTTAAGCTCCTCTCTTATCCTGCTGCCTGGTCTCCTACGGGTGCGCTATCGTGGGCGGCAATGCGATCAACATCGCCCGGTTCCACCGCGGCGCCATCACCGCCCACCTGCGTGCTTGGTCGTCGTGCGTACACCCTCCACGGCGGCTCGCCGTCCTGCAATTCGGTAACAACGAGGCTAAGCGATGGAGTGAAAAATACGTAGTAATTCAGAGCAATCGCGCAGCAAATACAACTATGTGATGTGAGAATAAACATCAAGAAACGTAAGAAAGTAATGATATCCGGATAAATTAGCAGTCTTATAAAGGTTCCAAATGTTTGAATGAACTAAATCAAAGGGAGTAGGGCACCTAGTACAAGTAGGGCGATGTTGTTTCACGTAGATACATGATTCTCATGCAAATTCAGAAAAGAAAAATCAGGAAAAACATTCTGCAGGATCAAAAGAGGAGCATTACTATGACGTCGGTGCCAATCAACAGAGCAGACAAAGGACATAACCAAGGTAGAAAGATTCAAAGTGTAGAGCTCATTTGACAGTCATTCTCTATGAATAGTATTTTGCGTTCGTCGATCCTGCACGGCTACACCACAAATGAAAAGGAGGAAAAGATGATGCGGTAATAATCATGAGTAAGACGACTAACAGCTAAATGATTAAATTGGGAGTCAGGTAAATAGAGTACAGAGCGGGGAGAGGGGTGGTTTCTCCATCGACCACAATGATAAATTTGCGATGATTTTTGTGAAGCAATGTGATTCATGTACCCAGAGTCCACAATCCAGGAGGGACTCTGGGAAAAACATGATATACCTTTGTTGGAGATAAACTGGGAGTTCGATTAACCACCATTGTAAATGCTAGAGTTCCTTCCACAAGATATAAATGTCAGAGCGGAATGTGGTAGGGATATCCACCGCTGTAGAAGCATGGTGCTAAGAGTTGGAGGCTTGCTGCAGGAACCCATGTTTTTTTTTATAACAGGTGGCCTCAGTATGATTCGTCCAACCATAATGAGTACACAAGCTTGTGTTTTGAAACGTCGTCAGAAGCGGTGATTGCTAAGATGAGATTTCCACACTACTTCGGGATGCAGTGTCTGCGAAAGCGGGGAGGAGTCTGCGAGCTCAGGAAGCAGAGGAACTACGACCACAAGCAAAGAACGCAAGCACGGAAGGTGAAAGAAATCGAGCCTAGGCTAGAGAGGAGCTGCGATTCCTATGGCTTAGGGGAACAGCAAACTGTGTGGAGGAAGAAAACGAGCACCCAAATAGGGAGGTTCTGCAAGTACTGGGGAGAGAAAACAAGTAAAGGAGCTTCCAGCTGGCCTACAAAAGACAGGATGGATTGGGTTAATTGGGAGAGGGAATGATGTTGAAATGGTGCGAGTACCTCGATGAAGGCGGCGAGTGCCTGAAAGAAAAAACAAGGATAGAATAAAATGGCTCAATCGGTGAGAGCAAGAGCTCAATCGTTGAGAGTGAATTCAAGGAATTGAGTGGCTCTGAAACCATGTAGAATAATTGAATACAAAGTGCAAATATTTTTTTTACTCACATTAACATTAATACAAGCATTTGCACAAATTTATAAGATGGAGGAGAAGAATCTCAATTTCAAACCAAGATGTGAGACTAATCTATACATGAGACAAACCATCTAATGGGTCAAGCACGAGGGTCTTTACATGGGCTTATTCATATTTTTTTACAGATAACAATGTCTATCAATGGTTAGATGAGGTTTGGTACATGTCTTGCACCAAGACAGAGGGTAATATGGGCTTATTCATAATTCTTTTACAGATACCAGCATTAATAGGTTTGGTACAAGCATTTGTACACATATTTATAGAATGGATGAGTGGAATCTCAACTCTAAACATAGATGTGAGATTAATTTATACACATGAACAACCATCTAATAGGTTAAGAGGGTCATTACATGAGCTTATTCATAATTCTTTTACAGATACCAGCGTCTATCAATGGTTATATGAGGTTTGGTGCATGTCATGTACCTGGAAAGAGGGCCTTTACATGGGCTTATTCATAATTCTTTTACAGATACCAATGTCTATCAATGGTTAGATGAGGTTTGGTACATGCCTTTAAATGAGCCTATTCATAAATATTTTACAGATATTAATGTATATCAATGGTTAGATGAGGTTTGGTACATGTCTTGTACTAGCATTATTTATGTTTAGACTACCTACATTATAGTGGATTGCTTGTTTACTTTCACTGTGAATCGATAATGTGAATGGATTTGCCTTTCATTTCTTTTATCGCACTTTTAATAGTATTCGGCTAAAAACTTAATTGTGCTGGGAAATGTCTAAGCAGGGTGTGAATTGAATCATATAATTAATAATTTGAAGTCATTATGCAGTCTAAACCCTAAAAATATTTGTACCTCAAATTACCTTCATTTAAAATGTTAGGATTTGGACCCAATAGTTAGCATCCTGAGTTTCCTGCTAGAGACTGTACCATGTATCAGCTAAACCTCTGGGAATTGTGTTACGTCCTAAACAATTTCCAATTCTTCTACCCAAAAAAACAACGGATTGCCTAAAATAAACTACTGAGCTTTTTTAAGCACGCAACCTCTCACATCCCAAAACAAAAAATCAAATTTTCAAATATTCATCCATCCATCCAGCGAAATAAATTTCATGTAATTATTGAAACACTGTTCCCACTGATAATTTGCAGCAACAAAAAGAAATTGCCGCTAAAACAATATCAAGATATTACTTAAACATCATCTAAATCGGCGTATTTCAGTTTATCTAAAATAAACTAGCACTCAAACATTTTCAAAGCAATTGAAGTAACGGCATAACAGGAAAATGAAATAACATGAATCCAATGAAGCTGGGTGGTGACAAAAATTTATGCATGGAAACTGTAATGTTAAGATAATATATTTTCAACTAAATGTCAAATTCTATGTTTATATCTCTAATCTTCTTAAATCATAAGAAATTATCCAACTAAATGCAAATGGTAACATAAAAATGTAGAATACAGTCATTCCAGGAATAAACTCAAAATTTCATCATAGAATTACCTGATAGATTCCAAGAATCTTTGCTAAGCATGTTGGACTTCCTGTAGCAATTGACTCCGAAAGATATTTAAAGTACTCTGGAGCAAATTTGATAAATGATTCCAGTTCTGTTTTTGTCACCTGTTTTACTACAAACCTGTCGTCCAAGGATTTTGCAAAGAAAACATTACTCTTACCACCTTGTGCCCCCCACTTCTTGCAGCGGCTAAGTGATCTTATGAAATCAAGTTCACAGGGGCAGCAAGTTCTTCTCAAACTATCAAACTGTTTTGCATAATAACATGTAACTGTGTATTTTACTTTACCCGGGGATCCATCGTCCGAAAAAGAAACTCTGGCATGTTTACTATATGCCAGTGGATCACCACTCAAGAAATTCTTGCTTGCAGATTTTGATAAATTGTTGTATTCTGCCAACCAACTATTTCTGAGTGATTCTTCATCTGTTGACTTTAAAAGGTGGACATTTCCAACATCAGAAAATGACAACTTAGTGAAAGGACCTGATCCATCTTTTGTTTTACTACAGGTATCACATATTTGAACATGGTAATCAGTGGAAGCAAGTGCATGTGAAATAATACTGGTTGGTTCATCATCATAAATTAAGATGACAGTGCCATCAACTCCAACTGGAAGAAGCAATCGAGCTCCACCCTGATGTTCCAATTCCCGAAAAAGGGAGACATAAACAGGATTGTAATCAGTTAGGATTTGACTTGAATTCTTATTCACCAGATTGTAAAAATGCAAAAACGGCATCTCAACCAAGAGCAAGAGATCTTCTGAATTTCCTTCTGCCCTGTCGCTTCTTGAGAAATCAGCAGTCTGCACTTCATTAGCCCCCATTGGTTCATCTGAATTATCAGAGACTGTGAATGAAGATAACACTCCTACAGAACTAGATGATTTTCTTAAGCTATCAACAGAAAGTTGAGAATTATTTTCACCTGTCCATTTTTCATTTAAAGTTCCTGAAAAATCTTCTATAGATTGACACGGTGCGTCAGAAAGAACCCTATGACAAACAAAATCTGATTCAAGATCCAACTTGTTGCTTGATGTCAAGCATACAGGGGAAAGGTTTGTGCACTTTTTATTATCCATAGAATATATACCAATATCTCTTAATTGATAACATGGATTGGTATAGCCAGTACTCTCAAAAGATACTTCCTTATGGTCAAGCAAATTTGTAGTCCCCATAATAGACTCATTTTTTATTGAATTTAAACTAACAGAACCTCTGAATAACTTATGAGCTATATTAAAATCAACAAACCTTTCAGGAGCACTTATCTTGTACTTATTCCTTGGCATGAAACCTCTAAACATTTCATGATTACTAATATCTGAACCAAAAGCAAACATTAAACGCTGATCCCACAAATATGCCAGGAAAAGTAACTGCTGCCTTAGCTTATTTATCTCAAGAATATCAATCACCAGCTCCTCCTTTCTCACACCATTTTTCACAACTTTATGAAAATATTCCTGAAGAAGGAACTCAGAATTCTAAATAATCAGTCAAAATGATGATGAGAGATGATGATGATGATTCTAGGGATGTTATAAGAAGAAAAAACATTTACTCCCTAACCTCAAATTCTGCCTTTTCCTTTTTTAGCATTTTTTCAAAATCAATCATGCTGCGTTCACACTCTGTACCATTACCACAAAGGGACCCTCTATTTGGCGTCTTCTCTACAAGTTGGCAGAGTGCATTTAGCACCTCACTGAATAAAAATTCAGCCTTCTCAGACACCTATGATCACAACAATATCATGGCATCAATATAAAAAAATTCAGAGAAATTATCATAACTTTTAATTTATCTAACATGCCTCATTTGCTTCTTTTTGTATCCATTCCTGATGATGGAAGCTGAAATCGAGTTTTGGGGGTGGCAGAAAAACAGAATGAAGATGTATTGGTGCATAACGGAAGCAGGCCACCATCTTTCCAAATCTGCCCGAATAGCACAAGTATAACTCCTCAATACGCACAAGACGAAAGGGAGAAACCTTTCATTTATGTAGGTACACAGAATGGTGTAAGAGTAACTGCTAAAATGAAAGAAAGTATGAAGAAGGTACCCATAAAAGCGCAAGCAATCCCTGTGTAGTGAATGGCCACAACTAGCTACTCTAGTAGCAGCAGCATGATTCGAAAAGCTCAGTTCTAAGAACTTCCCAAAGGACAAACCCCAAGCAGCATCAGACATCACGACTCTTTTAGTTGCCGGAGGAAATCCTTCGATTCGAGGACAGCAGAGGCATCTATGCCACATCCAAATTTTTCCATCACGCTCTCCTGGCAGAAGGAAGCCTGAGAGCTCTCTAACAGATATAGTTAAACTTCCTTGACGATGAGTGTAGCAATGGGCATGAGCTTCGGAAGGCAAGTCACAAAATCTACAGAGGTAGTTCTGAAATAAATAGTAATAAATCAGTTGTTTCCAATTTACAGACAAGATGAATCAAATATACGAAGAGAAGTCTAACCTGGTCAAACAAATGATCCCTTAAAAACCTTCCTAAAGGCTTGTCAAATGTTCCATAATATTTGATGCGAAATAAATGTGCACGCTCACAAACAGTGCCCTTCCAAACACACCTGGTTGTCAGTGAAACCAAAATACTCTGGTGATCAGAGGAAGGAGAAAATTCTTCTTTCAATAATGCATGTTCATCATTATTCAGACGTGAAGTTATTACGTCCATATTACAAGTGCGTTTTCCTAAAGGTCTTCTGGTCTCTGTTTGAGTATTATTTTCCAAAATCTTGCCTGATTCTAGAGCTCCAGGACTCAATTGACCGCTGATTTCGGAAATACAACCACTATTAATTATTTCCATATTTTTCCTAAATGTTTTAGGCTCGAAATGATCAACAAAATTCAAATTACATTCTTCTTTTGCATTCCAAGGTTGATAACGACCATCCGGAAATGCTGATACTAAGCAGAGCGGTGAAGAGTTAAAATGAATTACTTTTTCTGCTTCTGCCAACTGTTCAACCTGGCCGCTTTTGTCTAAAGGACCATCATTCATGTCCACCGACGAATGGATGAGATTAGATGTGGGATTTAGAATCTGGACATCATCACTAGTGACCGGTTTTTCATCAGAAGAGGAGAACCCGGGAATTGTAGATATAGATTTATTTGTGATTGATGGCTTATCAGGCAGTGCGACAGTTATAGGGGATTTCAAGGGAAGTTCTGGCAAAGAGGCACCTTCATCAGCTAAAAATGAGGTTTCAAGAGCCAAATGATAAGCTGCAAAAACTCCGTAGTGGATAAGGCGTTTAACTTTCTTCAGCTCATCCCCATTGGCACCTTTAAGCAGAATCTGAAACAATAGTGGAAGAAACTAAGAATAGAAGGCATGAAACCTAAAATAATAGACATCATTTCACTAAACAAACTAAAATAATAGTTTGAAGCTAAAATGGTTTTGACTGATGCCAAACAAGGACTAACAGAAGCCCCAACTAAGAAAAGACAGCTGTGTGTTGGAAAATTTTTGGTAAATTCATAGATTTTATTTGGGAAGTTTTTTCTCAAAACACAAATGCATGAGGTCCAATAAAACAGCATATCTTAGACATGTTTCTCTATCCTACAACTAAAAAGTAAATAATAATTGGTGTTAAATCTGATCCAAATACATCAAATCAACTTTTCTTACAAACAGAAACTAAAAATAAAGTACCTTTCTACAATTCATAATTTTGCAATCCTCACAGCTGGGGCATTATTTACTTCGAGAGAGAGGCTCTCCGCAATGACTTTAGATATATGTAGCATCTATTACTATATAAAAGTGAAGCTCCCTCTATAATGTAGCATTGAGGCTTCGAATTTAACCCCTTATTTTATATCTTCTTTACCTTTTTCGCAAGCACGAGAGTCTATATGTGCAACTACTAATCGAAGGGAACAAAGGACGTACACACAATTCCTCTTTCATTATTCTCTTTGATAAAGTGTTTGTCCACTTCAATGTGATTGGTGCTATCAAGCGGGACATGATTGTGTGCAATGTTGGTGACTGCCTTGCTGTCACAATATATGTTGGAAAACCCCTTTTTGATTTGATATAATAGATTAATTAAGTGATCTATGAAATTGTCTAAGCATGTATAGTAAGGCAATATGTCTATATTTGTATGAGATGTAATCAGATCCACACTAGCATAAACCATCAGTCATCTCAAGAAGCAAAATCGACTAAGTCAACTTCTGTGGGTCGAGAAATATTCGTCGTACGTCGAGAAGTTGACTTAATACGTCGAGAAGAAATCGGTGAATGTTGAAGTATAGGCCTCCTCCTTACGTCGAATTATCCTTAAGAGAAGTCTACTCAAAGCCTGACTATTCAGCTTGCGTAGAAATCTTTCTTCTCAACATTTCAATGTACGTCAAATAATATTCGACGTATAAGTGACCTTATGAAGAATTCTCTCTTCTCTTTCAGAATTGATTCCTGAGCAGATCAAGGATCTAATTAAGGCAGTTAATAATCAATTTCAAGAATGTGATTATTATGATTTATCCAGATCAAGAAAGTTTCTATTTTGTAGTAGTCATATATATATATATATATATATATATATATATATATATATATCATTATCATATAAAACAATAGACGTATCTTGAAGCACACCAAGAAATGAACAGGAACCGTCCGATCAAGCATCTACAAATATGGGCCGTTGGATTCAAAAGAAGAGAATTGCCTATAACATTTCCACCGTTCGACGACACTGTTCACTTCAGGAAAAATCCCGATAACTGCCCGCGCCTATTCCCGAAGAGAACAGCCCGCGCCTATTTCCGCCCTCGCCGCCGCCGGCGGCCTGCCCGGCGCCCACCGGCGGGTTCGCCGGCCTCCGACAAACACGTCGGGGGTTGTCCGGCGGAGAGCGGGCAGGGCCACCGCTGGCGGTGGCCCTGCCCGCTCGCCGCCCGACAACCCCCGGCGTGTTCGCCGGAGGCCGGCGAACCAGCCGTTGGGCGGCGGGCAGGCCGCCGGCGGCCGTTAGCCCAGATCGTCGAACGGACGGAGTTCGACGACCTGGGCGCTCTCAACGCCTGGGCAGGCGTTGAGGGCACACTCAACGCCTGGGCAGGCGTTGAGTTGAGTCGTTGAGAGCGCACTCAACGCATGGGCAGGCGTGCACTCAACGCCGAGGGGCGGGCGAAGCCCTCTCGAATGTCAAGCGGACGAAGCTCGTTCGAAGATGCTAATATATATATATATATATATATATATATATATATATATATATATATATATATATATATATATATATATATATCTGAAGAGTTCAAACAGATAGCAAGAGACATGGAAATTATTCTGAAATTTTCTCTTCTTCTCTCCAAGATGTAGAATTCTCTTTCCACCACAAGTTCTCTTCAAGAACCATAGCCGACAAGATCTCTCACTCTCTTTGATGTTAGGCACTTCTCTCTGGGGTTAATCTGCTTCTTCAACATGATTCCTCACAGATTGGATCAACTTCTCTTTATTGAATCTCTACTTCTCCCTCAAGAGGATTTTCTTGTTGTTGTTGTTCAATCAATAATCCACACAGTGCTTCATATTTCAAGAACCCTTAAGAGCGTTGTTGAAGAAGGATCATATTGTGGAAAAGAATCCACTACACCATCCAGAAAGAGTTTTGAGAATCGTTCATTAAAGGATTCAGTTGGTTCTAAGAGTCTACTTAGCAAAAGAGTCAGTTGGTCTTGAGAATGCCCTGATCAAAGGATTCAGTTGGTCCTAAGAATCCCCATATGAAAGGATTAAGATTCATTTTGTGAATCTCTTTATCAAAAGTTTCATTGTCTTGCTTCTAAGAGTCACTTTATCAAAATACTCGGAACTGTTTAGAGGAATACCTACCAAGGGGTAAAAGAGAGGATGGCCTAAAATTGTGCGGAACCTCTATAAAATTTGTCTTCTGGTTGCATATTTCTTTATTGTCTATGCTCTTCTTTTTTCTATTTTTTATATTTTTTAAGACTGTGGCATGTACTGTGAGTGATTGTGATATTAGATTTATTAAATCTCTATTCACCTCCCCCCCCCCTTAGAGTAATTTTCAATAGCTCTCCCTCGCTTTCAATGTAGACTGATAGATTCTTCTTTAATAAGGCCAAGATCACTCATCATAGATCGTAGCCAAAATCTTTCACAAATTTTGTGAACCGTGGTTGAACTCTACATCAACACTTGATAGAGAACTACATATTTTTTACTTCTCCAAATGACAAGATTCTCGCTAACTAGAGAATAATATCCTAACGTAGATCTTCGATCATCAGACAAGCCAGCCCAATCTGCATACGTATAAATTTCAAATTTTTATTCATCATTAGGTGAGAACAAGATGTCACTTCCTGGAGATGTCTCGAGGCACCTTAGGATTTTGTGGGAAGTATCTAAATGGTGAGCCTTTGGTGAGTGCATGTATCAGATTATAACTCCCACTACATAAAAGATATCAGGGTGTGTATCAGACATATAGGATCAGAAGATAGATTTGATGCTCTACTAATGTCCCAAGAGTAAAATGGAAGGCAACAAGCTCTGAAGATGGATCTGATGCTAGCTCTGAAAATGGATTCAGTGCTAGCTCTGTAGATGGATTCCGTGTCAGCTCTGTTATTATGTGATGAGCCTATGTTTATACCATTATTTCTCCGAGCATAAACCTGCAAAGGATGTTAAGTAGATTTATCTCAGTAAAATTAGTAGAATGAATAGAATGTTAATATAGTGGAGGAGCGGGTAGGGCTTAGTTATTAAAGACGCAAGGCGCACCAAGGCACAAATGGGTCCTGGAGCCTAGAATCAAGGCGCATGAGCACACCTAACAAAGGCAAGGCGCAATCACATTCATTTTAAATAATCAACAACATACATCATTTTTATTTTTTGATCAAATTCTCCATGTATTCTACTAATTAATCATTCATTACTATCGTTTATATCTATTAAAAAATAGAATCAATAGGGTCACTTGCATCATATATAAGTCACAACGCACAATTATCTTTCACAAACACTAAATCAATCAAAAGTTACTAAGTTCTTATTTTAAAAAAAATTTACCACAAAAATCTCACGCAGGCCCGCCTTTTATGTTACAAAGGCGCACGAAGGCGTGAACCTCGGAGCCCGATGAGCTTTGAGCCTTAGGCGTGTCTGAATCATGTCCTTAACAACATAAAAGTAGGGTACTCACTTACAGCATAGGTTAGGACTCCCTAGAAATGAGATCCCATAACAGGCCTCAGATCCATGAAAAATAATGTCCATTGTTATATAGGTTTTTTGCTCACAAAGTAAAAGCATTTGTAACCAATTTGAGTGAGAGAATACACAATAAAGACACATTTCTAGGTATTTTTTGATGCACATAAACAAAGCACATGTCACGACCCGTCGGAACAAAATTCAGAGTGCGCTTTGGGGCGAGTCGCGATGTCATAGGCATGAGCGGAAAGAAAATTCATGTATGTTAGGCGGAAGCAGAGATATTGATAATAGATTTTAAAATAATTACTTTTGAGTAAAATAAATTGTTCTTATGAGGAAGCTTTAAAATATGGCTGAAAATTTGATGCACATTAATTTTCTAAAAATTCATGATTCAGACAAATTTTATGCAATGACTGTCTCAGATGAATGAACATGCAAATAATATTAAATTCTAGTACATATAATATTTATCCTAGCAGTTGTCCATGATAACAGAGAAAATCACTGATTATAATTATTACATAAAAGAAATATCTGACGGTAAAAGAAATGAAACATAAACATAGAACCTGACACTGCAAGAAGATAAATTTCTAGGAGTTGTAGCTTGACGCGAATCGGGCTCGAGAAGCAGGCGCAGGCACGGACACTAAGGCAAATTCCATTTTTTGTATGCATAGTTAATATTAACCTATTTTACTTGTATGAGACTCAACGAATGAAATTTCTTTTGGTTAAACTATATTGAAGCCATGGAAACAGAGAAGATCAGAGAAATTTCATTTTTTGTATGCATATAATATTCTGGCATGTACTTAAATTTTATGGGTTTGAAAGCAAAACTCCAAACTTTCTAAAATCACTTAAATGAGTTATTCTTCACATTTACATAATTTTAAAAATTCTTCTCTTACTTTGTCCAGAAGCACTCAAATATGCTATTTTTAGTAAAATTTTGTTACTTGTGTGACATGTCACCGAATTGTAAAAAAAAAAGACACATTTGACCTTTGGACAAAGTAACAAAATAGTTCAAAAGGTTTGAAAATTGAAACGAAATATGAATATGGACTCAAATATACTCCTTGTGTGGTGCACACTTTGAATCTTGCATTGAAGAATATATGTGATCCAAAGAATACGGAGGTCAATCAAGATGTTTATTTGGAATGCAGTTGGATCTCAGAAATTGTTTCTGATGTTTTGTAGATAAAGAATTTTATCATGAATCATTCCATGAGGTTAGCAATTTACAATGAGTATGTTAACTTGAAATTGTTTCTGATATTTTGCAGTTAAAGAATTTTATCATGAATCATTCCGTGAAGTTAGCCATTTACAATGAGCTTCTTAACATGAAATTGTTATCCATTGTTGATACAAGATTTATTTCAATGATTGTGATGTTAAAAAGATTTAAGCTCATTAAAACTGGTCTCCAAAACATGGTGATTTGTGAGAAATGAAATATTTATCGAGATGATAATCAAGAAATAGCAAGGTTTGTGAAGGAAAAAGTACTAAATGATTAATGGTGGGACTCGATTGATTACATCATATCCTTCATAGCTCCAATTTATGATATGTTGAGGTTTTGTGATACAGATAAGCCATGCCTTCACTTAGTCTATGACATGTGGGATTCTATGATTGAAAAAGTGAAGAAAGTTATTTATGATCATGAGGTTAAAAGGTTAGATGAGCAATCAACTTTTTATGATAATGTTCAAGCAATATTACTTGATCGTTGATCAAAGAACAACACTCCTCTTCATTGCTTAACACAAGCCTTGAATCCAAAGTAATTTCTAATTTTTCATGTGTTTTTTTATATTTTTATTAATGTTTAATTTTTTTGTTATTAATACTTGTGTTTCTTTTTAAATTAGGTATTATAGTGAACAGTAGCTCAATAAAGATCCTTCAAGAGTTTCTCCACACAAGGATAGTGAGATAATTCAAAAAACAAAGAAATGTTTTACGAAATACTTTCCGGATATTGAGGAGCAAGCACTGGTGAATTTAGAGTATGCAAATTTTGCATGTATAAATGAAGATTTTAAAGATTTTGATTCAATTCAAAGCAGATATTCTATGGATCTCCCAAGGCTTGGTGGGTTATTCATGGAGCAAGTTCTCCTATTCTACAAATCTTAGCCTTAAAGCTTCTTGCACAACCATCCTCATCATCATGTGCGGAGAGAAATTTGAGTACATATTCTTTTGTGCTCTCAATGAAGAGAAATATAATGACACCAAAGTATGTAGAAGATCTGGTTTTCATACACAGCAATCTACGTCTACTTTCAAGAAAAAATCCAAAATATATGCAAGGAGAAACAAAGATGTGGGATATTGGTGGAGATGCTTTTGATACATTCGAAGATGTTGGTATGCTGCAAATTGCAAATCTCTCACTGGATGAGTCGGACATGAAATCAGTTATCTTTTTAGATGATATATAATATGTAAGTATGAGTATTACATTTTTATATGCTAAGTTTGTTCATTTCTTGTCTATTTATTAGTATTTTACAATTTCTATAATTATAAAATATGAATTTAACAAACGTGTCGAATATTAGTAGTTTAGGAGAATGGACGAGTCACAAGCCGAGTTGTGTCGTGCCGCGTGTCGGTGTCGGTGCAACATAGGTATGAACCATTCATAATACACCTCATATATTTGATTATAGGACTCGGCAACAAGACAAGTCATCATCCGAGCAATGCTCTGAAACCACCTTCACAACATACATGTGTACCTCATAATACTGGTACAAAATTCACAAGTTTCAAAAAACAAGGATATAAGATACATTATTGAATTTTAATTATTTTAATATATATACCAATCAGTATTAACTATCAAGACACGTGTAACCCGTGATAACTAGTAAGTAGAAGACATGCATTTTTTGTATGAAATGAGAATTTAGACAATAAAAAGGAGGCAAATATAAATTATTCTTTGAATTAAAAATTACTTAAAACACGTGTACAAGATGCTCCTTATATACAGAGAAAGAGGAGCTAAGAATAAATCCAAAATGTGTGACTAAAGTATCCTAAGAGAGAAATGGGCCCACAGGGTTATTTATACACGGGTTGAGTACAATGCATATGAATAAATTATTTATGAGTCTTCTCCAACACTCCTCCGCAAGCTGGAGCATGCAAGTCGTAGGCGCAAAGCTTGGAAAAAAGTGTTGATATAGTGAGCAAGACGAGGCCTTAGTGAGAATATCTGAAACTTGATCAACATCCAACACATGTCGTAGAATCAATTTTCAAAATTGAACCTTTTTTCTGACAAAATGACGGTCGACTTCGGTGTGTTTTGTGCGCTCATGAAAAATAGAATTTTCAGCAATATATTATCATGGCTATCGTATAAGAGAACAGTCGGTGATGGAAGTTTGACTCCTAAATCGGTAAGGAGACCTAGCTGTTTGAGTTTTGACACGGTGACGGTCAAAAAACAATACTTTGCTTTAGCAGAGAAGCGAGTAACACAGTCTGCTTCTTTTTTGCTAGGTAACCAAATTTCTGCCAAAACATGTGCAGTAACCACTGATGGGCCGACGATCATCTAGGGACTCGGCATAATCAGCATCGCAATATGCAATGAGAAACAGAGAACTAGAAGGCTTGTCCACCAGTCCTTGTCCCAGAGCATTCTTCATGTATCTAAAAATATGCTCAGTCGATTGAAGGTGGGAGATCCGGAGAGCGTGCATGAAGCAAATGACCACACCGACCACAAAGGATATATCAAATCAGGTGATTGTAATATAGATTAGTTTGCAAATGAGCAGTCGATAATGCTCTGAATTAAGGAGGGGTGGATCAGAGTTCGAGACATGAGCAAAGAGCTGGTGATTCGCATCCATAGGTGTATCCACAAGCTTACACCCAGAGTAGTTGACATCATGAAGTAGATCGACGCAATATTTTTGCTGAGACAAGACAAGACCATCAAGCCGTCAGGCTACCTCAATCCCCGAGAAATATTAGAGACTGACCCAAATCTTTAGTATGGAATTGAAAGGCTAGGTGTTTTTTGATTTGATTAAGGCCAGGAAGATCATTACCCGTGACAAAAATATCATCAACATAGACCAGAAGAATCATTATGCATGATGGATGTCGACGAACAAACATGCAGAAATCTATCAAGCTCTGGGTGAAGCCACAATCACAAACTACCCGACTAAACTTATCAAACCACACCATTGAAGACTGTTTGAGGGCATAAAGAGATTTTTTCATATCGCAAAACAAGGACCCCAATGTGGTTGCATAACCAGGAGGTTGTTGCATGTACACAATCTCTATAAGATCGTCATTAAGGAGGCATTCTTCATTTAAAGTTGATGTAGCGGCCATTGTTGATGGAATGCAAGAAAAATTAAGATCCGGACGGTGTTGAGTTTCGCAACCTGTGAAAAAGTCTCCTCATAATCAGAACAGTGTTGTTGAGTAAATATCCAGGCAACAAGACGGGCCTTGAGGCGATCAATCGTCCCATCAGGATGATGTTTCACGGTGAAAACTCACTTACAACTTACCACACAGTGATTAGGAGAACTAAGAACGAGGTCCAAAGTATGGTTGGCCCAAAGCGCAGACATCTCCTCATTCATTGTCGTCCACCACCCCGGATGTTGAATAACCACTTACACAGTAGATGGGGTGGAATAAAAAAACAAAGAAACCGCAAAGCTGCATCGGTCAGGGGAGAGATGATACAGGGAGACATAATTCGAAAGTGGATGGGCAGTAGAAGACGGTATCGAATTAGCAGTAGACGGCAGCGGGGTTTGTACTCCAGATCGAGGACAAGGACGAGTGTAGACTCGAAGAGGAGGGGCCGAGGTGGGTGGTGGTGTAAGAAAGGGAGAAGTAAAAGAAGAGTGGGTAGGAACAAGGGGACGTGGTAGAGTAAGGATCCGCGTAGCCGGTGTGGAGGGGAGATGAAAAGATTGGTCCTCAACAAATGTCACATCAACAGATGTAACCAACTTCCGAGTAAAAGGGGAGTAGCAAGCATACTTGTACAACCCCATATTCGATGGGTGGGACCAAGACGCCCCAAGGACCCGAATTGGGCTAGCTTTGGGCTTAAAATTGGATCAAATGAGAAAGCGGGCGAGAGGGTTCGCGCCGGGAGTAGGCGGGAAGGCTCTCGCCCAGGGGTCAAGTAACGTCAGTTCGTCGCGCTCAATTTGTCGAGCTGAGAACGTTATTCGTCGAACGCAAATTCGTCGAACTGAGCCTTCGACTTAAGTTTGAGCTGAGAACGTTATTCGTCGAACGCAAATTCATCGAACTGAGCCTTCGACTTAAGTCATTTTTGTCGAGCAGGTTTAGGTTTAGGCCATAGCTTAACCAGGGCAGGCGGGAAGGCTCCCGCCCTGGGCAGGCGAAAGGGCTTGCGCCTCGTGCCGGCGGAAGCCCTTGGCGTTGAGTGATGCTTCTCCACTCAACGCTCCTGAAAGCCTTTGGTGTTGAATGATGCTTCTCCACTCAACGCTCCCGAAAGCCTTTGGCGTTGAGTGATGCTTCTCCACTCAACGCTCTCGGAAGCCCTTGGCGTTGAGTGATGCTTCTCCACTCGACGCTCCCGTCATCCCTTAGCGTTGAGTGATACTTCTCCACTCAACGCTACCGCTCAACCCAGACCTGAAGTTACTTAAATACCCCTGGGTCTGCATTTAGCTCCTCAGAACAACGGAGTTTGGCTATTGGCAGACCAGTCCAGGAGCATTTTAGTAATTTCAGGGCAACAGAACTATGCTTTTTGCAGACCATATATTGAAAATCTATAAATAGACTTACATGATACCTCAGAAGGCAGATGGTCTCATACTCTGATTTTTCCTTCTAGAGCTTTCTGAGATACTCCTAGCCCAGCAATTGGCTTTGTAGGGAAAGTGCTCAGAAAACTTTCGGGTTAGAGGAAGGACCTCCCAGCTGAGGCTTTGGGTCAGTTCTTAGTCCTTTATCACTAGTCTGAGGTTGAGGTTTGGGAGAAATAGGTGTCGGTTACACACTAAGGTCCGAACTCTCGTCGAGGCCAGTTTTTGGCTTCAACATTTCTGGTGCCGTGAGCATGGACCGTAGCTGACTCAGGAAAATTCCAAGTTAAGTCTCATGGCTGGGGACGAAAGAGGAGTTGGTTCGGGGGGTTCTCCCTCTCGGGGAAGTGGGGTGACTTTGGGGATGCTGCAAAACTTCAGGCGGGAAGTCCTCCAGACCATCCACTTGGACTTCTCGGCAAGAGGCGAGTGGGAGACTCCTCAGGTCTCGGTGGCGGCTACTCCGTCATTGGACGAGAACGCTCCCAGGCAGCGCCCCGGGAAGGAGGTTCCGGCAGAGGCTGCGGAAAGGGATGTCCCTCGGCGAGAGTTGTTCCCGGGACAGACCAGTGCGGACAGGGCAAGCGAGCCGAGGTCGCGCGATGAACTCTCTCGGCAGGCAGGGGGCGGGAGCCCCTTCAGTGAGCTCATCATCTCAGCTCCGGTTCTGGAGGGGTTCCGGGAGCCAGACATGACCTACTATACGTGGAGGGATGACCTCACGCAGCATGTGCAGTGGTTTGAAGATGTCGTCTTCATAAGGCAAATGTCGGATGTCTTCAAGTGTAGGCTCTTCGCCATCACTCTGAAGGAGAAGGCCAGGGATTGGTTCCACCAATTGTCTGCGAGTTCGATCCACTGCTTCGAGGATCTGCGGCGTGGGTTCTTGCTGAGGTTCTCAACGTCCAAGAAGAGGAAGAATGGAGCAGAGTGTTTGTTTGTCATCAAGCAGAATCCGGAGGAGACGCTGGGACGCTATGTTGATAAGTTCCAGTAGGAGATTTTGCAGGTTCAGGAGATGTCGGGGTACAGGGTGATGCTTGCCTTCACCCTGGGGCAGAGGCCCGGCTTCTTTAGTATGGAGCTGAAGAGAGTCCCCCCCCCTCTCCTTCGAGGAGCTGATGGAGAGGGCGGCGAAGGAAATCGAGATCGAGGCGGCCAATCCGGCAGAGGATGATGGGAAGGAATCGGGAGCAAGGAGGCATAGAGAGCAGAGAGTGGAGAGAAGGAGAGAGGAACCCCGAGGGCAGGGGCAGCAGCAAGGTTGGGGGCCGAGAGAGCCGAACAACAAGTTGGGCTGGAGGCCCCAGGAAGGTCACACTCAGGGACAGGGTGGTGGTTTCCAAGGAAGGGACAACCACCGCGAGCAAAGGAGATTCAACCAGCCGGCCTAGAGGCAGGGACAGAGGGGCCCCCTCATGCCGCAACAGGAAGCGATGGAGATAGTGAGGGGAAGAGGAGGAAGGAGAGGAGCTCGGGGAGGAGCGAGGAGGAGAGATGGCAGGGTGGCGTTGCCCTTCTGTGACTTTCACCAGGAGGTGGGTCATACAACGGCCACCTGCCCTGAGTTTCTGGAGATGAGAGAGGCCAGGGGGCAGGTCCAGCAGCAGCCCCCGTGAGGATTGAGGAAGTTCAGAAAGGAAGAGGAGAGGATAGATGTGAAGACCGGGTGGAAGTGGGAGCTCGAGGAGGGATCGGGGTGATCCATGGGGGTGTGGGGATCGAAGCCACCCGTAAAGGGAGCTTCCAAGCCATGTATTGAAGGAGCGTCGACTCGACCTCCCAGATCCACCCCCCCCCCCAGGAGGAGAAAATCACTTTCTCAGTAAAGGACATGCCCGACTACAAAGACTCGTTTTGTGACGTCTTGGTGATCCAGACGGCGATAGAAAATTTCACGGTCTCCAGGATTCTGGTAGACAACGGGAGCTCCGTGAATGTAATCTTCAAGAAAGCCTTTAACGAGATGAAGATGGAAGGTCGGAGGGTAATAGCCTCGGATGGACCGTTGTTTGGATTTTTGGGGGAGCAGAAGGAAGTTGAAGGAGGGGTAGGGCTGCATGTGACGTTGGGGGAGGGGTATCGAGAAACTGTCGGTTTGTCATCGTTGACGCTCCGAGCAGTTATAACGCAATCTTTGGGCGTCCTCTTATCAGCGCTTTTGTTGCGTCCCCTACTCGTTTCATCAGTGCCTAAAGTTCATCAGTGGAGGAGTGCAGATCTGAATCAGAGGGGATCCGAAGGTGGCGAGACAGTGCAACGTGACTGCCTTCAATACCATATCCAGGATGGCGGAGGCGGAGGAGCTGGAGAGGAGATGGCGATGGAGGAGGAAGCTGTGGGGGAAGGAGAGATGAGACTAGGAGAGGTTGGAGAGAAGACTGAGGAGGAAGTTGTGGAGAGAGGAGTGATGAGCCTAGGTGAGGCTGGGGAGAAGACAGCAGGGGAGCAAGGGGTCGCGGGTGAAGCTGGAGGTGAGGCCCAGAGGGGTGAAGGAGCGGAGTTGTCTGGGGAAGGCCTGTTGGAGGCGATGGAGGTTGAGAGGGAAGAAGGAGAGGAGTCGGGAGAAGAGGAGGAAGGAGCTGGTAGGGAGCAATCCAGGCTGGAGCCGGCGGAGGAAGTCGTGGAGTTGGAGGTCATCAGCAGGGCAGGGAAGGTAGAGAAGGTGAGGGTCAGCGGGGGCATGCGCCCAGAAGACCAGACAAGGATGCGGGAGTGCATCCAAAAGAATGTTGACATCTTTGAATGGAGCGCGGCGGACATGTCGGGCATTGACGCTGATGTGGCTTGCCAACGCCTGAACCTGGATCCCAAGATGCGTCCCATTCGCCAGAAGATGGGGACCATCGCCACCAAGCAGGAGGATCCCATCCGTGAGGAGGTTAAGAAGCTTCTCGATGCAGGTTTCATCTCGGAGATCCAGTACCTATGCTGGGTCTCCAATATGGTAATGGTAAAGAAGGGTGATGGGAAATGGCGCAAGTGTGTAGATTTCTCTTTATTGAATAAATCATGCCCTAAGGATTGTTATCCCCTAACTCGGATCGACGCGCTGGTTGATTCAGCCGTCGGTTTTTCTATTATGAGTTTTTTGGATGCTTTTTCAGGTTATCACCAGATCCGCATGCATCCCCCCGACGTCAAGGATGTCTCCTTCATCACAAGGGAGTGATGCTTCAGCTAAAAAAGGATGCCCTTCGGGTTAAAAAAACGCGGGGGCTACGTACCAGCGAATGATGGATCGGGTGTTCAAAAATCAGAGGGGTAGGAACCTGGAGATCTATGTAGATGACCTCATGGTAAAGAGCAGGGATGTGGATTCACACTTGCTTGACTTGGAGGAGACGTTCTCGACCCTACAAAAGTTCAAGATGAGGCTAAACCCCCAGAAGTGTGTCTTCGGGGCAAGCCGAGGCAAGTTCCTCGGACACCTTCTAACCCCGGCGGGGGTCGAGCCTAACCCGGATAAGGTGAAGGCCATAGTAGAATGGGAATCGCCTCGCAACGACAAGGAGGTTCAGCGCTTGACGGGTAAGCTGGCCGGGCTGCGTCGGTTTCTCTCCCGTGTCGGGGAGAAGTGCTCACCTTTCTTCAAAACGCTTCGGGGGAACAAACAGTTTGAGTGGACGGAGGAATGTGAGGAGGCTTTCTGGCATTGAAGACTCAACTATCCCAAGCACCGCTCCTGCAAAGCCCGAAGGAAGGGGAGGATCTAGCCTTATACCTTGGGGTAGGAGCGGAGGCGGTGAGTTCCGTTTTGGTAAGGGAAGAACGGAGGAGACAGTTACTCATCTACTATGTCAGTAGGATCTTAAATAAGACTGAGCTACGCTACCCCATCTTAGAGAAGTTGGCTCTCTCTAGTCGTCTCGGCCAGGAAGCTCGGGCCATATTTCCAAACTCATTCGATCAAACTGGTGACCGACCATCCGCTGCGTAAGATTTTTGAGGGCGTGGAACACTCAGGGCGGTTGACCAAGTGGTCCATTGAGCTTAGCGAGTTCGACGTCTCTTTTCTAACAAGGCTCTCCATCAAGGCGCAGGCGGTGGCTGACTTCTTGGCTGATTACGTCACAGAGCTGGAAGGGGAGGAAGCACTGTCAAGGGAAGCGTGGAAGATGTTCGTTGACGGAGCCACAGAGAAATATTCCCTCGGGGGAGGGGTAGTGTTGGTAAGCCCTCAAGGGGTCACCAAAGAGCAAGCAGTAGCGTTGTACTTCCCGGTCACCAACAATCAGGTGGAGTATGAGGTTGTCATAGCCGGGTTGCGGTTGGCGAAGGAGCTCGGGGTTCACGACGTGGAGGTGCTCACAGACTCACTGGTGGTGGCCTCGCAGATCAGGGGAGAATATGAAGCTCGGGAGGCCACCCTCCAGAAGTACTTGTCCAAGGCTAGGATGATCATCGGTGGGTTCTGAGCGTTCTCAATACAGCACGTCCCTAGGGAAGAGAATGAAGCAGCGGACCAATTGGCCAAGTTTGGACCCCGAGGGGGGGAACCTTGACCGAGCTATTTCATCCAGCAATCAAGGAGGGGGAGTTGATGGAAGTGGATCGGCGACCCTCGTGGGTGGATCCCTTCATGACCTTCTTCACTACAGGCAGCCTCCTTGAAGGGGTCAAGGAAGCAAAAGGCTTTCGGCACAAAGCGGCTCACTATCTTATTCATGAAGGGGGGATTGCATCGGAAGATGTTATCGAGCCTTTTGGCGCGATGTGTGGCGGATGAAGAGATCCCAAGAATTTTGGAAGAAGTGCACTCCGGAGAATGTGGTAACCATTCGGGAGATAGAACGTTGGAGGCAAGGGTGGTCAGGCAGGGGTACTTCTGGCCCACCCTGAGGAAGGATGCGGCAGATGCGAGGAGGTGCTAAAAGTGTCAACTCAACGCCCCCCTCCAACTCCTGCCCGTTCAACGGCTTTGAAGCATCACGGCGTCATGGCCTTTCGCAATTTGGGGAATGGACCTAGTCGGACCGTTTCCTCCGGCGAGCGGGCATAGAAGGTTCCTCTTGGTTATAATCGACTACTTTTCAAAGTGGCTGGAGGTCAAGGCGTTGGCCAAGGTAACCTCCCAGGTCATCAGGAACTTCGTTTGGGGAGAGATCATCTGTAGGCACGGGTTGCCTCAGGCCATTGTCACGGACAATGGACCACAGTTCGCAAGCGAGGAGTTCATTAGCTTCTGCACTCAGTTGGGTATCGACTTCAGGTTTGCCTCCGTCCACCACCCCAGGAGCCACCGTCAGGTGCAGGCGGCTAACAAAATCATAGTGAACCTGCTCAAGAAGAATGTGGAGAATTTGAGGGGGAGTTGGGTGGAGCAGCTCCCTTCGGTGTTGTGGGCTCTGCGAACAACCCCGAACACGGCCACTGGCGAAACCCCCTTCAAACTCTCGCATGGGTGTGAGGCGGTCCTACCCGTGGAGTTTGAGGTCCAATCCCCACGGGTTGCGGCCGCAGGCAAAGGAGGTGAGGCATGGAGGGAAGGAAATGAGGAGGAGCTACGGCTCTCACTGGACATGGTGGGGGAACTTCGCGACGTGGCCGCCGTCAGGCAAGAAGAGGTCAAGCGACGAATGGTAAAGTACTTTGACAAGCACGTGCGGATCAAACAATTCGCCAAAGGAGATCTAGTCCTAAAGAAAGTTGATGCTGCCGGAAGATCGGCCTCCGTGGGTAAACTCAACCCCAATTGGGAGGGGCCTTACATTGTGGAAAAAATCCTGGGGTCGGGGGGATACCACCTCCAGAATGTGAAAGGGGTATCCATGAGTCGCGCATGGAGTGGCGACGACCTGAAGCGTTTTTATCCTTAACATGAGTAAGATTGTATTTTTATTGTGATAGTAATTCTAAAGGTTGTTTCCTCACAGGTTTCGAAGTGTTTGTGATTTTGGGCAGCACCGAATAGACCTGTTGCTCAGGCTCCCATCAAGCTGGCAGGTCCGTAGGCTTGCTCGGTGGCCGAAGAAAGGATTATGGAAATTTGCAAGACCCCGAGAGCATCCCGCTGCTCAGAATCTCATTAGCTGGCAGGGCTGGAAGGCGCACTCGGCCCCGGGTAGACCGGCTGTCCAGGCTCTCACTAGCTGGCAGGTCCGTAGGCTCGCCTGGGGGTAAGGGAATACCCCGAGAGGATCCCGCTGCTTAGGCTTTCATTAGCTGGCAGGGCTGGAAGGCGCACTCGGCCCCGGGTAGACCCGCTGTCCAGGCTCTCACTAGCTGGCAGGTCTGTAGGCTCGCCTGGGGGGAAAGGAAAGGGAGATGGAAATTCGCAAGACCCCGAGAGGATCCCGCTGCTCAGGCTCTCATTAGCTGGCAGGGCTAGAAGGCGCACTCGGCCCCGGGTAGACCCGTTGTCCAGACTCTCACTAGCTGGCAGGTCTGTAGGCTCGCCTGGGGGGTAAGGGAATACCCCGAGAGGATCCCGCTGCTCAGGCTCTCATTAGCTGGCAGGGCTGGAAGGCGCACTCGGCCCCGGGTAGACCCACTGTCCAGGCTCTCACTAGCTAGCAGGTCTGTAGGCTCGCCTGGGGAGTAAGGGAATACCCCGAGGAGGATCTCGCTGCTCAAGCTCTCATTAGCTGGCAGGGCTGGAAGGCGCACTCGGCCGCTAGCTGGCAGGTTCGTAGGCTCGCCTGGGGGGAAAGGAAAGGGAGATGAAAATTTACAAGACCCCGAGAGGATCCCGCTGCTCAGGCTCTCATTAGTTGTCAGGGCTAGAAGGCGCACTCGGTCCCGGGTAGACTCGGTGTCCAGGCTCTCACTAGCTGCCAGGTCCGTAGGCTCGCCTGGGGGGTAAGGGAATACCCCCAGAGGATCTCGCTGCTCAGGCTCTCATTAGCTGGCAGGGATGGAAGGAGCACTCGGCCCCGAGTAGACCCGCTGTCCACGTTCTCACTATCTGTCAGGTCCGTAGGCTCGCCTAAGGGGAAAGGAAAGGAAGATGGAAATTTGCAAGACCCCGAGAGGATCCCGCTGCTCTGGTTCTCATTAGCTGGCAGGGCTGGAAGGCGCACTCGACCCCGAGTAGACCCGCTGTCCAGGCTCTCACTAGCTGGCAAGTCTGTAGGCTCGCCTGGGGGTAAGGGAATACCCCGAGAGGATCCCGCTGCTCAGGCTCTCATTAGCTGGCAGGGCTGGAAGGCGCACTCGGCCCTGGGTAGACCCGTTGTCCAGGCTCTCACTAGCTGGAAGGTCCGTATGCTCGCCTGGGGGGAAAGGAAAGGGAGAAAATATTGTGGTATCTTGCAAGAACTCGAGTAGACCCGCTGTCAGGCTCTCACTAGCTGACAGGACCGTGGGATCTCTTGGGGGGGAGAAGGAAAAAGGGGATTTTCTGTTTATGTGGTCCCGGGTGGACCCGATGACCAGACTCACACTAAGCAGACAGGGCTGTTGAAATCATGATAGAGTCACGAAGCTTTTGATAACAAGTTTCCAAACGGCTAATACCAGTCCTAAGTATGGATGGGATAACCCAGACCCCACTCGGCAGGGCTCTTGGTGTAACCCTCCCGGCAGGAGTCTCGGCAGGGCTCTCGGCCGGACTCTCGGCATAACCTTCTTAGTAGGGCTCTCGCTATAGCCATCTCGTTGGGGATCCCGGCAAGCACCTCTCGGCAGGGTTCCCGGCACGGTCCTTTTGGCAAGACTCTCGGCAGGTTCCTTCCGGCAGGTTTTACTCGGCCAACTCTTCGAACGGGTGGCGGTCATCACCAAAGATCTTAGGGTTCGCGCCAAAGTAATGAACATTCCAGCGAAAAGGCGGATCTTTCGATATAATGTAAAAGTGGTAGCATTAGTTGGGGAATCTCGCCCCTTACAAAAGTTACAAAAGATAAGTTTACAAAAATGAGTTTACAAAAATAAAGGTAAAATTACAATAGAGAAGCAAAGTGTGGAGGCTATTGGGCGGGCCCGCTGGAGGTCCCGCCTGAGGTCCCGCTGGAGATCCCGCTGGAGGTTTCGATGGGGGTGTAGCCGGAGCACTCGTCGGGTGAGCTGCCGCCGCCAGATTCCTCGTTCAATACAAGATCCGCCGCATTATTGATTGGAGAGTCCTCTCCCGCAGGCTTGGGGATGGGCTCGAACAACCCGGGCAAGATCCCTCGCGCCGTGAGGGTCTCGCCTTCTTCGTTCAAAAGCGCTGACTCCCGCAGCACCTCGATGACCATCTTGGCGGTGGCGTGCGCGTTCTCCTGAACAATCACGTTGATCTCCTACGCGGAATAGTGACGGCGCTCGACTCTCTCCTCCAGCGACGGCAGGGCCAGGGCCTCCTCCAGGCGCTTCACCTCAGCCTGCAGCAGCTGGTTCTCGCACTCGACGTCGGCCACCCTCGCGCGAGACAGTTGGGCTTGCGCGGAATCCTGCGAGACGGTCCGGTTAAGCAAAAATATATATATTAAGAGGACGAGAAATATTGAAGGGTCCCGCTTACCTCGACGGCTGGGCGAGAGGAGAGAAGTTGTTGGGAAGTCTCCAGGTCAGCCTTCAGGGAGACCACTTCGGTCGTGGCGGCATCCCTCGCCTTGAGCATGTCGACAAGGTAGCGCTCGATGGTGAGGGTGCGGCGTCCGGCCATGTGCGAGAGCTGGACCGCGCGAAGTTGGGCCTGGGCGGCGTCGTAGACGAGGGCCCGGGTTGTCGTCCGGTCGAACGTGTCGGCGTCCTCCCGACCGTCGAGCCCATAGCCTAGCGCAAAGGCATCGTCGGTGCTTGGATCCCGCTCCCTCCAGGAGGGGAGAAGTGTGGAAACCGCGATGCGGTTGGTGGTATGGTCCAACTGGATCAAGGGCTCGCCCTCCGCATCCTTGTACTTCTCGCCGAAGCCGAAATTCTGGTGCCCTTTCGGCACCGGCTTGAGAGAGGTCTCGGCAGGGGTCTCCGCGGCAGGCTGGGCGGCACCCGTCTCGCCTGCAACTGAGGGGGTCTCAGCGGGGATCTCGGCGGGAGCTGGGGCAATGGATTTGCCCGTGTCCGCTGCTGAAAGTTTGGATTTTTTTTGAGTGGGGCAGCAGGGAGGGAGCTCTGCTTCTGCTTTTGGGCACTTGGGGCGGAAGAGGATCTCGGCTCCTCCCCGCAGGCGGCGGCGGCAGACTTGGCGAGAGCCAAAGGGTCGGCGAGTGCCCCGGTCTCGTCAAAAGGTTGGTGGAGGGGGATTTCTCGTTCACCTGCGAGACCCATGACTAAGTAACCTTGCTTCTCAAAAACAAAAGGTTGCGAAAATAGACTGAAATAATACTTTCGCCGGGAGGAACCGGCGGGAGGGAATCTAGGTCTCGCCGAAGGAACGGAACGTCGAAAATTTTAGTCCCGAAGAATTCGACGAGGGCGCCCTCTCCCCCCCCTCCCCGAGAACGGGAGGCTTGTAGGTCGCGTCGTCGTACTGGACTGGCGCGAGCGGAATGTTTCTAAAGTCACCGGAGACAAAAAACGAAACTCTGTCTCCAGTGATGGTTCTTGTTGGCGAGACCGCTCGTCTTCACCAACTGCCCCGAGAAGAAGACCACCCCGCCTTTCACGCGGAAGTTGAACAGCTTCCGGAAGATGGGCAAGCTGAATTCGATCTTTTCCGCTCGCATGTAGCAGATGAATGCCACCAAGATCGCGACGGAGTTCGGGTTGAGCTGCGCCGGCACCACCCCATAGTACCGAAGGGCCTGGCGCACTCTGGCCAGAGGGGGAGGGGGAGGCGGAAGCCCACCTCGAAATGCTCCAGGGGAATGACGAGATCCCCGACAGGCGGGAGATTAACTTTATCATCATTCTCGGGGTTCCGCGCCGCGAACCCGGTGGGGATGAAGTTGGCGACTATCATGTTGAACTCCTCCAGGGTCAGCCGGCAAGAAGGGAAATTGTGTTCAAGGAAGGATTGCGCACACTTGAAGCGGCCATCGCCCTCGCCAGGCATTTTGAAGGGAAGGCGAGAGGGGAGAAAAAATCGGGGAGGCGAGAGCCTTTGCGCTGCAGAGATCGGCGAGAGCGGTCGGGAAGAGGACGAAGACTTGGAATCAAAGAAGTAAATGCGGTACGTGGATCGGCCTATTTATAGAAGATGCGGTAATGATGAGTTTTTTCCTAAAAACTGCGGGGGGACGGTCAACAAGTCAGCAAATCCTGATGTTTTGACTCCTAGATTTTCATCCTGCCTCGTCGGCTCTCCTTGGACCTGCGGGAAGCGAGAACCTCCGGGGAGGGATAGCGAAAAGGCAAACGTTTGCAGCGTGCGAGAAGCGTTGAACAGGGCGCGAGAGTCAAACATTCGCAAAGCCTTAGATATGAAAGCATAAAACACAGGGAGAAAAAAGAACAGACGTAGAGGGGCTCTGGCTAGGCGAGAGTAGTGAAATAGAAATGATAAAAAATAATAATAATAATGTTCGTCACCGTGAGGCGCAAAGGGTACAAAGCAGAAAGGGAAGGCCACGGGGGTTGGAAAAGAAGAATCTAGCCCCGCAGGGCTCAGTACGGTTCCCACCGCCAATGACCTAGTCCTCGCCGGCCATACCTCGGAGGCACTCGCGGATCGAAGAAGGCCGTCAGGGCAGTCAGTCCCTGGTTGCCCAGGCAGAGCTGATCTCGAGCCCACACGACGTATCTTCATGGAGAGGTCTCGGCGGAAAACATGTCCGGGGATTCCGCCCCGCCAATGAGGTAGGCGCAGTCCCGCTCGACGATCGCCAGCCGCCGCTCCATCATCCCATGGATTCTCTTCACCGTCGCCGAGTTGGCTCACTGCCGCCACGCGAGCTTCGACAGGACTGCCGCAATCCTCTGTCTTCGCGCCTTGCCGCTCCCGGAGGCCTCGAGAAAGTCTTCCATCTCGTCAGAGGAGGGGAGGGGCGAGTCTTTCTCGTCTTCTTCTTCTTCATCTTCATCTTCTTCACCTTCCGCCTCCTGCTCTTTCAGACCTGGAGGGCGGATTTTAGTCAAAGCGGGAGGGGAGCGAAAGAAAGGCTGGAAGGTTCTCGCATACCTGAAGAGCAATGGATACCCTCCCCCGATGGCTGGCGAGAAGGGTCGGGTTAGCTCTCTGAACATTTTCCAAAGAGCAGATGCAGCGGCTTGCCCCGGCCCAGACGAAACATCCTGCGCTTCAAGGTCTCGGTCTCGCCCAGTGGGGGAACAGAGACGCACTCTCTCGCCGAGGGCTGGGATCCCGGCGCAGGAGCGGATGGCTCGGTAACAACCCCTCCGGTAGGGAGGGCGAGATCGAGCGCCAGATCGGTGCGATTTTCGGGAGAAATCTTGGGCCCCGGACCAACGAGGTTCGGGCTTCCGCGAATAGGTGCTGCAAGAGTTCAGGTCAGCGAAAAGGAGAAACAAGTCATCTAAAGCGAAAGCCAAGCCCGCGAAAGGGATAAATACCAGGAGAGCTTGGGGGATCGGTCGGGGTAGTCGGAGGGGCCGCTCCCGAGACCGGCGGTGCAGCCCCCGAGACTGACGGCGGATCCTCATTGAGAAGGCGGGTCGCCTCTATATCCGCCAGTAGAAAGTCGGCGACATCTTTCGGCACCATCCCCTGCGAGAAGAGCGATACATCAGTACGCAACCTCGCTCCAACTATTTAACAGTTCGCGTTAAGAGGTAAGGCGAGAAAAGTACCTCCGACAGGGAAGAAGGGATCTCACCGCGGTTAGGAGTCGGAGTAGGCGAGGATCGGTTCTCTTTTGGAAGGTCTCGCCTGACTGGTTTGGCCTTCTTCTTCTTTGGGCGGGAGCTCTCGCCGGCTGGCTTCTCGCCGGCTGGCTTCTCGCCAGCTGGCTTCTCGCCCGCTAGCCTCTCGCCAGCTGGCCCCTTGCCCATCAGCCAAGGGGCAACTTTGGCGCAGTTGGCGCGAGCCCGTGCCTGGGCCGCGGCAAGGCGGGCCTGAAGTTCTTCCGAGAGCGGTTTTTTGACGAATTTGGTACGCATTTTCATAGCCTTGCAGAGGCTCAGGCAGAGAGTAATGACGACAGGGATGGCCTGAGAGACAAACTCAGCGGTGTATTTATAAGACAAAGGTGGGGTCCGCAGAAAGATTCTCTCTCAGGTCAGCAAGCACCCACCGAATATTAGGGGTTGGACGTGTCTTTCCGAGCGCAAGGCTAGCTCGCAAAGAGCGGGGATTGTGTACAACCTCATATTCGATGGGTGGGACCAAAACGCCCCAAGGACCCGGATTGGGCTAGCTTTGAGCTTAAAATTGGATCAAATGAGAAAGCGGGCGGGAGGGTTCTCGTCGGGAGTAGGCGGGAAGGCTCTTGCCCAGGGGTCAAGTAACGCCAGTTCGTCGAGCTCAATTTGTCGAGCTGAGAACGTTATTCGTCGAACGCAAATTCGTCGAACTGAGCCTTCGACATAAGTTCGAGCTGAGAACGTTATTCGTCGAACAGAAATTCGTCGAGCTGAGCCTTCGACTTTAAGTCATTTTCGTCGAGCGGGTTTAGGTTTAGGCCATAGTTGAACCAGGGCAGGCGGGAAGGCTCAGGCCCTGAGCAGGCGAAAGGGCTCGCGCCTCGTGCCGGCGGAAGCCATTGGCGTTGAGTGATGCTTCTCCACTCAACGCTCCCGGAAGCCTTTGGCGTTGAGTGATGCTTCTCCGCTCAACGCTCCTGGAAGCCCTTGGCGTTGAGTGATGCTACTCCACTCGACGCTCCCTCCAGCCCTTGGCGTTGAGTGATGCTTCTGCACTCAACGCTACCGCTCAACCCGGACCTGAAGTTACCTAAATACCCCTGGGTCTGTATTTAGCTCCTCAGAACAGCGGAGTTTGGCAATTGGCAGACCAGTCCATGGGCATTTTATTAATTTCAGGGCAACAGAACTATGCTTTTTTGCAAACCAAATATTGAAAATCTATAAATAGACTCACAGGATACCTCATAAGGCAGATGGTCTCATACTCTGATTTTTCCTTCTAGAGCTTTCTGAAGTACTCATAGCGCAGCAATTGGCTTTGGAGGGGAAGTGCTCAGAGAACTTCCGGGTTAGAGGAGGGACCTCCCAGCTGAGGTTTTGGGTCAGTTCTTAAGTCCTTTATCACTAGTCTGGGGTTGAGGTTTGGGAGAAATAGGTATCGGTTACACCCCAAGGTCCAAACTCTCGTCGAGGCCAGTTTTTGGCTTCAACAATACCCCTTATGGGTGTGTGAATACCCAACAAACATATAGTGAGTAGCACGAGGAGCAACCTTGTTCACATGGGGACATAGATGATGGACAAAACAGACACAGCCGAAGATTTGGGGAATCAGGGAGAAGGGACGTTTGTTGGGAAAAAAGATAGAGAAAGGCATTGCAAAGTTGAGAACAGATGAGGGCATTCGGTTGATGAGATAGTAAGCCGTAGAGACAATAATGTTAATAGGCGATGGAGGCGTGCAACTAGAACATAAGAGAGCGGGTAACTTTGAGAAGATGATGGTTCTTCCGCTGAGCAACCATTATGTTGTGGTGTGTAAGCACAGGAGGTTTGGTGGAGGTTACCCAATACGGTACAAGTTTCCTGAAATATATGCCCAATGTATTCGCGCGCATTATCTGTGCGAAGAATTTAAATAAAGCGGGAAAATTGTGGTTTGGTTTCAATTGCAAAGAAGAGGAATAAAGTCAGAAACTCAGAGCAAGCGCGCATCGAGTACACTCATGTTATGTCTGAGTGATCATCAATAAATATAAGAAAATAACAATATCCATATACATTATTTGTTTTATATGGACCCCAGATGTCAGAATGCAATAAATAAACAGGAGCAAAGCTCCGAGTACTATGAGAAGGGAAAAGGGAACAATGTTGTTACCCATAAATACATGATTCAGAATCAAAATTAGATAAATAAAAATCTGGAAGAGCCTTCTGAAAGATGGGAAAAGGAGCATGACTAATATGTCGGTGTCAATCAACAGAGTCAACAGAAGAGAGACCGGTCGGAGGAAGATCCAGAGTGTAAAGCCCATTTGAAAGTCTCCCTCTACTAATTAGAATAAGAAGAGAAAGTGATTAAGCAGTCATGATCTTGAAGTAAGGCGGCTGACGGAAAGCAAATTAAAGCAAAATCCAGGAATATGAAGAACAAAGTGAAGTGAGAGAGAGGAGGGGTTAGCGACACATCGTCGGAGCCAGCAATTGAAGTTGTGTCGCCATTTGCCACCGTAATGAACTTAGGACACGAAGAGTTCAAGTACTGAGAATGCAATGTTGAAGTAATGTGACACCCAAATACACAATTCAAGTGGGAGTATTGGACAAACATGAGGCACCTTCATTAGAGAAAAAGATAACAGAGTTGAAAGGGCGAGAGATCATGACGCAGAGATTTTGGAGTACTTCACGTAAGGTGATAATGTCGGCACGGGAGGAGAAAGGTCCATCAACAACATGGGAGGCATGCGACAGAGAAGAAGCTGGCGGTGGAAAGTCATGTTCTTGAAAGCAAGTAGCCTCGGTGTGATTGGTCCGACAACAATGGGTAGACATGTGAGGGGGTGGTCCCCTAGATCAATGGCGACAATCATGCCCACCACCCCGAGAGCCAAAACGGCCTCCGCGAGAAGGAGAGGGTGGAGGTCTATTGTCAGAACCATGGTGAAGGAGAACCGGAGGGGAGGACACCAAGAGTTCAAGGGGGTCACCTTCAACAACATGGATCAAACACCAGATAGTGAAGGAATAGTATAAGAGGAAAGTAAATGTGCCCGCACACTAGGGAAGTGCAGAGGAATACGGGTCATCATCAATGCAATACCAACAACTTCTTTCTGAGCCCGTTGAGCGGCAAGATCCGGCGTTGGGGGCTGGTGTTGAATCAAGGCCTCGATAAGAGTCTTGGATTGGTCAACAAAAGGTATGAGGTCACCATCTACACCCGGGTCGGATATTCTAAAGAGCCACGAAAATATCAAAAGTGTTGAAGGCTATCTTTCTAATAGTAGAGAGAGTGAAACTCATCCCACATTGTTTTGGTGGTGGTGTGATACATAGTCATCTGACATGGTTCACTATCCATGGAGTTCCAGATCCAAAATTGAACTCGGCCATCATCCTGAAGCCACTGCTCAGTGGGCTCGGCAGGGTTGTCCCGAATGAGATGATGAAGAAGCCCCTTGATTTGGAGGATGCAGCGGACCGAGTGCACCCATTTCACAAAATTTTTCTTCCCGTTGAGAGAGAGCGGTGATTCGGAGTTCATCCCGAGCATCAGGGATAGGAGCTAGAGCAAGAGCCAGAAGTGTCAAGGTAGTAGGTGCAACATTCGTGCCCATCGGGAGCGAGTCCTCAACTGACGAGACCGCGGAAGCTCATATTGAAGAGGGGTTCGGCGATTTCAACAGAGGAGCGACGAGCACACGAGATTTGCGGTCTCAATAGGAGCAGTCGCAGGATATTGCAGGAGGCACGGTCATGGCAGGCACAGGAAGAGCGGTCACTAGAGGCACGGTCGTTGGAGGTCGTGGATGCTGAGTTCTGCGAACTCAGGAGGACAGCGGCGAGTTTGGTGTACTTAGCAGACTCCGCGGTCTCTCAGGGGGAACGGTTTTAGTGGGCTCAAAGCAAGAAATCGCATGGTAGGTAGACGCAAGATTCGACTATGAAGCAGATGCGGTAAGAGGCCGCATGAGGTGGAGCCGGCATGGCCGTGCAAGCAGGGATTGCGAGGAGAATTATGCGAGCAGTGAGAGGTTGGGAGAGCAGGAGAAGTGGCAGACTCAATGCAGGGAATTCGCAGAATTACGAGAGCTTGGCGAACTTCGAGGAGTCGTGGCAGACAGGAGGGTTGTCGCGGGTCCCAGCAGGAAGCAGAAGGAGCCTATAAAAGGATCAGGAGGTGGCGGAAGAACCGCGTAGAGAGAGCAGGTCGGTTACAAGGGCGAACATGCAGGCTCAGATGGAGCGAGCACGCGAGCTTAAGAGGGAATGGCGAGCGCGGCCTCAAGCCAGTTACGAGAGTGTGAGCTCAATTGAAAAAGCTTCAGGATTCGCATTAGCCAAAATATCATGTACGAAATGAGAATTTAGAGAATAAAAAGGAGGCAAATATAAATTATTCACTATTAAAAATTACTTTAAATACATGTACAAGACGCTCCTTATATAGAGAGGAGTTTAGAATGTATCCAAGATGTGGGACTAAAGGACCCTAAGAGAGGAATTGGCTCAATGGGCCATTTATACATGGGTTGTGAATTTGTGTGCAATGTCTATGAATAAACTATTTATAGGCCTTCTCTAACATATTTAAATGTTATTGCTGAAGTCAAATATCTT
Organism: Platanthera guangdongensis; assembly: GCA_039583875.1. Classification (NCBI taxonomy): domain Eukaryota; kingdom Viridiplantae; phylum Streptophyta; class Magnoliopsida; order Asparagales; family Orchidaceae; genus Platanthera; species Platanthera guangdongensis. Next base: position 15,726,029 of record CM077158.1, on the reverse strand, counting down.
TCTTGATCTTGTTAATTTTATGCCTCTCTTTATATAGATCGAGGAGTCAAAAAGTGAAGTCTTACATACAATTTGGGAGCAAAAAAACTTACGAGAGAAAAAAATAAAGTAAACATAATAATTGACAATAACAATAATACTCAATCTACAACATATTATGCCAACCATGTCCAGCTCTATACATATATCAGTAAACAGTAAACAGGATAGGAAGAGGTTTGATAAAGATGCCTGCAGACTCCTTGTTAGAAGTAACAAACATAATGCAATTACTCTCTTTGGTGTTGCATAATTCTTACATCAATATAGATAGAAAGAAGATAGTTAAGCACATCAACTAATTTGCTAAACTCTTCAAAATATTCTAACACATCCCAAGCTTGTTCAAGGTCTAAGATAAATAATATACTATGTTTAAGTTGTTTCAATCCAAGTATGACAAAGGAAGATAATTACTAACAACTCTGATCGTTGAACGGTGAAAACAACAACATTCAAGCCTTTATCCCACTATAGTGGGGTCGGCTATATGGATCCTTTGTCGCCATTAAACGGTAAATAACTAAGTAAAACAATTGAAGGACTCCATACAATTTCACATCGTGCTAACAATCTGAGAATCTTCTTGCTCTCAAACAATACACCTTGTGGTTCCCATATCAGAAGGATTTCCTTTCCAATTAAATACATAAGTTTATGATTCCTCCATCATATATAATTCACAATACACTTCAATTTCTTTGAGATAATATGAGCTACTGTCAGACAGTCAACAAAGATTTGTTAGTTCTACTATCCTCACCCACGTTAACACAAAAATCTTGTAAAGAACGCCACATATAGGAGCACCAACTAACAGAAACATTGTCAATCAACTATCATAAGATAATCTAGAATAAACAGCAAAAAAATGATAATTTTATGTCACGGAGAAAAAAATGCTGAAAATGCCACCAAAATTTTTTCCAGTTCTCGAAAAATCTAAGGGTACCCCATAGCCGTAAAGGAGACCCAAACCAAATTAGTTCTTACAGTTACATAATCTGATTTCATATAATGCTAGCATAGCACATGACTATATCTAAAGATAAAATTCCTCTATTGGCAGTCGAAACAGAGCAGATCAGATCGACTGGGATCAGTCACAAGAAAGCAATCAAAATAAAGAAGTCAAAACAGAATAATTGTCGGAAAGCCTATTGCCAATGTTAAGATTACACGAAGATGAATTAGAGCAGATAATCATGATTATTGTGCAATGCAATTGCAGCTAATGGGCAGAAGAAAAAGAACAGTCAAAGAAGCAAACAAAGAAGATATAGTTGTTTATGTTATGCGATGACAATGCGGGTGAAGACGTTGTGAACACTATGTGACAAGAAAACAAAAGGTGATGTGACGATGCGGACGAAGACGTTGCGACCACCATGTTCTGATACATCAAAAGTAAAACAAAGTTTCTTTCACTCACACACTCATCCTCATTCTATTTAACTTCCCATTATCGCTAGTTCAACCCACAAAGTGTTAGCAGCTGTCGAAACCTGATACACTCCCTCAAAACTTTCGTTGTAGGGCATAACAGATCAAACGAAACCCAAACCATTGTCAATTACAGTTGTGATATCATTTTGCCTCCGTGACTTACCTGAGCGAGTTCCATCCTTCCCATGGATCAACGCTCCGGATATTAGGCCATTATCACTCTAACCTCTCCCTAATCGCAAGGCTTGCACTCGATAAAACAACCATCAATTGCATCAGTGCTCTCCTCTCACCTACATGCCCTCCGTCAGTCAGCTTTGTGCTTTCTTCTCAGCAGCATGCCCTCCGTCAGCCAGCTCCATGCTCTCTGCTGGAGAACCCTCATTGATCGCCTCCAAAACTTCCAAGACTTGCCACCGACATGCACTGTCATGCAAATGAACTCCCGTATTCTCTTCTATAAACAGCAAGTGACATCCCCCTTTTTGCATCTTCTCACAGCTCTGACTAGTCTCCCACTATTGCCATGAAGCATGTTTCGTAAACTTTGGTTTGCTTGAATTTTTCTCACAGGTAAGCCAAAACTGATCTTTTTTCATATCCTTTCAACTTTTGAAGACTGCACGTGTTTGATGTGATTCCTATATGCATATTACTTTGGAAATTCCTAAGCTACCTTTCAAATTTATTCAGTAAGAGGAAGATTGAAGCCCACATGTTGTTTTAATTCACATCAATATGGATACTGACTATTAAGTTCATGTCAAGTTCCTGCATTTTGATTTCAAAAGAATGAGATCTGCATACTATTTTCTAATCAAATTCATTATTTTAATTTAGTGGATGAAAATTGTTGCACCATTCTCTAAAAGTCATGGATGAAAGAGACCAATAAATATTTTATATTCATCTACATTTTTTAAATTTTGCTTCCTAATCTAGAAACTGTATACGGGTTACTAGTTCATGTCAAGTTCCTGCATTTTAATTTGAAAATAATGAGACCTGCATTTCAGAAAAGACAAACTTAGTATCGCTCAGTATCTATCTCAACGTACTAAAATCTCGATTTTGACTCGATCAATTTTTGCGCCAATGGAATATATTTTTAATTTTCACTTCTCAAATTGACGCTTATGAAAGGACAATTAACCTTTCCTTGGGTAGAAATGGGATGTGGTTCTTTGGGTAACCAGAGAGGAGGAAGGGTGGAGAAGCCAATTCTATTATGTTATCTCAATTGATGTTTGAAAGTGTTGGAGCCGAGATCTCCGTCCGCAAGAAGTGAAAGTCTCAACTCACAAAGTACAAACTATAGTATAACCGAAGGTTACTAGTTCGTGAGTGACCACAAAAGTATAAGGCAATGAAGAGGACAAAATGTTAATTTATTTCTTGACAAGGTGGTTGAGTTACATTGTGTAGGTCTCGCAACATACCCAAAAAGGTATAGAAACTCCCCTTCCTGAACCAAGCATTGTGCGAGTTTGGGAGAAGCCGGTGAGGTTGCCAAATCTTCAAATGGACGACCTTCGCAGGGTGTCAACTGACTCGCACCCGTTACAATGGGGACATTTATAAACCCCCATTATTCGGAAGAAATTTCCCGAGTCCAAATCCAAATCCAAATAGTCGTAGCCAGATGAGGTTTTCACGCGATATTGAGATTGCTGGATCGGGCTGTTAGAATGAGGATCTCACCCCCATGTGTGGTCAATGAGATATACTGAGCTCAACAAGGTGATTTGTTGAGGTAGACGAGGTGATCTGCTGAGGTAGACAAGGTGATCTATTGAGTTAGGCGAGGTGATCTGCTGAGGTCATCAAGGTGATGTGTTGAGGTCATCTATTAAGCTCGTTCGAGCTCGAGCTCAATTATGAGTCGAGCTCGAGCTCATTTATTGTTATTCATGAGCTCGCGAGCCGGCTAGCGAGCTTTTCATTTATATATTTAAAAATGTATAAAAAAATAAGGCTCATGAGCTAAAAAAAACTCGTGAGCAGATCGAGCTCGACTCGAGCTCGTAAGCTCGAAACTCGAGCTCGAGCTCGATAAGAAGGCATTGAGCTTGAGCTCGAGCTCGTCGAGCTCGGGCATGGAAATTTTGCCAAGCTCGACTCGAGCTCGACTCGTTTGCACCCCTACCTGATGTCATGTTTTTCACGTGCAATTTTGATCTCAACGAATACGGGTAATACACCATCCTTGATTTTTTTTGAACTCAATTTAAGATGGACAAAATAATGTAGGACCGGTACTTTTGCAAGATGGTCATGAAGATAATGTGTCAAGCTGTGCATTCTCCTTTTTGGTCTATCACATGGTTGAGAGCATCATAATAGCTTAGCACGGAGCATTGCAAGAGTCGCAAGTTGGGTCACTATGCGAGAACGATCTCGACATTTTTATGGTTTTACTTTACATTGACGAACTCGCGCAATATACGAGAACGAAGAGAAGACGTCGTGAGAATGAAGTTCTAAAATGTATGTTGATGAAGTGAGAACACCTCGCGAGTTAGAATATATGTTGATGAAGAAAACACCTCGTGAGTATGGACTCGGCGGAATATATGTCAATGAAGAGATCGCCTCGCAAGTATGGACTCGCGAAATATATGATGATGAAGAAAACACCTCGCGAGTATGGACTCGTGGAATATATATTAATGAAGAGAACACCTCGCGAGTATGGACTCGCGGAATATATGTTTAAGAAGAAAGAACCTCGCGAGTATGGACTCGTAGAATATATGTCAACAAAGAGAAACCTCGCAAGTATGGAGTCGTCGAAAATATGTTTTCTCATGAAGACTAGATTTTATTTAACTTTTTCAATGACGGTTATCATCGTGGTGAACTTGTCAAGGATAACATTGTTTGTTAGACATGCTAAAGCACTCATAGGATTTACCAAAGCACCCACAAGTTTCATATTTGATGAAAAGTGTTGAACAACTGTGTAAATTTATAGTACCAAAGAAAGAGAAATAAGTTGAGGAAACTTTCAACTTTCACACTATCACCCCCTACACAGAGTTTTCCATACTAAACCTCATTGTGACCTCATTGTGATGTCGCCATGAATTTTTCCAAGTCCCCCTGCAAGTTGATTGTGAGATCGTTGTGACTATGCGAGGTTGTTGTGAGATGCTTGTAGTTCCCTACGAGAAAATTTTTGGTCTCTGTGAATTGATTGTGAGATCGTTGCAAATGGATGAGATTCTTCTTGACCTCTCCCAAGCCAAGTTTATAAATAGGGTCCTCTTGTGGTTTGCACGTACCACTCATTCCGACCTGGCCTTGGCAAGATTTTTTGTGAGTTGACTACAAGATGTTTGGCGGTCTCTGTGAGTTCCCTGTGAGTTGATTGTGAGATCATAGCAACTGGGTGGGGCTCTTCTCGACCTCTCCCCAGCTAGATTTATAGAACGGGTTGGCTTAGATAGATCTTAACCTTAGGTCCTTCGATGGTATGTCTGTACCACTCATACTGACCTAGCCTTGGCGAGATCATCTGTGAGTTGACTACCAAGTGATTTTAAGTCTCTGAGTTCCCTCAAAGCTTGAGTGAGGTGATGTGAGGTCTTCACCACTAGCTTTGTGAGGTCTCTTATGACTTTTCCATCCTTCAGCCCAAGTCCACGCGTGTCGCACTATCATATTAGAGTTAGGATCTCGACATGCAAGGAGTCAGGTTCAGCTCGCAAAGTTCAGACTATAGTATGACTGAAGGTTAATAATTCGCGAGTGACAACAAAAGAAGAGACAAAGAAGAGGAAAAAAAGTTATTTTATTGCTTGACGAGGTGGTCGTGTTAAATTGTGGAGGTCTCACTGCATACCCAGAAGTGTATAGGAAATTAGGAACTCCCTCTCCCGAATAAAGTGTTGTGCGAGTTCGGGGAAAGGCAGGCCTTCTAAGGGTGTCAACTTCCTCCCACCCGTTACAATTGGGGCATATTTATAGGTAAAGACAGGTTAATGTGAGGTCCCGAGGTCGCCGAGGTGATCTGTTGAGCTCGTCGAGGTGATCTACTGGGTCAAGACAGGGGGTCTTGTTGTCATAAGGTGAAGCCCACACCCATGCGAGGTCAATGTGAGGTCGCCGAGGTGATTTGTTGAGCTCGCCGAGGTAATCTACTGGGATCGCCGCGGTGATCTACTGGGATCGCCGCGGTGATCTACTGGGATCGCCGACGTGATCTGTTGAGGTCATCGAGGTGACATGCTGAGGTCACTAAGGTGATCTGTTGAGCCCGTCGAGGTCATCTGCTGAGCCCACAGAGGTCATCTGCTGAATCCGCAGAGGTCATCTGTTGAGTCCGCAGAGGTCATCTGCTGAGCCCGTTGTTGAGGCCAACAAGGTGATTTGTTGACTCGTCGAGGTGATATGTTGACTCATCAAGGTGATCTATTGAGCTCACTGATGTAACTTGTTATGTCCATCACGTGTATTTTTTATCTGGACAAATAAGGGCAATACAGAAAGTATTGCTATGTTATCTCAATTGATTCAGGCAAGTCCTGTTATGTTATCTTAATTGATTCTGAAAAGTATTGTTGTGTTATCTCAATTGATTCCGAAAGTGTTGTTGTGCTATCTCAATTGATTCCGGAAAGTGTTGTTATGCTATCTCAATTGATTCTGGAAAGTGTTGTTATGCTATCTCAATTGATTCTGGAAAGTATTGCTATGATTGGATCACCATTGATGTTTGGAAGTATCTAAGTCGATATTTCAAAGAATTTGTCGACGGTAGGTCTCAAAATTTCAGCATTGCATCATTCAAACTAAGATTTTAAATTCATATCGGCTGGTTTTTAGGTAACTTAATCCATGGTTCCACCATGCATGTTTTTCATTCTATCACTTTGCTTAATAGGTGTGGAAAGTCAAAGTGAATCCTCTTAAGGCAAAACTAGCGAGTGACTAGCTTTTCACATTGTCAGGGCAACAATAAACTTCAAATGAGTTGTTTCTTGGAATGAGGGTATGGTGTGATTAAATAAACATCGACAACCTCATTCACGATATTAGTTTTTAAGTCAATTTTTTAATGCATGGAAACAAATTGATGGAGATCGTCATTAGACTACGGGTCGCAAATCGGCCGGGCCCACTTTTGTTAATCGCGCAGGAGGCGATAAACGTATCGGCAATCCAAGACCGTGAGCGCATCCGTCTTGTCGTTGTATTATTTTTATGTATTTTATTTAATTTTATTGAATTTATTTTTGGTGTTATAGGTCCATGGGCATAACGGTCAATCATAGTCATTCACGCCCGGTGCCCAACCGCCCCCTCTTGTTATAAATAGGGGGGAGTGTTGCAGTTTATTTAGATTGCTGAGTTTGTGAGAGAATCCATATCCGACAATCTTCGTGGTGCAGCGTCGCGAGCCCCGGGGTGCGACGTCCCGGTTTTATTTTCTAAAATTTCCATTTACCCCCTTGTATTATCGTGTAGCCCCGTCCTCATTCCCGCGATTTTTTCAGACAAAACCGCAGACATAACTATACATCTCCCTCTTCCTCACGACAAAACGAACGCAAGCCGCGCGATCCCCTTCACTTCACTATCTTCCTCCTTCCACCTGCACGCCAGTCCTCGCTAATCATGACGCCTCTCCCCTATCGTGGATCCTCTGGCAAGCCAGATAACATCTACTCCCTCTCCCGATGCCTCCATTCCTTCATTTCGAGCCTCGGCGTCAAATCGACGACCACTCCCTTCCCATCCAGGAACGGTTCATCCCCTCCACACACAAGCTTTAACTTTCAGCCTGCCCTTCATGTTACCTCCATAGGCCACTGTTCGTCTTCCCTCCATCCTCTTCTCAATCGTGGAACCACCAACAAGAAAACCGCAAGCCCCTCCCAGCCTGAAATCCACTTTCCAGCACCAGTGAGTCCAAACCAACCCCCCAGCCAGAAATCAGCAACCATTAACAGTAAGCATAAGTTTCCAGCCTACGGCCCACCTCCATCAAGCCTTCCTTCGGGGACTCGCTCCCACCCTCCACCCCCACCAGATTCCTTTTGCTATGTGAGTATCACCATATCGTGATTATTTCTTTTTTTATTGAATATGGGAAAACATTTTGTATTTGTTTGGGTGTTTTGATTTCCTAGTGCAATTTGTTCATTATTGACTTGTTCTATAAAGTCTAATTGTGGAAATTGTGGCGGATAGCGCTTTGTGGGAATGTTGACGTGATTTGCTTCCGCACCGAAAATTCTCAAGTCAACTTGTGTCAATTTGTTACGCTTGTAAAATCAACACTGCAAAATTAAACTCCAGGATTAATAGTTTTAAAAACCATTTTGCATTTCCATTTAAGTTCTATTTATTTGAGGTAACTTGCATCGCAATCACGTAGGGTCATATTAGCGTTGGCACACCCCAGTCACATGGCCTACCTATTATGTGGCGTGACGACGCCAGTTATCTTTAATTTATGTGTGTTAATTTTTGTTGTATTTTAGCCATATGTCGTAAGCCCAAATGGGGGGCATGTTGTGAACCTATTTATGTTATGTGGTTAGACCAAGTTGAGGAGACAAATTAGAACCAAGAAATCTCTCTTATTTTCATATCTCCTATTTTTCTCTTTATCTCTCTTAAAACCCACAGAAGAAACCGTGAGTTTTGCCCTAGTCGCCAACTGCACGATATCCGCAGTCCGCTCGACGCCGCTCTGCCTTCCTCCTCCGCCATTGCTCCTTCGCCGGTTACACGATCCAAGGGGAAGGCCCATAAGAAACCCGTATCAGAGCCAACTGGCGGGCCTCTCCATCTCTCGCACTACTCCCGTGCTGGTACGATCTCCCAGCCCCACCGCGCAAGCACACACACACCCCAGCCCATCGGCTCTCCTTCCGGAGATTTCTCCGCTCCAGCACGCCCTCCCAGCCCGTCGACTCCAGATTCGCAGTCCAGCACCCACGCCGGACCTTCGACAACTTCCGCCCGACAACTTCCTCGATCCGCAACCCCTACCCAGCGGCCCCATTCCTCCGTCGACCTCCTTCCAACACCACCAGCCGCCTCTCCAGCTCTATCCCAGATGGCGGATGCTTCCCCCTCACTCACCGAGCTCATGACACTCTTACAAACCATGTTCGCAACTCAGAACGCCAAAATGGACGCCCTAAACGCACGTTTGGATGTCATACAGAGGATGTCTTCTCCTTCGTCCTTGCACACGACCGATCACCCTTTGACCAAGATGCGTGGATTCCGCCGCTCCTACAGGCACGGACTACCCCGCCTACGCACGAACTATCCGGATGGATTTTCCCATCTACGAGGGCCGCGAAGATCCTCATCCTTGGTTTACCCGTTATGATATTTGCTTCGCCAACCAGCGCACGCCAGAGGAAGAACGCGTCGGCATTGCCTCCTTCCACTTACTTGGCCCAGCGCAATTGTGGTTCACTCAACTTCCGCGGAAACACCCCAACACTTCGTGGGCAGAATTCAGTATGGCCTGCAGCCTGAGGTTTGGTCCTGCTCTACAGAGAAACCCACTCAGCGATCTTGTGAACCTCAAACAGGACGGCTTCATCGACACCTATCTAGAACAATTCCAAATTTTACTGTCTAGGGCAACGTCCGTCTTACCGGAGTAACAAGTTCCCCTCCTCACCGCCGGCCTCCACGATCGATTACGTTGGGATGCGGAATTCCTTCTGCCACGTGATCTCAACAGAGTGATGAGCCTCGCCAGGGCTTGTGAATGGCGACTGCCACTAGATCGTCCGCATTTGGGACGTCGGGACTATCAGGGCGCTTACTCTAGTTTGCCTAACAAGGCACCATCTCGGGACGATACACCGCGGCATACTGTTCGTCGCCATTTGTCCCGCACCGAGATGGTCGAGCGTAGCGAAGAAAGGCTTGTGCTACAATTGTGATGAACATTTCACATCGGGATATCGATGCAAACGCTTATTTTGGCTTGAAGTAGATGACCCTCCCGATGATGACGCTACAGGAGGAGGAGCCACTACAATACCCTTTGATCCAGCTTGAGGACAAGTTGTCTTCGGACGGGGGCAACGATGTTATGTGGCGTGATGACGTCAGTTATCTTTACTTTATGTGTGTTAATTTTTGTCGTATTTTACTCATATGTCGTAAAACCAAATTGGGGGCATGTTGTGAACCTATTTATGTTATGTAGTTAGACCTTTTTGAGGAGGCAAAAATCAGAACCAAGAAATCTCTCTCTTATTTTCTTATCTCCTATTTCTCTCTCTCTCTAAAACCCATGGAAGATACCGTGGTCCGCTCGACGCCGCTCCACCTTCCTCCTCCTCCATTGCTCCTCCACCGGTTATACGATCCAAGGGGAAGGCCCATAACACTACCATGCATCACAAATCCACCGTATTACATTCTCTTCCTGAGTATCCATAACTAAATGAAAGACAAATGCTCTCTGAACATATTGTGATATGGTGAACATCAGAATGCGATCCTTCAGATTGATGTTTGGAATTTCTTATCATAACCATTATCATTGTTTGCGCTTTTGCATGGCGTCAACTCAAATGCCTTTTTGAAGCATCAAGGACCGAAGTCAAATTTATGCTCACAACCTTGACGTTGTTTTAGAATGCAAACTTTTGATTTTGCATGACTGATATCGCACGGGCAAAGTTTGTTCCTTGCAAGAGCAGATCTCATGCGCGCCCAAAGCATATTCATATTCGCCCAGATTCATATGCGCACCCAAAGAAACCACAGACGGGCGAAGCTTGTTCTCCCCCAAAAGCAATCGTGGACAAGTGTAGCACCGTGCACGACTGCTAGTATGTGTGTGTCGATATATATAAATATATATACTATATTAAAAAGGAAATATATCTTTTGGTGAAAGATTCAACTTTCCGATTTTACTCCTTACTACAAAATTCCCAAAAAAATTAATTTGTATTTTTTTCTTTTATTTTAAAATATATGCTCTCATATAGACAAAGTCCACAACTTATAATAAAAAAAGTGCTCTCCCCGCCACTCGCAAAACCCCGTGTACACGAAAAAAACTTGAGCGACGGGAGGAGTATAGCGCTCAGGGGTTTGCGAGCGGCGGGAGCGCCGTTGCGCCGGGCAATGTCGTGTTCGTGGTACTGTCACGTGGGGCACTAGGTCCTCCTGTGCATTATCACGGTTGGGGTACTGTGTATGTCACTTTGTTACTATATGGAAATTAATTTTTTATTAACACGTAAAAAACCAAACTTTATAAATCATTGTAACTGAAATTGTGCCCATCCTTTATAAATCATTCTGATTGAAAATAAAATGTTTGATAAAGACAATGATAATTGATAAATTCACGTATTAAACCAGTATACTAATAAAGAATGGTACACGACTAGAGTTAAAGAATATACATGCAGGTAAAACTTACTGTACAGCCCAGTGGCTTTGGGCACCCTTCAAAAAACATCAGCGTCTTTGTCAATTTTTTACCATTTTGATCAGCACTTCCATGCTCTTCAAATAATCTCTCGACATGGAACAAATCGCAATGGCCCAGTTTTGCAGATGATAGATGGTCAATTGAAGGGACAATCTGAGCACCTGTACAGCGAGATATGCGATCCAAAAGTGTCTTTTTTATATTCAAAACAAGAGAAATGTTCTTTGCAAGAAGATAATCTTGTGCATAACGAGACACAGATTTCTCAACAAGAAGGACATTTGGATGCTGAGCATCAATTTTAGCAACAGCCATCTTCAAGTGATCCATTTCCTGGGAACAAAAGACAGAAGTGATGAAGAAAAAAATTATTGAAGGAAAACATTCAACCTCCATTCTAAGAATACAGGACAATAAAAATGGATGGTCAATATCATTTTAATGGTCTTTTATGAGGATGATAAGACCACTCAAAGAACTTTTTTTTAATGTGTGTGCGTGCACGCACGGGTAGGCGGTGCGCGTGTACGTCTGTGTGTGTACGTGCGCGTGTGTCCATGTGTGTGTGTGTACGTGTGCGTGCCCATGCGTGTGTGTGTCCGTGTGTGTGTGCGCTTGTGCCCGTGTGTGTGTGCCCTATGTGCATGTGTGTGTATGTGTATATGCAGTGGCAGATGCAGGATAATTTCTATGTCGGCGAAACTCTAAATTATTAAAACAAATCGACAAATATGATAAAGATGATTGTATTATATTAATATCGCTTTGTTCGCAACATGAAATCTTAGTTTATTGTTTAATTAATTCGTAGAACCTATTATTAGAAGCAGTCTTAAATTCTTTTTTTTAATCTTTTATTTAACATATCATCATCGTTAAAATGTGTTTATTTTAAATTTATGTTTAAGCAATAATCTTAACTTATGTACCATATAATAATTATGGGAAAATGGATTACATTATTAAAATTAGTAAAAAAAATATCACATATGATAAAAATGACTATATTATATTGGAATCGCTCCGTTCACGCTCGAATTAGCTATGTTCACACACAAATTAGTTCCGTCCGTGCTCAAAATAGCTCCGTTCGTGACTCGAAATCTCAACACTATTTAAAAATATTGTCTTATTTTTATTTTAAAATATTAAGATTACATTTTTAATCAATAATCTAAATTTATTATTTAATTAATGGAAGCGCGCTTGAATTATTCTTTAATTTTTTTATTTGACATAAAATAATTAAGGGGTTCTATGAACTGCATTACTAAAATTATTTAAAATATTCTATATTGGCTTTCTGAAAAAAAAATTTATTTTTTGTAAAATTAAGCAATGAAAAGGTTCTAACTAGTTTATTTAAGCTGAAAAATCACACCCTCACATTGGAGAACTTTAGTACCGAGCCTTGTACCACTAGAGATATTATCACCAACTTGAAAAGGAAAAACAGGGGAGGAAGAAGGTTTATGTTAGGAAAATTTTTCAGAAAGCAAATTAAAATTTCATGTGGAGAGGGTTTGTAATATTTCTCCTTCGGAAATTAATTAACCAATTATACCGTCTCTTGACAATAAGATTAAAATTTGTCAAAAGTGGGATTTTTCGTGTGTGGCGGCTGCCTACACTGGGCCTAATATAGATCTGCTAATGCGTATATGTGTTACTACTACGGGAAGAATTCGGCTGGGAAAAGAGAAGCGTCGGCAGGATGGTTAGAAAGAAGGGAAACGGGAAGACAAAGAGAAGATTAGGGTTAGGGGAAAATCAGAAAAACAACATTCATCCAGCATAACCTCAGAACAAACATACAAGTCCCCTTATATAGTAGTGGGGTGCGACTAGTCTATAAAAAAGACATACAACAATGCTGAAATAGATAAAATAAACTACTAAGCAGCGGTCTCCTCCATGGACCCGGGTTGGGTAACCGTCGTTCACGCCCCATGCGTATAGACTCGTCATGGTGTCTCGGTGTCGAGGTCGTGTAAGTCTGTAACAATGTCGTCATCTGGGAAATGTGTCTTGTCCTCAAGGCAATAGTCGGCAAACTGGCGGCAGAAATCATCCCAAGGAAGCCAAGTCGCGTCAGAATCGGGGCGACCGGTCCAAGCCACGAGAACCTCCTCCGAGGTGGGGTCGCCCGGAGACCGACACCGACGGTCTAGGATCGAGGCGGGGTAGTACGGCGCCTCCCCGGAGAGATCGAGGTCGACCGGAAGATGATCCGCGGTGGTATGCTCACCCACCACACGGCGCAATTGTGAGACATGGAAGACTGGATGGATGCGGCTCTCGCTAGGGAGACGAAGGCGGTATGCGACTACCCCAATGCGGGCGAGTACCTCGAACGGGACAAAGAACCGGGGGGGCCAATTTCGGGAAGGGGAGGCGAGCTACCGAAAGCTGGTGGTAGGGATGAAGCTTCATGAAAACCTTCTCCCCCACTTGAAAAGAGAGGACTCAGCGTTTCTTGTTGACAAAGGAAACCATCTTTTGTTGAGCCCGTCGTAGGTGGTGCTTCAGATGTTCCAGAATAGTATCCCTGTCGCGAAAAGCAATGGTCAGGCACTCCACCTGGCACTCTCTGGGAGATGGCGGACAATGGATGGCGGCGGTCGGCCGTAAACAAACTTGAATGGGGTGGTGTCGGCCGCTTGGTGGTATGCGGTGTTGTAGGAGTACTCGGCCCAACCGGGCCACTTGGCCCATCTACGTGGTTGCTCCCCTACGAAGCAACAGAGGTACGTCTCTAAACATCGGTTGAGGACCTCGGATTGGCCGTCAGTCTGTGGGTGGTACGCAGTGCTCATGCGAAGTTGGGTGCCCTGCAGACGAAACAGTGTAGTCCAAAAAGTACTCAAGAAGAGCGGGTCCCGGTCGCTCACGATCGACCGAGGAAACCCGCGAAGGCGCACGACCCCCTGGATGAAGCTGTCGGCGACGGTAATTGTGGTATAAGGATGACAGAGGGGGAGGAAATGTGCGTACTTAGAAAGCCGGTCCACCATGACCAGAATGCAATCTTGACCCTATGAGCGAGGGAGTCGTGTGAAATTCATGGCCATGTCGTCCCAAATGTGGCTGGGGATGGGACGGGGTTGGAGCAGTCCTCCTGGAAAAACAGCCTCGTACTTGGCCTTCTGGCAGATGAGGCAGGCGGCCACAAAGACATTGACCTGGCAGAACATGTGAGACCAGTAGAGGGAGGCTGCCAACCGGCGGTACTTCCTATAGGCACCTGCGTGTCCCCCCGACGGGGATGCATGGAGCTCAGCCAACAAACGGGGAATGCTTGGATACGATGGGGCGAGGACGAGGCGGCCCTTGAAGAATAGTCGGTCGCCGACCAAGGAGTACGGTGGCCAAGCGGTGGCACGCGGCATCCTCTCAGACCGGTCGGGAGATGACCGTCAGTATCGGATTGTGAGGCTAGGCGAGAGAGAGCATAAGTCGCGCGATTCGTCTTCCCTGGACGGAACTCGATGGTGAAGTCATAGCCCATGAGTTTGGCCACTCACATATGTTGAGCAGGAGTACCGATCTTCTGTTGTAGTAGGTAGCGGAGGCTGTGGTGGTCGGTGAGGACCACGAACCGGCGGCCCAGGAGGTAGGGGCGTCAATGCTGAACTGCGAGCACGAGACTCATAAGCTCATTCTCGTACGCAAAGCGGCTGCGGATAGTGTCAAAAAAGGCACGACTGAAATAGGCCACGGGTCGGCCGACCTGCATAAGGACGACACCCACATTGACGCCCAATGCGTCGCACTCCACGAGGAAGGGTTGTGAGAAGTCCGGCATGGCCAACACTGGGGCCCATACCAAGGCCTACTGAAGAGAGACAAAAGCGGCGGAGGCCGCCGCCGCCGATCACTCGTAGGGCTCCTCGATGGATTTCTTTAGGAGCTGGGTGAGGGGACGGACCATCGTGTCGTACCCTTGGATGAACCACCGATAGTAACCCGTCAGTCTGAGGAACCCGCGGACATCGCGCAGGGAGGAGGGTGTCGGCAAGTGGAGGACTGTGGCAATCTTGTCGTGGTTCATGGCCACGCCCGCGGCGGAGATGGTGTGGCCCAAGTAGCACACCTCAGAAGACCCAAAGAAACACTTCGTCGGGTGGAGCTTCAGGTGGTGACGCCGAAGGGCGCCCAAAGACTGACTGACATGCTGAAGGTGCTCCTGCCAAGAAGAACTGTAAACCAAAATGTCATTAAAAAAAACAAGTACGTGATGTCGAAGTATCGGGCAGAAGATATCATTCATCGTGGCTTAGAAGGTGGCTAGGGCATTGGTCAGGCCGGAGCGCATAACCAGGAACTCGTAATGACCATCATGAGTCCGAAAAATCGTTTTGGCGACGCCGACTGGCCGATCCGTAATTTGACAGTAGCCGGCACAAAGGTCCAACTTGGTGAAAACGGCGGCGTTGTGGAGCTCATCTAAAAGCTCCTGGATCACAGGAATCGGGTACTTGTTTGGAACTGTGGCTTTGTTGAGCTCCTGATAATTCACGCAGAAACGTCAGCTCGCGTCCTTCTTCCTGACCAGGAGGACCGAGCTGGAGAAATGGCTGGCACTAGGATGGATGAGGCATCCCATCAATATGTCGCGGACGAGCCGCTCGATCTCGTCTTTCTGCACGTACCCGTAGCGATAGGGCCGGACGGAGGCAGCCGACATGTCGGGCTGGAGAGGGATGGCATGGTCATGCTGACGAGCCGGAGCCGGAGGTAAGTCGGTCGAAGCAGCAAAAAAGTTCGAGAACTCGGAGAGGAGGTCTTGAAGGGTCGGGGCGGTGATGGGGTCGGCGGGGCCGCATCGGAGATGGACCAAAGCCACGCGGAGAAATCGACGTCCAACGTCTGCTGGATCGTGCAGAATGAGACGGGTGCCCGAAGTAAAGTGGCATCACCCACGAGACGGCACTCCCGATCGTCCTGGATAAACCGCATCGTCATGGTCGCCCAGTTAACTCGCACGTCACCCAACGTGCTGAGTCACGCGATGCCCAAGATGGCATCGATGTCGCCAAGGCCGAAGACGTAGAAATTAGCTGTCACCGGGCATGCACCCACGGAAAGGGAGACAGTTGGGCAACAGCCCTGGATCGAGCGGCGGCGACCATCGCCCAAACTGACAGTGAATTTCGGGGCCAACACCAACGGAAAGCGGAGTTGTTGGGCCAGTTGAGAGGAGAGGAAATTATAGCTCTCCCCGCTGTCCACCATGACAACAATGTGGCGGTCAAGCCTGCCCGCCAACTTCATGATTTGGGGCTCGGAAATGCCGCCCACGGAAAAACAAGGAAGCTCCAAACAGTGGGCGGAAGCGTCCGCAATGTCCTCGGGGGTGTCTTCCTCGGGAATTTTGAGGTTTTTGGAATCCTCTAAAGTCTCCTCCGGCTCAAAGTCGCCAATGATGGCACGAAACTCCTTGACCGCGCACACGTGGGTGGGAGAGTAGTGTTGACGGCGGTGAAAACATAACCCCTTACAATGGAGGTCGTCAAACTCGCGGGTGGAGAATCGTTGCGGGGGAGTCGGTCAGCCGGGCCGAGTTGCCTGAAGGGGCCGAGGGGGTGGCGGTTCTGCAGGATCGGTTCACACGTCCGGCCCCCCGGCGGAATATAGCCACCCGCATGTGGCGGCTGAGGAGACAAGTTCACCTCCACCAGACGGGCCATGTCGAGGGCGTCTGAAACCATCTGTGGATGGTGCGTGTAGAGCCAGGAGCGGATGTTGGGCAAGAGGCCCTGCATGAAGAAACCGAGGAAGTGATCCGGCGGTAAGTTGAGAACATGAGTGACGAAGGAGACGAACTCATCAATGTAATCATCCAGTGTGCCAGTCTGGCGGACCACACACGGACGTTTAATTGCGGATCTGGAATAGCGACTGTCGTACTGGCGAATAATCTCTTGTTTGATCTCCGACCAAGAGATGGTCAGGTTGGACTGTCGCAGCGACCGGGCCCAATAAAGTCGGAGCTGTCGAGTCCCACGATGGCGGTGGAGACTTTATCCGGCTCCGAAGTATGGTGGTCTAAATAATGTTCTGCTTTGGCGATCCACCCAATCGGGTCAATTCCAAAAAAGGCGGGGAGATCCAAAGCTAGGGCAGAGCGACCCGCAAGAGGCAGTGTCGAGGAGTCTCCGGTGTAAGGGAGAGGCGCCGCTCCGAGGATGGATGCGTCGGCGGGCGGACATGCGCAGCCGTTCATGGATGAGGCGGCGGAGGGTTGGAGGGCGTTGATCTTGGCATGGAGGGCGAGAATGGAGGCGTGCATGGAGGCTACAAGGGATTCTTGGGCATCGACGCGGCGGAGGTCCTCGGTGGAGCCCTCCTGCGACGGATCGGCGGTGGAGCGGATATTAGGGGCCATCGCAGACAGCGGGAGGCGGCCAGATAAAGCACGGCTGGCGCAAGCGGGATCTGGCAGAGCGGCGGATGGCGCTGGCGAGATCTGACGGAGTGGAACTTGCGAGCGGCGACTCGCGGAATTTGTGGGACTGGCGGAACTTGCGGAACCTGCAGAAGTGATGTGATCCAAGGTGTCGTGGGTGTCCTGCTGGTGCCGTGGGTGCGACCCAATACCTGGAAGTAACCTCTCATCCCCACCAACTCGCAATCCAGTAGAAAAATTTCATGCAAAATATTTAAAGAAATAGTAATTATTAAAGCTTTAAGATGATGACAGCGGCGGTGTGTGTAGCAAACAAGTGGTGGGAGGGAAAACATGAAATAAATGGAAGCAAACCGTGTAACCAGTAATTCATGACGCAACATACTCGTGTTTGGTAGACACTCACGATCGTCCGCTAGACCAGGATTGTCCATCGCTTTGATTTCACCTGATAAAATCTCACTTGAGTCACAACATTTTAAACAGATCCCAAATCTATCGATTATGATCTTCCACAAAAACCCATGGAAACGGGTGTCCCGACGAGAAGTATAAAATCTACGGGTCATCTCAACTCTCCTCGTACGACTCGACCTAAAAATCTCAAACATCAAACGATCAAGGTGAGGTGCCTCAAGGTGCTTGACTGCCACCAAGGACAAACGATGCGGACTAAACGCGTGCTCGTCAAATACGAAATCAATAAAAGGCGGTGCTTCCAGAGCATCCAAAATAGATGACTCTCGAAAATCTGATGTCTCCCCCTGGAGCGAGGGTCCAGGCCGAAGCATAGCACTAAATAGGAGGGGTATAGTGGAGACTAAGGACGACGAAGTAGATGCTAGTGAGGTCCTCCTAGGTGCTCTAGGAACAGGACCATTCTTCTGGGGAAGAAGAATAATCTTGCGCCCATGGTGATCAAAATAATGGGAGTTCCTCACACCATCATGCAGAACATGTCGGTCATGCTGTCATGGTCGTCCTAGAAGTATGTGGCAGGCATCGATGGGGGTTACATGCCTACATCACATAACACTGAATCACGATACACGTCCCTGATAGAGAACTCTACCTGACAATGATGAGTAATGGGTATAGTCAACGGACTACTAACCCCAGATAAATGGTACGACTGCTCTAAAGGGCGCGTCACAAGTCCTAACTTCTGTTGGGTATTGTATCCACACTAACTCAGATTTAATGAAGTCACCATTGAACTAAGATGAATTAAGTTGTATTTGATGCTTGGTTTGAGTTATGTGTTTGCAGGAATCTTATGGGAAGTGTAGACCAATGTCAGTCTACAATGGGTCACCAAACATAAGACCATACAATGTAATCCCTCATTGTGTGCTCCAAGGTGTTGACTCATGTGTAGTCTCTCTATTCGGATACACTTCATATTCAAGATCTAAGACAATGTGAAAAGACTTGATGCTGGTCATACCTTAGAAGAAGAAAAATATGTCAAGAAAATTTTTCTAAGTAAAGTACTCGAGTAGTTCTTTACTTACTCGAGTAAATTACTGGGTTCATACTCGAGTAATAATACTCCTACTAGTAGCTAAGATATATCCCGAGTAGTCAATTATGACTCTCGAGTAGTTAAAACAACTACTCGAGTAGTTTCCTTTCACCTCTCGGATTTTACAGAAATTCTTTTCTCAAAATTTTCTAAGTTAAATACTCGAGTAGTACTGTATAGTACTCGAGTAGTTTTATCATCTGTCTCGAGTAGTTAAATTCTGACTCTCGTGTAGTTCTCATTTACTCGAGTAGTCTAAGTCATGTACTCGAGTAGTTCATCT
Source organism: Platanthera guangdongensis (assembly GCA_039583875.1). Classification (NCBI taxonomy): domain Eukaryota; kingdom Viridiplantae; phylum Streptophyta; class Magnoliopsida; order Asparagales; family Orchidaceae; genus Platanthera; species Platanthera guangdongensis. The sequence continues at coordinate 15,706,894 of CM077158.1, read as the reverse complement.
ACTACTCGAGTAGTCCAGAATTAATACTCGAGTAATCCAGGATTTCATTCCAGAAAATTTCTCTAAGTGAATTACTCGAGTAGTCATCTTATATACTCGAGTAGTTCTATTTGTCTCGAGTAGTTCATCTTCTATACTCGAGTAATACAGTTTTCCTGTTACAGAAATTTTCTAAGTCATTGTCTCGAGTAGTTTCTTATATACTCGAGTAGTTCATTCAGATATACTCGAGTAGTATTTCTTATACTCGAGTAGTTCATTCAGATATACTCGAGTAGTATTTCTTTTACTTGAGTAATTTACTTCACCTCTCGTGTAAGTACTTAGGTACTCGAGTATGTTATGTTTGTTACTCAAGTAGCTGATTCATTTTCTTCTTATTTACTCGAGTAGTTGACTCCATGAACTCGAGTAATCATCTCATACTCTCTCGAGTAGTTCTTCTCATATACTCGAGTAGTCATCTTCTACATACTCGAGCAGTGCTGCATGTACTCGAGTAATCTTGTACATCTCGAGTATTTTACTTTGACTTTTTCGAAAATTCTTTGAGTCCAGTCTAACGGTCTTATTCATAAACTTTGACGTGATTGGTCCACGTGTCTCTCATAATGACTCAATTATGTCTAATATTTTCTGATCCTATAAAAGGTCTTGTCTAAACCGACAAACCATAATCTAAGAACAACGATTATTCTCAGAAGTTTTGCAGCCGTACTCTCAAATTTTTTGTTTCCTCTTTCTCTCTCCAAGAAAAGAAATCTGACGCCGCCGTCGTTGCTGATTCCCGACCGGCTAGGGTTTCATCTTTTGAGGATTCAGATCAAGAAAGCTCTCCAGATCGTGATTCGCTCAACTCTTCATCCTCTAATTAGATCGATTGTGAGAAGCCAAGAAGGTTCAGATCCATTCTTCTTGAGATTTCTCTTCATCATTCTGATAAAGTCGCAAAGCCTAGAAGAAGAAATTTCTGGTCGAGTGTTGCAGATCTGAACAATGATTCACTGTTTGTATTTATATACAAAGTTTATTTCATTATTGTAGGAGAAATTTCTCCGAGTGTATGAGTTTTTGTCTCCAAAATTGTAGGAAGTTTTATCTTCCGAGTGTAGATCTGTTTTGTGGATCGATATTGTAGGAACGTTGTTCCGAGGGTAGGATTGATTTTCAATCCGAGATAGTGGAGTAGCCGAGTCTAGTGTATTGCTAGATCGGTGAGGGAAAGTGGATGTACCCAAGTTTGTAGAACCACTATATATCTTGCCTCGTCTGTGTTTGATTGGTAGATAAATCTGTGCATTGGTTTGTATTTTTTATTCCGCAAAAAAACGCACAATTCACCTATTCACCCCCCTCTAGGTGATTTAGGTAGGCAACTATAAACTTTCAACTTCTCTACCATTCGTTGAGACACGTAGTTTTTGGACTCGTGTACTATGTGTGCTCAATGGTAACGTTTTCAACAGTGGTATCAGAGGGAGGTTGCGAACCTTAGAAGTAACTCAAAAGAGTTGAAGAGTTGGAGAGTTTGTCGTGATGGAGATGGTAAATGCTCTTCCAGGTCAAGTCCACAAGCTAATAGATGCGAAGCAGAGACGAGAACGCGCTTTGGGCCTGTTCGGGGCTGATTTGGCAACTTTTCATATATGGCGTGCCCGGATCGACGAACGGACTCCGCGATTGCGTCCGGAGCGTCGCCGCGAGTCAAAACACTATTACTTTATATTTTTTAGTTTATTTTTGATGTATTTTAAGGGCAAACCCACCGGTCAATCATAGTCGTTGATGGGGAAACCCTAGCTTGTCTTTTCTTATAAATAGGATGTATGAGGGCTGAAATGAGTCATTGCAAAATTTGGAGAGTTCATTTTCGGATTACTGCGATCCTTCCCCGGTGTCGACGTCGTGGAGCCCTAGGTGATGACCCCTAGGTGGTTTTCTTCATCCCCAAGTTAATACTCATTCATAGCCTTCTCCCCCCCCCCCCTAAAACCCTTATATGCAGCCCATGCAACCCACGGAACAGCAAGCCTTTTGCTGTCCCGATTCCCGAACAAAATTATTGTTCACGGTACTGCACGAGTAGGTGTCCTGCGTAGGTGTCCTGCTGGTGTCGTGGGTGCGACCCAATACCTGGAAGTAACCTCATCTCCACCAACTCGCAATCCAGTAGCCAAATTTCATGCAAAACATTTAAAGAAATAGTAATTATTAAAGCTTTAAGATTATGACAAAGGCGGTGTGTGTAGCAAACAAGTGGCAGGAGGGAAAACATGAAACAAATGGAAGCAAACCGTGGAACAAGTAATTCATGACGCAACATACTCGTGCTTGGTAGACACTCGCGATCGTCTGCTAGACCAGGATTGTCCATCACTTTGATTTCACCCGATAAAATCTCACTCGAGTCACAACATTTTAAACAGATCCCAAATCTATCGATTATGATCTTCCACAAAAACCCATGGAAACGGGTGTCCCGACGAGAAGTATAAAATCTACTGGTCATCTCAACTCTCCTCGTACGACTCGACCTAAAAATCTCAAACATCAAACGATCGAGCTGAGGTGCCTCAAGGTGCTCGACTGCCACCAAGGACAAACGATGCGGACTAAACGCGTGCTCGTCAAATACGAAATCAATAAAAGATGGTGCTTCCAGAGCACCCAAAATAGATGACTCTCGAAAATCAGATGCCTCCCCCTGGAGCGAGGGTCCAGGCCAAATCATAGCACTAAATAGGAGTGGTGTAGTGGAGACGAAGGACGACGAAGTAGATGCTAGTGAGGTCATCCTAGGTGCTCTAAGAACAGGACCATTCTTCTGGGGAAGAAGAAGAATCTTGCATCCATGGTGATCAAAATAATGGGAGTTCCTCACACCATCATGCAGAACATGTCGGTCATACTGTCATGGTCGTCCTAGAAGTATGTGGCAGGCATCGATGGGGGCTACATGCCTACATCACATAACACCGAATCACGATACACGTCCCTGATAGAAAACTCTACCTGACAATGATGAGTAATGGGTATAGTCAACGGACTACTAACCCCAGATAAATGGTACGACTGCTCTAAGGGGCGCGTCACAAGTCCCAACTTCTCTACCATTCGCTGAGACACGTAGTTTTCCATACTGTCGCTATCAATAATAATGGAACAGAAATGCTCCTGAATGCGGGTGGTAGTGCGAAAAATTTCCTTTCTTCGAGGATCGTGCTCAGTGGTCTCGCCAGAGGTAATCAAACTAGAGTGAAGAGCACAAACTAGGTGCTCTGCTTGCTCGCCTTCGACCTCGATGACACTATCAGCCTCGGGCAGGGGCTCAAGCTGGGGGTCACTAAGGAAGACCCCATACCTGGGTTCACCCCCGGTGGTGGATTCAATCACTGCAACGAACTGGTGTCACGGGCACTCAGAAGATTTGTGTCCGGGCTCCATACACTTGAAGCATCGAAACACTCTGGTGTGGGGTCGGGCTCCCATGGGCTCCTTACCCCGGGACTGGCCAGGGTGAAGAGTCAGGGTTCCAGTAATGGCAAGAGGTAGGGAATCAGTAGTAGCATATGTGGGTGTAGTAGTGGTGGTGCTCGAAGTGGGTCTATCAGTAGATCTAGGTCCATCAGTAGATCTCTGACCAGATATCCTCTTCTGGAGGGACTCCACTCGATGTGCCCGGCTGGAGATTTCTCCAAGGTCCCGAAAATCATGAAGCTCTAACTGGTCTCGTATAGCGTACTGTAGCCCATTCAGATAACGGGCCACAACCATGTGGTCTTCCTCATTCAGATCAAAGCGTGACTGGAGGACTAAGAACTCATTCGTGTACTCGTCGATAGTTTGATTGTCTTGTCGTAGGTTGTGATACCAACGATACAAGGTCTGCATGAAATCTGCGGGGACGTAGCTCCTCTTGAGTTGAGCTTTGAACTCAACCCGGGTGGTGATAGGTGGTTGTCTCATAGTGTATCGCATCCGCTCGACTTTCCCCCACAATGTGAGTGTGGGGCCCTTCAGCTTCAGGGTAGCATACTCCACTTGTTGGTGGGCAGGTGTGCGCTTCCAGCTAAGGAATCGCTCAAGTCGTTCGCACCAATCAAGACACACCTCAGGCTCTAGTGTGCTCTAAAAATCCCCAACATCTAGTTTAATACTGGCATCCCACCTAGGTGGATTCCTATAATCTTGATGTGTTATTTGCGGTTCTGGTGGTGGTGTAGTAGGTCGTGCAGGAGGAGTAGGGGGTTGTGCAGCAGGACCCCCTAAGTGATATTGTGCTTCAAAATTGTTAACCGCAGTACGATACCCTAACATGACTTGGTTTGTGTCTCTCACTGAGAAAGTGTAGTGACGGCGGCCATAATGTCTTCCATTCGCTTACATATATCTCCTAAATTTCCCTCGATGTGTCTGACTCTTGACTCCATCGATAATTTTTTAAAAAAAAAACTTAAAAACTCCTAGAACGAACGGCGCTCGGCTGTCCCACAATAGAAGTGAGATATCCCAGCAGCCACACCAAACTGATGCGATCCAAGGTGGGGGTGTAGTTTTGAAATAAAATAAAATGTGACCTATTAAAATAATTGCGGCGCGAGAGGCATTCGCGGGTTATTTCTAACGAACTAAACGACCTTAAGACGTCGCTCGCGAACGCAAGACTACCGCACAAACGTTGTAACGTCACGAGACTAATTGCACAGGCACGAGAAATAATTGGTGGCATGCACGTGTAACAAAATAACGGTAATGAAGAGGTAACAATTAATCAGGACAAACTCTAATAATTAACAATTTCAAATTTGGGCATTAAAATAACTGAAAGGTTGCGAGCGAGAGAGGTGTAGGGGTATACCATAGGGCTCGGGTTCGGGCACGATTTCACCAAACAGAGGCCGAAGGGAAGAGAAAGTGGTTGGAAGCTTGAAGGTTTGCTGTAGGAAGCTGAATCCGTCGGAGGAGGGAGCTGGGCCGTCGACAGTGCCCAAAGAAGGCTCGGGCGGGCTCGACGGCGGCTGGAGAAGTTTCAGGAGGCGGAAATGGCGGCCACCAGGGCTGGCCGAAACAAGAGACGGCACGGGATCGCCGCTGTGAGCGGCCTGGATGCAAAACTGGCAGAGGAAGGGCCGTTGGAACCCTAGGGCAATTTTTGTGACCAAGTCGACGGCCGACGGGACGTCCGAAGACGCTGGTGGGGTCGTATCAGCTGAATGGCGGCGGGCTGGGACGCCGGAGGCTTTGACGGGAAGAGGAGATGCTGGAAGTAGGCGGTGTCGGGCTTTGCAGCGCTGGACGAAACCAAACCGAGGGTAAACACTCGGTTCAGTTAATTTCTAGTCGGGTTCAAAGGGGAGGAGGATTGCTTTATATAGAGGGGGGTTAGTGTTAGGAGTTAAGTGGGCTTTGGCTATGGGCACACATGGCTTTCATTTAATAAATGCAAACTTGATGAAATGAGGGGGGAAGGGGCAAAACTATAAGTATTTCCCAAATAAAAATCTTATCTCAAATTTTGGAAATTAATATATAATTTTGAATAACTAATTTAGATAAGCTTGCCCTAAGCAAATCTACCACCTAAGTTACCGGAACTATGCATTTAAGATCTCGTTGGTCGGTCACACTAACGAGCCAACAAAAATTGCGCGACAACATGCGCGGTACAAAAATTATATGAAGAGCGCGAATAACGTGTGCGACAGAACATAATATCCCAACTAAGTGCAAAAACATGCGCGGCAAGAGAAAAAATACAGGTACAATAAATAAAAATAAAAAGATGCACCACAAGTTGCACACACACGCGGTTGCTGGGTGCGTGCGGGCGTGCGGGCGGACGGGCGGGCGGGCGTGTGGATACATGTACGTATGTACATAGATACATGTACGCATGTATGTACGTGTACGTGTACGTACATGTACGCATGTATGTACCTGTGTGTGTGTACGTACATGTACGCATGTATGTACGTGTGTGTGTGTACGTACATGTACGCATGTATGTACGTGTGCGTGTGCGTGTGCGTGTGCGTGTGCGTGTGCGTATGTATGTACATGTACGCATGTACATGATACGAAGCATGAATACTTAAAAATGCTTCGTGTATCGGCTCAAACACGTACCGAATACGGGAAACACGTTTCCGAAATGTCGGAACATTTCGGAAACGCACCTTTTAAATAAATAAAAAAAATTAAATCAAAATCGTGTATCCCGCAGGCGGGAGATACGCGATTCCAGTGTGGAAGAGGGTCCCGCGGCTTGGCTATTTAGATTACAAAATTTTTTTTCATGCACACGAAGCTCTCCCGCTGTCCCGCATCACGTCGTCATTGATAGAGATCTCTGCGTCGAAGCTCTCCCACATCCTTCCCGTAGAACCTCTCATCTCCTCTCTTGTTGTTCTTCTTACATCCATTGAAGCTCTCTCCTCCGCAAAAACCCTCATCTTTGGATTTTAACATCCGTTGAAGCCCTCAGAGTTCTTGGGTCTTAACATCCGCCAACTGTTTTCGCCTTTCGGTGAGTTTGTATTGTTTTTTTAACCTAGTTTGTTTTTTTTTTCAACCTAATTTTATTCCTTATCTTTTACCCTCAATTCAAGGCTTTTGAACATTATAAATATCCATTCCTTTTAGAAAATTGGAGATGCATCCGAATATTGGAGAAGTAAATGATAAATTTTGTACTGATTTATATAATATGATGTGAAGTGTGAACTATGAAATGAGAAAATAATTACATAAAATAGCTAAGGCAAGAGCTATAAGATTAGAGATTATGATCAAGTAGCTTTAGAAGCTAGCATAACTGATTCTTAGTACTTCCACAAATTACTAAGTGAGAATTATTAAGGGTTGACATTTTAAAAAGATATAATGAAGAATGGCAAAAGAATGCCATAGATTGGTTTCAAAAAAGGTAGCTGAATTTGCCCTGAAGAAGATGCATAAAGATAACACTTTGTTTGGTGTAGTCTTATTAAATTCTTTTTCATTACAATTCAAGATATGTGCACTTAGTTTGCTAGTTGTCTTATTTTATATTAATTAACACTTATCTTAGAATAATTAAATTTTTTTAAAAGCTCCTTGTATCCTTATTTTTTTTAAAATCATGTTTCCCGTACTCGTTTCGTATCAAATCCCATTTTCATCCCGGTGCTACATCTTATACTAATATATAAAGAAACTCTTGAGTTCTACAGTAACTGTTGTCAGTTACGTTTATATATATATATATATATATATATATATATATATATATATATATATATATATATATATATATATATATATAATTATTATTTATAATAAATAATTTTAATTTATATTATATATTAATAATACGAGCATCTTCGCAGGGGCTACGCTCGTGCTCGATGCTCTCGAGCGGCCTTCGGCCGCATCAGGCGGGCTTCGCCCGCCTGCGTACGGGCTTCGCCCGCGCGTGATGTTCCGGGCGGCCTTCGACCGCATAGTCGCCCCCTTCTACGCAATACACCAGCTCGACGTCGCACCCGCCACTCGCGGCCCCCGGAGCACTCAGGCGTCGCACCAGCACCAAAGTGCTCCGGGGGCCGCGAGTGGCGGGTGCAACGCCAAGCTGGTGCATTGCGCCGAAGCGGGCGACTATGCGGTCGTATGCCGTCCGGAGCATCAAGCGCGGGCAAAGCCTGTGCGCAGGCGGGCGCCCGCCTGATGCGGTCGAAGGCCGCCCGAGAGCATCGAGCACGGTCGTAGCCCGTGCAAAGATGCTCGTAGTGTATATGTATGTATGTATGTATGTGAATATATATTTATATGAAGCGCGGATACTTCCCCGAAGGCAGCATACCCATATCGTATGTATCTGGTGTCGGTACGTACTCGATACTCGACGCATACACCTATGTGGACACACATGGACTTAGCACATATTTTGCATATTGTGATAGGAGTCTATTTTTCTAGAATAAAAAAAAATTGGCTTTATGCTAAAAAACGTTGGTACGTCTAATTAAGTTGTGTATCTATACCGAGTATATTTTTGGTACTGGTACGTTTATGTTACAAGTACGTATATTAAGCATGTTGATACGACACAAGTTATTAACAAAATGGTTAACTTGTCTCTAAACTAACCGGAGATTGAAGATGTTGATCCCCAACAATGAGGAAGAAGAAAAAAAGACTGATGAGTAAACTTAAATTTAATTTTATCTCTTTTGGTTAAACATATAAGATGTTAGATGTTGTAATACTCATGAATGCTTAATTTTGAAAACTTCAAGTTATGTTGCATTGATTTGTGGACTTGTACTTCAAATTATGATTTATGTTTGATGTTTCGATGTTTTGAGAACTATTTATTGCACTTGTGATATATATATTATATTTGTTATAATGTATCATGTCGCACCCGTATCTTTGTTTTTGAAATCTTGTCGTACTGTCGTACTTGGTACATATCGTACCTGATACTTGTACCTGTATCGGTGCTTCCTAGGTGTATCGATATATATATATATATATATATATATATATATATATATATATATATATATATATATATATATATATATATATATATATACTAGCATCTTCGAACGGGCTCCGCCCGTTCTCGATGCGTCGCTGCGGGCTTCGCCCGCAATCAAGCGGGCTTCGCCCGCTTGACCCCCGGCGGGCTTCGCCCGCCCCACGGCGGTCTACGCCCGCCGCCCGGCGGGCTTCGCCCCACCGGCGGGCTTCGCCCGCTCCCGACGGGCTTCGCCCGTGCTTCGCCCGCCCCCGGCGGGCTTAAAAGTATAATAATTATTAAATTAAAAGTATAATTTTATTAATTATTAATAAATTAAAAATTTATAAAAAAAGAAATTATTAAATTAAAAAAAAAAAAAAAAAAAAATAATTATTAAATTAAAAGTATAATTTTATTAATTATTAATAAAGTAAAATTTATAAAAAAGAAATTATTAAATCTAAAAAAAAGAAAAAAAACCTGGCGGGCTTCGCTCGCCCCCGGCGGGCTTCGCCCGCCCCCGGCGGGCTTCGCCCGCCCCCGGCGGGCTTAAAAGTATAATAATTATTAAATTAAAAGTATAATTTTATAAATTATTAATAAAGTAATAATTTATCAAAAAAATTTTATTAAATTAAAAAAAAAAGAAAAACAAAACCCTCCCGCTGTCCCGCATCCCGCGCCCCCCCGGCCTCACCTCGCCGCCGGCGGCGGAGCCGCCGGCGGCCTGCCCGCCGCCCACCGGCGTGTTCGCCGCCCTCCGGCGAACCCGCCGGGGGTTGTCCGGCGGCGAGCGGGCAGGGCCACCGCCGGCGGTGGCCCTGCCCGCTCGCCGTCGGACAACCCCCGGCGGGTTCGCCGGAGGGCGGCGAACCCTCCGGTGGGCGGCGGGCAGGCCGCCGGCGGCTCCGCCGCCGGCGGCGAGGTGAGGCCGGGGGGCGCGGGATGCGGGACAGCGGTATCGGGCTTTTCCTGAAAATGAACAGTGAAATTTTCTATGGTTTGGATAATTGCAGGCCACCTTGTTTTGATCCAACGGTCCGAAGCATTTGTTTGGAAATTGGACGGTTCAGATGCATTTCATGGTGTGATTGGAGATATGTATATTGTATTATATAATAAAGATATATTGAATATGTACAAAGAATGTGGAAAGAGAAGAGAGAGAGAGAGAACCTCTAACAAACCTGCTGCAGCAAAGTATCAAAACAGGACAACAGATTTGTCACCCGTTGGTATTCAAGAGCTCCTCCTAGTATTAGAAGGCGAGGCTTCTCCACCTTTGATGGCATGCGACGATGAGCAACATTCTTCTTACAAACAATTCCTTTTACCACCTTACTAGAAAACAAATCATGGGAACTTTATCAGCCATTCCATCCTTTGGTAAGAAAATATTTTAGAGTAGGCATGACCATAACAAGTAGTAGGCCTTGACCAAGCAATCTTATGAAATTATGTTATGGAGGCTTTACTAGAAGATACTAAAGTAGAATAACTTTTTTCAGATGACAAAAACAACAAGAAAATGCCTTAAACTCTGTAAACTCATTAAACGGGTAAAATTATGGTAAGAAAGGAGAATCATCACATACCAAGCAAAAAATGATGCAAAAAAGTATCAGTAACTTTGACCAACCTTTCATTGCGAGACCCACAAGCTATGCATTTGACCTTCACATAACCACCAGGATCCATACCTCCTCCCTTACTCGTGTCTGGCTTTAGCAGCGTTGCTGCTTCCCACGCTAAAGCGGTAATTATCTCCAACCATCCGTCCTTCTCAGACTCTTCACCAACAGGAAGGTTTTCTGCCTGAAGTAGTTGAGCTACTAAAGCCCTGAAATGCCCATCCACAACATTTTTCATGGCTTTCTTGTGCTCTTCACTTGCCTGACCTCTAGTCCGACACTCGCCACTACCAAAGCTGCTCGATTTGAGATACCCCCACTCTCCTATAGCATCTGCTCCATCATCATCATCAACCAGAGAAGACTCTTGCTCATCCTCTTCATTTTCAGGCTCAGGAGGAAGACAAAGCCGTTCATTGTTCTCAATATCCACAGGTTGTTTATTTGTATTTTCTATACTATATAGAGCAGATGCAGCATTACACTCATGGCTATTATCACAACCCAACTCTTCAGCAGTTTGATCCTTCTCCAAAGAACCATAAAGAGACATGTCACCACGTACGGAAGATAACTTATCCTCAACATCATTAAATTCAGAACCAGGATAAACTCCATTTGAGCCATAAACACTGTGAACTTCATCAAAATTTACTGGGTGAAAATAATCGGCAGAAGTATGAAAGTGTTGTCTTCCTAATTGTGAATGGCAGCCATCATACTCATCGTCCTCATCCTCACTCCTGAAAGAAAACAAGTAAGACTTAAATGCCCATCCGAAATGATCATGCTTCAGTAACAATCACTAGATTCATGGACTGACAAAGGAACATGCTTTGAGAAATCTTTATTAAAACGTTACATTTTTACCGGAAATAAATCAAATTACATCAAACCGTACTTTCACCAGTGTTGTGAAGTTACCATAATAATTAAATCAAATTACATCAAATTTTGTCTAAAGCAGGCGCTCCCGCTGTCGCCGCAGTAGGCGCTTCTTCTTCTTCTTCTTCTTTTGTTGCTGCTGCTTCTGCTTCTGCTTCTGCTTCTTCTTCTTCTTCTTCTTTTTCTAACGGTTTTTTTTTCAGGTGCAGCAAAATCCCTACTCGGAAGTTTTTCTCCTCGGCTAGTATAATATCAGATCCCACTTAAACCGATTTTTCTCTTTATTGTTCTTTGTGCTTGGTAGATTTGTTTGCTTACAGATTATTCAGATTTGTTATTAAAAGAAATCAAATTGTTTTTAGGTATAGAGTTTCTTAAATTGTTAACACTAGCAATGAGTCAATGAGTTCATTTCTCGTATAACTAAAACAGCAGAGAAGATCTTTAAGATGATAGACGACATTGTTGAGGAGGTTGGTAAAGATAATGTTGTCCAAGTAGTGACAGATAATGCTACAAACTACAAAGTTGCCGGAGAAATGCTGATGGCTAAAAGGAAAAAAGTTGTATTAGACACCTTGTGTCGCGCACTGCATTGACTTGATGTTGGAGGATATGGAGAAGAAGATAGTTGTGCATCATGAGACAATTCCAAAGGCGAGGAAAATTACAACTTATATTTATTCTAGAACTAATCTCATATTGATCTTAAAAAAAATTACAAAAGATAAAGATTTGGTGAGCCCAGGAATGACTCATTTTGTCACTGCATACTTAACTCTAGGATGCCTTCATGACAAGAAACTAGCATTGATAAGAATGTTTAATTCAGATAAATGAAAGGGTAGTCGGTTTGCAGCTTTCAGGGATGGAAAATTGATTGATGATGTGATTATGCATAGGGAGTTTCGGAAGAATATTGTTATTTGCTTGAAGGGGGCATATCCATTGATGAAGGTGCTTCGATTGGTTGATTCAGATGAAAAGCCTGTCATGGGATTCATTTATGAGGAAATGGATAGGGCCAAAGAGAAAATTGCACAGGCCTTTGATGGTGTGCATGATATAAGCTCAAGGAAACTTTTTCAGACAGCGAAAAAAAGCATCCTACAGGCTTTAAACTAGATGTATCCAATAGAGAGTATCAAGGTAGGCTATTTGGTATGGCATGATAAAATATCATACAAATACCAAATTAAAGAAAGAATGAATAAGCTACGGAAAACACCAAAAAAGAATCAAAGAAAGGCATTATCACATTTAGAAGGATAATCTTTCATAACATATAAATATGAGAAGTCATATTACCATAAATATGAGATGTGATATTACTATAAATATGAGATGTCATCTTACTAAATATATGAGATGTCATATTACTTGGCATTCTGACTTCTACTGTGTTAATCAAGTAAAGTACATCACACAGAAGTTGTACTTCTAATCATAAAGATAAATAGTTCAGCCAGCTAGCGAAGTATGGTGACGGGTAATTTCAGGTAATATAGGAAGTAACATGGAAATGAACCACGTAGAGTTTATGCATTAAACAGGTGTTGCTACTAAGGGCTATATACATCAAGCAGATAGGCCAAAATCTAAGGTTTAATTTGATTTATTACTTTCTTTAATATTTTCAAACAATCATGAACAATTGTAGGGTGAGGTTTGTCTACATTTCACCCATGTCGTGGGACCCTTCCCCGGACCCTCGTTGCGCGGGGATGCATTGTTCACCGGGCTGCCCTTTTATTCATGATCAATTGCCAACTTATGTCTAATTATTATTACTTTCTGTTTTCAAAAAGTAATTATTCTTTTATGTTGACTATGCACAAAATATGATTTAATCTTTTTTATCATCTTATACTAATATAAGGGAACTCTCGCGTTCTACAGTAACTCTCCCGTCAGTTACATATGTATATATATAAATTCAAAATTACAAAAACAATTCAAAATTACAAATAAATATATATAGTTTAAACAGTAAAATAAATTACAAAAATAATATTTTACAAAAACAATAATATATATACATATAATTATATATATATATATATATATATATATATATATATACACGTATATTTATATTATTTAGATTATAATATACGAGCATCTTCGCACGGGCTACGCCCGTGCTCGATGCTCTCGGGCGGCCTTCGGCCACAACAAGCAGGCGACTATGCGGCCTTCTTCATGATCAATTGCCAACTTATGTCTAATTATTATTACTTTCTGTTTTCAAAAAGTAATTATTCTTTTATGTTGACTATGCACAAAATATGATTTAATCTTTTTTATCATCTTATACTAATATATAAGGGAACTCTCGCGTTCTACAGTAACTCTCCCGTCAGTTACATATGTATATATATAAATTCAAAATTACAAAAACAATTCAAAATTACAAATAAATATATATAGTTTAAACAGTAAAATAAATTACAAAAATAATATTTTACAAAAACAATAATATATATACATATAATTATATATATATTTATATATACGTATATTTATATTATTTAGATTATAATATACGAGCATCTTCGCACGGGCTACGCCCGTGCTCGATGCTCTCGGGCGGCCTTCGGCCACAACAAGCAAGCGACTATGCGGCCGAAGGCCGCCCGGAGCATCAAGCGCGGGCGAAGCCCGTGCGCAGGCGGGCGCGTCTGTTGCGGCCGAATCCCGTGCGCAGGCGGGCGAAGTCCGCCTGTTGCGGTCGAAGGCCGCCCGAGAGCATCGAGCACGGGCGTAGCCCGTGCGAAGATACTCGTATTAAATAAGAACATTAGATTTTAGAAAATGAGCATTGATTGAATTAAAAAGATTGCCACTTTTTTTGCTGTCGGAGAAACAATGGACTCTCTCCCAGGCATAATAAGTCAGTGAAAATCAAGTCTACTTGATGTATTCGATAACAAATATCTTGCAAAAGTATTTAACATCAGTAAATACTCAATTGACTAACTCCCTAATTTGGTAGAGGAAGTTTGCAACGTAGTCAGGGATTCCGAGATAGAGAAGGGGGAAAAGGAAAGAAGAGGAAAAGAAAGGAAGCGGAAAAGGAAAGGAGAGAGGAGGAGAAGAGAAAACCCTTAGGGTTCCATTTGCATCATATTTCCTAGATAATTCAAATGAGAGATGCACATAAGCTTATATAGTGCATAATTCCGAAGTACTCATGGGTAAAAGGTAAATAACTCATGGCCCAAAATATGTGTCAAAATAAAAGACAAGGCTGGAGGGTGAGTTGCGCCCGTGCGCAGTACTGGTGAATGACCGACGTCGAGTTGGGATCCGTGTTCACATCGCCTTGGTTCCGATGTCAACATATGTGTTGTGTGCTCATTTTCTCGTCCCTTGCTCTCTTCCGTCTTCGTAATAATGCCCCCCTCTCAAAAATTTTCCTTATCCTCAATGCATAAACAACGTCCTGAACGCACTGCAACCGAGATAGTGGAGGGGCGTCCGGTCGGGTCGACTCTTCGCCGTGACGCAAGTATGTGGTAAAAGCTACTATCGTTGGTTGCTAAGATGGATGGGGGGTCACTGGCCGTTGGGAAATGGATGCCTCCCCTGCCAACATGAAAGAGAATCCATCTTGAGTAATGTGCATCGTCATGCGGGTCCAATTGAGATACACGTCCCCAAGGGTACAAAACCACGTGACGTTGAGTATGACGTGGAGGCCACCGAGTTCAAAAAGTAGAAATTTGTGCGGAGGGGCAGGGGCTCACAGTCATGTGCAGGTCCGTACAGAGACCCCCAATGATTGTACGACAGTTGTCGCCAAAGTAAATAATGAGAGGAGGTAAAGGAGATGGGCGAATGTTGAGGTGTGTCGCCAGGCGCAGGGAGAGGAAATTGTGGCTGGCCTCGCTATCAATTAGCGTGTCAGTGGAGTGTTAGTCGGGGAACCAGTGAGCGTCATAGTGAGGGGTCCAGAGGTGCCGCCAACCGCAGAGCACAAAAATTCAAAATGATGAAGACATGTAGAGGGACTCGTGGCAGCAGGTGAGTCATCGTCCTTTGGGGATTTGAAATCCCTAAAGGTGATCTCAAAGTCTTCCTCCCCAATGGTGATGCAGAGCTCCTTCAGAGGACAGTCGTGAGTCGAGTTGTTGGGTTGTTTACAATTATGGTAGGCAACTGAGGTGGTGGACGGAAGGTGTTGGAGGGTAGGCAATCGGTGGAGGCGTAGAACTCTGGTGGTTGGCGAGTGTCGATGGAGGTGACATTGAAGACCGCTTCCACCAATCGGGCTAGACTCGCGGCATCAGTAGCCGTTTGGGAGTGTTGGGTGCGAAGGCGGGACCAAATTTGGGAAAGGAACCCCTGCATGAAAACCCAAATAATAATCTGGCGGTAAGCCACAAACGTGTGTCGTTGAGGCAATGAACTCGTCAATTAGTCGTCAAGAAGGCCTAATTGGCGGACACCACACAAACATTCAATTGTTGTCTCCAAATAGCAAACAATGTAGCGGACGATGAGGTCATGTTGGAGTTCCACCCAAGAGAGCAAAGGATTCTTATGGTGCAGCCAACAGATCCAATGGAGGGACAACCCCTCCATGTTGATGAGAGACGAAGCAAATTTTTGCGGCTTTAGAGTCAGGTGAATGTCAAAAAATTGTTCCGCGCGGGCAATCCACCCCACGGAGTCGGTGTAGTTGAAGGAGGGAACGTCGAACGATCGGTGAGCTGGAGGGTAGCTAGCTGGTCGATGGTGGAATGGGATCTCTCGAAAGGGCCGGATGGGCGCCGAAAAACGACGGGGACTCCGCATTGGAGGTCAAGGAGACACTCGCTTGGACAGCAATGAGGACATTAAAGTTAGCTTCCATTCGCAGATTGAAGGCTTGGAGTGAGTAATTAACGCCTCATGAGCAACGAGGTGGCTGGAAATGGTCGAATCAACAGGTGGCGGGGGCAATGGTGCGTTGGAGGGAGCCATGGAACAGAGCTGAGGGGACATGCAAGCGGCAGCGAAGCAGGGCCGGCGCGGTGCAAGAAGACTGGAGCGGCACTATTGAAACCATCAAACGCAAGCAGACGCAATCAGAGAGGGCAGCAGACGTTGGCGGCGAGAGCAGCAAACACAGCCAGCGAGCGGAGGCGTCGCAGAAAGGTCGGGAAGTGAAATCGCAGTTGTATCGCAAGCAGAAACGATGGAGCGGTGCGGGATCAGGGTTTGTTTACAGGAGAAGACGTGATTGGGTGTGGCATAGGCACTGCTGACAGGGGCGGAAGCGGGGCGCTGGACTGTTGTCGGATCAAAACTGAGGTTGTAGTTGGATCGTTTCGGGTGGCGGAAACCACAGCCGAAAGATGGCAGGTTGGACCAAATATTACGTAGTCGAGGATTCCGAGATAGAGAAGGGCGGAAAGGAGATAAGAGTAGAAGGAAAGGAAGAGAATAGGAGAAGAGAAAACCCCTAGGATTCCATTTTCATCATACTTCCAAGATAATTCAAATGAGAGATGCACACAGGCTTATATAGTGCCTAATTACGAAGTGGGTGAGGGCAAACAGTAAATAACTCATGACTCAAATACATGTGAGATAATAAAAAGATAAGGTTGATGAGTGTGCTACCGCATACGCACTGCTGGTGAAAGTTTGTCGTCAAGTTGGGATTCGCGTCCACGCCGTCCTGGTCCTAATGTTGGCATGTGCGTCATGTCCTCGTCTCAAAACAAAGAAATCTTTTTTTGTTTCAGAATTCCAGACCGACACACGCGGAGCCACCGTTTCACCTTACTGACGCATGCGCTTGGTCTCCTCCTCGTCGCCCCACTGCCCTCTTCAGAGCTCATGCTTCCTCCAGTGATCTCCTCTGGGTTCGGTGACACATTTTCGGTTGGTTCTGCTTGCCAACGAAACCCCTAGTCCCGCTCGTCTTCAAATCTCATGTATAGATCCGACGAAACTTTATGTGAGACGCCCCCATCAGCCAATATTGCCATCGTCCGACCACTCAAGGTCTTCCCCGCCATCGTTGGACCTTTATAGCCAAAAATCGACCTCCCAAGAGCATCCAGTTTCCTCTTTGCTTTGTCAAGCTATCTCCAACGAGCCACCACAAGTATCGATCTTCGGTTCATCCATCACCAGATCCAATTACTGTTTTGTTGTGGATCCTCCAAATGTTTGTAATGCACGTATGATATACTTCGAGACTTATATCCTTGCTCATTTCATGTTAGTAGTATGATTTGTTTTTATTTACTTGATTTTAAACATCATAGGATCGCCTGCTTCAATTAACACAGAACATATTTGTCGTCAATTTGAAATATTTTCGCAATTTGATTATTTACTTTCTTGGTTGTGGTGCGTTGATCATGTTCATTATGTGCTTGTTTTTTAGCTCATATGTGTGTTTGTGAGAACTAGATCAGATAATGCAAGCTATTATTCGTGAAATCTTTTTTGCGCCACACAATTTAAAATCATCACAACTTCTATTATTTAAATATCAAAGCCTTAGTTTTGGATTGCCTCACCATTACTCCCAAGTCCCACCATTCCATGTATTTCTCACGAAGATTGCTACTACTAATGTTCTCAGCTAGGAGAGGCATTTAATGGATATGTTTAGGACGGAGGAGTGAGTTCATCAATTATAGAGTGATTTACAAAATGTCAATTGCAGCAGCATTCAAGCCTTTATCTCACTATAGTGTGGTCGGCTATATGATCCTTTGTCGTCATTGTGCCCTATCTTTTGTCATAATCTCACTAATGCCTAAGTACATCATGTCTTTCTTTACAATTTTATTCCAAGTCTAAATTCGACTACTCCCTCGTTTAACATGCCTAGTGACTAGACTCTCACAACGCCTAACAGGTGCCTCTAATGGTCGCCTTTGTACGGGTCCAAACCATCTTAGACGAGCTTCTCGCATCTTCTCTGCAATTGGTGCTACTCTTACTTTAAACTTCGCTGAAAAAACAAAGTAAGATTTTAAAATACTCTATTCACCACAACTTCTATTATTTAAATATCAAAGCCTTAGTTTTGGATTGCCTCACCATTACTCCCAAGTCCCACCATTCCATGTATTTCTCACGAAGATTGCTACTACTAATGTTCTCAGCTAGGAGAGGCATTTAATGGATATGTTTAGGACGGAGGAGTGAGTTCATCAATTATAGAGTGATTTACAAAATGTCAATTGCAGCAGCATTCAAGCCTTTATCTCACTATAGTGTGGTCGGCTATATGATCCTTTGTCGTCATTGTGCCCTATCTTTTGTCATAATCTCACTAATGCCTAAGTACATCATGTCTTTCTTTACAATTTTATTCCAAGTCTTAATTCGACTACTCCCTCGTTTAACATGCCTAGTGACTAGACTCTCACAACGCCTAACAGGTGCCTCTAATGGTCGCCTTTGTACGGGTCCAAACCATCTTAGACGAGCTTCTCGCATCTTCTCTGCAATTGGTGCTACTCTTACTTTAAACTTCGCTGAAAAAACAAAGTAAGATTTTAAAATACTCTATTCACCCCCCCCCCTCCCACCCTCTAGAGTTAGTTAGATCTATCCCACACTTTCAATTGGTATTAGAGGCAGGTTCTTTGGTTTCACAGCCTAACACCTAAACCAAAAGATCTTTGATAGATCTTATCTACTCTAGTTGTCTTTTATATCATGGCATAAATTAAAGAGTATTCAAACACCAGACCTCTAGTGTGCAATCTTAATAAGTTTGCACTTTTGAAGGCAAGGATTAGGCTTTATATGAATTTCATTGATGAAAACATATATAATTCCATTTTGACAGGTCCCCCACTACCAGTGGCAACAAGTATCAGTGCAGTGCCACCACCTGAGTGGACTGAAGCACAAAAGAAGGTCAAAATTGCTGATGTTTTGTCGTCATTGTGCCCTATCTTCTGTCATAATCTCACTAATGCCTAAGTACATCATGTCTTTCCTTACAATTTCATTCCAAGTCTTAATTCGACTACTCCTCCCTCGTTTAACATGCCTAGTGACTAGACTCTCACAACGCCTAACAGGTGCCTCTAATGGTCTCCTTTGTACGGGTCCAAACCATCTTAGACGAGCTTCACGCATCTTCTCTGCAATTGGTGCTACTCTTGTCTTATCCCTGATACTTTCATTCCGAATTTTATTCAATCTCGTGTGTCCCCATATCCACCTAAGCATTCTTATCTCCGCAACTCTCATTTTTTGTTCATGTACACAATTCACTGCCCAACACTCAGAACCATAGAGCATCGCGGGTCTAATTGCGGTCTAATTGCGGTCTAATTGCGGTATGGTAAAACTTGCCCTTAAGTTTTAATGGTACTTTACGATCACATAAGATCACTGACGCACCTCTCCACTTCAACCAACCCGCTTGGATTCTATGTGTCACATCTTTATCAATACCTCCGTCTTTTTGAACTATCGATCTAAGATATTTAAAACACTCGCTACGGGAAATATCGTGATCACCCAACTTAATAACGAAGTCATTTGTCCTTCTTGTACTGCTAAATTTAAGCTCAATATACTATGTTTTGCCCTGCTCAACCTAAAACCCTTCTTTTCTAAAGTATCTCGCCAAGATTAAAGTTTTGCGTTTACACTCTCGTGCGTCTCATCAACCAAAATGATATCATCTGTCAACAATATACACCAAGGTATTGCTTGTTGGATATGTCTGGTGAGCTCATCTAAGATAAGGGTAAAGAGATAAGTGCTTAAAGCTGAACCTTGATGTAAGCCAACAGTGATAGGTAATTTACAAAATGTCAATTACCTTGTAAAAATACATGTAATCACAGAGGATAAATAATTCAGAACTTAATTTCTTAGTTCCATGTTCTAAATCCTAACTCATTTACGCACTCTTATAATCACTTAGTGTTTGGAAGAAGAAATATTAAAATCCTAAAGATTAGAGGCAGTGTTGTAGATGTCGGCCGACATGTCCGACGTGTCGGTCTACATAAAGATTTTGGGGATAAAACATTACGACATTGATATTTTAAACTATAATGTCGTATTTGAAAATATCACCTGATATATCCATTTAACCCGATATATCGGGCGATATTTTGCGACCGATATAACGTCGAGAGTACTAAAAATATTTTTTTCATTTTTTGAAGAGACCAAACACCGTTTAAGGTGTTGTCGTATGACCCTGAGGTCACGGGTTCGAGTACTGGAAGCAGCCTCTTGCAAAAATGCACTGTGAGATTTGCCTACATTTCACCCTTGTGGTGGGATCCTTCCCCGGTCCCTCGTTGCGCGGGGATGCTTTGTGCACTGGGATTTTCCTTCTGAAGGGACCAAAGAGAAATATTTTATTTTGTGTTTCATTTTGTGCATCCCCCTAAGTCTAGTGTGGACTATTTTTCATCTCGCTCTCATTTAGTGATCTTTATCTCGTTTATTACAGTTGACTGCTCTTTTTGTGTAATTTATAAACATACATTATGCGTATATATGTTTATTGTGTAATTTATAAACATACATTATGTATACAATTATACATATTTACAAAAACAGTGTATATATATGAATAAATGTATTTAAATATTAAAATCCGACATTGTAAAATATCTTCAATATATCCCCCGCAATCAGACATCCGACATTTCAAACTCAAACCGACATGAACCCAACATCCGACATCTACAACCTTGGTTAGAGGAAGGGCCTCCATGAAAACAAGAAACATATCATTATTTTTATCTTCCTTACAGTCTCTACATTTTGATTGATCTTTTCATTGATAGTCTTATGACCTTTAGCATGTATCTTTTTTTTGATATGGTATCTGTTATAAAAGCTCATTTAGTCTATGCTCATTATGTATTTTTATTGTTACTCTCTCCTCTTTAGTCCCACATCATGTATAAGACTTTCCTCTCTCTTTCTCTCATCTATATATTTGTACTCATTCTTTGTATTTTACACAAGTGAACATATATACAAGGTTGGTTTTTTCTTTCTCTACATGGTATCAGAGGCACCGATTCTCCTTGGACGGATTCCCTCTTCTTAACCGCATATCCCGCGTGGTCCTCTTCCTGCATGCGGCCTGCTGCGGACTGCTCTTCTGTCCGCTGCCCGCTCGGTCTCCTGCGGCCTGCCTCCCTGTCCGCTCTGCTTCTCTTCTTCCGCTTCCTCTTCTTCTCCGTGGTTCCACCCCTCCCCTCAGGCATCTTATAGCCTCCCCCCCCTCTATCACGTCGGGTCCACTTCTCCCTATATCTAGTCCAGACCGCGCTCTCTTGCCGCGGCCTGCTCCAGCTCGTTGTGGCCTGTTTCTACTCGCCCCCCTTCTGCTTCTCTTGCGGCCTGCTCCTCTGGCGGCATGCACCTCTCGCGACCTGCACCTCTCGCGGCCTGCACCTCTCGCGGCCTGCACCTCTTGCGGTCTGCTTCTCTCGCGGCCTGCGTCTCTCGCAGCCTGCTTCTCTCGCGACCTTTTACTCGTCGCGGACAGTTCCTGGTTGCTGTGATCTGTTCTCTCTCTATACGCTTGAGTCTTCTTTACTCGCGGTTTCTTCTCTCTGCCCGCTGCTGGCCTCCTGTTTCTCTGACCGCTGCTATGCTCCGCCAGACCGTGCGGACTGTTGCATTCCCGCATTTAGGTCGCGGTCTTCTCCTCTTTCCTATCCGCACGGCTTGTCTTTGTCCGCTGCTGCCTTCTCTTCCTACCGGCCTCCGCCTTTGGTCGCGGCCTCCTCCTGCCGCTGGTGTCTTCACATCGTGACGGAGCGGTCTCAGCTCTAGTCGCGCGGTCTCCTTTGTTGCTGGTCTGTTCTCCTAGCCACTACTCTTCTTCATGGCCACTTCTGCTGATTCTATCGGAACGGCGGTTCCTCCTGCTGACCGCCCGGCCTCTCTCCCGGAAGTGCGAGATGAGCTCTGTATTACTACTATCTCTCTGACCGGCAAGAAGAATTTTGTGGAATGTGCGCACTCTGTTCGCCGTGTCCTGCAATCCAAGGGGTTTCTTCATCACTTGACCCAGGACATTACCGGTACTCCTACTGGCGATTGGTTACGCAATGATGGTCGTGTGTAGACATGGATCCTTAATTCTCTTGATGGCGAGTCTTATCGCCTGGCCATGTACCATGAGACGGCCAAGGGCATGTGGGACGAGCTTCATACCCTTTACTCCGGCAAGGATAGTCTCCACCATCTGTATGACATTATCACTGCTCTTCAGGCCCTTGATAGCGGTGGCGCGACCGATCTGACCTCCTTTGTTGCTCAGGCTCGGTCCCTGGTCGAGGCTTGGATCCAACATCAGCCTCCTACTATGGATCTTGCTGCCCAACGTGCCCAAAAGGAAGTTGTGAGTATAGCCATGATGATGGCTCGGGTACCCCATCACCTTCACAGTGTACGGGCTCGCATCCTCTCCTCTACTGTTACCCCGTCCTTCTCAGATGTGTGCTCGATGCTTCTCAAAGTATCCCCGCCTCCGGATGTGTCTGGGCCTCCTTCTCCGGCCCTTGTTCAGCAGGCCCCTGCTCCTTTATTGCCTCTTCCATCTTCAGCTCGTGGAGGCCGCTTTGATTCTCGGGGACGTGGTCGGGGTGGACGGCCTCGGCCTAAGTGCTCGTTATGCGGCAAAGACGGGCATCTTGAAGCCACGTGCTATCGCAAGCATGGTCGCCCTCCTCGTCCGCAGGCATCTGTTGCTGCCACTGACCCCTCTCCCACTCGTACTGACCTCGACGAGATTCGCCTTCAGCTCCAGCATCTTCATGGACTGCTCAGCCGCCCGCCTGCCTCGGTTGCCTCTGCTGCCTCCATCTCTAATGAAGGTATCGCATGCCTCTCCTCTGGCCCGCGATGGATCCTCGATTCTGGTGTCACTCATCACATCACCTCTGTTCGGCAGCCTCAGTACTTGTCTTCACCTCACCCGAAGTACATTACTGTGGCCAATGAGGCATCTGTCCCTGTCTCTGGATGTGTTGATATTCCTCTCGCCTCTTCTCTTCTCCTGCGCTCGGCTCTTCACGTTCCGGGCTCTCCTCTCAATTTACTTTCTGTTGGTCGTCTTACTACTGATTCAAATTGCTCAGTGACTTTTACTTCCTCTTCTTTTCTGATACAGGATCAGCAGACGCGGACTATCATTGGTAGGGGGCGACTGCAGAACGGGCTCTACCTTCTTGATGACTCTCCTACTCTCCTCGCATCTATCTCCTCTTCGGATTGGCATCGACGTCTTGGTCATGCTCCTCTCCCAGTCCTCCAGAAGGCTCTCCTGGATGTATCTCTTCCTGCGTTTCAGTGTGAAACATGTATTTTTGGCAAACATCCACGTTTATCTTTTCCTTCTCATTGTACTCGGAGCTCTGCTCCTTTTGTTTTGGTACACTCCGATATATAGGCTCCGTACAAAATTACTAGTATTTCTGGCTACCGTTATTTTGTTACATTTATTGATGATTACTCTCGCATGACATGGTTGTATCTCCTACGCGATCGTTCTGAGCTTCCCCGAGTCTTCAGGGCCTTCATTCTTAAGACTCGCACTCAATTCTATGCGCTCATTCGAACTATTCGTACTGACAATGCGCGCGAGTACACTGGTCATGACTTCGTGACCCTCTGCTCTGAGTTCGGCATTCTTCACCAAACATCGTGTGTGTATACTCCATAACAGAATTGTGTCGCCGAGCGCAAGAATCGTCACCTTCTTGATGTAGCTCGCTCCCTTATGCTTCAAATGCAAGTTCCCAAACCGTACTGGAACTTTGCGCTCTCCACGGCCTGTTTTCTTATCAATCGTCTATCATCTTTTGTCCTCCAGAATGCTACTCCTTTCGGCCTCCTATTTCCCTCCACTCCGTCTTTTCCTGTTACTCCCCG
The DNA here is from genome assembly GCA_039583875.1 of Platanthera guangdongensis. Classification (NCBI taxonomy): domain Eukaryota; kingdom Viridiplantae; phylum Streptophyta; class Magnoliopsida; order Asparagales; family Orchidaceae; genus Platanthera; species Platanthera guangdongensis. Next base: position 15,682,984 of record CM077158.1, on the reverse strand, counting down.
AACTTTTGGGTGTACTTGCTACGTTCACCACCTCGGTCCCTCTACAGACAAGTTGGATCCCCGTGCAGCCAAAAAATCTTTGTAGGCTACTCGCGCACTCAAAAGGGTTATGTGTGTTATTCGCCTACTACCCCCAAGGTGACTGTCTCTGCGGACGTTACTTTCCGAGAAGATCTTCCCTTCTTTTCTGCTCTGGATATCGCTCCTGGTCCAGAGCCCGTCGTTCGTCCTATCATCTCTGCTCCCCGGTCCTCATCATCTCCTCCTCCTGCACAGCCTCCGGTCCGTCCACATCCACATGTTATCCGGGTTTATTCTCGTCGCTCTCCTCATCCCGTTGCCCCCCTGCCGTCGGCTTCGACCTCTGATGCTCCACTACCTGCTGCTCCGGCTCCCGTATCCACCGCTCATCCGATGGCGAATTATGTCTCTCTACATCGCCTTTCACCGCCACTTCTTCACTTTGCCACATCATTATCCTATGTTTCTGTCTCTAACTCTGTGCAGGAGGCGCTTCAACATCCAGGCTGGCGGGATGCCATGGACGAAGAAATGACGGCTCTTTGGGCCAACCAGACCTGGGTCCTTGTCCCTTTACCTCCCGGTCAGCACCATGTTGGGTGTAAATGGGTTTTCGTCATCAAACATGCTCCGGATGGCACTATTGCCCGACTGAAGGCCCGACTTGTGGCCCGTGGCTTCACTCAGCAGGAGGGTCTTGATTATGAGGAAACCTTCTCTCCGGTGGCTAAGCTCAACACTGTTCGGGTTCTTCTCTTCGTGGTTGTGCACCGCCACTGGCCCCTTCATCAGCACGATATCAAGAATGCTTTTTTAAATGGAGATCTTCAGGAAACCGTCTACATGCGCCAACCGCCCGGGTTTGAGACCACGGGGGAGTCTCGTGTGTGTCTTTTAAAGAAATCCATCTATGGTCTCAAACAGTCCCCTCGGGCGTGGTTTGACAAGTTCAGCAAGGTGGTTCGGGACATGGGTTTCACTCGGAGTTCTGCAGACTTCTCCCTATTCACCCGACACCGGGCAACTGAAACAGTCCTTCTGTTGGTTTATGTTGATGACATCCTACTTACTGGGGATGACTCAAAGGGGATTCTAGAGGTCAAACAGCATCTGAGCACCGTGTTTCAGACCAAAGACCTGGGGCATCTTCGCTACTTTCTCGGTCTTGAGATCGCACGACGGTCGAACGGGCTTGTCCTCTCCCAACGGAAGTATTGTCTCGATTGTTGAAACCAGAAACCTGGTCTCTCGTGGAGTTCGGGGTCCCAAAAGAGGGGTGACCTCACACCTACTACACTCGGAGGAACGTCACGGACCGAAGGCTTGGGAAACTAGGAACAGACCCTCGGCTCTAGCGCGGAGGTCCCACCTCACACCCGGAAGGCAACCTGAGCACTTCCCCTCCCTAGCCAATGCTCGAGCTAGGGTGCCTTGAAGAGCTCTCTCAACTCTACCAAGAAGAAGCTAAGGGAGGAGAAAACTAAGAAAAGGCCCTCCTCCAAGGCACCCAAGGGGGTCTATTTATAGTTTTCCAAAAGTCCTGGGCCAGAAATGACCAAAATACCCCTACGGCCAAAAGGCCTCGGGCCAATAGGAAACCGCCACGCCGGGGGGTAAAGGGGTAACTCCCCCCGAGGGCAAGAAGGCTGGGCGAGCTGGGCGGCCTGCGAGCTGGGCGGCCTGCGAGCTGGGCGGCCTACGAGCTGGGCGGCCTGCGAGCTGGCCTACTTAGCGAGACGGCGGTCTGGCGAGACGGGGCACGGCGAGCTGCGGCCTGGCGAGCTGGGCGGCCTGCGAGCTGGGGCGGACTGCGAGCTGGCCTACTTGGCGAGACGGCGGCCTGGGCGAGGCGGCGGTCTGGCGAGACGGGGCAAGGCGAGCTGCGGCCTGGCGAGCTGGGCGGCCTGCGAGCTGGGCGGCCTGCGAGCTGGGGCGGACTGCGAGCTGGCCTACTTGGCGAGACGGCGGCCTGGGCAAGGCGGCGGTCTGGCGAGACGGGGCAAGGCGAGCTGCGGCCTGGCGAGCTGGGCGGCCTGCGAGCTGGGCGGCCTGCGAGCTGGGCGGCCTGCGAGCTGGGGCGGCCTGGGCGGCTTGCGGCCTGGCTGAGGCGGCCTGGCTGAGGCGGCCTGGGCGGCTTGCGGCATGGCTGAGGTGGCCTGGGCGGCTTGCGGCCTGGCTGAGGCGCCCTGGGCGGCTTGCGGCCTGGCTGAGGCGGCCTGGGCGGCTTGCGGCCTGGCTGAGGCGGCCTGGGCGGCTTGCCAAAAGCGCCTTGGGGGGAGAAATATTTTCTCCCCCTACTAGTATGTTCTACATGTTCACCCAAAATTGGCCACTAGGAGTGCAAAACTCCCAAAAACCTTAAAAACGGGTTTGCCTTGTTTGGGGCCCACTTTTCGCGAATACGGGGTTGTACACAATCTCCGCTCTTTTCGAGGTTGGCACAAGCTCGGAAAGAAACATCCAACTCGACGTATTCGCGGAGGGTAACTTCCCCTCGGGGTCAACCTGCCATGTCAGCTATTGGAGCCTGGGTGGCGAGACCTCCTTTGGGTGAAAACACTTAGCCTCCCCGAGGGGTCAACCTGTCAAGCCAGCTAATGGGAGCCTGGGTGACGAGACGACCTCGGGGTGCAAACACTTACTCTCCACGAGAGGTACCACCGGCCCTGCCGGCTAGTGGGAGCCTGGCAGCGGGACCACCTCGGAGAAAAGGGACTTACTCTCCACGAGAGGTACCACCGACCCAGCCAGCTAGTGGGAGCCTGGCAGCGGGACCATCTCGAAGCAAAGGGGCTTGGGCTACCACGAGAGATCAACCTACCCAGCCAGCTAGTGGGAGCCTGGCGGCGGAATCGTCATCGGAGCAAAGGACTTGGGCTACCACGAGAGATCAACCTACCCAGCCAGCTAGTGGGAGCCTGGCGGCGGAATCGTCATCGGAGCAAAGGACTTACTCTCCACGAGAGGTACCACCGACCCTGCCGGCTAGTGGGAGCCTGGCAGCGGGACCACCTCGGAGAAAAGGGACTTACTCTCCACGAGAGGTACCACCGACCCTGCCAGCTAGTGGGAGCCTGGCAGCGGGACCATCTCGGAGCAAAGGGGCTTGGGCTACCACGAGAGATCAACCTACCCAGCCAGCTAGTGGGAGCCTGGCGGCGGAATCGTCATCGGAGCAAAGGACTTGGGCTACCACGAGAGATCAACCTACCCAGCCAGCTAGTGGGAGCCTGGCGGCGGAATCGTCATCGGAGCAAAGGACTTGGGCTACCACGAGAGATCAACCTACCTAGCCAGCTAGTGGGAGCCTGGCGGCGGAATCGTCATCGGAGCAAAGGACTTGGGCTACCACGAGAGATCAACCTACCCAGCCAGCTAGTGGGAGCCTGGCGGCGGAATCGTCATCGGAGCAAAGGACTTGGGCTACCACGAGAGATCAACCTACCCAGCCAGCTAGTGGGAGCCTGGCGGCGGAATCGTCATCGGAGCAAAGGACTTGGGCTACCACGAGAGATCAACCTACCCAGCCAGCTAGTGGGAGCCTGGCGGCGGAATCGTCATCGGAGCAAAGGACTTGGGCTACCACGAGAGATCAACCTACCCAGCCAGCTAGTGGGAGCCTGGCGGCGGAATCGTCATCGGAGCAAAGGACTTGGGCTACCACGAGAGATCAACCTACCCAGCCAGCTAGTGGGAGCCTGGCGGCGGAATCGTCATCGGAGCAAAGGACTTGGGCTACCACGAGAGATCAACCTACCCAGCCAGCTAGTGGGAGCCTGGCGGCGGAATCGTCATCGGAGAAAAGGACATGGGCTATCACGAGAGATCAACCTACCCAGCCAGCTAGTGGGAGCCTGGCGGCGGAATCGTCATCGGAGCAAAGGACTTGGGCTACCACGAGAGATCAACTTACCCAGCCAGCTAGTGGGAGCCTGGCGACGGAATCGTCATCGGAGCAAAGGACTTGGGCTACCACGAGAGATCAACCTACCCAGCCAGCTAGTGGGAGCCTGGCGGCGGAATCGTCATCGGAGCAAAGGACTTGGGCTACCACGAGAGATCAACCTACCCAGCCAGCTAGTGGGAGCCTGGCGGCGGAATCGTCATCGGAGCAAAGGACTTGAGCTACACAATCAAACCTTGCCAAATCCTACATCCTCAAACGGGGAAAATAGATGGGTTACATGATTCCCCCGACTCAGTTGGTCGGGGGTTAGACTCATTACAAGGTAAGATACATACAGGATCCTGCCGGGCGAGGCTTCCTCAGGGGGTCTGGGCCCGGTGGTCCTCATCCGCTTCCTGCTCGCCGGACACTTCCATCCTGCTCAGGCTCTCCATGATCCTCTCCATCTCCTCCGCCCTCGCCAACCAAGAGATGGTGTTGACGGCCGTGACGTAGCACTGCCTTGCCATCCTGGAGTCTCCCTTGACTCTGACCTGGATCCCTCCTGAGCTGAACTTGAGGCATTGGTGGAAGGAAGATGGCACGCAACGAAAGGCGCTGATGAGGGGCCTTCCGAAGATGGCGTTGTAGCTGCTTGGAGCGTCAACAATAACGAACCGGCAGTTCCTTGAGACTCCTCCCAATTTTACTTGGAGTCCAACTTCACCCTCCACCTCCTTCCTCTCCCCTGAAAATCCGAACAGGGGTCCGTCCGAGGCCAACACCCTCCTTGGCTCCACCTTCATCTCCTCGAACGCCTTCTTGAAAACGACGTTGACGGAGCTTCCGTTGTCAACCAGGATCCGGGAGACGGTGTAGCCTTCGATGGCTGTCTGGATGACCAGCGCATCACAGAACGGATCCTCATGATCCGGCAGGTCCTTCACCGAGAAGGTGATCTTTTCTTCTGGGGGCGGGGTCTGGGAGGTTGAGGCAACGCTCCTTCGGTACATGACATGGAGGCTTGCCTTCCGAGTGGCCTCAACCCCCACTCCACCGTGGATCACTCCTATACCACCTCGGGTTCCCACGTCGACCCGGTCCTCGCATATATCATCACCCCCTTCTCCGGGTAGAACCTCTTCTACCCGCACCGGCAGCTGCGGCTGCGCAGGGCCTCTCGCGCCCCTCACTTCCAAGAACTCGGGGCAGGTAGTCGTGGCATGCCCCTCCACCTGGTGGAAGTCACAGTACAGCAGCGCTCTTTCTCCCCTCTTTCGGCGGGCCGAGCGTTCTCTCCTGTTACCTCTTCCCCCTCCTATCGCCAAGGCTTGCTGCGGCGGGGGTAAGAGCTGCTTTGGGGCTTGCCTCTGGAAGTTATACCTCCCTTGGCCCCCATGAAAGTTTCCCCCTCCTTGGATGAGAGCTCTTCCTGGACCTTGGGCAGGTCCTCCCTGCTGCCTCCAGCCTGGTTCCGGACCCTCCTGTCCTTGGAACCCCTGAGCTCTCTGCTCCTCTCTCCTTCTTCCTTCCTGATGCCTTGAGCCACCCTGCTCCTTTGACTCCACCTCCGTCAACTTTTCCAACCTCTTGACAAATGTCGGGTTGGCTGCCTCCATGGCAATCTCCTCTGCCGCCCTTTCCATCAGCTTCTCGAAGGAAAGGGGGGCCTTCCGGGTCAAGCTCATCTTGAAGAAGCCCTCCTTTAGCCCAACGGTGAAGGCCATCTGGAGAGCATACCCTGGCATCTCCTGTACCTCCAAGATCTCCTCTTGGAACCTGTCTACGTAGCGGGCCAGCGACTCCTCGGCCCCCTGCCTTATCAAGAAGATGGACTCAGGACTCCTCTTCCGCTTCTTGGAGGTGGAGAAGCGGAGCTGGAAGCTTCGGCTCAAGTCCTCGAACCCATAGATCGACCTCGGAGGGAGTTGATGGAACCAGTCCCTTGCCTTCTCCTTCAGCGTGATCGCAAAGAGGCGACACTTGAAGGCATCCGTCATCGGCCTGATGGAGACCGCATCCTCGAACCACTGTAGATGCTGGACGGGGTCATCCTTCCCCGTATAGTAAGCCATGTCCGGCTCTCTAAACCCCTCGGGAACGGGAGCTGAGATGATCAGCTCGCTGAAGGGTGACCCCTTAAGGGGTGGTCTCGCCACCTCCACTCGCGCGACCTGCTCGCCTGGGAGGTTGGCACTTGCTGGGCTGGAGAACAGCTCCCGGCCGGTGAGGTCTCGCTCGACCCCATCTCTCATTCTCTCCTTCCCTGGTCTTCTTCCCGGTGCACTTCCTTCTCCCCCCCCCTGCGGTCATCTCGCCTAGACCCCTGGGAGTCGACTCGTCGAGGGGGGGAGCTAGCTCTTGGGGGGTCGGGGTGGAGCTGCCACCCTGAGGAGCAATGCTTCGCAGCATCTCCATGATGCCCTGGATGGAGGTCATGAACTCTTGCCTCCCCACAAAGGGTCCCGAGCTAGGGAGCTCGCCGAGATCATCACTACCTCCCTCACCTTCAGTCATGACTCTCTCCCGAGATCTTCTGTGCTGGTCACTCTCCACGCTCACCGCACCAAAATGTTGAAACCAGAAACCTGGTCTCTCGTGGAGTTCGGGGTCCCAAAAGAGGGGTGACCTCACACCTACTACACTCGGAGGAACGTCACGGACCGAAGGCTTGGGAAACTAGGAACAGACCCTCGGCTCTAGCGCGGAGGTCTCACCTCACACCCGGAAGGCTACCTGAGCACTTCCCCTCCCTAGCCAATGCTCGAGCTAGGGTGCCTTGAAGAGCTCTCTCAACTCTACCAAGAAGAAGCTAAGGGAGGAGAAAACTAAGAAAAGGGCCTCCTCCAAGGCACCCAAGGGGGTCTATTTATAGTTTTCCAAAAGTCCTGGGCCAGAAATGACCAAAATACCCCTACGGCCAAAAGGCCTCGGGCCAATAGGAAACCGCCACGCCGGGGGTAAAGGGGTAACTCCCCCCGAGGGCAAGAAGGCTGGGCGAGCTGGGCGGCCTGCGAGTTGGGCGGCCTGCGAGCTGGGCGGCCTACGAGCTGGGCGGCCTGCGAGCTGGCCTACTTAGCGGGACGGCGGTCTGGCGAGACGGGGCAAGGCGAGCTGCGGCCTGGCGAGCTGGGCGGCCTGCGAGCTGGGCGGACTGCGAGCTGGCCTACTTGGCGAGACGGCGGCCTGGGCGAGGCGGCGGTCTGGCGAGACGGGGCAAGGCGAGCTGCGGCCTGGCGAGCTGGGCGGCCTGCGAGCTGGGCGGCCTGCGAGCTGGGGCGGACTGCGAGCTGGCCTACTTGGCGAGACGGCGGCCTGGGCGAGGCGGCGGTCTGGCGAGACGGGGCAAGGCGAGCTGCGGCCTGGCGAGCTGGGCGGCCTGCGAGCTGGGGGGCCTGCGAGCTGGGGCGGCCTGGGCGGCTTGCGGCCTGGCTGAGGCGGCCTGGGCGGCTTGCGGCCTGGCTGAGGCAGCCTGGGCGGCTTGCGGCCTGGCTGAGGCGGCCTGGCTGAGGCGGCCTGGGCGGCTTGCGGCCTGGCTGAGGCGCCCTGGGCGGCTTGCGGCCTGGCTGAGGCGGCCTGGGCGGCTTGCGGCCTGGCTGAGGCGGCCTGGGCGGCTTGCCAAAAGCGCCTTGGGGGAGAAATATTTTCTCCCCCTACTAGTATGCTCTACATGTTCACCCAAAATTGGCCCCTAGGAGTGCAAAACTCCCAAAAAGCTTAAAAACGGGTTTGCCTTGTTTGGGGCCCACTCTTCGCGAATACGGGGTTGTACATCGATCTTCTCAAAGACGCTGGCCAGTCTGGTTGCAAGCCAGCTAATACCCCGATGGAGGCAAATCACAAACTATGTGTTCATGCCTCTGATGATGATTTGCTTCTCCAGAACACGGAATATTATCGACGCCTTGTGGGAAAGTTGATCTACCTAACGGTCACGAGGCCTGATATATCGTTTGCAGTTGGGGTTGTCAGTCGGTTCATGCATGCCACCCGGGTTTCTCATCTCCAGACGGTTGAACGGATTCTCTGATACCTTAAGGCAGCTCCGGGTCAAGGGCTTGTTTAGAAAACCTCCAACTCGGCTCCAGCATTGGTCGCTTATTCTGATGCCGATTATGCCGGTTCCCTGGACGATCGGAGGGTAACCAGTGGGTTTTGTACTTATTTTGGTGGTCATCTCATTACATGGAAAAGTAAGAAACAAGTCGTGGTCGCTCGATCCTCCGCAAAAGCTGAATACCGATCGATGGCATCGGTTGTCTCAGAACTCACATGACTTGAAAGTCTCCTTACTGACCTGGGAGTAAAACTTCCTTCATCTGCTGTTCTACTTTGTGATAGTCAAGCCGTCATACACATAGCAAAGAATCCGTGTTTCACAAGCGCATAAAATATAGCGAGGTCGAATGTAACTTTATTCGAGAGAAAGTTCAATTGAAGAAACTTGAATTAAAGCATGTTTAGGGCACTGATCAAGTTGTTGATATTCTCACAAAGGCTTTATCAAGTACCTTGTTTTACCAGCGTTTGTCCAAGCTGGGTGCATATGACCTATATGCTCCAGCTTGCGGGGGAGTGTTAGAAAAGTCCATTTAGTCTAGGCCCATTATGTATTTTTATTGTTATTCTCTCTCCTCTTTAGTCCCACATCATGTATAGGACATTCCTCTCTCTTTCTCTCATCTATATATTTGTACTCATTCTTTGTATTTTACACACGTGAACATATATACAAGGTTGGCTTTTTCCTTCTCTACAGTATCTACCCACATTAAATGACAAAAAATAGGGCACAATGGCGACAAATGGCGACAAAGGATTCATATAGCCAACCCCGCTATAGTGGGATGAAGGCATGAGTGTTGTTGTATCTACCCACATTAAAATGTTTTGTTCAATCATGATAACCTATATTATTTGCAATACTTTTTGCAACCTTTTCTGGTAAAACAAATCCATAGGCATCACACTGTGTAGTTTCAAGCATTCTATTAAACATCTTAAGTAGATTAATTCACAAGCTCCTTGAACAAATTATATAAATTTGGTTGCTGCTCTTACTATCCAACTTTGAGTCGAGATTTCAAGCATCAGAATACCATGCTTACATGTGGGACATGTTACTTGATTTCCTCATAAACAATTAGCCTTTTAAGGAAGCATTCCACAGACTATGCTGTGCCCACATGTCCGGATATTAAACTACTATAGCATTGGAACTTCCGTTATCTCTAACTAGTTTCTAGACGAACTGAACACGGTGTTGTTCTTCATGCAGAAACATCTTCAATGAACCCCTTTCTTAGACATTAACTTTGCAGTCTTCTTCCGCAAATCAAGGTCCCATGAATAGCACACTGCTGTCTAGTCAATTTGTAACCATTACTAGTGATGTTCAAGCCTATTGGAAGCCCCAGTTGTACGGGCCTTTGGCCCATCCTACTCATGCATGTGTTAAACTTACAACTCGGTCATGTTCTTGTAACCCTATCTGATTGAGCCTAATCGAACTCTACTACATGTACATGCTTAATTCATCATTATGTGACAAGTCTTCCTGCCACATCACTGACTGGACTGAGCAATAAAATTGAACTTCCGCTGGGTAAAGGTTTAAAGAGTGAATTCCCCGTCAAAATTACAACAATATAAAGTTGGAAAAAATATTTTGGGTCAATTTTGAGCACACTAAGAAAATTTAAATTGAGTTGGAGATCTAACAAGCTTATTGGAATCCACAGTTGTACGGGCCATTGGGATTTTGTTATGGGCCTACTCGAGATTGTCGAAAGAGTGGCCGGACGTAGAGATGACGGTGATGGAGATAGTACGGAGCCTTAACTGCGGCTTCTTAAGCAGGGTGCGCTAAAAATAGAGATCTTGCAAGATATTATTCAAAGAAGGAAAATAAACTTCTCAATGTTCACTAATACAAGACACCTAGTTTCTTTAAATAGGACATTTAATAGACTTTTAATGAAACTAAATGACAGACTTGGACATGCGACTAAACAGGACACCACATCAAGACGCGACATAAATAACGACATCATATAAGGACGCGACTTTAAGACGGAATAAATGCATATCAAGAAATAAATGCATAATAATAATAAATAATATCATAATAATGCCCATAACATCACTCCCACCTTGCAAAAAGAGCTTGACCTCAAGCACGAGGGAGATAAATGGTGTCTGCTTTATCCGACATCATCATCATCAGAGTCATAAACGTGCAGATAGAAGAGTCGCTTGCACCGGTGGCCACGAATGTGTGGCTTACTGGCTTGTCGCAATTATAACATAAGCCTTGCGTGCGCAGTGCGCCGTTCAATCATATCGGCCTAAGATAGTATGCAGACTGGTGGGGTCAGATGATCCTCAGTGCAGCCTTGCGGAGTGTCGGAATCGGTGGGCGAGTAAGCCTTCAGCGTCAACTGGAAGCGACAGTCGCATAGCGTGGTCAGATTCATGGCAGTCACCAAGTCTGAAGAGTCCTTAAATTCATAATCCAATCAGAGGCGATTGTGAAGTTTGACTGTGAAGATGGCAATTTGCATCTCTGGAAAAGCGTGACGTGCGTCAAAAGAAGCTGAAACTGTTCTAGGTAATCATCCACAGCGTCTGTCTGACGTAGTGTCGTGAGGGTGCCGAGAGGGTGCTACGGATGGGAGAACTGAAACACAGGTTGCAAAATCGCATGAAGTCGTTCCACGTCAGACCCAGCTGATCAGTGAGGAGACGAGTGGCTCAAAGCAAAGCCGATGAGGTGGAAGGAGGCCAGAGAGAGTAGTTCAGTTGTCAGAGTTTGTTAGTGGCAAAAGAATTACTCGCACCTAGTGAGTCATCCCAAGGGATCAGTTATCCGGCTTAGGTGGGGGGATTCCAACCGAGTATAGCGCGGCAAAATAGCAGTTTCAGGGCATAAGAGGGTTGGTGGTGGCGGCTCGTGAATTAGCGGCGATTTCGGGACTTGATTGTTGTTGAAGTGATCCGTTGGTAGGGTTGTAACAACGGGAGGGGCAGTTGTTAGTGCATTAAGCTTAGTGATGAGGGTGGTCATGTCATTTTGATTACGTGCGTCGGTGTACGGAAAGCAAACTTCGACTTCCTGAAGGCGTGCATCCATAGAAGATATAATTGCGTAGAGCCGGATCAAGCATCCAAGAAATTTGGTGAGTCTTCCATATGATGATCGTAGCGAGAGAAGAGTGGGTGCTTGGTAAGCTAGATTTCTAAGAGGCGGACGGTTGGGCGTTGCCCCGAGAGCTGCGTTGTCTCCCAATAGTGGCAAGAAGACTCCAAGCTGATCGCGTGGAATTCGATGGAGGATGAGAATTTGGATTGTTTATGGGGAGTAGGAAAACCTCATAATCGTGGACGGTAAAGGTGGGTTGAAGGATCGAAGACTTTGATATCAAGTTGTCATGGACCTACTCGGAGATTGTCAAAGGAGTGGCCGAAGGTGGAGACGATGGTGGCAAAGATAATACGGAGCGTTGACTATGGCAGCCTAATCGGGGCGTGCTCAAGAGAGAGAGCTTCCAAGATCTCATTCAAAAACGAGAAATAGACTATTTCATTGCTTACTCATACAAGACCCCTAATGTCCTTTAAATAAGACTTACAACAGACTTTTAAGGGAAATAAATGATAGATTTAACCAAGCGACTAAACAGGACACCAGATAAAGACACAGCATAAATAATGATATTATATAAGAACGCGAATTTAAGACAGAATAAATGCATATAAAAAAAATAAATGCATAATAATAATAAATAATATCATAACAATGCCCATAATAGATTCATAGTCACAATATTTGTTATGCAAGTGATTTATAAGAGAAGGGGGTGCTCAAGATAACAAATAGCACATTACCCTTGATTTTCCAACTCACATCCTTCCAACATCATCGTATATATTTTTTGTAGTTTAAGCAAAACAAGCACAGGGTCTCAAGTGCACGATATCTGGTTAGCACTTAGCAGCAGTAATGCTTAGGTCACCGTATGTGTTTTCTTAAGGAATGTCTGGCAGCAAATGTACTTTCACGCACATAGTTTCCTCATATGTGAATATATTTTTATTTTATTATTTTATCCTTACTTTTTTCCTTTATATTTTCTAATTTAATTGTTTTTTTCCATTTTTGTATTCTTTATTTTATATTATTTTACTTTATTTGGTCTAGTAAGACATTATTTTATATATCCTTAGTAAATTGTCATTTGATAATCTGGATTATTTTGTCACTTGGGCTATTTCAAACATTTACTCAACAAAATTAGTAAAGCTATAATCAGCATGTATTTGATGTACTTCTAAAAGGCAATGAATAGCATTTGATAAACTCCGACCAAAGAATTTCTTTGGTCAGCTAATAATACTGTAGACATGAGGAACATAAGGCGCAAGTTCTTATAAGACAGATTAGAATGCATCAAATACACACCATATCCTTCCACTCCCAATGATGGCTGGAGATTTGCTTGCAATGTAAACATTAGCTTATTAAAATAATTACTATATAAAATGTTTTGACCGTGTCTACAATAATCTTAGAAAAACAATTCGAGTGCAGGTGCATAGCATTGTAAAGTTAGAAACGTAAGTACACTTCATTACCTATTCATGCAAAACCCATAGTCATTAGAGGCAGGATGTCCTATACTGGTAAGTGAATCCATGTTCCGTTCAGGTATCATCATATCTAGCTTATCAGGGGCATGCCCGTTGCACTGACTGTGATTGGGGCTATGACCCGAACCTGACCCAAATTTTGTATTCTGATAAGGACCAGGAGAGTACTGCCCTAAGCCACTAAGTGTAATGCTACTAGCAGCAGTTCCAGTGGACTGAGTGCTGACCAAGCTTGTTGTCGAAGGGGAATGGCTGAGGGCCGGAGTGGAGGTGGAAACACCAGCACTAGTATCCTTCATGTCCTGATCCCATTGCTTAAAGCAGTAATTGCAAACCCTAATTTTATGCTCACCTTCTTCCTGCATATTTCTCAAATCATCAAAAGAGGCTGGGACAAAGTTTGAGGTGCACTTTGCACAGAATATACGACCGCAGAGACGGCAATGGTGCCTCCGATTGAAAACAGTGAACTGTGAATCACACTCGTAACAGACCCTGCAACTATCGTCTGGCATCCAGAAATCCCTCAACACGTTCGCCGGTGCTGACCTCCACGGACTCCAGGATTTCACCATGTCAACAAGATCCGAAAACTTCTTCCGGCACGTTTCCATTGGCCAGTCCCATGCATGGTTAGTAGGTGTTAATCTGTAACCTAGAAGCCGAATAGAAATGAATCCAACTGCGGCCAACTTCTTTCATTACTGAAATGCCTGATTCCAAGTTTTCACCAAACAACAGTTTCTGACTAGCTATGCAGATTTAGAATCCATGATAACAATATAACTCTCTTCCCAGTATAAGCCACTTCCATGAAAACCCACATCCATCTCTCATCGATCACCCCACGGGGAGTACAGCAGTAAGCATCAACTGCGCCCATAGCACATCTTCCGTGTTGCTTCAAAAACAAAATTGAAACTGATACGAACACGAAGTGACTGACTGGGAGTGACTGGCTTCGGATCCTAACAGAAACCCTAACCTCCAGCGACAGAAATGAACCGAGTGAGTACCTTCCCCAAATCAATCCCAAAAGAAGGAGGATTACATCGCCTCTTCTGCAAAAAACAAAAAACGTCAAAGCAATCTGGTAAGTGGTATCTGCACGCTGCTCCAAGAGCCGCAAACCTCCATAAAACTTAATTTAATGGAGAAAAAAAGTAGCGATAAAACAACGAAGAAGAGGACAGCTCATCACCTCCTGGACCCCGTGGCTCGAAACCTAACGGAATCAAAACCCTAGCCGCAATCACCAAACGGGAGAGCTGGCAGGAATCATAACTTGCCCTTTCGTTGTCGTCTCCCTTTCGCACCACTACCAGCCTTCTTCCTCGGTTTGCCTTATCTGTTTTATTACTCCCAGACTTCATGTGAAGCGGCTGCAATAATTTTTGTAATACAAAATATATATAAAAAAAATCATTAGCCATGCACGCCGCCTGCCCCAAACGAAAGAAAGAGCGTGTGGCTACTGGCTACTGGCAAATATAGTAATACAGGAAGCTCAAAATCACAAATTTGCCAAATAAAAGGAGTGACTTCCCTGCCGCATAGAGCAGGGCCCACCTTGCTAACGAACTTGGGCGTCAATTAAAAAAGAGCCATTTGGGATTCCGATCTCCGAACCCAATCAGTTAGCACAGAATATTCGACCGCCTCCCCTTTGCTTCAGCACCTGGACGTCCGCTCCCAGCCCAATCTCACCTCGAAAATTTTTATTAAATGGAAAGGTCGCAGAAACACTCCACTAACGAAGTCAAATAAACGAGTAACAGATATAAGAACAAAAATTAATATTGAATTAGTTATCTTCTTTACAAAGTTAGACATACATTGTGAGACATGATTCTGCAATGCACCCAATATAAATCACCAAAAGACAGACAAGTACAAAATTGTCGGACAAACCACTATAACCTCTTAGCCGCATGTCCGTCCTACTAACCGCAAAGATGCACCAACTGTTTTATTGACTAATGAAGAAAGAACTTTGTCCGCACTTCCTAGTCGTCTGATCGCAAAAGCCGCCGTGAATAGGCTAAACTGGAAATGAGTTATCTGTCTGCAACTCTTATTCGTCTAACCGCCAAGGTCGCTTAACCACATAGTAGAACGAACAGCTTATTCGAACTGCTAGTCAGCCTGCCAAAGGCGAACTGATTTATTCAAGCTGAGAAAATTGTCAAGTAAGAAGACCGCCTAGTCGCCGAACCTGCGACCTGCTGCTAACTGTCGCCGACTGCTAGCAGCTATCTGCACTGCCTCCTCTGACTTCACCGTCAGAATCAGTTGTCTTGTTGCTCAGTGCTAGCCGCACAATCTGCAAACACGGCAAAAAACGGGTCACTTCTACTTGTCGCGCGGTTAGAAAAACTTAACCGCCGAGTTTAACTCAAACTACAGTTCATACAGTTCTCATTATTTATGACGAGACCAACACCTCAATTTATAGGCGGGCAAGCGGATACCGTCACCGCTCAGGGGGATATAGTAACTGACAGTGATGTAGCAGCTAGCAGTACCAGTCCGCCTAACATGCGGAATGCCAACACCAGACATGCATGATTAACACTATCAGTCTGCACAGCTATGCGGGCAGCGCCCTCAGTCTGCGTGGACTTAAGTAGCCAAGCAAACAGTCACGCGCCCTGAAACCCAACTGCGCCAGCGGCGATCTGTCGATCTCCACGGTCTCTCAATCCAGACCGAGCAGTTCGCGGTTCGCAAAAACCAACCGCATCGTTAACTCTCAGAGGACTCTGCTAAGTTAGACCGCGAGAACAAGGATGGCCAAGAATCATCTTATTTGTCAAAGCTTATCCGCGCAAGTCACGCAGTATGTGCGGTCTACACTATTTTGACAACCCACTTTCAACTTCAATATATTCAACACTCCTCATTGAAGTGGGAAGTGGAAGCCAGACCAAGCAATTCTTGTAACTGTATAAATGATCCCTTTGACAGTGGCTTCGTGAATGTTTGCGACATTGCCATGGCTCTGCACATACTCTACCATCAGAGATCCCTCTGGCATCTTCTTCCGAACGAAGTGATGCTCGATCTCGATGTGCTCTGTCCTCGCGTGACAAACTAGATTTGTAACTAGCTTGAGATCACTCTCGTTGTCACCGCGTAGCAGAGTAGAATCTCGCACCTCCTTATGGGTGTCCTCCACCAATAACCTCAGTCAAATGGATTCCTGAGCCGCCAAGGCAGATGCCTTATATTTTGCTTCAGTAGTGGAGACGAAAATAGAATCCTGCTTCTTGCTACACTATGAGATAGTTATCGATCTGCACATAGAGACATATCTAAACGTCGATTTCCGATCGTCGGTATCTCCCTCCTAGTTAACATTCGTGAACCTGTGCAGGTTGAAGCTTGTGTCCCTCTTATAAAAGACATTTATATCTGAGATGGACTTCGCGTATTTCAAGATATTCTTTGTCGTCATTATATGAGACTTTCGTGACTTCTGCATGTATTGACTTATTCGGCCCACAACATAAGCAATATCTGTCATCATAATCATCAGCTATATCATGCTCCCAACCAGAGCCCGAAAGACCAAGGGATTTGGAAGAACCATTCTCTCATCATGTCGAAGCTTCAGACCGACTTCCAGTGATCCGCTCTGTATACCCTTTCTAGGATACGAGCACACCACTCTTTTTCCTCTCCACTTTGAGACCAAGAAAATGGTGGAGCTCCCTAAGATCCTTCATCTCGAACTGGATAGTTAGCTGTGCCCTGAGCTTAGCTACATCTTCTTCTGAGTTTCTCATGACGATCATATCGTCAACGTACAATAATACCAAGACCTGAAGGCCCCCCCCCCCCCACTTTTTTACGAACAAGTTTAAATCATAATCAGAAGCAAAGTATCTGCAGAACTGGAGGTATTCTGATATCTTCTCGTACCATGCCCGAGACACCTGCTTCAAACCATAGAGGGCCTTTTTGAGCTTGCAGATGTGCCCCGGATGATCTTCATACGCATAACCGGGTGGCTGAACCATGAAGATGTTCTTGTCAATCTCCTCATAAGGAAATACACTTTTCACGTCGAGCTGTCAAATCATCCAATCTTGGCAAGCCTTCAAAGTAATCACCACCCATACTAAAGTCATATTTGTACAACCCCAATTGGTGACCCCCGGCCATGTCTACGCCCAACCATCACAGAGCGATCCCATCAAAGAAATGCAGGTTAGGTATAACACCCCAAAGCCCACTTTGGGTTTCAGGTTGGTTGACACGGCCTGGGACACAGGCGTGTCCCAGGGCGTGTCGTGCTCGGGTTGAGTGGTTGACTGAGTGGTCGACGAAATTGGGTCGACGATGGGAACACGACATGCTACACGGGCGTGTACCGTGTTACACGGGCGTGTTAGAGGGTGTCTCCCCCTCTGGTCGACGAACTGCGCTCGACGATCGTCGAGTAGGGAGTACACGGCCTATGACATGGGCGTGTCACAGGGCGTGTCCTTTGCGGGTTTCAGTGAGTAATGCGTGTACTGGCGGACACGGGTGTGTCTTGGTGTATATGGGCGTGTCCCAGGGCCGTGTCCCGCTCGGGTGAAATGGAGATTGTGCTGTGTGAGTACACGGCTACTGGACACGGGCGTGTCGGGCATGACACGAGCATGTAGGGTGTGACACGGGCGTGTCACACGGCCGTGTACTAGTTGGATTTGAGTCTGTTGTCTGCCGCTTAAGTGACACGGCCTGTGACATGGGCATGTCACAGGGCGTGTCAGGTCGTGTTCATCCTTTTTCTGGGCAAATCTGAGCCGTTCGTTTCCCTTATCCTGGATCCAAGGGTCAGGCTTCTTCCCTGTGGATATAAGGCCGAGAAATTAGGGATTTTCCATCATTTCTATTCTTCTTCTTCTCACTTTCCAAGAGAGAGCAAGAGAGAGGGAGAGCTAGGGAAGGAAAGGAGGAAAGAGGAAACTAGCTGCTGGAGGAGCTGTGGAGTGCGGAGCTAAGATCCGAGATCGGATTCGTGGAGGCAACGCCGAGACGGTGATTTCTATCCGGCGAAGTCATGGCTCCAAAGCGATCTTCAAGGGTAACGATCTCCTTCTTGGACATCGAAGTCCTTTCTTTATGCATGTGCATGGGATCCTCCACCAAGAGGTGGATATCGCAAGCGATTCCTTGGTTGAGTCTGCATCTAGAGCCGGAAGTGTGGAGTATGGCATAGGCATGCTGTGTGAAGCCCATCTAGACAGATAGTCTGGATTGGTGATGATTATGGGTAAACCGGAGAAGACTCTGTGGATTTGATGATATGAAAGGTTTATGCTTTATTGGATGGATGTATGGATGTGCTTATGAATGTATGGAGGCTTTGAGTAAGCTCCAGGTTGTGATGAGAGATCAATTGGTAGCACGTCTGGGGAGCGCGGGATAAACCCGGCCTGCTACACCACTAGGGTGGGTTGATCTGGATAGATGAGGGATCGATTCGTGGCAACCCCTGGGGAGCCAAGTTAAACCCGGCTTGTTGCACCACATGGGTGGGTCGATCGGAAATAGGTGAGGGGTCGATTGGTGGTAATGTCTGGGGAGCATCAATAAACCCGGCTTGCTACACCACTTAGGTGGGTCGATCTGCTCTGGTTGTTTGTGGATGTTGTGAGGTAGTACCTCTGAGGGGTATGGACGGAATGTCGTCAGCCTGCGGGATTGGTGGACTGGGATGGAACTGGCCAACCAACAAGTGAAGAACCTCTGATCGGCGGTGTACGACTGGAATATCTGGTACACCAATAAGGTGCCCTGAGTGCACGGAGCGTCTGGTGGATACCAGTGTTTGTGATATGGTTGTGGTTGGTAGATTGATAGTTTGTGATGACAATATATACAGGGAAGGAACCACTGCCCCGGGTAAGGGGTAGGGTCGTTATAATTGGTCAGCTAATGCTGACCGTTACTTTGTTTGCCGCTCTTGGGTGGATATCGAATTGTAGGTGTTGATGCTGGAATTGACTTTAGCGGAATAACAGATTGCTGCTAAAGGCCCTTGAAGGACGTGCGAAGCGTGGTTGGATTTCATGTGTGGCCGGCATGCGTGCCGATGTATGAAACTGTACATTTGTAAAGAGGAACATGTAAGGCTTTAAGGTCATGTGTGTGTGTGTGTGTTGTATACATTCCTGGTTTTGATATATAAATGTGGAGTTTGTATATTAGTGGACATTCATTGAGCCGAGTTCATCTAACTTAAAACGCTGCGCTAGAATGTTTGAGTTAGGAGACGAGTAGATTTTGATTTTCACACGTAATTCTGACGCTTGTCTGTGAAATATGGCGTGGGGCCCCGGCCGGACCCACCGTTATATTTCATGTGACGAGTGGAGGCGTTACAAAGTAGTATCAGAGCCTGGTTGAGATTATTTGGGAGGAAAAACATCATTGAATTCACGAATGTCCACTAGGACTGTATTTCATGCACGTAAAGTACATGAGTGTGTAGTCAATGTATAATTATCGTTATGATATAGATGATTAATGGTGTTTTGTACATTGTTAGGTGGCGAGGAGTGGTGCTGGGCAGTATGAGCCTCAGCGGCTCGATGAGAGTGCATCACTAGTTGAAGCGTCTACGCCTCCTTCAGCGGAGACCATACAGATGGTGATGGAGACGGTGCTTGCAGTATTACAGGCACAACGTACTGGACAGGCAAGGCCTGCAGGGGTGCCAGTACGGGCTGGTGCAAGGCAAGAGCGCGCTGAAGTTGTGGTGGATGAGCAAGCAATGGATGAGTCAAGTTTCATCCACCTACGTTTGGTGGGACGACTTCCCCAACGCAGGTGGAAGATTGGCTTGCTAGAGTGAAGTGGATCCTGACGGCAATCAGGACTGCGGAGGAGCAGAAAGTGACCTTAGCCACTTTTCTGCTAGAAGGAGATGCGAGATTGTGGTGGGATGATATGGAAGTGCATCACTTGGCAGGTCGAGGATTAGCGGAGGTCTCAATTGATGAATTTGCCAAATTGTTTCTCGTCAAGTATTTGCCAGTGTCGTAGCGGATTGCGATGGAGAACGAGTTTCAACGTCTGGTGCAGGGTGAGACTGATATTGATACGTACCTGCATGAGTTTACCAGACTAGGGCGTTATGCGGGGTCTACCTTCGCGGAGGAAGCGCGAAAGACGAATCGATTTTATGAGGGACTGTGGGATGAATTGAGGTTAGCACTCCCGAGTTCAGTGAACCAAGGCTTCCAAGCGTTGGTCGATAAGGCCCGGGAGTTGGAGAAGGACTTGAAGCAGGTACAAGAGAAGAAGAGACTGGCAGTGGAAAAGCCAGAATTCAAAGTGTCACAGTCGGAGCAATTGGAGTTTAGAAGACGAGAGAAGAAAAGATTCAGGCCTGCTGAATCAGCTCCTTCGATTGTATCTTCGGGAGCAACGTATGGGCAAGGACGTGTTGATACACGTATATGTTATAACTGTGGGAAGCAACGACATATAGCCCGTTTTTGTTGGCAGACCCCTTTAGGAGTGAAAAGAAGACAGGTGCGTCGTATGAAGAAAAGGGTAAAGCGATGGCCGAGTCATCTGCATCCCGGACGCAACCCCGATTGCATAATTTGGAAGTGCAAGAGCCGCAAAGTTCAATTGGTGAAGTTGTAAACAACCTCATCCATTCATATAATATATACTATAAGGTCCGGCCGGGGCCCCACAGCATATACCAAAAAACAGACGATGAAGCTACGGAGTGATACCAGAGTAGCGCAGCACACCGAACACATTGCATTCTAGCGGAAGCCTATAACACTTGAACTCCTCTCTTGAATTTCCAACATATAAAATTCCACATTTTATAGATTATAGGAATGTCTTACAACATATAAACATCGTTGGCCTTATGACCTTACAGGGCTTTCAAACAGTGGCTCAAACATTGGCACGCAGGCCGGCCACATCAAAAGAAAACATAACATTTACATCCACATTAGCCTTCGAGGGCTAGCAGCGGCAGCAGCAAAAGCAGTAGGGACTTCAGCCCTTATGCGTCCCTCTCGGTTCTCCAGCACCTGCACAGGGACATTCCACCCAAGGGTGGAAAACAGAGGCAACAGTCAGCATTCAGCTGACCAAATTATAACGACCCTACCCCTTTCTCGGGGCAGCGGTAACCGTCCCTGCAGGCATAGCATATCACAAGCATGTATAGATATATCATATAATGTGCTTTCACGCACACATGCCATCACAACTGTTAGCCACCCGGCCCAACGGTCTGTGCCCTCAAGGCACATTCTTGGTGTACTGGCAAATCAGTTTCCCACCACCGTATCAGGGTCACAGCCCAACGACAACTCACTTGAGCATTTACTCCATGGCGTGCAGCCGGAGTTTTATATTCTTAGTGAACCGGGATGGGCCCGTAGCCCCCCCATTGTATCACGGCGCGTAGGCCTAAGACTCTTGTTATGCGCTCCAACAGACCGCACCTTCTGGTCTCACGTCGGACGGACATAACGCAGATCGGATCCTCCACCCCCCGTTGCTAAAATCGCCTTGCCATCACTGAGTACGGCGTACTCGCGGCTAAATAAAGGCGCGGGTAGGTCTCACCGATCTTGTTCTGGCATTTAAGCCTGGGTATAAATCTTACACCATTCATCTCACAACATTAGCGGGTCTTTCCTGGGCACACCAGTACTTCCTGCTACTCTCTTCGCAGGTGGACACCGCAAATATCACAAATGTCAGGGGTCTTTCCTGGCTACCATGCCAGTACTTCCTGTTACTCGCTTCACAGGTGGACGCCCTATGAACATTAAGCATTACAAAGGGTATTTCCTGGAATTTCAATCCAGTACTTCCTGCTACTTCCTTTCACAGGTCTAACCAAATAGCACCAGCAGCACAAGCATTCTACGGGTATTTTCCTGGACTAGCACTCCAGTACTTCCTGCTACTTTCTTTCACAGGTCCAACTCGTCGACTCCTAAACTACGCGTTTATCACGGAGTCTTCTCCGATTCGTATATGCAACATCACCAATCCAGACCAACCTGTCCAGATGGGCTTCACACAACATGCCTATTCCGTACTCCATTTCCGGATCTATATGCCAACAAAAGGGATTCCATGAATCAACCCAAAGACTACCAAAATCAGGCACATTTTGGTGGGGAATCACATGCATATGCCAAATAGGAAGCATTCACATGGCTAGGAAGAAAAGTCGTTACCCTTGAAGACCTCTTTGGTGTCATGAGCTCTAAGCTGGCTCGAACGACTCACAAGAGCTTTTCCTCCGCAACGTCGGCCTCGGATCTCGCGTCGGTCAACCGCAGCAGCACCGGTGACCAGCCCCTTTCCTCCTCCTCCTTCTTCCTCTCCCTTTCTCTCACTAGAAATGAAGAAAGAGAAGACCAAATGAGAAATGAGATTTCTCTTCTCATTCATGGCCTTAAGGAAACAGGGAGGCAGCTCAGCCATTGGATCCCAGCTGAAAGAACGAACGACCACGATTTTGCCACAAAAGTACAATTTTTGCCTGACACGGCCTGTGACACGCCCGTGTCCCAGGCCGTGTGCCTCAAGCGGTGCTCAACCGACTTATCCAAATCAGTGACACGCCCATAGGATACGCCCGTGTCACGGGCTGTGTCACCCGACACGCCATCAGACACGCCCGTGTCTGTAGCCGTGTTCGTCCGACTGAAAAAATCCCAAAATCACCCGATACTCACACGGCCTGTGACACGCCCGTGTCCCAGGCCATGTGCCCAGACACGACACTAGACACGCCCTAGTTCCAATTCGTCGGGTTGAGTTCGTCGACCGCGCTGACACGCCCTGTGACACGCCCGTGTCGGATGGGACACGCCCGTGACACAGGTCTGCGCTCGACGATCTGCGTTCGACGATCAGGCAGCGATCGTCGAGCTCGCCAGCGATCGTCGATCTCACCAGCGATCGTCAAACAGCGCGTTCGACGATTTGCCAGCGCTCGTCGAGTTGGCCAGCGCTCGACGATTTCCGTTCGACGATTTCCGCGTTCGACGATTCCGCGTTCGACGATTTGCCAGCCCACGAAGCCTTTGTTAAATCGTCGGGCTCAATTCATTAAACACAGAATTTCATCGACCTGATGCCGGGACACGCCCTGGGACACGCCCGGGTCCCAGGCCGTGTCACCCAAAATTTTGCCTGCTGGAAATTGGGCTGCTACAGAATTCAGCCTCGAGTGTTTAATTTGACGCCTCGAGTGTTTAATCAGGAGGCTGAGCGGAAAGAAACATAGAAAAGTGACACGTATCACTTGGATGATGTGATTACTGTATATACTGATGATAATACTAGTGTACATATATGTGGTATGTTATGTTAAAACATTGAAAGGTTGGTGCACAGTTGGTGTTATGTAAGTGCTCGATCAATCGTGATATAATGTTATTTTTAAATATAGCGCACTTGATGAATTTTGTGGATGAATGTGCACATGCGGAGGTTATGTATGTGTGTATGTGTTTTGTGTTGTTTGGTTTGTGCGATGTCGTGGGGTGAGACAAGTTGCGGCCTCTGAGCTCAAACCCAGCTCGTTTTATTCGAGTGATCAGTTGCTGAGGATGTAACGAAGAGTGTTTTGGTGAATGTTTGGAGGTGAGCTAAATTTCGGGGACGAAATTTTTTTGAAGGAGGAGAGGATTGTAACACCCCAAAGCCCACTTTAGGTTTCAAGTTGGTTGATACGGCCTGGGACACAGGCGTGTCCCAGGGCGTGTCGTGCTCGGGTTGAGTGGTTAAGTGAGTGGTCGACGAAATTGGGTCGATGGAGGGAACACGCCATGTTATACGGGCATGTACTGTGTTACACGGGCGTGTCAGAGGGCGTGTCCCCCTCTGGTCGATGAACTGCGTTCGACGATCGTCGAGTAGGGAGTATACGGCCTGTGACACGGGCGTGTCACAAGGCGTGTCCTTTTCGGGTTTCAGTGAGGAATGCGTGTACTGGCGGACACGGGTGTGTCCTGGTGTACACGGCCTGGGACACGGGCGTGTCCCAGGGCCATGTCCCGCTCTGGTGAAATGGAGATTGGGTTGTGTGAGTACACGACTACTGGACACGGGCGTGTCGGGCATGATACAGGCGTGTAGGGTTTGACACGGGCGTGTCACACGGGCGTGTACTGGTTGGATTTGAGTCGGTTGCCTGCCGCTTAAGTGACACGGCCTGTGACACGGGCGTGTCAGGCCGTGTTCAACCTTTTTTCTGGGCAAATCTGAGCCGTTCGTTTCCCTTATCCTGGATCCAAGGGCCAGGCTTCTTCCCTGTGGATATAAGGCCGAGAAATGAGGGATTTTCCATCATTTTTATTCTTCTTCTTCTCACTTTTCAAGAGAGAGAAAGAGAGAGGGAGAGCTAGGGAATGAAAGGAGGAAGGAGGAAACCAGCTGTTGGAGGAGTTGTGGAGTGCGGAGCTAAGATCCGAGATCGGATTCGTGGAGGCAACGCCGAGATGGTGATTTCTATCCGGCAAAGTCATGGCTCCAAAGCAATCTTCAAGGGTAACGATCTCCTTCTTGGACATCGAAGTCCTTTCTTTATGCATGTGCATGGGATCCTCCACCAAGAGGTGGATATCGCAAGCGATTCCTTGATTGAGTCTACATCTAGAGCCGGAAGTGTGGAGTACGGCATAGACATGCAGTGTGAAGCCCATCTGGACAGATAGTCTGGATTGGTGATGATTATGGGTAAACCGGAGAAGACTCTGTAGGATTTGAGTCGGTTGCCAGCCTGCGGGATTGGTGGACTAGGATGGAACCGGTCAACCAACAAGTGAAGAACCTCTGATCGGCGGTGTACGACTAGAATATCCGGTACACCAATAAGGTGCCCTGAGTGCACGGAGCGTCTGGTGGATACCAGCGTTTGTGATATGGTTGTGATTGGTAGATTGATAGTTTGTGATGGCAATACATACAGGGAAGGAACCACTGCCCCGTATAAGGGGTAGGGTCGTTATAATTGGTCAGCTAATGGTGACCGTTACTTTGTTTGTCGCTCTTGGGTGGATATCGAATTGTAGGTGTTGATGCTGAAATTGACTTGAGCGGAATGACTGATTGCTGCTAAAGGCCCTTGAAGGTCGTGTGAAGCGTGGTTGGATTTCATGTGTGGCCGGCCTGCATGCCGATGTATGAAACTGTACATTTGTAAAGAGGAACCTGTAAGGCCTTAAGGCCATGTGTGTGTGTGTGTGTTGTATACATTCCTGCTTTTGATATATAAATGTGGAGTTTGTATATTAGTGGACATTCATTGAGCTGAGTTCATCCAACTTAAAATGCTGCGCTAGAATGTTTGAGTTAGGAGACAAGTAGATTTTGGTTTCCACACGTAATTCCGACGCTTGTCTGTGAAATATGGCGTGGGGCCCCGGCCGGACCCACCGTTGTATTTCATGTGACGAGTGGAGGCGTTACACTAGGCACGATGACTTTGCTCGGCGGCGAGCCAACCTCTCTGGCCTGGCGCCAGGCCGCCGAAGCGAGGCCCAGGGAGGGGGTACCGGGCGCTAAGACGATCGCAAGCAAGCGGAGCCCACCTTCTTCTCGAGCTCGCCTCGGTAGGGAGGATCCAACTCGCCCTCTCTTTTCTACCTGCAACCAATCCTGGTCTGCCAATAAGCATCTTGAATAGCAGGATATCTCTATCCGCAAACCAATCATGGGTGCCAATAGCAAAGGTAAAAAAGCGGAGGCCGCTATTTACATGCCATAAAGAAGATTTTGCCCCTAGTTTGGGATTTGCGTATAAATAGACACTCAAGGAACCTAGGAGAGACGGGCCTAGACTACTAGAGCTTCCAACTTTCAGAGAACTCTTGCTCCGTGTCATCCAAGGTGTCGAGCTCAGCCTTTGTCTTTGGGAGGGGAAGATGCGACGCGCGCTTTTGAGGGAGTGGCAGGACATCCTCGTATTAGCTCATCGAGTCTTTTCGTGGGCAAACACCCTTTTCAGTTAGTGTCGAATCCAAGCTTGAACAAACCCTCTTAGTGCACCCGATGACGGGCAATGTAACTCGAACTGCTCCCTCTCAGTCCGAACTCAGTTGGGCTGGTGTCTGAGTTTCAACATTTTTAGTGCAGTGAGTGTGGACAAACAGTTCTTGAGGAAAGTACCCATCTAACGGTGCCATGGTGGGACGGGGAGAGCCAGGAGACGGCCGGGAAAACTCGCATCCCACTAGCGAGTTCGTAACACAGGGTCAATTCACCAAGCTCGTCTGGGTCACCAACTCGCATCTGCTAGTCCATTTTACGAGTTAGTGTTGATGGCGCCGATACCAGCATGGTTCGTGAACCGCCCATAAATTCCTACGCTGGGAGAGATGAGCCACTACAGCACCTGAAATGGTTTGAAGACATGGTGTCAATCAGGCCGATGTCCGGTGGGGTCGATTACAGTTGCATTTAAGGGAAAGAGGAGAGATTGGTTTCACCAATTACATTTAAGGGAAAGAAGAGAGATTGGTTCCACCAATTACCGACAGGGTCGATTACAGTTTCGAGGACCTCGGTTGGGGGTTCCTGCTTCGCTTTTCCACATCTAAGAAGAGGAAGAAAGAGGCAGAGGCAATCTTCACCATCAGGCCGGCAAGGGCTCTGATGATCACTTTCAATTTCGACCTGCAGGGTGGGCTGTTCAAGATGAAGTTGAAACGAATTCCCCCGGTGTCATTCGAGGACATGGTGATCGAGCGGCACATTACATCGAAGGAGAGTCATAAAGCAGGGATTTTGTGACCAAGTTGGCGAGGTTTATGGGTGAGGAAGTAGAGGAAGCGGCGGGAGGAGGCAAGGGAGCGAAGAAGAAGGAAGCACCGGTGAGACTGGAGGAGAGCAGAGTGCGAGAAAGCATGGAGCGAGAGGAGGACGTTGGGAGATTCAGAGGACCTCCCGCCGAGCCGCCATGAAGGGTGGTCAGAGGGGATATCATTGACATTTGGGGAGAAGGTTCTCACCTGAGAGACATGGACGACGACACTCACCAAAGAGATGGCGGGGGCATGACCAAGCTCCCCAGCAAGAGGCTTATGCGGTTGGACGTGGATGAGGGCGAGGTGAAAGGTCTTAGCTGCAGAGGAGGGGGAGGATCGGAGAGTGGTTCTCTATTGTGACTTTCATTGGACCGAGGTTCACGCCACCACAACCTGCCCCAAGTTCTTTGAGATGAGGAGGGAGAAGGGATCCAGGAGAGGCGACGAGGACCCGCAGCGGCGGAGGCGAGAATGAATGAAGGGGCTGAAGGAAGGGTATCGAGCGGGTGCGAAGACCAGATCGAACAGGGAGCACGGGGTGGGATTGGAGCCATTCACGGAGGAGCGGGGATAGAAGCAACCGGTAAGAGAAGCCTACACGTGGTCAATCGGAGGAGTGTGGCGTCCACCTCACAGGCCCCGCCCATGATTGGAGATATCATGTTCTCAGTGAAGGACATGTTCGAGAATGAGAATCACTTCCATGATGCGTTGATGATCCTAGCGACGGTGGAAAATTTTACAGTCTTCTGTATCTTGTTCAACAATGGGAGCTCCGTTAGCGTTGTGTTCAAAAAGGCATTCGAGGACATGGAGGTGGAGTAGAGGAGGGTTACTTTAACTGACAGCCTACTTTTTGGTT
Organism: Platanthera guangdongensis; assembly: GCA_039583875.1. Lineage (NCBI taxonomy): Eukaryota > Viridiplantae > Streptophyta > Magnoliopsida > Asparagales > Orchidaceae > Platanthera > Platanthera guangdongensis. Next base: position 15,655,761 of record CM077158.1, on the reverse strand, counting down.
TTGTAGGAGAGAGGAAGGAGGTTAAAGGAGGAGCCGAACTCCTCGTCACTCTGGTAGGCATCACAAATGTGTGCTGATTCGTGATCGTGGACGCGCCTAGTATCTACAATGCCATTTTCGGAAGGCCGCTCATCAATGTATTCAAGTGCGTGCCCTCTTCGTTCATCAGTGCCTCAAGTACAATATCGGAGGGTTGCATACATGGATCAGGAGAGATCCCAAGGTGGCGAGAGAATGCTACCTCAGCGCTGTAAACACCATCAGCTGGGTGAAGGAGGCCAAAAGAGTTGAGAAGGCACTGGAAGAGATGGTGAGGCTAGAATTTGGTAAAAAGGTCGAGGAGAGAGACATCAAGACTGAGGGCAGAAGACCCGAGAAGGTGAAGGTTAACGACAAACTAACATAGGAAGACAAGGAAAAAATTATGTCTTGCATCCAAGAAAACGCTGATATCTTCGCTTGGAGCACAGAAGACGTTCCTGGAGTTGGCGTAGACGTCGCATGCCATCACCTTAACTTGAAGGTAAAGACCCACCTCATTCGCTAGAAGAAGAGGAGGGCAGCTACAACTCTGGCAGAGCCCATTCGGGTGGAAGTGCAGAAGCTGCTGGATGCGGGGTTCGTGGAAGAGATCCAGTACCCGGAATGGGTCTCAAACGTTGTAATGGTGGGGAAGGGGGATGGAAGATAGAGAATGTGTATTGATTTTTCGATGCTTAATAAAAACTGCCTCAAGGATTGCTACCCCCTGCCTAAAATCAACGCGCTTGTAGATTCGGCCGTCAGATTCCCAATTATAAGCTTCTTAGATGTATTCTCTGGCTACCACCAAATACGTATGCACCCACCTGATATAAAGCATGTTTCCTTTATTACAAATGATAGATGTTACTGTTATAGGATGATTTCATTTGGATTTAAGAATGCGAGAGCAACTTACCAGCGCATGATGAATATGCTATTCAAGAAACAAAAGGGGCGGAACCTTGAGGTGTACGTAGACGACCTATTGGTGAAAAAGAAGGGATGTGGAAGACTATCTCAAAGAGTTAGTCAAAACCGTCACCAACCTCCAAAAATATAAAATACGGCTCAATCCCGAAGGCGGGGGAGAAGTGTTCTCCTTTCTTTCATGCTCTGCGCCATCACGTCGACAACAAGGACTTCGAGTGGACGGCCGAGTACGAGGTGGCGTTCCAAAGGTTGAAGCACAGTGTAATTTTAATTAAAAAAATGAAAACAGTGATCTGCTCCCCAGCCTTTCTTGATCCGCCTCTTCGCTGGATATTTTTCTTTTAATTTTGCACTGCCATCGTCGTCAGCCTATCCGACGCTCACTGGTGGGTTCCCGGACCTCGGCAAACCCGTCGGGGGTTGTCCGATGGCGATTGGGCAGGACCACCGCCAGCAGTGGCCATGCCCATGAGACCCAGTTGCAGGATCTCACGACAGGGCTACTACCGATGGTGGTCCTCCCCGCTCGACGCAGAATAACCCCTGACAGGTTCGCCGGAGTCCGGCAAACCCATCAGTGGGCACCGGGCAAGCCGCCAACAGCTTAGCAAAAAAGGAGCAAAAAAGTGATACGGAGGGTGATAACAGCAGTCAAAGAATTTTGAGAGGGAAAAAATATAAAAAATACCAAATTTTATATAATAAAAATATCTGATGATTAAAATATATATTAATTTTTCTTACAATTTTATAATAACAGCGGGGGTGGGGCGGCGGCCCCCCATGGGGCCGTGCGCTGATAGATAAATAGAGCATTGTTAAGTGCACTACAGTTTTCACTATGTGCACATTTTTGTTAAGACCACCGCACTACGATAGGTGCACACATAATTGTTATGTGCACCGCATTTTTGTTAGTATCAAACTAACAAGATTAAACATGATGTATCAATTGACCACAACATTTTTTTATAAAAATAAATGATAAATAAGACAAAACATAGATTATTTTCAAATTTGGAAAACCAACGATCAAAAAATAACATAGTCAAAACTGTAGTGCACTTAACAATTAAAAAAGGAATTGTTAAAGTGCACTATGATTTTAGCTATGTACACTTTTTTTGTTAAAAACACCACACTATGACAAGTACACACATAATTGTTATGAGCTCCTCGTTATTGTTAATAGCAAACCAACTAGAATAACGCGACGTCGCGCGGGATTTGGCGGAGAGCTACCGGCAAAGACAAAACATCAAGAAAAAAAGCCATCTCTGCAAGTGATTTAAAGCATGAGTCTTTATCTATCTTCTCACCCTTCTAATGAGATACTAGAGTTTATGTAATTAACAAATTATTCCTCTGGAAAGATGGAAGAAGCCTTTTGACTTCTCTAGAACAGAGGACGAAGCTTATTTAGCTTGTAAATGCTCCGGGAGGAAGTGGAAAGATGCAAGTAAGAGAACTACATAGTGGGTGCTCTGCTTTGGCTCTAATCATGCTCTACAAGAAAAGCTAACTGTTTGCAATGGGATCATATAGGTTGTTACAAATGGTAAATGCAGGTAATAGTATCTATATTTCCTTAACAAAAGGGGACCAAATAGGTCTTACATATAGGAGAAGTGAAGGGGGGAGAGAACCCATCTAAGCAATGTGTGACTAAATGAATAGGACAATAAATGCACAATAAATATAATATTTAACACGCCCTCTCAAACTCACGGTGGATCATGAACTGAGAGTTTGCTAATAAGATAACGGAATCTGGCAGTTGTGAGAGACTTTGTGAGGAAATCCGCAACTTGTTCTTCAGAGGCAATGAACGGTAGAGAGATAGTGTTGGCGAGGAATTCCTGACGAGTAAAGTGACAATCGATCTCAATGTGTTTTGTCCGTTCATGGAACACCGGATTGGAGGCGATTTGAATGACACTTCGATTATCACAGAATAAGGGAGTGGGTCATGTTATTTGCACACCAAGATCATGAAGAAGACGACAGAGCCAAACTATTTCAGCAGTGGTGGAAGCCATGACACGATACTCAGCCTCCGTGCTGGAGCGCGCAATGGATTCATGTTTCTTACTACGCAAGGAGATCAGAGAGTTGCCCAAAAAAATACAGAACCCAGTAGTGGAGCGACGAGTCGTAACATCCCCCGCCCAGTCAGCATCCGAAAATGCTCGGAGGGTGAGTGGTGATGTGGCAGAGAGAAATAGCGAGCGGCTGACAGAGGCGCGAAGATAGCGGAGAATCCGGAGGACCGCGACATAGTGAGCTGAGCGAGGAGCTTGAACAAATTGACTGACGAAGCTAACAGCGTAAGCAATGTCAGGCCTAGTCATAGTGAGATAGACTAGCATCCCGACAAGGCGCCGATAGCGGGAGACATCGGAAAGCGGTTCCCCATCTGTTGGAAGAAGTTTCAGATTGAGCTCCAATGGGGTGTCAACAGTGCAGTTGTCAGTGAGAGCGGCCATAGAGAGAATATCCGAGATGTACTTTTGCTGAGAGACGAGAATGCCTCGTTTGGAGCGAGAAATCTCTAACCCAAGGAAGTAGCGAATGGGGCCCATGTCCTTCATCTCGAACTGACTACGTAGGTGTTGTTGAAGAGAGGCAATGGTGGTGTGGTCATCTCCCAGTGATAATCATGTCATCCATATACAAGAGCAGTATGGCGCAACCCTGAGCGTAGGTGCGAGTAAACAAGACATGATCAGTCTGTCGTTCAACAAAACCAGCTTTTAGAACCGCTGTGCGGAAGCGCTCAAACCAGGCACGAGGAGCCTGTTTGAGACCATAGAGGGCCCGACGGAGGAGGCAGACGTGGCCAGGTGGAGCGGAGAGACCCGGGGGAGGTGCCATTTATACAACCTCGGTGAGTTCGCCATGTAGAAAGGCATTGGTTACATCCATTTGATGGAGGGGCCAGTTTCGGGCAGCTGCGACCGCGAGTAAGGTGCGGACGGTTGTCATCCGGGCAACCGGTGCAAAGGTTTCGTCATAGTTGATTTCATGTTCCTGTGAAAACCCACAAGCAATTAAGAGGGCTTTACGACGCTCAATAGAACCGTCCGGACGAGTCTTAACTTTGAATATCTATTTGCAGCTGATAGGGATGACACCAGGAGGACAAGGAACGAGATCCCAAGTGTGAGTCCTGTGGAAGGCTTGAAGTTCAAGTGCCATGACGTGCTGCCATTCGATTTTTCCAACTGCCTCTTGGTATGACGGGGCTCTATAGGGTTGGCACAACTGGTATCAGTTTGTGTACCGGCTCTAGTCACACATGAGCTTGATGAACAAGGTGTTTGAACCGTATTTGGACATCTTCGTCATCGTTTTCATCGATGACATCTTAGTCTACTCAAAGACGGAGGAGGAGCATGTCGAGCACCTGACCTTGGTTTTGAAGAAATTGAAGGAGCATGCCTTGTATGCCAAGTTTAGCAAGTGTGAATTCTGGCTTAAGGAGGTTGCCTTCTTGGGGCATGTGATCAGTGGAGCAGGGCTAGTAGTGGATCCAACAAAGGTGCGGGCCGTGAAGGAGTGGTCGCCCTTAAAGTCGGCGGGCGATGTAACGAAGCTTTCTTGGACTTGCTGGCTACTATCGCAAGTTCGTGAAAGGATTTTCCAAGATTGCCCTTCCTCTTACCTCCTTGACGAAGAAGGGTGTGCCATTTGAGTGGACACCTCAATGTGAAGCAGCATTTCAAGAGTTGAAGGATAGGCTTACCTCCGCCCCCATCCTTGCACTTTCGTCGGGGAAGGAAGGATTTCAGGTTTACACGGACGCATCATATCAAGGGATGGGTGCGGTGCTGATGCAGCACAGACACGTGATCGCTTATGCTTCAAGGCAGTTAAAGAAACATGAAATCAATTACCCGGTTCATGATTTGGAGCTGGGAGCAGTGGTGTTCGCTTTGAAGGTCTGGAGGCATTACCTATATGGCGTACACTGCGAGATCTTTTCCGATCACAAGAACTTGAAGTATGTCCACACTCAGAAGGAGTTGAACATGAGACAACGATGGTGGTTGGAATTTCTATGCGACTATGAGTTCACCATGAACTACCACCCCGGGAAAGCGAACTCCGTAGCCGATGCCTTGAGTAGAAAAGCGCCAAGCTCTAGCCAGAGTCTCGGTTATGAGTATGGAGTTGGCTCGGATGATCGAGGAGATGGAAATTTCTCTAGTATTCAAGGCTCCTTCGGCAGAGTATGCGGAGTATTTGGCCAACATGAGCATAGTTTGTGATATCCGAGACCGGATTCGGGTGGAGCAAGGAATGGATGCGGCCTTGGCCCCGACAATCAAGGCAATTGAAGATAGGACCACCGATGAGTACACACTAAAAGACGGCCTCGTTTATCTTCGAGGCCGACTTTAATATTCCCAAGGGCGGCAAAATTCGGGAGGATATATTGAGAGAGGCGCATTCCTCTCAATATTCAGTACACTCGGGTATTGCTAAGATGTACGCCGGACTGCGGAAGACCATGTGTTGGCCGGGAATGAAGAAGGATGTTCGCTACTATGTTACACATTGCGAAGCTTGTCAAAGGGTGAAGGCTGAATGCAGGAGTCCCGGTGGTTTGTTGCAGTCTTTGCCAATTCCCGAATGGAAGTTTGAGGATATCTCCATGGACTTTGTCCATGGGCTACCTCGCTCACGCTCCGGGAATGATTCGGTGTGGGTTATTGTGGATCGACTGACAAAGGTGGCCCGGTTCATTCCAATGAAGAAGGAAGCACACGTGAATGTTTTGGTGCTCTATAGGGTTGGCACAACTGGTATCAGGATTGTCGCTGGTGCTGCAATCCCTGGCGTGGACGAGTTTTCCAATCGGTGCAAAAGGTTTTCCAACTGTTGGGTTTCTCTATAGGGTTGGCACAATGCTTGTGCATGCAGCGGAAAAATAAACATCAAGAAAAACCCAAAGAGATGTGGATCGGGCTATGAACGTTGAATCAAGAAGTTAGCAAAACTAGGCAAAAATTACCTCGGTGGCGTTGAGTCACAACCCAAACGGAGATGCTCCAAACTTTATCTGCTTGCTAGTGGCGAGTTCTACGTGGAATAGTGTCCACGTTTCTGCAGAAGTCCACACGAGCGGGAGAACACCGATCTATCCGTCGCACGGATTATCGGGAAGGAGAAGACCGCACCTTTGCTTTCCCACGGACTGCTAGGTCCGCGCCAGGGATTGCAGCACCAGCGAAAGTCGCCGGAGAAGAGGTGGTCGACAGAGCGAACACGGCGGCGGCGGAACTCTTCCGTCGGCGGCGGGGATTGGGATCGGCGGATCGAAAGGCGGAACGGCTTCCGTCGGGTTTCGATCTGCTACAGGAGAAAATCGCGAGCCCGTGTAATCCCGAAAACCCTAAGTGTCCTATTTATACCAAAGGTATAAATAAACCCAGGAAAATCGCTATCCGCAGACCACCCAAAAATAGGGTTCAGAATCGGCGAGTATCAGTCGGTGAGAATCGGCGACAATCGGCGAGAATCACTGAGCAGGTTCGGCAAGAATCAGTCGACGAGTATCATACAGGATCGGCGAGAATCAGAGTACAATACTCGACGATTATCGCCGATCGTCGAGCCGCGCTCGACGATACACAACGATACTCGACGATCGTCGAGCCGCGGTCGACGACAATTGTCGAAGTAGTCAATCGTCGAGAATCAACAATTGATTCTCGACGATTCTCGTCGATCGGCGAGAATCAGAGAGACGATTCTCGCCGATCGGCGGGAATCAGAAGACGATTCTCGACTAATGTCATCGACCCTCGGACGACAATCCCAACCAGCCCTTCAAGGCAACAACAATTTGCTCAACCCGATGATCCTATAAGGCAACACTTTGCCCATAATACCCTATTCAGGTCGGTGATTGGTAACCTTTACCAACACAGTCAGTCAACCAACTTCAACTCTCACATCTCTTATGTGCGACCCTGCAGGCTCATATCGTGTTGGCAGTGAGATTACATGTTTGATCACTTCCAGATCATCATGGTGACTCCAACAGACTCCCACTTGATCTCGAAAGTATCAAAGCAAAAACCTCACAAACAATGAGCGGCATCTAGCAATGCATCATTGCTCCCCAAGCAATAAGAGTTTATAACTCACAAGCCTTTATGACCAATGTATCAGCGTTGTCTTTGTCTTTTTGTCCCTTACATCCATAAAGAACTAGAGGCATGGACCGTGTCACCCTCGTAATAGCTCAATCCTAGTTTCTTGATCCAGGACGGACTTCCAGAGAATGGTGAGTCCAATATCACATATTGACTCAACCAAGCATGGCCATGCATTTCTCAGTTCAGTTCCATCAAGGGGCCCATGGATGCAACTCCTGTCATACAGGAGGACAAATCCCATATCTGCTCACACACAAACACCCAAATGATTCAATGTAACATGCCCAACAACCACCCTTATCATCAACCTTTCTCAATGAAGACTTTAGATGGCATCAAAGCACGCTCTTCCTCACTTGATGAATGCTGTGACTTCAGGTCAAAGGATCACAACACCATTGTCGATTGAGACCTACTCGTGACACGATTGGATGACAATCCACAGAGTAGTCTCAGGTTGGGTCTGTCCAATACAACTTGTTCACTAACAAGTACCCACGTGATGACTTGATATCACAAATATCATGACCTGTGAGAACCAGTCATCAGTCAACACACGTGCTAGCCTTCATGTATCATCATCACCCTTAGCTTCTATGATGATACTCGACCAGGGACCTTTAAGAATGAAGCTTCAAATAAATCATGGGCTCTCACATTCAAGTCACGTACTTGATGTCCCATGGAAGCGAACATTCTAAGTGTATCTATTATGTTAACATTTAACTATCATATATAGAAAAATTCATAATAAAAGAATTTGCCATTAATTATAAAAGAAAAACTAGGTACACAGTTCAAACATCATATGAACAAACAGCCAACAAAATACAAGATTACATGCAGCCCACAAGATTCTCGCTAGAGTTGATCATTTAGGTATCGTATACCCATCGATCTAGTATGACCATCATGCTTTCTCTGCGCGAGAGGCTTTGTCAGCGGATCCGCAATATTTTCCTCAGTCGGCACTCTGCAAATGTTTACATCTCTGGCTCGTTCGACAATCTCACGAATAAGATGAAAACGCCGGAGTATGTGCTTGGAGCGCTGATGAGATCTAGTTCCTTAGATTGTGCAATTGCACCATTGTTATCACAGTAGAGAACTACGAGACCAACAATGCTAGGAACTACATCAAGCTCGCCGATGAATTTCCTAATCCATACAGCCTCCTTCGCCGCATTAGCTGCTGCGATATACTCGGCCTCTGTTGTAGAATCAGCAACTGTCTCTTGCTTGGAACTCTTCCAGCTTACAGCTCCTCCATTCAGGCAAAACACAAAACCTGACTGAGACTTGGAGTCGTCTCGATCAGTTTGGAAGCTAGCATCCGTGTAACCACTTACAACGAGCTCTTCCTCTCCACCATATACCAAGAACACGTCCTTAGTCCTTCTCAAGTACTTCAGGATATTCTTGACTGCAATCCAGTGACACTCACCGGGGTCTGACTGATATCTGCTAGTCATGCTCAAAGCAAAGGAGACATCGGGTCGAGTACATAAACATCGCGTACATAATTGATCCAATTGCCGAAGCATATGGAATCAACTTCATGCGGTCCTTATCTTCACAAGACTTTGGACACTGGTCCTTAGAGAGATTCACACCATGAGACATGGGCAAAAATCCTTTCTTGGACTCAAGCATGTTGAACCGCTTCAACACTTATTCGATGTACGTACTCTGGGTCAAACCCAGCAACTTCTTCGATCTATCTCTATAGATCTTAATACCGAGTATATAAAAGTCGCTTCACTCAAATCCTTCATTGAAAAGCAGTTCCCTAGGTTGTTCTTAACAACTTTCAGGGTAGGATGTCATTCTCGATCAATAGTATGTCATCTACATACAATATCAGGAAGACAACAATGCTCCCACTGATTCGCTTGTAAAACACAAGGCTCATCTTCATTCTTGATGAAACCAAACTCTTTGATTTTCTCATCAAAACGAAGATTCCAACTTCGAGAGGCCTGTTTCAGTGCATAAATGGCTTATTCAGCTTACATATTTTAGTGGCTTCATTTGGGGATACAAAACCCTCGGGTTGTGTGTCATATACACTTCCTCAAGGAGGTTTCCATTAAGGAAAGCCGTTTTGACATCCATCTGCCAGATCTCGTAGTCATAATACGCAGCAATAGCAAGCAATATCCTAATGGACTTTACCATGGCAACAGGGGAAAATGTCTCATCATAGTCAATACCATGAATTTGCTTGAAACCTTAGCCACCAGCCGCCCTTTGAATGTCTGTACATTCCCATCCATGTCGGTCTTCTTATTGAAGACCCACTTGCACCCTATGGGTCGTACCCCTTCAGGTGGTTCCACCAAGTTCCAAACTTGGTTTGCATCTTTACATGGAGAGTCCACTTCTTTCAGATTTCATAGCCTCAACCATTTGTCGGAGTCCGGTCCATTCATAGCCTCTTGGTAGGTTGCTGGGTTCATCATCATGATCATAAGCAACACATTACCTATTTGAGACACGAGAAATCCATATCTCTCTCAGGCTCAAACCTCGGTCTACCAGATCTACGTAGGACTTGTGTTCCTTGAGCAGGTTCTCTAGCTACAACATCTTGTAAGTCCTGTCTCAGAATCCAATTCGGTTCATTCACTACATGTGGTTCTTGAACTTCTTCAAGCTCTACCTATTTCAGTCTTTCTTGATAAGAACTCTTTCTCCAACAAGACACCAGTCCTTGCGACAAACACTTTGCGCTCAGACGGTAGGTAAAGTAATACCCTTTCGTTTCCTTTAGATATCCCACCAGATAACATTTATCCGATTTGGGTTCCAGCTTGTCAGGCATTTGACGTTTACGTATGCCTCACAGCCCCAAATTTTAATGAACGACATACTAGGACGCTTCCCAGCCATATCTCATATATGGTTCTTCAGAACCGTTTTTAGTTGAGCGCGATTCAATGTCATTGCAGCAGTCTTTAAAGCAAAAACCCAAAAGGAAACAGGCAAGTCCGCATGACTCATCATCGAACGTACCATGTCTAACAGAGTACGTATTTCTCCCTCTCAGAACACACCATTTGTTGTGGTGTTCTAGGTGGAGTGAGCTGTGATACAATACTACACTCTTTTTTCAGATGATCACGGAACTCATGACTCATATTCGCCACCCTCGATCAGATCGGTGTGCTTTAACCCTTTTACCAACTGGTTTTCTACTTCATTCTTGAACTCTTTGAACATTTCAAAGGTCTCGGATTTACACTTCATAAGATACACATATCCGTATTTACTGAAATCATCAGTAAATGTAACAAAGTAGAAATACCCTCCTCTAGCCATGGAACTCATGGATCCGCATACATCACTATGTACAACACCCAAGAGATCCTCAGCCCTCTCAGTATAACCAGTGAAAGGAGCTTTAGTCATCTTGTCTAACAAACAAGATTCGCATCGCTCAAATGATTCATAATCAAATGAGTCCAAAAGTCCATCTCTATGGAGCTTGGATATGCACTTCTCGTTGATATGACCCAAACGACAATGGCAGAGAAAAGTAGTGGTTCGAATCATTTGTTCTTTAGTCTTTTATTATTTTTTCTACATTACAGATCAGATGGTCCAAGTTCAAAACGTAAAGACCATTAAACAATTGGGCTACAGCATAACAAACATCATTCTTAAATATAGAACAACAATTGTTCTTAATTATAAAAGAAATCCATCATGTCCAAACATGAAATAGATATAATGTTCTAGTTATCGCCGGAACAAAATAACAGTTATCTAGTTCTATTACAAAGCCCACTGGGCAAAGAAAGACGGTAAACTCCTACGGCTACAGCAGCAACTCTTGCTTCCATTGCCGACGCGGAGGTCCACCCTCCCCTTTACCAGCAATCTTCTCCCTCTTCTCTCACTTCCCAGTTCCTGCACATTTGTAACAAATGTGAGAACCACATCCGGTATCCAATACCCAGATGAAGGAGCAGAAAGGTTTATCTCTAGAACGTAAATATTAGAGAGCGGAAGTCTATACCTCCCTCAGTTTCTGCAGACCCTCAATGTATGAAGGACAGTTCCTCCTCCAATGACCAGCCTTGCCACAGTGGTGGCATTTTCCTTCCTTCACCGTGCTCTTCTTTTTTCATCAGTGCTGAAGACTTGGGCTCAAGATATGACTTAGGTCCTACCTTCGTCTTCTTGGAGCCCTTGGCTTTGCTCTTGCCCTTATGCACCATCAGTATGGGGCTGGCAGGCTTGGCCTTCTTCATGTTGATTTCGGCAGTTCTCAACATGCCTAGGAGTTCGGGCAGTGTCTTGTCTATCTCATTCATGTTGTAGTTCAAGACAAACTGCTCATAACTGTCCGGCAACGATTGCAGGATCAGATCCGTGGCCAACTCTTGACCAAGAGGAAAACCCAGCCTTTCAAGGTTCTCTCTATATACCCAATCATCTTGAGTACGTGAGTCCCTACTGAGTCTCGAACTCCATCTTGCACTGAAACAACGCTTTCGTGATGTCGAACCTCTCTTGACGAGCCTGCCCTTGAAACATTTTCTTGAGATGCTCGTCAATCTCCTTGCACCTCATGTTCTCATGTTGCTTCTGAAGCTCAGAGTTCATGGTGGCAAGCATAAGGCACTCGACATCCAAAGCATCGTCAGTATACTTCTTATAAGTATCTTTCTCAGCACGGGAAGAGTTCCCGGTCGGCACCTCGGGGCTTCTTCTTCCAAGACATAGAGCTTTCGCTCTTGCCTGAGAACAATTCTCAGGTTCCTATACCAGTCCATGTAATTTGTCCCACTGAGCTTATCCTTCTCAAGGATGGCTCTCAGAGACAACGTGGAGTGCGCAACGCTTGCCATGGAATTCTACAAGAATTTATGCAGAATAAAATCAGTACCTAAATTTCAATTACAATTTATTCTAATTAGGACTTCAATTAAAATACTCCCACTATTTTATTCGAAATGATAGCCCTCACTAGCAATTCGGAGAGTTCATGCGAGCTACTCTCTTAGTGGACAAGATCCGTATTTCACCAACACTATGAGTCCGCTTTGGCGTTCCTCTCACGATGCGGTTATTTAGGTAGGCAACGCTTGCCAATTGCATCCTCATGCAATTCTTGTATGATTGGTGAATAACTCCTTATTCGCATCCATCATATGGTGCATGCCAACCCTATGCCTCTAGGCACTCAACCTTTGAGGTCACCTAGTTAAGCTGGACCCGATGTCGACAGTGGGATATCACAATTATCCGCTCGCACCCTTACCAAGATAGATTAATGCACCTTGCTTTGGCAAGCTCATACTTCATCGATCGAGGCAGGAAGAGTGTCATCCATCGGAAGGCATCCGAACACTTAATATTTGATGAAGGATTTCAAATATAGGTTAACAATTAACCATGATCAACATTTGATCGACGTGCACATCCAAAGAAAAACAATTCTTCTAAAACCACATGCATCCCTTATGTGCACATCCTGACACCATCAACATTTGATAGAAGGAAGGGCTAAATCTGAACATCCAGAAATTTCCAAATCCTCAGATTTACATGCATTGGACAAAGGCAAAGACAGCTCAACTTAAAGCAGTAGACAAGCTCATCTCTCTTTGTTGGATTCAGAATCCAAAACAAAATCGAGGGATGGTTACTGCTAAGGAGATCACAATTTCTAACACTTAGAAATCCACCGAAATTCCAATCGTTCTTGGCGAGGTACCAAGACTAAATCTAGATATTTAGAACACTTCTAAATCCCTAGGTTTACACGCACTGGAATAACAAACTTCCAAAACAACGATCATGGCCGTAACCTCCCTCTGATACCACTGTTGGGTTTCTCTATAGGGTTGGCACAATGCTTGTGCACGCAGCGGAAAAAAAAATATCAAGAAAAACCCAAAGAGATGTGGATCGGGCTATGAACGTTGAATCAAGAAGTTAGCAAAACTAGGCAAAAATTACCTCGGTGGCGTTGAGTCACAACCCAACGGAGATGCTCCAAACTTTATCTGCTTGCTAGTGGCGAGTTCTACGTGGAATAGTGTCCACGTTTCTGCAGAAGTCCACACGAGCGGAGAGAACACCGATCTATCCGTCGCACGGATTATCGGGAAGAAGAAGACCGCACCTTTGCTTTCCCACGGACTGCTAGGTCCGCGCCAGGGATTGCAGCACCAGCGACAGTCGCCGGAGAAGAGGTGGTCGACGGAGCGAACACGGCGGCGGCGGAACTCTTCCGTCGGCGGCGGGGATCGGGATCGGCGGATCGAAAGGCGGAACGGCTTCCGTCGGGTTTCGATCTGCTACAGGAGAAAATCGCGAGCCGTGTAATCCCGAAAACCCTAAGTGTCCTATTTATACCAAAGGTATAAATAAACCCAGGAAAATCGATATCCGCAGACCACCCGAAAATAGGGTTCAGAATCGGCGAGTATCAGTCGGTGAGAATCGGCGACAATCGGCGAGAATCACTGAGCAGGTTCGGCGAGAATCAGTCGACGAGTATCATACAGGATCGGCGAGAATCAGAGTACAATACTCGACGATTCTCGCCGATCGTCAAGCCGCGCTTGACGATACACAACGATACTCGACGATCGTCGAGCCGCGGTCGACGACAATTGTCGAAGTAGTCGATCGTCGAGAATCAACAATTGATTCTCGACGATTCTCGTCGATCGGCGAGAATCAGAGAGACGATTCTCGCAGATCGGCGGGAATCAGAAGACGATTCTCGACTAATGTCATCGACCCTCGGACGACAATCCCAACCAGCCCTTCAAGGCAACATTTGCCCAACCCGATGATCCTATAAGGCAACACTTTGCCCATAACCCTATTCAGGTCGGTGATTGGTAACTTTTACCAACACAGTCAGTCAACCAACTTCTCCGCATCTCTTATGTGCGACCCTGCAGGCTCAATCGCGTTGGCAGTGAGATTACATGTTTGATCACTTCCAGATCATCATGGTGACTCCAACAGTGGCCAGGTGGAGCGGAGAGACCGGGGGAGGTGCCATGTATACAACCTCGGTGAGTTCGCCATGTAGAAAGGCATTGGTTACATCCATTTGATGGAGGGGCCAGTTTCGGGCAGCTGCGACCGCGAGTAAGGTGCGGACGGTTGTCATCCGGGCAACCGTGCAAAGGTTACGTCATAGTCGATTTCATGTTCCTATGAAAACCCACAAGAAATTTAGAGGGCTTTATGACGCTCAATAGAACCGTCCGGACGAGTCTTAACTTTGAATATCTATTTGCAGCTGATAGGGATGACACCAGGAGGACAAGGAACGAGATCCCAAGTGTGAGTCCTGTGGAAGGCTTGAAGTTCAAGTGCCATGACGTGCTGTCATTCGAGTTTTCCAACTGCCTCTTGGTATGACTGGGGCTCCCGGTCTGCGTGGAGAGCGGTGAGGAATGGCCTGAAAAGCAGAGGAATAAGAGGTAGTCGTGGTGAGAGCAGAAGGGGTAGACCGGTCAGAACTTTGGTCATAGCGAGCAGGTGGGTGGCGAGGGCGAGCAGGGTTACGCCGAGGAGGAGTAGGATCCACGGTTGCAGAGGCGGAAGGAGCGTCAGACAGAGCTGTATCAAAAGCAGTAGCGGGAGGAGGGGTTGTGGGCGGCGGAGGGGAGCTGACGTCGAAGGAGGATCCGCGGGCGGAGGAGGAGTTGGTGACAGGGTGGGATGGGCAAGGGGAGTCCTGGGGCAAGTTGGAATAGGAGGAAGTAGCGGAAGAGAAAGTGGGGGAGCAATGGAGGTTTGGGAGGTGAGGTTTGATGGTGTCGAAGAGAAGAACATTTCATGTTCGACGAAGGATACATGGCGAGAAATGCGAATGCGACGAGTCACCGGATCGTAGCAATGATAGCCTTTGTGGTGATGGCTAAGGCCGAGGTGAACACAACGAGATGAGCGAGTGGAGAGTTTGGTGCGTTCAGGGGCGGGAAGGAGAACGAAGCAGGTGCACACAAACGTTCGGAGAGAGGCGTATGTCGGTGGGCGGGAATAAGGCGTTCATATGGAGTTGCGCCAGAGATGGCCGTGGAAGGAGTGATGTTGATGAGGTGAACAACAGTGAGGACGGCTTCAGCCCAGAAGGAGTGAGGAGCCGAGGCAGAGATGAGGAGAGCACGAGCCGTTTCGATGATGTGACGATGTTTTCGTTCAGCAACCCCATTTTGTTCATGGGTGTGCGGGCAAGATTGTTGGTGGAGGGTGCCATGCGAGGTGAGGATATCGCGCATGGTGGAGGAGAGAAACTCTTGAGCACAGTCGGATCAAAAGATCTTAATGCGACGCTCAAACTGAGTGTGAAGAATAGCGGTGAACGTGCGATACACGTTGGGTATTTCAAAACGATTCTGGAGGAGATAAACCCAAGAACAACGTGAAAAATCATCAATGAAACTAACATAATAAAGATAACTAGAATGAGAAGCAAGGGGCGCTGGGCCCCAAATATCAGAATGAACTAAATCAAAAGGGGCTGTTGTTTGAGAAGCACTACTTGTAAATGGTAGAGCAAGGTGCTTTGACAAACGACAGCCGTATAAACAGAGAGGGGGGAAGGGAAGACACGACCCAAAGCTCCAGAGCGGATAACACTTCGGAGTCGATCAGTAGACAGATGTCCTAAACGTCTGTGCCACAAGTCGGCATCAGATATGACAGAGAGAACATAAGTTGAAGATTATGAGGGGGGAACATGGAGATACTCCATCTGATACAAGCCACTAGTCCTACGACCTTGTCCAATCCTCTGAGCTGTCCGTGAATCCTGCACAAAAGGGGACCAAGGTGCATGCGGAGGAACTTGAGAGAGCCCATCTAAGCGGAGGAACTTGAGCCATGTGGGCGGACAGTGCGGGAGGAGGCGGAATCGAGGGCAGACTGAGGTGCGAGCTGGGCTTAGGGAGGAGGCGGACTCGAGGGAGGGCGAAGGTGCGAGCTGGGATTAGGGAGGGAGGAGGCGGACTTGAGGCGGGTTTAGGTTAGGCGAGCTGCGGGGTTGCGAGCTGGGCTGGAGGTGGAGGTCGGGGTTGCGAGCTGGGCGGACAGGATTAGGCGGGGTGGAGGGTGGATCCAGTGAGCAGGGCGGGGTGGAGGGCGGGCTGGGGTTGCGAGCTGGGCTGGAGGTCGGGGTGGAGTTGCAGGGGAACCGAATGTATGCGCGAGCTGGAGGTCGGGCTGGAGGTCGGGGTTGCGAGCTAGGAGGACAGGGCGGGAGGAGCGGACAGGATTAGGCTTATTGGAGGTGCGAGCTGGGCTGGGGAGGTAGGCGGGTTCGGGGAGGTGGGCGGGTTGGAACAAGCGGACAGCTCCGTGATGGTTCGGGCAGCTCCGTGCAGGTTCGGGCAGAATGGCGAGGGCGAAAATTAACCTGACTCTGATATCATGTTACAAATGGTAAATGCACGTAACAGTATCTATATTTCCTTAACAAAAGGGGACCAAATAGGTCTTACATATAGGAGAAGTGAAGGGGGAGAGAGCCCATCTAAGCAATGTGGGACTAAATGAATAGGACAATAAATGCACAATAAATGCACAATAAATACAATATTTAACATAGGTGTTAGATGTGACATCACAAAAGTGACAGCTGACAGGAAAACAGTTAGCACAAAGCCGAAGGTTGCGTCCGGCGGGATTTGGCGGAGAGCAACTGGACAGGGTTGCGTCGGGCGGGATTTGACGGAGAGCTACTGGCGAAGGCCCGCGAGAGCTACTGACCAGGATTGCGTCAGGGGGCGAAGGCCGGCAAAGTCCGGCGAAGACTTGTGAAGGCCAGCGAAGTCCGGCAAAGACTTGTGAAGGCTGGCGAAGTCCGACACAGACTTGCGAAGGACGGCGCAGCGCTGCATCTCGCGGGATTTAGCGGAGAAGGATGGCTGCAGAGTTTTTGAAACCTTAACAATCGGGGTCACGAGCTTAAAAGCGGATGATATTTACAAATTTTGTATACACCAGGTCCGTGGAAGAACGCCTCACAATTAATATTATAGTGCCAAACCCCTACTTGGAGGGTGCATAGTGCCAAGAGTCCACAGCATCAATATTTTCAAGCAACTCCAATACTGTTGAGAATGCGATTGGCCAGCATTTTTTAGGCTCTGTTTGGCTCAGCTGTAGCGACTGCAGAAGCAGTGGTGGGAAGCAGTGGTGGAATAATCAGCTGTTTTACAGAGTGGGTGCCAGAATCTGTGAAACTGTTTGTATGAACAGCTTTTGCAGAGCTGTTTCAAACAGAGAAGTTGTTTAATCTGTTTGGCAAAACAGCTGTGCGGTGGACAGTTCATTTACTTGAAGGTAAACACAATAAACGTAAACATAAAGAGACTCATTTAACTTAATACATTCTAAGTGCTCATGGAAATCACATTTGATCTCATGGAAATCACCCGGAGTCCGGACTCCGGATGGAAAAATTAGGCCTTGATTAGGGTGGTTATGTCATGTTGAATGTTTGTGTGGTTGTTTATGTGTTCTTAGCAGTTGAATCAATCTGAACTTCGCAAAAAAAAAATGAGGAAATAGCAGCAAACTTGCCTGCCTTGCACAGTGTTGTCTGTCGGCTTCGAATAGGGGTTTTTGGTTCTTTCGGATGAATCTCTGCGGCAATGAGATTTTAGAGCAATCGATTTGAGAAAGTATGGATTGATGGCAAAGGAATTGAACTCGTCGTTACCTTGCCGAGTCGATGAAGGAAACACTCGAAGAAGAGGGAGATGCAGACGATGACGCTGCAGACGGCGGCGACAATCCATGTAGGCGTTCCGTCGAGCTTCAGCACCTCGCCGTCTCCTCCTTCTCCGGCCATCTCGCCGCCTCACTGTTGATCGCCGGCGATGGAGGCGATGGAGGCGATCGGCTATGTCGGTGAAGCCCTAACCCGCGCTTCGCCACTGCCTCGTGAGAGCGGAATCGCGAAATTTCCGCGATCTGGAGTTGTGAGAAAATATCGCGACTCCAGATCGCTGTTATTTCGCGATTTGAGTGCGGGGGCGGTGGGAAAATTCCGCTCCTAATTTCTGTTTGGAGGGGCACTGGAAAAAAAACGGCAGTCCACTGCTCCCAAATCGCCGCGCCAAACAGACCTTTAGTGCTTGACATGGGGGTGGCGGTCGTGAACGCTCAACCTGGCCTAATAAAACTCTTATCCACTTTTATGTTCAAAACTGATATGTTTGTTTTGCCAAACATGGATTCAGTGGTCAGGAGCAAAAAAGTGATGTCAAACGGAGCCCTAATTTGTGAGAAAAGTTTTGTGATTGAAGAGAGAAAAATCCGAGTGAAAATGGCGTGATCGAGCAGCGAAACAAAAAATCTGCTACGGTGAGTCCTCTGAGTCCTTCCCCTTTCAAAATGTCTGTAAATCAGTGGGCATAAGTTGAGTGGCTAAAGCGAGCTCTCATGTGAAGGCAGTGAAGGTGAGCCGAATCTAGAGGCAGCCAAAATGATGACCCATCGACCGAATGTTAAGCAGTTTGGTCCCAAATGTATTTTTATTCTCTTTTGAATACATACAAAACTGCATGATGCTATGCCAAAAATGTAATTGAACACTACAAATTGAAGTTTATGCATAAAAGTTGATGAAGATAATTAGATGAGATCAGATGCTCAGGAACAACAGTAAATAATCACTGTGTGACCACCGCCACCACGCCCCAAACAGAGGACTTATTTTCACCGGTCAAGCGGTCACGACCGCATGAATCTGGCCGTAATTAAGGTCCGGTTCATGCGGTCGTGACCGCTTGACCGGTGAAAATAAGTCCCCCCAAACGGAGCTAAGGCTCCGTTGACTTATTCACCGGTCAAGCGGTCACGACCGCATGTACCAGACCTTAATTAAGTCCGGTTCATGCGGTCGTGACCGCTTGACCGGTGAAAATAAGTCCCCCCAAACGAAGCATAAGTGAGTCGAGAAGTCACGATTGCTATCTTGATTGCTATCTAGTTTAGGCTCCTTGAAGAAACAGTAAATATAGGGTTGAGAATAGGATTGGCTCAACTGTTTTTGAGCTAGGTCTTGGCTTCGGCTTTATTTTGCACAGTTTATTTGTACAAGTGAGTTTGATCAAAAACATTATTATCATAAAATATATACGTTTGGCAAGACAAGTCACCACTATCAAAAAAATAAACTAGTTTTGAGCATAAAATGCATGAATTTTTTTAGATGAAATCGGGCATTCACGAACGACGGTTCATGACCACTGCGTTCACGGCCGCCGCCACCACGCCAAACAAAGCTTTGTTTGACAGGGTTTAGGGTTTAGGGTTTAGGGTTTTAGGGTTTAGAGTTTAGGGTTTAGCGTTTAAGGTTTAGAGTTTAGGCGGTCGTGAACGCACCACCTAACCTAGCTCAAAACTAGTGCTTGTTATTTTATTTTTTCAGACTGTTCGAGTGATAGTAATTCATAAATGAAATAAAAGTATAGCTCAAAATAAATATACCACGGATGCACCAAACCCAGGCCACTCGGGTCAAATACTCAAATTAGGAATCCAAGTTATCAGCAAAGCAAAACTACTAATAAATCAACCATTCAATTCAACAGGGTTAACCAATTGATTTTCCAAAAGAGATTAGCGCTAACCAGAACAAGCTGCAAGTTTTTAGTGAGACTGTAGATGGTGGAACTAAAATGTTGCAGCAGGAAAGAAGAATTTGCTATGCAACTTAAACAAAAACAAAGACTAGCAGATTAAGGCTCCGTTTGGGAGGACTTATTTTCACCGGTCAAGTGGTTACGACCGCATGAACCGGACCTTAATTAAGGCCCATTTCATGCGGTTGTAACCGCTTGACCGGTGAAAATAAGTCCCCCCAAAGGCCCAAACGGAACCTAAATATTTAAGTATCAGTATCACTAATTTAAAATAATTTAGGTGAACCCAAACCAAAAATTAAGGAATTCCATGTCATCATAAACCTGAGGACAATTTCCAGATGAAACAAAAGCGATAAAATCATTATTTTTAAAAAAAGTTCAGAAGAGCATCACTGATTTCGCCCCCGCAGTTTGGGCGCAAGAGAACCTGCCAGGCTTATTTATTCAACCGCAAAATATAGAGAAAGGGATAAACAGAAGTACATGATTCACGGCATCCACGAACAAACATCCAGCTTCTTTCTTTCATACTTTCCTTTTTCTTTTCCTCAGTTATGATATTTTGTTCAAGTAGATGGTCTGTAAACACTGTTGGAGTGACGTGGCAAGTTCATAATTTCAGCTTGACCAATAGGATGAATTTTTGTAAATCCCCAGGGTTTCAACATTTTGTTTAAAATGACAAAAGCAACAAGTAACCTTGTAAAAACAGCAAATAACACTGGCATATAACAAGATTATAGTTTTTTTTAAAAAAGTAGAAAATGGGAACCCTTACCTTACTAATTTCTAACCAAACAAGATTAATTATAACGGCTAGTTGGAAAAAAATATATATATATATATAGGTCAAAATTTATATAACAAATTGATCTTATTTAATATTACAAAGTTAATGTAAACGGGTTACACACAGAACATGAACAAAATGCTAGTATATATACCAAAGATTAGGGAAAAACTAGGGACACATTATTCTTGTTTGGAAGGTTTACAAAAATTTAGTAATAAGACTATAGAATCCTGAAGATATTTATCAATTTTTTATTAAAATGTTGAAGACCTTGGGAACTTAAATACAAAACATCCTATTCAGAATCCAGAACTTTTCAAGTTGCTCGCACAATGTTCAACTATACTCGACAAAATATCATTACTCGAACCTTAAACCTTCCAAAATCAAACTTACATTGTGTCGTTCCTGACTAGGGTTCGCATGTTCCAGACGCGGTCGGAATAGTTACCAACTTGTCCGTCATCATCCTCTAAATTTCTCGCAGACAGCTGGCTATTTAGATTCATGGAGGCTGATCTTGAGTAAGTTGCATCGTTTTTAGTTGATCCTCTAAGACCAGTGTTGCTAGGAGCTTCCAAATCTAAGTACAGATTATCAAAGTGAGCCTCAAAACTCTCAAAATCCTCAGCTGGGCGCAGCACCCAAACCATCCAATCATTACGTTTCCTTATTTTATCACCCTACAACATGATTGAGTTAGAAATTGAAAATTCATAAACAAGATTGAAACGGAAAAATAAAATGGTGCAGATGAAGGGAGAAACTACTATGAACTCTTATATACTGTGATATGTACCTGCACCTCTACTACACTTGATAGTTGTACAGTGTCTATTAGATATTGTATGCTGTTAGTCATTTGCTTCACCTGCACAACATAGCAAGAGAAAACATCGCAGGCTTAGTTAACATATGAGTGAGGAAGCTAAAGGATATTTAAAAATGAGAAAATTATAAAAATGGTCCCCCCCCCAACTAGTTAAGCTTGTATTAATTTATATTTTGTATACCCCTCTACACTATAGTGGGATAAAGGCTTGAGTGTTGTTGTTGTTGTATACCCCTCTAATATGATCACTAGGCACTTGGATCCTTACGGGCCATCTGCTAATTCAATAGTCATAAGCCGATTAGAAAGGCTCATGGGAAGGGAAAAATTGACATATCAAGACCCAAGGAAATAATATGCACCTCTTTGATCTTCTCTCTATAATAATATGAGATAGTTCAAAACTTAAAATTTCTGTTATTATAGAGGGATTCCGTAGAATTGAGAAATAAATTCTCCTGGATTCAAAGTAGCATGCGCTTTGTTGTTGTTGGGTGGACGACTTGCCTTGGAAGATTTCTATACTCCAAAAGTTGGATATCTTAGTAGAATACACTGTATCTTGGAATTTAGGTTTTGTTGAAATAAATAGAGAGAATAGAAAGTGTTTTATTCATCCTCAAATGAGCATTTTATAGGACTTATAATGACTCACAAACTCAAACTTACGATGTGGCACTAAATCCATACATACGTAAAGACTCTATTACAAAAACCATAATAAACGGAAATGCGATAACAACTGTGATGGAGGTAGGCTAAGTGGGACAAACCATCTGAGGGGTTACCAGGGAAAAATTGTCAAGGTTAATCCATTGGGGATAATACGCACAAAGGGCGGTCCCACACAACACAAACTCACACGACACAACCCGCTGGAATCAAGAAAACAGACGGGCCACCGAGGATACTCCCACGCGACACAATTTGTTGGAATCAAGATTAACCAACAAAGACCATACCACATACCAATCAATGTAGAAAAATTGGGGAGATGCAAACAACACAAAACATAAGCCTGGAGGGGCGTGTGGGACAAAGGCAAGAGTCAAGAAATATCATCCAAGTCGCCTTCATCCCAAGCACTCCCCCTCACATGGGACACACGTGCATGCATGCATAACAAGACCATACTAAGCAAATGCAAACAACAACTAAACAAATATAATTAAAGGCACATAAAAAACGACCAAAAAACAACACAAAGTGTCCGTATCGGCGGGAGATCAACACCCTGGAAGGGGTAGCAGCGGCTGGAAGACGAAGACAAGCTCTAGATAGCGTGGATGAGGAACAACCAATGAAGGTTCTGCCATGGCTGAACGTCAAGACCACCGGATCGCACGACGCCAACTAAAGGATCGGTAGATAGAAATAGAGATGATATCAACACAACCATACGTTGAGCACCACCGGTTTGAATTTTTTTGGGTCATAGTCATGGCACGGAGTAGCTACAAGAACAAGAAGGGGCTCGACGAGAAGCAACGGAAGCAGAAGGGGGTTGATGAGAAGCTGCAAAAAGAGAAGGGGGTCGATGAGAAGCTGCAAAAACAGAAGGGGGTCGATGGGAAGCAACAAAAGCAGAAGGGGGTCGATGAGAAGCAGCGGAAGCAGAAAGGGGTTGATGAGATATGTAATCGTAAGAAAAAATGAGGGCAGCGATTGGAGGCGGCAAGATCGCACAGATACAGTTGACTGGAGCATCGTCGAACCCTGAAGAAGAGCGTCCTCTACGCAAGAACGAAAGAAGAGATGGGGAGCTGCATTGTTGTCGTGGATGTTGCGAGAGAAGGCAGCCCTAGCAGTTGAAGAGTGAAGCAACAAGCGAGGGATGAGATCAGCACATGCGGGAGATGAGCTCGCCGAGAAGAAATGTCGAAGAACTGTCGTTGACGAGAACAACGGAAACACTAGATCGGATCTGCGATGAAATCACCAGACAGGATGAGCATAAGCATTCCAACAAAAAATTTTAGGGCGCCAACATTTTAGGATGAGAAATTTCAGGGAGGAATAAAAACCTATCTCTAACATCATGTTAAAATAATTAGAGAGAAATAGAAAGCGTGTTTTAATCATCCTCAAAGAGTCAATTTATAGGACTTACAATGATTCATAAACTCAAATTCACAATGTGAGATTAAACTCATACATACCAAAGCAAAATCTATTTTATTAGAAAGGACGCTGAACACTGAAACCACCATCCATTGAAGAAATTTTAATGAGAAGATTAGAAAACAAAATCCAGATAATTAGTAAACTTATAGCAAATCACAGCAGTTTTCGAACTCAAACTGAAAGCTACTAGCAGGGCATTGTATAACATAACTGTCAAAACAGATCAATTTCATCTATGAAAGAAAATAGGGATAAAATTTCATAAGATAACATAGCAAACAATGCCCGTAAATTATCCTGATAGAAACTTAAAATAAGAGGTGTTGAAAGAGCTCAAAACTTGTATGTATTGCTTGTGTATGTAAATACAATGAGAGAATACAAATATATAGGAGGGAGAAGGTGAGAAGAAATCCTACGCAAGATGTGGGACTAAGAAGAGAAGAAGGAAATACAATAAAAAAGGGCCCAATAATGGGCTCTTTACATGGGCTTTTCTAACACTCCCCCGCAAGCTGGAGCCTACAAATCGTATGCGCCAAACTTGGACAAGCACTGATAGAAGAGAGTACTGGAAAGAGCCTTTGTGAGGACATCCGCAACTTGTTCAGTCCCCGGAACATGCTTCAGGTCGAGCTTCTTCATTTGAACATTTTCCCGGATGAAATGACAGTTGACTTCAATATGTTTTGTTCTCTCGTGGAAGACCGGCTTCTTGGCTATATGTATAGCAGCTTGGTTGTCATAGAGGAGGAGAGCTGGGGAAGGGAGCTTTACACCTAGATCGGTAAGAAATCTTTCAAGCCACGTCAGTTCTGAAACCACCGATGTCATTGCTCGGTATTCTGCCTCAGCTGATGATCGAGCAATGACCGCTTGTTTCTTGTTGTGCCAGGTAATCAAATGTCCTCCAAAATATGTGCAAAAGCCACTGGTTGACCGTCGATCATCAAGGGAACCGGCATAATCAGCATCAGAATATGTCACCAATGTTGGAGCAGAAGATGAGATTTTGTATATCAAACTTTGACTAGGAGCCGTTTTAAGGTATCTGAGAATGCGTTCAAAGGCCTGAAGATGAGATCTTCGAGAGAAATGCATATACCGACTGACAATACCAACAGCGAAGGAAATATCTGGTCTGGTTACCGTAAGGTAGATCAATTTCCCAACGAGACGACGAAAGTATTCTGGATTCTGGAGTAGGAGATCTGAGTCAGATGCCTGAGCGCACAACTTGTGATTTACATCCATTGGGGCGTCAATCGGCTTACAACCTGAATAGCCTGCATCATGAAGGAGGTCGAGGCAGTACTTCCGCTGAGAGAGTACAAGACCGTCTGGCCGTCTGGCAACCTCAAGACCCAATAAGTACCGAAGGGGCCCCAGATCTTTTGTTTGAAATACGGAGCTCAGATATAGTTTGATCTCCTGTATTCCTTTCGAGTCGTCTCCTATAATTATGATATCGTCAACGTACACTAACAGAAGAACCGTTCCCGTTGTTCGGTGACGAGTGAGCAACGAGAAATCTGCCGATATCCGAATAAAACTAACCACCCGAAGGGCCTTACTGAACTTGTCAAACCACGACCGTGGGGATTGTTTGAGACCATACAGTGTCTTCATAAGAGGACAGACCTGAGACTCTGATGTGATCTGAAACCTCGGGCTGTGGTTTTCAAAAAAATAATAAATGCGATCTTTCAAAATATTTGTGGCGCGGGAGGCATTCACGGGCTATTTCTAACGAACTAAACGGTTGAGTCGTCGCTCGCGAACGCAAGACTACAGCACAAACGTAGTAACGTCACAACACAATTCCACAGGCACAAGATATGAAAGCGGTCAAACATGGCAATGGAAAATAACGATAATTAGGTGATAAAGAAACTAAGGCAAGCTCCACTAATTAACTATTCGATTTAAATTTGAGCATAAAAATAACTAATGGTTGTGAAATGAGATGGAGAGGTATACCAAGGGCAGAGGTGGCAGCCACTGCAAGATTCCGGGTAGGCTGGAGGAGAAGCTACACTATGTGCTCGGGATTGCTTGGAGATCACTGGGGGTGAAGGTCTCCGGCAGGGGAAAGCTAGCAGAAAGCAAAAATGGCTTTGGGCGGAGCAACCGGATCTGGAACAGGAGTAGGGTTGACGGGAAGCAGGGGAAATGCGGCGGAGTTGAGCTGAAGCAGTTGGCGACTGGTGCAGAAGGGGTCGTCGGAGCCCATGAAAGGGCCTGGCAAGTTCGTCGGCGCCGGAGGAGTTGTGCACTTGAGCCGGCGGAGCTTCTGGAAGATCTCCGTCGGGAAAGACGACTGCAGGTCGAAGCGCCTTCAAGCAAAGGCTGAGATGCTCGGTCGGAGGTTGCCGTCGGAGGAGGTGAACGCTGGAGGGGGTGGCCTCAAACGGCGACTTCGTCGAGCGGGAAGTGAAGGTCGTCGCGGGTTGAGTGCGGCGCTGGGAGAACGACAACAGGAAAAAGATTTTTTCTGTTCATTCTATTCCAGTTGGGTCTGGAACAGTGGGGTGGGGGGGGGGGGTTGTTTTAAAGGGGTGGGTTTAGGGTTTAGGGTTTGGAATACTTTGAATTTTGGGTTGTTGGCACACCAAGTGGGAGATTTTAAAACTTATAAATTGTAAAATAAAATAGTTAACTAAATTAAAGCTTGCCCGAATTAACCTATCACATAAAATACCGGACCCATGCATTTAGGGACACGTTGGCCGGTCACACCAACAAGCCAAACAAAAATACGCGAACAATATGCGCGATACAAAATTAACATCCAGGACGCTAATAACGTTCACGACAAAAGGAAAAATACATGTACAATAAATAAGAATAAAAAAGATGCACCACGGGTTGCATCAATTCCCCAGAGTTGAAAGAACTCGACCCCGACGAGAACTCAATGCAACCAATCACTATCAAGTCCAAGACGGTGGTCAGAAAGAAGCTGCATAGGTGTCCTGCTGGTGCCGTGGCTGCGACCCAAACTTGGAAGTAACCTTTCATTCTCAAACTCGCAATCCATTAGCCAGATTTTATGCAAATCATTTAAAAAAATAATAATTATTAGAGCTTGCAGAGGATGACAGGGGCGGTGTGTGTAGCAAACAAGTGGTGGGGGGAAAACGTGAAACAAATGGAAACAAGCTGTAGAACCAGT
This sequence comes from Platanthera guangdongensis, assembly GCA_039583875.1. NCBI lineage: Eukaryota > Viridiplantae > Streptophyta > Magnoliopsida > Asparagales > Orchidaceae > Platanthera > Platanthera guangdongensis. Next base: position 15,629,081 of record CM077158.1, on the reverse strand, counting down.
AATTCATGACGCAACATCCTCTTGCTTGGTAGACACTCACAATCGTCCGCTAGACCAGGGCCGTCCATCGCTTTGACGACACCCGATAAAATCTCACTCGAGTCACAACATTTTAAACAGATCTCAAATCTATCGATTATGATCTTCCACAAAAACCGCTGGAAACGGGTGTTCCGACGAGGAGTATAAAACCTACGGGTCATCTCAACTCTCCTCGTACGACTCGACCTAAAAATCTCAAACCTCAAACGATCGAGGTGTGGTGCCCCAATGTGCTCGACTGTCACCAAGGACAAACGATGCGGACTAAACGCGTGCTTGTCAAATACGAAGTCAATACAAGGTGGCGCTTCCAGAGCACCCAAAATAGATGACTCACGAAAATCAGTTGCCTCTCCCTAGAGCAAGGGTCCAGGCCGAAGCGTACCACTAAATAGGAGTGGTGTAGTGGAGACTAGGGACGACGAAGTAGATGCTAGTAAGGTCCTCCCAAGTGCTCTAGGAACAGGATCATTTTTCTGGGGAAGAAGAAGAATCTTGCACCAACGGTGAACAAAATAATGAGAGTTCCTCCCACCATCATGCAGAACATGTCAGTCATACTGTCATGGTCGTCTTAGAAGTATGTGGCAAACGTCGATGGGGGCGACATCACATAACACTGAATCACGATACACGTCCCCGATAGAGAACTCTACCTGACAATGATGAGCAATGAGTATAGTCAACGGACTTTAACCTCAGATAAATGGTACGACTGCTCTAAGGGGGCGTCACAAGTCCTAACTTCTCTACCATTCGCTGAGACACAGTTTTCCATATTGCCGCTATCAATAATAATGGAACAGAAATGCTCCTGAATGCGGGCGATAGTGCGGAAAATTTCCTTTCTTCGAGGATCATGCTCAGTGGTCTCGCTAGAGGTAATCAAACTAGAGTGAAGAGCACAAACTAGGTGTTCTGCTTGCTCGCCTCCGACCTCGATGACACTATCAGCCTCGGGCAGGGGCTCAGGCTGGGGGTCACTAAGGAAAACCTCATACTCGGGTTCACCCCCGGTGGTGGAATCAATCACTGCAACGAACTGGCGTCGCGGGCACTTAGAAGATTTGTGCCCGGGCTCCATACACTTGAAGCATCAAAACACTCTAGTGTGGGGTCGGGCTCCCATGGGCTCCTTACCTCGGGACAGGCCGGGGGAAGAGTCGGGGCTCCAGTAATGGCAAGAGATGGGGAATCAGTAGTAGCAGATGTGGGTGTAGTAGTGGTGGTGCTCGAAGTGGGTCTATCAGTAGACCTAGGTCCATCAGTAGACCTCTGACCAGATGTCCTCTTCTGGAGGGCCTCCACTCGGCGTGCCAGACTAGAGATCCCTCCCAGGTCCCGGAAATCATGTAACTCTAACTGGTCTCGTATCGCGTACCGTAACTCATTCAGATAGCGAGCCACAACCATGTGGTCTTTCTCATTCAGATCTAAGCGTGACTGGAGGACCAGGAACTCGTTTGTGTACTCGTCAACGATTTGTTTGTCTTCTCGTAGGTTGTGATACCTACGGTACAAGGTCTGCATAAAATCAGCGGGGACGTACCTCCTCTTGAGTTGAGTTTTGAACTCAACCCAGGTGGTGATAGGTGGTTGTCCCATCGTGTATCGCATCCGCTCGACTTGCCCCCACCATGTAAGTGCGGGGCCCTTCAGCTTCAGGGTAGCATACTCCACCTGTTGGTGGGCAGGTGTGCGATTCTAGCGGAGGAATCGCTCAAGTCGCTCGCACCAATCAAGACACACCTCGGGCTCTAGTGTGCCCTCAAAATCCCCAACATCCAGTTTGATACCGACATCCCATCTAGGGGGATTCCTGTTATCTTGATGCGCTAGTTGGGGTTCTGGCGGTGGAGGTGTAGGAGGTCGTGCAAGAGTAGGGGGTTGTGCAGGAAGACCCCCTAAGTGATATTGTGCTTCCAAGTTGTTGACCGAAGTGCGTAACCCTTACATGACCTGATTCTTATCTCTCACAGAGACAGTGAGTGTAGTGACAGCGGCCATGAGTTCTTTCAGACGTTTACCCATGTCTCCTAAACTTCCCTCGATGTGTCTGACTCTAGACTCCATCGTTTAACTCTTTTTTTTTTTTGAAAACTCAAAACTCCTAAAACGAAAGGCGCTCGGTTATCCCACAATAGAAGTGAGATATCCCAGCAGCCACACCAAACTGATGTGATCTGAAACCTAGGGCTGTGGTTTTCAAAAAAATAATAAATGCGATCTTTCAAAATATTTGTGGCGCGGGAGGCATTCACGGCTATTTCTAACGAACTAAACAGTCGAGGCGTCGCTCGCAAACGCAAGACTACAGCACAAACGTAGTAACGTCACAACACAATTCCACAGACACAAGATATGAAAGCGGTCAAACATGGCAATGGAAAATAACGATAATTAGGTGATAAAGAAACTAGGACAAGCTCCACTAATTAACTATTCAATTTAAATTTGAGCATAAAAGTAACTAATGGTTGTGAAATTAGATGGAGAGGTATACCAAGGGCAGAGGTGGCAGCCACTGCAAGATTCCGGGTAGGCTGGAGGAGAGGCTACACTGTGTGCTTGGGATTACTTGGAGATCACTAGGGGTGAAGGTCTCTGGCAGGGGAAAGCTAGCCGGAAGCAGCTACACTGTGTGCTTGGCATTGCTTGGAGATCACTGGGGGTGAAGGTCTCCGGCATGGGAAAGCTAGCCGGAAGCAGAAATGCCTTTGGGCGGAGCAACCGGATCTGGAACAGGAGTAGGGTTGACGGGAAGCAGGGGAAATGCATCGAAGTTGAGATGAAGCAGTTGGCGACCGGTGCAGAAAGGGTCGTCGGAGCCCAGGAAGGGGTCTGGCGAGTTCGTCGGCGCCGGAGGAGTTGTGCACTGGAGGCGGCGTAGCTTTTGGAAGATCTTCGTCGGGAAAGACTACTGCAGGTCGAAGCGCCTTCAAGCAAAGGCTGAGATGCTCGGTCGGAGGTTGTTGTTGGAGGAGGTGAACGCTGGAGGGGGTGGCCTCAAACGGTGACTTCGTCGAGCAGGAAGTGAGGGCCGTCGCGGGTTGAGTGCGGCGCTGGGAGAACGACAACAGGAAAAAGCTTTTTCCTGTTCGTTCTATTCCAGTCGGGTCTGGAACAGTGGGGGGGGGGGTTGTTTTTAAAGGGGTAGGTTTAGGGTTTCACATTTGGAATACTTTGAAGTTTGGGGATGTTGGCACATCAAGTGGGAGATTTAAAAACTGATAAATTTTAAAATAAAATAGTTAACTAAATTAAAGCTTGCCCGAATTAACCTATCACCTAAAATACCAGACCTATGCATTCAGGGACTCGTTGGCCGGTCACACCAACGAGTCAAACAAAAATGCGCGAACAATATACGCAATACAAAATTAACATCCAGGACGCTAATAACGTGCGCGACAAAAGGAAAAATACATGTACAATAAATAAGAATAAAAAAGATGCACCACGGGTTGCATAAGACTCCCCCGTGGTCTCAACCCGGGAGGTTGCTGCATATAAACTGTTTCCTGGAGATCGTCATTCAGAAAGACATTCTTAATATCCAGTTGGAATAAGGGCCTCCGGCGATGGACAACCACGGTGATGAGGACTCGAACGGTGTTGAGTTTGGCCACCGAAGAAAAAGTTTCTTCATAGTCGAGCCTCTGTTGTTGGGTGAAGCCACGAGCCACCAGACGAGCTTTCGATCGGTCAATCGTCCCATCAGCAGCATGTTTGACGACAAAGACACACTTACACCCAACTGGTTTCTGACCCGGAGGAAGGGGTACGATAGTCCATGTCTGGTTGGCCCAGAGAGCAGTCATTTCCTCCTCCATGGCGGCCCGTCAGCCATGATGTTGGAGCGCCTCCTGCACAGAGTTAGGAACCGAAATCGAGGAGAAAAGTAACAAATGTGTGAAGGTGGGGAGAAAGGCGATGCAAGGAGACACAGTTTGCCTGAGGATGAGCAGTGGAGGCCAGTACCTAATCAGTAGGGCGCGAAGTAGCCGAGGTCGAGGCTGACTGCAGAGGGGCAACGGAATCGGAAGGGCGATGAGTAGCAGGAGAATAACACACATAGCCTTTCTGCGTACGCGAATAACCAACGAAGATATGTTTAGCCACCCGGGGGTCCAACTTGTCCGAGGACGGACCCAGTCGGTGGACGTAGCAGATGCAACCAAAAATACGAGGCAGGAGAGGGAAGGCCGGAGTAGAGGGAAACAGTAGGCTGAACGGAGTAGCATAGTGGAGAACGAAGGAAGGGAGACGATTGATAAGAAAGCACGCAGTGGAGATCGCAAAGTTCCAGTAAATTTTGGGAACATGCATTTGAAGCATGAGGGAGCGGGCAACATCAAGCAAGTGTCGGTTCTTCTGTTCGACAACACTGTTTTGCTGGGGTGTGTAAGCACATGATGTTTGATGAATAATCCCGAATTCCGAGCACAAAGCCGCAAAGTCGTGGCTAGTGTATTCACGGGCATTATCGGTGCGCAATGTTTTGAGGGTGGTGTGAAATTGCGCACGTGTTTCAAGGACAAAGGCCCAAAAAACACGGGCAAGCTCGGTGCGATCACGAAGTAAGTAAAACCACGTCGTGCGAGAGTAATCATCAATAAACGTGATAAAGTAGCGATAACCAGAAATAGTAGTAATTTTAAAAAGACCTCAAACATCTGAATGTACTAATTCAAAAGGAGTAGTGCTCCGGGTACAAAGTGTAGGAAAAGAAGAGCGCAACTATTTGCCGAAGATACAGGACTCGCACTGAAAATGATGAAGAGAGATATCAGGAAGAGCCCGCTGGAGAACCGGGAGAGGGGCATGCCCAAGACGTCGATGCCATTCACTGGAGGAGACAGAGGATAGGACGGTGGGATAGTCATCGAGAAGGTAGGGCCCGTTCCGCAGTGTGCCTTTACCAATGATAATCCGTGTCCGTCGATACTGAATGAAAAATGAAGAAGATGTGAATATGACAGAGCAATCTAGATCATTAGTAAGACAACTAACAAAAAATAAATTGAACGGGAAGCTCGGAACATGAAGAGTGGAGCGAAGAGAGATTGACGGGCTGAGAGAAAGGTCAGTCGAGCCGGAGACTGCAACCGTCTCCCCATTTGTCATGGTGATACACTTCAGATGAGGAGAATTCGAGTATTAGGGTTGTCATAGCGAGGTAATGTGATGAGTGGCACCTGAGTACACGATCCAGCGCGAACTGGTGAATAAACAAGCAGTACCTGTGTTGGAGATGGAGGCGATGGAGGCAGAGGGCGGGTTGAACGGCCCTTGGAGTTGCTGGAGCTGGAGACGAACGACCTCAAGGTCAGGAGGGGCGGCAGAGGAGGTGTCAGCAACAACAGAGGCCGTCGGACGAGGAGGATAACCATTCTTCCTGTAGGTCGCCTCAAGATGCTCGTCCTTTCCGCAGTACGAACACTTCGGCCGACCCCGACCACCGCGCCCCCGGCCCCTAGATCCCGAACGTCCACCACGAGCGGAGGTGGGTGGGGGAAGTAAGGGGGGAGGGGTATGCTGAATAAGGGTCGAGGGGAAGGGGCAGAAGTATCCGAAAGAGGTGAAACACGGAGGAGCATGGAGCACACATCAGATAAGGACGGTATGGTGGAGGAAGCCAGAACCTGAGTTCGAATACTCTGAATGTGAGGCAGAACACGAGCCATCATTATGGTAATGCAGACGGCCTCCTTCTGAACTCGCTGAGTAGCATGATCATTGGTAGCCGGCTGATGCTGGATCCAGGCCTCAGCAAAAGTCTTGGCGCGAACGACAAAAGAGGTCATGTACGTAGCTCCCCCAGTGTCGAGAGCCAGAAGATCAGTGAGGATGTCATAGAGATACTGGAGACTGTCTTTGCCCGAGTACAAGGAATGCAGCTCATACCACATAGCCTTGGCTGTTTCGTGATACATGGTCATCTGATAAGGTTCGTCATCCAGGGAATTGAGGAGCCATGTCTGAACACGACCATCATTTCTAAGCCAGTCGTCGGTAGGAGGAGTAGACTGAATGAGGTGAGGCAAAAGGACCTTGGCCTGAAGAACCCGTCGAATAGAATGTACCCGAGGGATAAAATTCTTCTTCCGAGAGAGGGAAATGGTGGTGATCCGCAGCTCATCGCAGATGTCAGCCGGATAAGTCGGGCGGTCTATAGGTGGAGTAGCCTCCTGGCCGGTGGAGTCAACGGAAGAGCCCATAGAAGCAGGAGGCAAGTCACAACGACTAGGGAAGAGGCCGCTGCGAGTAGCAGGGAGACCGCTGCGAGAAGAGACGAGAGACCGACCGCTGCGAGAAGAGACGAGAGACAGACCGCTGCGAGAAGAGACCGCTCAGCAGGCAGGCCGGGAACTCTTGCACGACAAGGCCGCGCCGGACCAGAATACACAGCGGGCAGTCACAACAATAAGAGCAGCGACCAAGGAGAGGTAGGCAGCAAGGAAAATAAAAACCAAGAGAGACAGCGACCAAAAAATGGGAGAAAAAGACAGACCGCACGGTCTCAGTGAGCACACGAGCGGTCAGAGAAGAGAGACAGGAGAAGGTGGTGCGAACAAGAGGAGAGAAAGACCGCGGCGGAGAGGGAAGCGGGTAGGCGGGTAGACCGGGAGAGTAGAATCGGAAGCCGCGAGGAGAGCTCGCGTGGTAAGAAGAAGCCGCGAGTAAGAGGACTCGAGCGGCAAGAAGAGGCCGCGAGTTGGAGAACTCGAGCGGTAAGAGGGAAGCGGGAAGGCGGGTAGGAGCAGACCGCACCAAGGGCAACCACGACAAACAGTCACCAGACCGTGCGGTTAGAAGGAAACCACAATAGAACCGATAGAGAGACCGCGCGAATAGCAGAGCAAGCCGAGAAGCGAGAAGCGTCAAGCCGATCGGCAAGAGAAGAGCGACCTTCGCGCGACAAAAGCAATAGGACCCGTGCGACAAAGAGACCGCGCTGCAAGGAAGGAGCTCGCGTGACAAGAGAAGAAGTCGCGGCGAGAGCACCGGGAAGAGGCCGTAGCGGACAAAAAACAGATCGCAGCGGGTAGAGCTAGCTGAGGGAAGAGAGCCTATCCGCACAGGAGTGGGGTCCACGGGCCAGGGAGAGAAACGACTATAAAAGAGCGTAGAAGAGAATGAGGAGGTGGATCCACGGGAGAGAGGGCGGAAGCGGATGGAAACGAGAGACCGCACTACACGAGCGGTTAGGCAGAACGGCAGGTCGCCCGGTTAACAAAGGAACTGGGCGAATTTAAAAAAAACAGGCCGGATTGTCTGCCTCTGATACCATGTTGAAAGAGATCAAAACTTGTATGTATTGCTTGTGTATGTAAATACAAATACATAAGAAGGAGAAGGTGAGAAGAAATCCTATACAAGATGTGGGACTAAGAAGAGAAGAAGGAAATACAATAAAAAAGGGCCCAATAATGGGCTCTTTACATGGGTTTTTCTAACAAGAGGTTTGCAACGTTGCCGAGTAAAAATAATATGGAAGATATGATGGAGATCGCAGGCCAGACACGTGTATTCCACAGGAGGCGGTGATCCGCTGCCCGTTCGGATGATCCCAGCCCACGGATGTGTTCGGACGATCGGTTTGACTCCTTTTTATACATTAAATTTTTTTAGTTGTATTTGACATCCGATCGGTTTGGACGATATGATTCGTTCGATGTGGGTGCCCTATTTCAGTTGTCTTATTTAAGCATGCAGGGGGCAGCTGAAGCGTCGTGATTTAGTTTTCGTGGAAACCATCGGTCAATTCCTTCTCCCACTGCGACGCTGAGAGAAGCCCTTGGTGTGACTCCATTTCCAAGGTTACCAGCCCTAACCTCCTCCTTCATGGATTCCTGCAAGTGTTGTAGCCTTCCCCATCATCAGCCAAGTAAACCCCTTCCCCAAAATTTTCACGGAGAGCCTTCAGGTTTTCCCAGGAGAACCACAACTGCAGCCCGCTCAACCATACACTCCTTCCCTGAATTCACGTTAAGCCCCTCCCTGGAGAACTCCAGTCACGACCAAGCGTTCTCTCTTCCCAGGACCCCCACATAAGCTCTCCACCAAAGCAACCTTCATTTGTCCCTCCTAGGAGAACACACCTACAGCCCCCTTCATATATCTCCTTCAAAACACCTTCCTTACAGCCTTCCTGAATCCCTGTTCCTCCACCCACATAAACCTCTCACTGCCTCCACAAAACTGCCTCCTGCTGCCACGTTTCAGTCCCCTACTGCCCTCCCACAGCCACATTACAGCCCTCCCGCAGCATGGAATCTTCCCCATCGCTTCATTTAGCCGCCGCCTGCATGCATAAGTCGTTATTTGGAATTGTTGTCTTCTATTGTTGCATACTTGGAATTATATTTTATTGGATGCCCCTTTTTCATTAGCTACTAGTATTGGTAAGATGTGTGGTTTGTGAAGCCTATTCTGTGTGTGATTAAAAGTAATTGTGCCTCAATTAGTTGTAGATTTTAACTTGTTATTTTTCTTACTCAATTTTGTGAAAGAATGTGCCTCTATCTAAAGTTTATTGTAATTTATTACTTCTTGCATTTTATTCGAATTGCTCCAAGCACTAGCATTCCATCTAGCGTTACATTCTAGAGCACCCCGGTCATGTCGACCTACCAATGCATCAAATTGATATCAGAGGTGGGTGGGGCCATGTTTTATGCTACGTAGTGATAGATTATTTCGCTCAACTATGTCTCACCCGAATCTCACCGACGATCGAGTTGCAGTTTCACAGTCGGACATGACACGTTGAATTTCAAAGACTTTTACTTGATCGATTTGATCATATTGGAGCCCAGATTGACGTCATTAGGGACGACATCGCTAGGGTCAACACTAGGGTCAACAAGTTTGAAACCCCTGGAGGTCAAGCTCCACCTCCACATTATGATGAGCCTCTGAACGATCCTCGGAATGCTTCACCACTTCCTGAGAGACGTGTTCAAGATGTACCTCATTTAGATCCCCCTCCTCGGCGAGAGGGAATCCCCATCAGGCTTATGAGTATTGGTAGGGTCCAGCCCCTATGAGAAATCACTATCGTTCAAATGAACCTCGTCCCCCCACCGCCACCTGGTCATAGAGATTGTGCCTCACTAGCACGACACGATTATGGTTATGACGATCAATATAATGACTACCTAGAGTCACGCCACGGAGCGACCCCGGCCGAGGATGATATTACCCAACGCATCCGTATTTACGCGCCATCTTTCGACAGTCACCTAGACCCAAATGTATTTAGTGAATGACTTATGAACATGGATCATTATTTTGATTGGTACGAGATGAGCGAAGAGAGGCAGGTGCGGTTCGCCAAGATGAAATTACTATAGTGGGCCAAGATTCATTGTACGAGTCTAGAGAAGGCTCTTGTGCGAGGCAAATATTACCCCATCACTCCATGGCCTGAAATAAAACAACGGTTGAAGAATAAATACCTTCCCGACTCGTATCGAGATCAGCTCTTAGACCAGCTTTATGGACTTCGGCAGGGGTCCCTTCCTGTTGCCAAGTACATGTTGTTAGGGGTGATATCGAGTCGATTTCAATAGAGTCAGGCTCAGCTCGAAATCAAAATTTTCGACTCGAAGTTGACTCGAAATCGAAATCGATCTCTAGTCAAATCGGCTCGACTCGAAATCAACTCAATTTCGAGCTAGCTAGAATCAATTTTGAGACGTCTCAAAATTAATCATTATTTTTATTATTAAAACGTTAATTTTTTTTAAAAAAATGCATATTCACCTTTTTTAAATGCACGAATGATAATAGGTTGTTGAAAGTTAAACTTAGTAAAAAGAGTTGCAATCTTGTATGATTTCTTTGCATGATTTCTCCGTGAGTATAAGGAAAAAACAAATTAGCAAAATAAAATATATAAAAACATACAATAAATTTTGTCAATTACATACAAAAAACTAAAAAAATTATCTTTCGTTCGATCAAATCAAACTTATCCTCTGATACTGTGAAGGCGTGAAGGTCATAATCTCTATTTTAATTTTCGAGGGACTTGAAACTAGAAAATAAGTAGGGAACAAAGAAGCAGAGTAGCAATCGACCCCACAGATAATTTCGGGACTCTGGAAGGAAGAAAGGCAACGTTGGAATTTGGAGTTTATTATTTTCCAAATATAAGCTTGAGTCTTCAGAAACGGGAAAAGCAATTGCAAATTTATTACTTTTCATTTTCCAAAGTTAGAATTTGAGAAACTGAATAAATAAATAATTTATAAATAAAAGCTAATTAAATCGAGTCAACTCGAATAAAAAATTGAGCGACTTATGTGAGGCTTGAAATCGATTTCGAGCCAAGTTGATTCGAGCCATTTTGAATCAATTAATTTTATTTTGATTTTGATTCGACTAAAAATTCGAGCGATTTTTGAATGATTCTCAAGTTTCAATTATTATGCTCACGGTTCACCCCTACATGTCGTGTTTCGACGAGTTAGTAATACAGAGCGATATATTGGACGAGCTCTTTTCTATTGCATCCCACTTTCGGGTCAGCCTCAGATCTGGTATCTGAAGGGAATAGATTCCTCATAGGATCGAGACAGTCGAGCAGGTTTATCAGCTTGCACTCGAGTATGGACAGTATTTGTGTCTTGCTGGTCCAAGACAGGTCACCCATCGACCAGATACCTCCACACTTAGGAGGCCCACCCCGACCCTGACCGTTATCCCAACACTTCCTCGCATTCCCGCAGATGCAAATGGAAATCCATTATCCCGGGAGACCCCAAACCTGGGGGTGTCCAGTGTTATCGATACTCTGGCAGAGGACAGATGGTTGCGCAATACCCGAGTAGGAATTTACTGATTGAGGAAGAGGGCGAGCCCAGCACTGAGGTTGAAGACAAATTTGATGAGGAGATTACAGACACAATGGAAGAGGGATGGGAGAGCGACGTTGAGAAGTTGTTGGAGCTGAGAGTCATTCGACGCATTCTACACATCCCTTATGCCGAGGAGGATTGGTGTCGTACTTCAATTTTCTATACGTATTTTTTGAGTGCAGGAGGTCTCTGCAAGCTCGCTATTGATAGTGTCAATTGCATGAATATAGTCGCCAAAAAGGGCTAAAATAGGATGCAGCTTACAGCCGAGTAATAACCACATCCCTACGATGCCCTTTGAGTGGACAAATCTACCATCCTTGAGACACAGAGGTGTCTTGTACCGATTCTCTTAGCGACCGTGGAGGACAATGCCTGGTGTGATGTGATACTCATGGATGTTGCAGTACTACTTGGACGACCCTGGTTGTACGATCGTGATGCCGTGTTGTGATCGATCTAACACGTGTGTATTTTTTGATAAGGGACGAAAGATTACCATAACAACGACCTAACTTGGGGACACTCCCAAGGATAAGGTTAATTCGTCCATTAGTGCAGGGTCATCGACACCTTTATTAGAGAGAATTTAGACGTTGGGGTTATGTTTGTAGTGACAGCCACTGTGGATTCTGAGGCCCCTACAAACACAGTGATTACTGCTCTGGACATTTGTCATTTGTTGGATGACTATTTAGATATTATGTATGAAGAGGTTCCTGATGAGCTTCCCCCATTGAGGGACATACAACATGTGATTGATTTGGTCTCGGGGGCATCTATGCTCAACCTATCCCCCAATCGCATGAATTCGACTGAGCATGCCGAGCTTAAGCGACAAGTCAATGATCTTCTTAGGAAGAGTTTCATATGTGAGAGAATGACTCCATGTGCAGTGCATGCCCTTCTTACTCTGAAGGACAGGAGTTGGTGCATGTGCGTTGATAGTCGTGACATTAATAAAATCACTATGAAGTATTGTTTTCCTATACCACGCCTCGACAACCTCATGGATGTGATGGCTGGTGCCCAAATCTTTTCAAATATCAACCTTCGTAGTGAGTGCTATCAGATTAGACTTAGAGAGGGGGATGAGTGGAACATAGTTTTCAAGACAAAGGACGGTTTATATGAGTGGCAAGTTATGTCATTTGGGTTATCAAATGAGCTCAACATCTTTATGAGGGTGATGACACAGATCCCGAGGCCCAACATGAGCAAGTTTCTGACGGTGTATTTTGATGATATATTAACATATAGTCAAGGCCGCACCGAGCACTTGCATCACATTCGCCCGGTATTTGATATACTTTGAAAGGAGCATTTTTATATCAACTTGAAAAAGTGTTTGTTCTTATTTGCGTCTGTCCATTTTTTGGGATACATACCCTCTGCATCTGGTATATTAGTTGATCTTAGGCCTGTCCAAAAAGCCCAGGTTTAGCCGGGATTGGGTTTTTTCCACCCGTGTACGGGCCTGGCTTTAGCCAGGCTTGGGCCCCCTGTCCAAGAGGGGATCTACCAAAGCCCACAAGGCCAATCCAGGCCGGAACGACCCCAAGTCAGGCCTGGTTATCCCATCTATAGGCTGATTTCCTATTGGAATTCCCTCCTAAAGAGGAATTTCCAATAAAAAAAATTCCGCCTATAGTCGGGATTTCTTTGGAAATCTCGCCTCCAGGCAGGATTGTGTTGCCTTGGGTGTCAAGCCTAGGCCAGGCTTGGTGCCCGGGATTAACCGAGGCCTGACTCGGGAAGGCCACCGAGCCAAGTTTCTACCTTACATGGGGGCCTTGTTAGGCCCCCAAAGCCTGGTCTGGGCCCGCGGCGGGCTATCCCATGCCCGGGCCTAAGCAGGCCTGGCCGGCCCCCCGGGCCCTATTTTTTGAACACCTCTAGACTCTAGTTGACCCTGACAAGGTCAAATCCATTCATGAGTGGCCTACCCCGACCAATATTTATGAGGCTCGTAGTTTCCACAAACATGTCACCTTCTATAGAAGGTTTGTCCGAGGTTTCAGTTCTATTATGGCCACCCTTACAAGTTGTCTCCGCAAGGGATATTTTGTGTGGACAAAGGAGGCCACATTGGCATTCAAAGAGATTAAGGAGAAGTTGTCATTTGCCTCTGTCTCACGCCACCCAGATTTATCAAAGGCCTTTGAGGTGGCTTGTGATGCGTCATGAGTTGGTATAGGAGTGCTAAGTCAATGGTCATCAAGTTGCACTTTGTTATTGGTGTCATTATCTCCTACAAAAGAAGATTATTTTGTACTATGAACATCAGGCTCTGCGATATCTCGATTCGCAGAAGAAATTAGGTCACTGTCATGCGAAATGGGTGGAGTACATGCATGCTTATTGCTAGAAAAGCTCATGTAAGGGCCCGTATTTGGGCCCATTTTTGTTGTTCTTATCTTCTTAGTCTCACATCTTGTATAAGATTTCTTCTCACCTTATCCCTCCTATATATTTGTATTCACTCATTGTATTTGGTTACACAAGCAATACATACAAATACAAGTTTTGAACTCTCTCTACATGGTATCAGAGGGAGGTTCCGGTACCGGCGGTTTCCATCTTTTTTAACCGCCCACGGACCGCCTCCCTCTCCTGTTTTGCGGACTCTCCTTCTCTACCCGCTTTCTATTCGCGGGTAGTCCTTTGGTTCTTCTCGCCGGTCTCCTTGCGGTCTTCTCTGTTCTAATCGCGCTAGTTCTCCCGCTCTCTCCTGGCCTCCTCCCTCCCTCTTGCTCTCATTTTATAGCTCTCCATCCTCTTCCAGGTGGGCCCCGCCTTCTCTCGCTAGTCGCTCGGTCTTCCCGCGCTAGACGCTGCCTGGTCTTGTCGCTCGAGTTCTCCTACTCGTGGTTTATTCTTCTCGCGGCTTCTCCTAGCCGCTGCCCTCTCTTTGTCGCTCGAGTTCTCCTACTTGCAGCCTATTCTTCTCACGGCTTCTCCTAGCCGCTGCATTCTCTTTGCCGCTAGAGTTCTCCTCTCGCGGCCTCTCCTTCCCGCGCGGTCTCTCCTTCACCGCTGCGACCTCTTTATATTTTTGTTCGAGCCGACCTCTCTTGTCGCTCCCTCTCTGGCCGCTAGTGTGCTCACTGTGACCGTGTGGTTTGTTTTCTCTGCACTCAGGTCGCGGCCTCCCGTTCTCTCTCTTGCTCACCACTGCTCTTGTCACTTTGACTACCCGTTGCGGCCTCTCGTGTAACCGCGCGGGCTGGTCGTGCAAGAGTGTTCTCCCGCGGCGATCCCTTCAGCCCGCGGTGACCTCATCAACCCGCGGCGATCTCTTCAACCCGCGGCGACCTCGTCAACCCGCGGCAACCTCCTTAACCCGCAGCGCCCTTTCCTGCTCGTTGCGCCCTCTTCAAACCGCGGCGACCTCTGCTCGCTGCACCCTTTCCTGCTCGCTGCGGCTTCTCCGATCTCTATGAGTACCTCTGTTGACTCCACAGACTAGGCGGCTAACCCCACTGCAGACCGTTCGGCTCCTCCTGCTGACCTCCGCGATGAGCTACGGATCACCACCATTTCCCTGTCTGGAAAGAAGAATTTCATCTCATGGGTGCACTCGGTTCGCCAAGTTCTTCAGGCCAAGGGCTTTGTGTTTCATCTCACTCAGGGACCTCCTTCTTCTCCTACCGACGACTGGCTGGGAAACGACGGTCGCGTTCAGACGTGGCTCCTCAATTCCCTGGAGGGTGAGCCCTACCAGATGGTCATGTATCATGAGGCGGTCAAAGATATGTGGGACGAGCTCCACTCCTTATACTCGGGCAAGGACAGCCTCCAGCACCTCTATGACATTATTACCGATCTTCAGGCCCTCGACGATGGCGGGACTGCGGACATGACCTTGTTTGTTGCTCGTGCTAAGACTCTTGCGGAGGCTTGGATCTAGCATCAGCCATCTACCACTGATCTTGCTGCTTAGCGAGCTCAAAAGGAGGCTATCTGCATTGCTATGATGATGGCTCGTGTCCCGCCACACCTTCAGAGTATCCGGGCTCAGGTTCTGGCTTCGGCCACTACTCCCTCCTCATCTGATGTTTGTTCTATGCTCCTTCGCGTTTCACCGCCCCCGGATACTCATGCACCCTCCTCTCCAGCCCTTCTCTAGCAAACCCTCCCCCCTTACTTCCCCCACCGTCTTCTGCTCGTGGTGGACGTTCCAGCTCCCGCAGAAGGGGGCGTGGTGGTCGGGGCCGCCCGAAGTGTTCCTACTGCGGCCGGGACGGCCACACTGAGCCAGTTTGCTACAAGAAACATGGCTACCCTCCTCGTCCGACTGTTGTTGTTGCAGCTGACGACTCTTCTGCCACAAGTGCCGACCTTGAGGCCGTTCGCCTCCAGCTACAGCAACTCTTTGGGCTGCGCAACCCTCCATCTGCTTTTGTTGCCTCCACCTCCAATGCAGGTATTGCTTGGTTTTCCTCCAGTCCGCGTTGGATCTAGGACTCGGGTGCCACTTATCACATCACCTCGCTGCGGCCGCCCAAGTACTCGGATGCTCCTCATCCGAAGTGTATCACTGTGGCTAATGGGGAGATTGTTCTGGTCTCCGGCTGCGCTGACCTCTCTCTCAACCCCTCCATCTCTTTTCGCTCGGCTCTTTATGTTCTGGGCTCCCCGTTTAATTTACTTTCTGCTGGTCGTCTTACTCATGATATGCATTGCTCTGTCACATTCACCTCTTCTGTTTTTTTGATACATGATCGACTGACGCGGATTACCATTGGTGGGGGTCGACTGCAAAACGGGCTCTACCTTCTCGATGCCTCTCCTACCGTCCTCTCCTCCGTCTCCTTCATTGATTGGCATTGTCGTCTTGGGCATGCCCCTCTGCCGGTCCTCCAGAAGGCGCTTTCTGATGTATCTCTTTCTCCCTTTCAGTGTGATTCTTGCATTTTCGGCAAGCAGCCGCGTTCTTCCTTTCCCGCACATCGTACTCGGAGCTCGGCTCCTTTTGATTTACTGCGTTCCGATGTTTGGGGTACTTTCAAAATTACTAGTATTTCTGGTTATCGCTACTTTATTACATTTATTGATGATTACTCTCGCACGACGTGGTTTTACTTACTTCGTGACCGCTCTGAGCTTCATGGCGTGTTTCGGGCTTTTGTGCTAGAGACTCGTAAGCAATTATTCACTACCATAAAAATGTTGCGCACTGATAATGCTCGCGAGTACACTAGCCACGAATTTGCAAATTTGTGCGTGGAGTTAGGTATTATTCATCAGACATCTTGTGCTTACACCCCCCCAGCAAAACGGTGTTGCCGAACGGAAGAACCGACACCTGCTCGACATTACCCGCTCCCTCATGATTCACATGCATGTTCCCAAAGTCTACTGGAACTTTGCGGTCTCTACTGCTTGTTTCCTCATCAACCGTCTCTCTTCCTCTGTTCTCCATCATGTCACTCCGTTCAACCTCATATTTCCCTCAGGTCCGGCCTTCCCTCTTACACACAGGGTCTTTGGCTGCACTTGCTTCGTCCACCTTCTGGGTCCGTCCACGGACAAGTTGGATCCCCGGGCGGCTAAACACATTTTCGTCGGCTATTCACGTACTCAGAAGGGCTATATGTGTTATTCTTCGGTTACCCGGAAGGTCTCTGTGTCCGCTGATGTTACCTTCCGGGAGGATCAACCTTTCTTCTCTACTCCTCTACCACCGACTCCTCTACTGCCATCCCTCTCACGACCTGTCATCCCCGTTACCGCGCCTCTTCCACAGGTTTTTCCTGACCCAGCTCCTGCTCCATCCAAGCCGCATGTTATCCGTGTCTACAATCGCCGCCCTCCTCGTTTCGTTGCCCTTACGCAGTCGGCCTCAACCTCGGCTTCTCTGTGCCTTGCTAATTCGGTGCCCGCCTCTACAGCTCATCTGATGGCTAACTTTGTCTCCCTGCATCGTTTCTCTCCCCACCTTCGGACATTTGCTACTTCACTGTCCTCGCTCTCTGTTCCTAACTCTGTGCAGGAGGCTCTCCAACATCCTGGCTGGCGCGCCGCCATGGACGAGGAATGGTTGCTCTCTGGGCAAACCAGAATTGGACCCTGGTACCCCTTCCTCCTGGTCAGAAACTGGTTGAGTGCAAATGGGTTTTTGTCATCAAGCATGCTCCTGATGGGACCATTGACAGACTCAAAGCTCGTATGGTGGCTCGCGGCTTCACCCAACAATAAGGTCTCAGCTATGACGAAACCTTTTCTCCTGTGGCCAAGCTCAACACGGTTCGTGTCCTCATCTCCGTGGTTGTGCATCGCCAGTGGCCCTTACTTCAACATGATATCAAGAATGCATTTCTGAATAGCGATCTACAGGAAACGGATTACATGCAGCAACCTCCCGGGTTTGAGACTATGGGGGAGTCTCGGGTTTATCGTCTTCTGAAGTCACTCTATGGTCTCAAACAATCCCCTCGGGCATGGTTTGACAAGTTCAGTAAGGCCCTACGGGAAATTGGCTTTACTCGGAGCTCGGCAGATTTCTCGTTATTCACTCGTCACCAGGCAACAGGAACGGTTCTCCTATTGGTTTACGTTGACGACATCATCATTACTAGAGACGACTCGAACGGAATACAGGCAGTCAAACAACATCTGAGCTCCGTATTTCAAATAAAAGATTTGGGTCACCTTCGGTACTTCTTGGGTCTGGAGGTTGTCAGACGACCAGATGGTCTTGTCCTCTCTCAGCGAAAGTACTGTCTCTACCTCCTTCATGATGCAGGCTACTCCGACTGTAAGCCTGTGAACACCCCAATGGATGTAAATCACAAGCTATATGCTCAGGCCTCGAATTCTGATCTTCTGCTTCAAAATCCGAAATACTATCGTCGTCTTGTTGGGAAACTGATCTACCTAACGGTAACAAGACCAGATATATCTTTTGTTGTTGGTATCGTCAGTCGGTATATGCATTCTCCTTGAATCTCTCATCTCCAGGCCGTTGAACGAATTCTCCAATACCTTAAAACAGCTCCTGGCCAAGGACTAGTATACAAAACTTCATCTTCAATCCCAACACTGGTGGCATATTCTGATGCTGATTATGCGGGTTCCCTCGATGATCGACGATCAACCAGCGGTTTTTGCACATATTTTGGAGGACATCTGATTACCTGGCGAAGCAAGAAACAAGCGGTGGTTGCTCGATCCTCAGCTGAATCAGAATATCGTGCAATGGCAACTGTGGTTTCGAAACTCACATGGCTCGAGAGTCTTCTTGCTGATCTTGGGGTAAAGTTTTCTTCACCGGCTCTCCTCCTTTGTGATAGTCAAGCTGTCATACATATAGCCAAGAACCCGATCTTTCACGAAAGAACGAAGCATATTGAAGCGGATTGTCATTTTATCCGGGAGAAAGTTCACATGAAGAAGATTGAACTGAAGCATGTTCCGGGTACTGAACAAGTTGCGGATGTCCTCACAAAGGCTCTACCTAGTACCCTCTTCTATCAGTGCCTATCCAAGCTTGGCGCATACGACTTGTACGCTCCAGCTTGCGGGGGAGTGTTATAAAATCCCATGTAAGGGCTCGTATTTGGGCCCATTTTTGTTCTTCTCTTCTTAGTCCCACATCTTGTATAAGATTTCTTCTCACCTTCTCCCTCCAATATATTGTATTCACCCATTGTATTTGGTTACACAAGCAATGCATACAAGTTTTGAGCTCTCTCTACACTTATCACTACGTTCTCAAAGACCGGGCGGGTGTTGAGAACAAATCAGTCGACACCCTTAGTCGTTGAGTTAGCATCCTTCATACAGTGAGTACATCAGTTGAGGGCTTTGAGCGCATAGTTTACGACTACCCGGAGTGTCCATATTTTGGTGATATGTATGCCACTTTGACGAGAGATACTCTTGAGTTACAAGAAGGTTATATGATCTCAAACGCTTACCTATTCTTGGGCTCTCGCCTATGCGTGTCTCAGACATCTCTCAGAGATTTCCTTATTTGGGAACTACATGCGGGTAGAGCAATAAGACATTATGGTCAGGATAAGATGAATGCATTAGTTGAGGATCATTTCTTCTGGCCTAGCCTAAAGAAGGACGTTACACGGGTTGTTAGGCATTATCGAGTCTGTCAGGCCGCGAAGGGATAACGTCCGCCGACGGGATTAAACGCTCCATTTCCCACCCACGGAGGCCCTGGATTGACATTAGCATGGACTTTGTACTCGAGCTACCTCGCACCCTGAGGAAGCTTGATTCAATCTTTGTAGTTGTGAACCGTTTCTTTAAGATGACCCACTTTATTCCTTGTCGTAGGACCACTGACGCTTCTCATATGACCGCTCTATTTTTTAGAGAAGTATTCAAATATTATGGGCAATCCACTTCTATAGTTTCTTATCGTGATGATCGATTCATAAGCTATATTTTTGGAAAACATTGGGAAAGAAAATTGGCATGACATTGAGGGTTTCCACCGCCTATTACCTATATACGGATGAACAAACCGAGGTTGTCGATCGTAATCTAGAAACTCTTTTGGGATGTCTAGTTGGGGATAGTCCATCTACCTGAGATTCTGTAATACCTATAGCAAAGTTTGCATATAATAGTTTAGTTAATAGGACCACTGGTCTGAGTCCATTCCACGTCAGGTTAGGCTATGAACCAAGAACGCCCATTGATCTGGTTGTTGTTCCCTTAGGATCCCGACCCAGTGAGCCTGCAGTCTTTTATTCAGCATGTACATGCATTTCATGAGTCAGTCCGAAAGAAAATTGCATCAAGTAATGATTATTATAAAGCTCAAGATAATCAGCACAAGAAGGAATATATTTTTGAAGCTGGAGAACAGGTTATGATTTGCATGCAATTTGAGAGGTTCCCACGGGGAACGGCAAAAAAAATTAAGTGCTCGCCGAATGGGTCCTTATACAGTCACGCGACGGATTGATATGAAAGCTTATGAGATCGGCATCCCTCAAAATATGGGGAGAAGTCGGGTATTCAATGTAGTGGACTTGATTCCTTACTATGAGGAGCGTATGTATATGAATCTCTTCCCCACATCCGTACCTGAGTCATGACATCTTTCATCTCCCCCTACCTCATCTCAGCCTCAGCCTATGGAGTCTCACCATGAGGACCACTCTGCACCACCGACAGTTCCACCAGTTCAGCGTTCAGACAGAGATACATCTTATTCAGAGTTACCCAAGTACGCAGAAGATATACTTCAGATTATCATGCATGACTTTGCAGTAGTTGGCAAGCAAGATACAATATGATATCTCGTCTGTTGGAGCAGTTGTCTGATTTCTAACGACACTTGGATTTCCCCAGAGGAGCTTGAGCGACTTGCCCCTACACTACATCGAGAGTACGATCATCGTCACTCACCACTCACCAGAGATGAGTACTTTCGAGTTAGGAAGAGTTGATGGAGATAGTCGGTCCACGCACATGTATTCTCGCAAGAGGCGGTGATCGATAGCCAGTTCGGAAGATTCGAGTCTACGGATGTGTCTGGATAATCATTCCAAGTCCTTTTTATATATTATTTTACACCCGATCGTCTTGAACGATATGAGTCGTCCAATGTGGGTGTCCTATTTCAGTTATGTCTTATTTAAGCATGCAGAGGGCGGATGAAGCATGGTGGTTTAGTTTCTGTGGAAACCGTCAGTCATTTTCTCCTCCTGGTGAACCGCCGTGAGAAGCTACTTCCTCTGCTGCTCCTGCTCCCACTGGGGCTTCTGCCCAGGATTCGGCGTCCACTACCGCCACGAGATCGATGAGCTCCGCACCCAACACCACCAGCTACAGGGTGCCTTCGGCCGCTCCTCCGGCTTGGTTGCATCTTTTTCTGCGGAAGGTATAACCTGTCTCTCTCATAGCCCCCACTGGATCGTCGATTCCGGCGCCACTCACCATATTAACTCCCAGAAGCCCTCCCAGTATCTCCAGACAGCTCATCCTCCGTGTATCACTGTGGCCAATGGTGACACCCACCGGTTTCTGGCGCCGCTGCTCTCCAGCTTACCCCGACCCTTTCTCTTTTCTCGCTTCTTCACGTTCCGGGGTCTCCTTTCAATTTACTCTTTGTTAGTCGCCTGACGCACAACTTTGATTGTTGCATAACATTTTCTCCTTCTTCTTTTCTTATGCAGGATCGCCGCACCCGGAGTATCATTGGTAGGGGGCAGCTGTTGAATAGGCTCTACATCTTGGATATCTCACCCACTCTTCTCTCTGCCGTCTCCACTATCGATTGGCATCGCCGCCTTTGGCATACTCCCCTACCGATTCTCAAGCGGGCTCTTCTCAATGTTCCCTTACGGGAATTCTCTTGTGAATCTTGTATCTACGGCAAACAACACTGTTCTTCCTTCCCCCCTGCTTGTACCAGGAATAGTACTCATTTATCTTTAGTTCATTCTGATGTATGGGACCCTTATACAGTCCTTAGTATCTTTGGCTTTTGATATTTTGTCACTTTTATTGATGATTACTCGCGTACTACGTGGCTATATTTACTACATGATTGTACTGAACTTACCTCTGTGTTTCATGCGTTTTTAACTAAGATGTGTACGCATTTTGCCACCCCCCTCAAAATCCTTCGCACTGATAATGCTCGCGAGTATACGGGTCGGACCTTCTTCAATCTCTGCACCAAATTTGGCGTCATCCATCAAACTTCGTGTGCGTATACTCCTCAGCAAAACGGGGTGGCTGAACGGAAGAATCGTCATCTTCTCGATATAGCTCGTTCCCTCATGTTCCAAATGCAGGTTCCGATCGAATATTGGAATTTTGTCGTCTCCACAGCCTGTCATCTTATCAACCGACTACACTCGTCTGTTCTTAACTTTGGCTCACACATTCAACTTGTCTATCCTTCCGCCAACCTTACCTCTCTCACCCTGCGGGTCTTCGGGTGTGTTTGTTATGTTCATCTTCTTGGCCCCCCTTCCGACAAACTTGCTCCTCAGGCGGTCAAATATATGTTTGTTGGCTACTCCCGTAATCAAAAGTAGTATGTTTGTTACTCTTCTTCTTCTGGCAAGCTGGTCGTCTTGGCGGATGTCACCTTCTGCGAAGACCAGCCCGTCCACTTACCTTCCCCCACCACGTCTTCCACTCCTCTTCCCCGGCCTGTCGTACCTGTCACACCTTCCTCTCTCCCTACCCCCCCCCCTCGGGTTCCTCCGCCCCTTATCTCTGTCTACACTCGTCGCTCCAAGGATGGTTCCATGCACCAGCTCCCTGCTCCAGGTGATACCCCAGCACCAGCAGATCCCTCTCCTGCCTCTACAGCTCATCCCTTGGCCAACTACGTTTCTCTCCATCGGCTGACTCCACCTCTCTACGCCTTTGTCACCTCACTTTCCTCTATTTCTATTCCTAACAATGCGCAGGAGGTGCTTCAACATCCGGGGTGGCGAGCGGCCATGGACGATGAGATGCGGGCTCTCTGGGCTAACCGGACTTGGGATCTGGTCCCTCTACCTGCAGGTCAACACTGTGTTAGCTGCAAGTGGGTCTTTGTTATTAAACATGCGGCGGATGGCAGCATTGAGCGTCTAAAGGTCCGCCTCGTGGCCCGGGGTTTTACTCAGCAACATGGCCTTGATTATGAGGAAAGCTTCTCTCTGGTGGCCAAATTGAACACGGTCCGCGTTTTTCTCTCCTTGGTCGTTCATCGTCATTGGCCTTTTTATCAGCTGGATATCAAAAACGTCTTCCTCAACGGCAATCTGCAAGAGACTGTTTATATGCACCAACCTCCCGGGTTTGAGACCATGGGGGAGTCTCAGGTCTGTCATTTTCGGAAATCTATTTATGGTCTCAAACAGTCCCCGCGTGCTTGGTTTAAAAAATTCAACAAGGTTGTATGTGCTATTGGCTTCATTCGAAGCTCAGCTGATTTTTCTCTCTTCACCTGACACCGGTCAACCAAAACTGTGATCTTACTTGTCTATGTTGACGATATCCTCATTACTGGCGACGATACTACAGGGATACAACATATCAACCAACAGTTAAATTCCGCCTTTCAGATCAAAGATCTTGGCAACCTTCGGTATTTTCTTGGATTTGAGGTTGCACGACGCTCTGATGGTCTTGTGTTATCCCAAAGGAAGTATTGCATGGACCTCCTTCATGATGCCGGCTATTCTGGATGCAAACCTGCGGATACTCCTATGGACGTCAATCACAAGCTCTCGGCCCACAGCTCTGACTCCGACAAGTTGCTAACAAATCCGGAATACTATAGACGCTTGGTTGGGAATATGATCTATCTTACGGTTACTCGACCAGACATCTCATTTGTTGTGGGAGCCGTCAATCATTTCATGCATGCCCCTCGGACATCTCATCTTCAAGCTGTCGAGCGCATTCTTCGATATATCAAGACCGCTTCAAGACAAGGGCTTGTGATCCATCCACATCTCTATCTCTTGTCGCGTATTTTGACGTTGACTATGCAGGATCCATTGATGATAGACATTCCACAGCTGGTTTTTGTATCTACTTTGGTGGACATCTCATAACCTGGCGTAGCAAGAAACAAACTGTGGTTGCTCGCTCTTCTGCTGAAGCCGAGTACCGGGCTATGGTTGTTGTTGTTTCCAAGTTAACCTGGCTTGAGAGCCTTCTAGGAGATACTTGGGTGTTCGTCTCTCATCACCGACGACACTATTTTGTGACAGTCAAGCAACAATACATATTGTCAAGAATCCGGTCTTTCACGAACGCACAAAGCATATTGAAGTTGACTGTCACTTTATCCGGGAAAAGGTACAGTCAAAGAAGATAGATTTGGAGCATGTTCCGGCTACAAATCAAATTGCTGACATCCTGACTAAAACTCTCCCGGCCACTATACTACCAGTTTCTGTCCGACCTTGGTGCCTACGACTTGTACGCTCCAGCTTGCGGGGGAGTGTTAGAAAAGCCATAGTAAGGGCTCATCTAGGGGCCCATTTTCTCTATTTTCTCTCTCTTTGTATTTGTCTCACATCTTGGATTGGGATTTCTCTCCTTTCTCTTTTCCTATATAAATGTATTCATACTTGTAAGTATTCATTCAAGAAGTATATATAAAGTTTGAGACCACTCTTTACAAATTGGAATTTTACCATTTCTTCATTGAAGATGCGAAATAACTGATTCATGATTACAGCTTGTTTCCAATGAATATTTTGCATATCTGCTGTACTTATTGGCTGGTCTAAATGATAGAAACACGTGGAGGGATTTTTATATTGGCAAAGAAAGAAGGCAGTCTTGATTCCAACATAAACAAAAAAAGATATATAATTACATAGATACTGTGTGTGTAGATTAAAGAAGCTTGAAAATTACAACAGTGTCAAAAAACAGATAGAGATGTTGAATAAAAAAGAGGAACATGTCATGATTTTGCAGAATAGAGAACAAAAGTGCAAGTGATTTGTTTGATGCATGTTAAAATACTCAATCTTCACAGTTTCCAGCTCTAAATATTTCTGGTGAGTGTATTCAGCTGTTAAAAATAGCAACGTGCAACAAATTGTCAAAATTGTTCTTTTGTCTTCACTTTCGATGAACTGCCAAACAGTAAGTAATCACTGAAAAGGAAAACTTATTCCAATACAAAACTAAAAGTAAAACAATGCAATTAAGTCATACGTACCTTTTAATTTAAATATACATGTTCCCTCCATGTAGAGGCTGTGTTACCTACTACCGCCTACGTTAACCGCATTATCTCTCCCTATTCCCTTGGTTGTGTTTTCTCCTTCTCTGCAGAACTGCCGCACCCACTCTTTGTTCAGGCATACGCCTTAGGGGAATTATCATCCACCCCCACCCCCACCCCTATCCTCAGTCAAATTAGGTTCGTATCATTAAACTTTCAATGAACAGTCACACATATCTACACTAAAAGTCAAGTCCCCTTAGACTTATATCCTGTGTTGCCTTTATTTATAATATTTACAAATTACAAAAAATGCTGCATTGCGTCACCACCGGCCAATGTCTCTGACTCAATAGCCTTGTCTCAATGTACTTATCCAAGGACTATAGTTTGAAGAAACATATATGAAGAATTATTTTATCGGAACAATATCTAGAAAGGTAGAAGCAGTTTTGCATTTTCATATAACAATAGGGTCTCGATTATTCTGCTCATGTCAGGTGTGCTTAGTTACTAAAAAAATCTCAGTTCAACTTGCTAACATTTTGTTGCCCAAAAAAATTTCTAATCCAATTTGATAGCATTTCAATGTAAAATATTCGAAATGGAACCATAATAATTTTGTATTATGCACTTCGCAGCCCACACACCAAAAAAATTGTCTCGAACATTTATATCTTCAAATGTAAACATAGATAAGAGATGTTGAACGATCTATGATTGAAAAAAAATTTACATTTGTCACGAATAAAAAGTGGTAATCTCATCTAATGTATAATGTATTTTTAATATAACACTAACCAAATAAAATTGAAGATGGAAGCATATTTAAACATAATAAAATCAAACAAAAGACATTGTATTTAAAATATAATGTTGACATCTCAACCGCACTTGCATCTCAATAGCATTAAACAAAATAACCACTAAATTCCATGTAGATTATGACACAATGCTAATATTAAAAGGTGACTAAGCACATAAGTTTTGTATGACCCGTAATTCGTCGAGATCAAAAATGTTTAAGGAAGACACAACAAGAGAGTACTCGGCAGAAGTACTTGTCGGGAGTACTCGACGGCCTCCAAGAGAGTACTAATTGGGAATACTCGGCGGCCTCATTAGGAGTACTCATTGGGAGTACTCAGCAGCCTTAAGGAGAGTACTCGCACCACGTCTGGGTCTAGGAATAACATTTTGGTTAAGGCGAGAGAGGTAGTTCGTAAACCATACTTGTGCCTATAAATAAGACCCTGATGCACAAGTAAAAGGCACCTTCACCCCCCACCCCCCACCCCCCACCCCCCGATGGTGGACGAGTTCAGTGTCCGCCTCACTTGTGCCGACCTCAGCAATGGCTTTAAGAGGAGAAGTTCTTATAGACTTCAGGGGGTGTGGAGGGAACTTTTCACTGCAGCACGAGGGTCATGTCTGTAAGTGGTCTGGAACTATTTTTTGTGCTTGCTAGCTTCATCTCGCAAAGCCTCATGCGAGTCAACTACTAAACTAGTAACATTTGGCCAACCCCTTGATCCGAACGCGGTAGAACCGGTTTTCGGGTTTTAATATTTTTGGTGCTGTGAGCGTGGGTCGTGATCAGAGGAAGAAACTTTAGTGCAAGACCTCAAGGGTGAGCCATGATGAAAAGGATGTGAGGCGAGTTCTAGTTCAGACAAGCTCCATCTATGCGAGTACTGGCTGAGGCGAGCTCCAGTTTAAGGGAGTTCCAGCTGAAGCGAGTTCTAGCTGAAGCGAGCTCTAGCTGAGGCGAGTTCTAGTTCAGGCAAGCTCCAGTTGGGTGAGCTCCAATTTAAGCCAGTTCCAATTGAGGCGGATTCCAATTCAGGCGAGCTCCAGTTGGGTGAGTTCTGGCTAGGCGAGCTCTAGTTTAGGTGAGTTCCAACTCAGGCAAGTTCCAACTCAGGTGAGTTCCAAATGGGCGACTCCTTCATCTCGGCGACCTCAGTTGGCGAGTTCATTATGGGTACCTCAGTTGGCGAGCACAATCAACCCGCAGTTATTCTACTCGAAGATATTCAACTCGCAGATATTCTGCACGCATTTGTTCTACTC
The DNA here is from genome assembly GCA_039583875.1 of Platanthera guangdongensis. Classification (NCBI taxonomy): domain Eukaryota; kingdom Viridiplantae; phylum Streptophyta; class Magnoliopsida; order Asparagales; family Orchidaceae; genus Platanthera; species Platanthera guangdongensis. The sequence continues at coordinate 15,602,432 of CM077158.1, read as the reverse complement.
GCATGCATTCTGCACGCATTTGTTCTACTCGCATACATTCTACTCACATGCATTCTACTCGCATATTCTACTTGAATGTGCTCTAGTCACATGATGTGAGGTGACCCTGTGTTGGCGAGATGAAATCGAGCTCGGTAAGAAGCGATTTCAAGGTTAGGCGGGCTCAAATTTAGGCAAGTTGGAGTGTAGAAAATAAAAATTTTCCTAAGGCGATGCCCTGGAACCTCGCAAGGGGCGCTACCCCCTTGACCCTCGTCCACTGACCGGGAGGCGGCAGAACCCCCGAAAACTCTATGGGGGGGGGGGGTCACAAGGACAAAATTGACACATGTTTTGCCATCGTTTTCACCAATTTTAGTGCTAACACCTTTTCATGCATAGTCTATATTAATGTTCATGGGTGCATTGGTAAAACCCATGAGTACTTTTGTATGATTTGCAAATAGTGTTGACTTTTATATTTCGACAATGATGACAACCGTAAAGAATGATCCACCTAATAGGGCCATGGTGGAGTGTATATTCCACGAATTCATGCTCGCGAGGTATTCTCATATATTCTGCAAGCTTATACTCGTGAGGTCATCGCTCCAACCATTATGATGTTCCCCTTTATATTCTACGAGCTTATACACGCGAGGTCATCACTTCAGCAACGAGGTATTCTTTTATATCGCGTGATTTCATACTCATGGGGTGATCACTTCAGTAATCAGGGCATTTTCTTAAATTCCACGAGCGCGTACTCGCGAGGTCATCACTTCAGCAACAAGGTATTCTCTTATATTCCACGAGATTATACTCGTGAGGTCATCAATTCAGCAATCAGGGCATTTTCTTTAATTCCACGAGCGCATGCTCACGAGGCCATTGCCGGGAGTTATACTTTTCAGAAGGAGATTGAGTGTTTGCTTATTTCAGGAAGCAGAGATTTGCTCCGGGTACATACCATAAGCTACAGCAGAGAAAGTTTGGTCTTTTCTAAGTACGGAAGCGCATCCGTGAGAATGCTCATCTCCTAGATTTGTCCGTTGAATTCGATACTTCGCAGATATTTAACGTGCCCGAACTGACACCATTTTCTGGAGACCCACCTAGTTCCAGCCCGAGCCCACCTACTGCAGCTCCAAAGATTCCACCCGACTTAGCACCAGTGGAGACACCCACCACTGAGGAGATAAAGCAGGTTTTTTGACGTACGAGAGTTTCACAATCGCCACGGGACATACCCGCGCTATTTGGTCTCATGGCGAGGACGGGATATCACAGACAACTATTAGATTAGCACTGACAAGTTACAGCGCCGCCGCCCAGACCACTCAGTTGCTAGTTTTTGCGAGTTCTTGTCGGGGTAGAGCTCTTTCAACACCGTGGGAATTGATGCATCGTGCGACGCATCGTAGTTTTTTCCCCTATATTTATTTATGTATTTTTATTTCATGTACTCGTTTCATTTTTTGTACTCGTTCTCAGTTCATGCACTCGTTTGACTCATCGGTTTGACCGCCCGATGAAACCCTGAATAAAAGGTCTGGTGTTATTAGTAGTAGAACGGTAAAGACAAACCTAGTTTATTTAAGAAAGCGTAAATTAAAAATTCAAAAGTTAGAATATTCATTTCCGAAGATTGTCAATTGGAAAAAATAAATTTGGGAAGAATTAAATCAAAAATTATTATATGTTGAAATGCCATTAGAAGGAATGTTTTGGAATGTTATGTTGCGTGCCGAAGCCTAGGAGCGCGTCTGTCGGCGGTTGTCGCCGGAACCCTCCAGGATGGATGCCGGAATGGTGCGGCGGGGCGGGATTTCGAGAGAGAGAGAGGTTGAGAGAAAGAGAAGATTGGATGAGAGGAGAAATTAATTTTATTTCTTGTTGTCCATAACCGAACCATAGCCACCATATAAATAGAGTCTCAAGAATTAAATGCGGACCCCCCGTTTGGGCCTTAAACACCGGAAACAAATTAAGGATAAAATCTAGCCATAATTAACCGGGTTGGATTAGGCATAAAATAATATGATAAATTAGAGTTATTATTATTCGTACTAAATTAGGCATAAAATAATATGGTAAATCATAATGTTGCATGTGGCTCCATGGTGGTGTTACGGCGACGGTAAACTTGTCCCCAATGGGGGTCGCCCTTGATGACGTCGTTCGTCCTTGGCGCCGTAACATCTCCTTCCTCGTCAGAAGACAGCTTGTCCTCAAGCTGTGCTGGAAGGTCCACGATCGGGTTTGTTGGTGGCTCGCCGATGAAACGTTTGAGTTGGGAGACATGGAACACGTCGTGGATGCGTGCTTCGGACGGAAGATGGAGGCGGTAGGCGACTTCGTCAATGCGTTTGGCTATCTGAAAAGGGTCGTAGAACCGGGGTCCCAATTTGGTGGATGCGTTGTGTGGTGGAGCGTTGACTGGCGGTATGGCCGGCGCTTGAGCCACACTCATTCTCCAATTGTGTAGACGACGTCGCGATGGCCGCAATTATATGATGTCTTCATGCGGTGTTGGGCTCGGAGCAGATGTTTGCGAGCGGTGGCGAGCATGTGATACCGATCTTGTAGCTGTTGATCCACGGTTGTCGCGGTAGCCGGGCTGTGCTCGTAGGTAATGAGCTTGGGCGGGTCGCGGCCATAAATGAGACGAAAAGGTGTTGTTTTGAGCACTGAATGGTAAGACGTGTTGTAGCAGTACTCGATCCACGGAAGCCACGTGACCCACTCCTTGGGGTGTTCCCCAGTCAAGCAGCGGAGGTACATCTCCACCGTCCGGTTGGCCACTTCCGTTTGGCCGTCGGATTGCGGATGGTATGCGGAGGAGAGTTGTAATGTCGTGTCGCTGAGCGTAAAAAGCTCCGTCGAAAAATTACTGGTAAAAATCTTATCACGGTAGGACACAATAATTTCCGGTAATCCGTGCAATCGGAAGATTTCGTGAAAGAATGTTTGAGCCACTCGCGCCGCGATGAGTGGACGGGCAAGTGGTAGGAAATGTGCCCCCTTTGAAAATCTGTCCACCACGACCATCAAGACCGATTTGCCCCTGCTTCGTGGAAGTCCTTCGACGAAATCCATGAAAATATCGGCCCAAATTTGGGTCGGTACTGGTAACGGTTGTAGAAGCCCTGCCGGTAGTAAGTTGACCGCCTTCTGTTGTTGACAAACGGCGCATTGTGCGATAAATTCTTGGACATAGCGGCGAAGTCCCCTCCAATAGAAAGCGGCCCGAACACGGTGAAGGGTCTTGTGAACCCCTTCATGAGCCCGATCATACGCCCCCCGCACTATGGTGGGAATGTGGGGGGCAGTGGGGCTCAAGTAAATGCGGTCCTTGTAGAGAATGGGTCCGTCGTGCGCCTTCCATGTGGGTGGTAAAAGGCCCTCTTGTGCGCGGTTGAGTAACTCGGCGAGGGGCGGGGAGTTGATGTTTTCGGCCCGGATGTCGTCCACCAAGGGGGCGGTCGGCCGTGAGATGATGCATATCTTGACGGCGTCGTCGGGGTGGCGGCGCGAGAGGGCGTCTGCGGCCCTATTGAGAGTACCCGCCTTGTATTCGACTGTGCAGTCAAATCCCAATAGTTTGTTTACCCACCGTTGTTGTGGTATGGTGGTTAACCGTTGCTCCAAAAGATACTTCAAACTATAATGATCTGTGCGGACGATGAAGGTACGACCCCATAGGTAGGGTCGCCAATGTTGGACGGCCTTTACTAAGCTGATGAGTTCCCACTCATATGCTGGCAACTTGCGGTGGTGTAGCGCGTTGCGGCGGCTGTAGTAGGCTATTGGATGTCCCTGTTGTTGAAGGACGGCGCCACATCCCAGAGCGGAGACATCGCGCTCGATGGCGAAGAGCGTGTTGAAGTCTGGGAGTTGTAGCACAGGAGCCGAGACAAGGGTGGTTTGGAGGGCCTCAAATGCCCGATGTTCGGTGTCCTCCCATTGGAAGTCCTTGCGACGTAGGAGCGCCAGGAGGGGTTCGGCCATGCTGCTATAGCCGCGGATGAAACGTTTGTAGTAACCCGTCAGTCCCAGGAATGCGCGGATGTCGTGGTGCAAGCGAGGAACCGGCCAGGCGGCGATTCCTTGAAGTTTCTCCGGATCGGCGGACACACCGCGCTCGTGGACTATGTGGCCGAGGTAGGCGACATTAGATTGCCCGAAGGAACACTTGGATTCTTTGAGGACGAGGCGGTGAAGGCGGAGTAGGTTGAGAACCTCGCGTACATGAAGTAGATGTTCCTCCCAAGACTTACTATAGACCAAAATGTCGTCAAAGAAAACAAGCACAAATTTTCGGAGCACAGACTGAAATACCCCATTCATGAGTGATTGGAACGTGGATGGTGCATTAGTCAGGCCGAAAGGCATGACGAGAAACTCAAAATGCCTGTGGTGTGTCCGGAAGGCGGTCTTTTCTACATCCTCGACTGCCATGCGTACGCGGTGGTATCCGGAGTATAAGTCAAGTTTGGAGAAATGTCGTGCGCCATGCAACTCGTCGAGGAGTTCCTCGACCACCGGAATTGGAAATTTGTCCTTGACCTTCTTGGCGTTGAGTTCGCGGTAGTCGACGCAGAAACGCCAGGTATTGTCTTTCTTGAGTACTAGGAGAGCCGGAGAGGAGAATGGGGAGACGCTCCGTCGGATGAGCCCCCGTTGGAGCATTGCGGAACATTGTTGCTCTATTTCATCTTATTGGAGAAATGGGTAGCGGTAGGGTCGGACCACGGCCAGTGTCGTTCCTGGTAGAAGACAAATGCGATGATCATGTAGCTGGTGGGGTGGGAGTAGCTCCGGGATGGTGAAAGTGTCGGCAAACTCCCTGAGTAGAAGTTGGAGCTTGTTGGGGTGGGTCTCCCCCGCCTGATCCCCCCTGGAGGAGGAAGGCCCGCGGCTGGGCTGTGGGGGAAAGGCATCATCATTTCACCTTCGTCGAGTCATGATACCACTGTATAGTGAGGTTGTCGAAGTCCCATGTGATGGGTCCCAAGGTGCGGAGCCAGCGTACCCCCAGGACAATATCGAAGCCATCAAGGTCGACGACCACGAGATCGATTTCAAACTGCCGGTTGTGTATCGTTAGAGGTACCTGCCGGCACAGGTCGGGGCACGCCATGCTGTGGCCATTGGCCACGGAGACTTGGAGCTTGTTTCGAGCGGGGATCGGAAGGCGTAGGGCGCCCGCTGTCTTGCGGCGGATGAAGTTATGCGTGCTACCGGAGTCCAACAAGGTCACCAGAGTTGTTCTTGCCATGTGTATGGGGAGTTGCAACATGTGGCCCCCTTGCGGCCCGGCGATGGCATTGACGGAGATTTCGGGTGCCTCCGCATTCGGGTCCTCGCCGTCGTCATCGGAGGGGTCGTCCACCTCAATCCAAAAAAGCTGTTTGCATCGGTGGTCGGGTCCAAATTGTTTCTCGCAGTTGAAACAAAGTCTCTTGGCACGTCTTTCGGCGATCTCGGCGTTGGATAGGCGCCGCCGGAAGGGTTGTTTGGGTGGCTCCGTTGTTTTAGCCGGTGGTAGTGGCGGAGTGTGTTGCGCCCCCCCACGGGAAGCGCGCCCATAGTCGCGACGTTGTAGGTGTCGGCGATCCAAAAGTATGCGGCACTCGCATGTTCGCGCTATACTCATAGCGGTTGTGAGGTCGGGTGGTTCTTGGAACTCGACATCTAGTCGGAGACGTTCGTGCGGCCTGCCGTAAAAATGGACACTTGCTGATTCAGGCCGCATGTCGACGCCCGTGCGAGCAAAAGTTGGAAGCGGTCGATGTAGTCCTCCAGAGTGCCTGATTGCCGAAGGGCGATGAGGTCTCAGAGGGGATTTCCGCGTAGTGAGGGGCCGAAGCGGAGCATGCAGGCGGCCCTGAATTTGTCCCACTGGAGGTAGGGGTGCTCGCGTTGTATCTGGGCGAACCACAGTTGGGCCGCTCCATTGAGATGGAAGGAGGCAAGGCCTAGGCGTTCCTCCCCTGTAGTGCGTTGGTTGGAGAAGAATAACTCGCACTTAGTAAGCCATGCAAGGGGGTCCTCCCGTCCGTCAAAGACCGGAAAGTCGAGTTTTACATAGCGCGGGAAGGTGTTGTCTTCTGAACGGTGGCCGGAGTAGCCCTCGTGGACGGAGTGCTCGGGTGCCGAGTGCTGGCTCGGCTGGTGGTCGGCGGGGATACGCTCCGCGACAAGGTGCGTTGTGCGGTTGTCGACGTCGCCCAGACGCGAGTCCATTTTATCTAGCCGGTCCAAAATCTGCTGGAGTAGGTCGCGTTCGGCAATGGGAGGGATCAGAGGCATTAGCAGGAGCGGCACGCTGTCCGGCACGGCGAGGTGAGGCGTGGTTGTCGGCGTGGCTGGTCCGACGGCGTGGGGGTTGGCGGTCGGTGGCTCTGATACCAGTTTGTTGAGTGTCTAAGGAGCGCGTCTGCCGGCGGTTGTCGCCGGAACCCACCAGGATGGATGTCGGAATGGTGCGGCGGGGCAGGATTTTGAGAAAGAGAGAGAGAGGTTGAGAGAAAGAGAAGATTGGATGAGAGGAGAAATTAATTTTATTTCTTGTTGTCCATAATCGGACCATAGCCACCATATAAATAGAGTCTCAAGAATTAAATGCGGAACCCCCGTTTGGGCCTTAAACACCGGGAACAAATTAAGGATAAAATATAGCCATAATTAACCGGGCTGGATTAGGCATAAAATAATATGATAAATTAGAGTTATTATTATTCGTACTAAATTAGGCATAAAATAATATGGTAAATCATAATGTTGCATGTGGCTCCATGGTGGTGTTGCGGCGACGGTAAACCTGTCCCCAATGGGTGTCGCCCTTCATGACGTCGTCCGTCCTTGGCGCCGTAACATGTTATTAGAGGAAAAATCAGCGTGATTAAAGTTTCAGCCTTTCTGTTTTAATAAAAATCATCGTGAAGAAGTGGAGGGGAGATTCGGACAGAGCGGAGAAGTGAAAAATTTGTTTCCCTGCTACTTGTCGAACACCTGCCTCGCCGCCCTTGCGCCGCCAGTTCTGCCATTGCCCTTGCACCGCCAGTTTTGTCGCCGCCCGTGTCCAGAGGGGAACCCCGCCTAATCTCCCTCCACTCCTCCAGCGCCGGGTCCTGCGTCCGCCACTTCTGCTAATTTCCATCCGCCGCCGCAAGATCTGTCTGGAAACGAGCTCATCGAGTCGTCGTCATCTTCGAAAATCCTGCCTGACGTTCTGGGAATCGATCAGCGTCGTCGACTTCGGCTCCCCTTTCGGCTGCTGATCCAGACGGCCATTGATGAGTCTGATTTATATAGGGTTTTTCGGACTCATCTGGGCTAGTTTTCACGTGTTTGCACTTCACTTTTAGTTCTATATTGTTCATATTTCATCTTGTCTATATTTCCATAGGAAGTGCACATTTTGGCCCGTGGTTGTGTATTTTTGTACTTTTAATGTTTGTACTCTGTTTTGTGCTCATCTGGAATGTCTGCACATATCAGTTCTGGGTTCAGGGGTCGTGTACGTGTTCCGGGGACGTTTGAAAGCAGGAATACTGCGCACGCTCATTGGATATAGTGCGCACGACCACTGGTCGTGCGCCACTGCTCGTGCGCAATGTTCCCTGATTTCCAGAATCTGCCTGGGATATGCGCACTATCACTGGACACAGTGCGCACGACCACTGGTCGTGCGCCACTGATCGTGTGCATTGATTTCATATTTTTCCAGAATCTGCCTGGGGCAAACGCACTACCACTGGACATAGTGCGCACGACCACTGGTCGTGCGCCACTGGTCGTGTGCATTATAATTTCTGCAATCTATAAATTCGCAGGTTCCGCCCTAATTAGGGATCGCTCATTTTTCCTCCGCCGTTTTCGTCTCCGAGGAGGGATTCCGTCGTCCTCCTTCAATCTCCACCCTAGGGAGGTGCTCCGGGCAAGCTTTCACCGCCAAATCCAAGCCGGAGCTTCCTCTCGGCCTCCTCCTTAATCCTTGAGCTATAAGAAGAGTTTGACCTAGCTTTCTCCATCAAGCTAGGGGAAGTTGTGTCATCCTCCACCGGATCGTGACACGAAGAAGACGGGTAATTGGAAGGTGGTGACAGCCCTTCTCTACCCCGGACGCAGTTGCGGACCGAGCTTGGACGCGGATTGACAACCCGACGATTGCAACCGTGAATCCTCAGCAAGGCTTCGGATCCGGTCGATTTCGCACACTTTTCTTCTCTTGTTGTTGATAGTTTAGTTGAACTCTTTGTATTTGATGAAGCTATGCTTAGTGTAATATACGTTTATGTGTAATCATATCTATGTGATTGTATATTTTCGTTATATTTACTTAAGGTGCGCCCATATTCCATCCACCACCATCCACCCTTGTCGTTCTAGCAATTGCTAGAAGCGTGCGTAGCGAAGAGGTGCTCACGACCCTCATTCCGTCGTTCTAACCACCTCATCTGCAAGCCTACTCGTCCATCCGCCTAGCGATTCGGTGCATAGCGGCCCGACTAGTCTTCCATCCCGCCTGGCGAAGCATCGCATAGCGGCGTTGCATAGGAGTAGTTGTTAGTGTTTTATTTTCTTTTTCCGCAAATATCAAAACCCCCATCGTTACCGCCGACCCTAAGGACTTCAATCTCAAGTCCTCCTCGAAATTAACTTCACCTTACTGTGTTCCATGAGAGATCGATACTTGGGAAAGCCCCCATTTTATATTACTTATGCGACCGGTTCACTGTCGTGATCTTACGCATCAGCCATCGATCATTGTTTTGGGAGAACTTTCATCCTGTGCGTAAAGAGCTTGGAGGGACCACTGCCTCAACATTGTTTGCTTTGGGTATACTCGTTTGCTCCTTTGCATTAGTATAAATTTATGCTTTCACATAAAAAATTTTTGGGCTTGCCTTTACGTTCACACTACTAAGAGTACCGTTTATTCATAAATTATTGCTTATAAATTTTGTTTGTGGTCGTGTTAACTCCATGAAGGGTTCGAATCATAAAACACGTGAGAGATCCACTCGAGTGATATTAATGAATTTCTTAAAGTCCAAAGCGGCCAGTTTGATATGCGCGCACAAATTTGATTTGGCCGCTCATGCCCTTTCTATTTTCCAAAAAATATTTTTCTGGCACGCTCTTTAAAATATCGAATTTTTCAAACCCTACTAGCGGTCTACATCATGCGAGCTTATACTCGCGAGGTCATCACTTCAGCAACCAGGGCATTCTCTTTAATTCTGCGAGTTTATACTCGCAGGTCATCACTTCAACAATCAAGACATTCTCTTCAATTCCGTGAGTTCATATTAGCGAGTTAATCGCTTCAGCAACTATGGTATTCATTTCATCTCCTCGATATATGTTGGCCCGTGACTTCATATTTGCAAGGTTCTTTTTAGTGTTGTGAGTTCACACTCGGAAGGTGATCGTTGCAACAACTGTTATTCGTTTCGTCTCTTCAATGACTCATCTTTACTAGATCCAAAAGAAATCTTAATTCAAGGAGTACTTACTTGAAATGGGTATTTATACTCGAAATGATCTTATTTAGAGTTAATACTTCACGATGAAGAATCAAAGGGCTATTACTCATGCCTCACTTCAGCAAGGCAAGTCATCATAAATCAGTGTGAGTTATTTTTTATCATTACTATTTATTAACTAAAACAGCATTGCCTTTTATTGCAAAATTCATAAGAACGAGAGCAAACATACACTTGAAGGAGTATGACGTCCCTAAATGTGAACAAGGGTGTGTGTTGAAGTCCTCAAGCTATGTTGTTGTCGTAGTCCGGGTCCCTGCACTAGCTTTGCTCTGGGAAGGTGTCGACTCCTTTCCACCTCCAGTTGAGCTCCACTCCTGTGAGGTGTCGACTCATCTCCACCTCCAGTTGAGCTCCTCTCTTGGGAGATGTTGACCCATTTCCTCCTTCAGTTGATTCCCACTCATGGGAGGAACATTGAGTGACAGCGCCCATCTTTCCAAACCACGGGTCCTACATTGTTTTTCCAAGCTCGTATCGAGCCTGAAAAAGGCGGGGATTGAATATAACATGTAATTCGTCGAGATCAAAAATTTCTAAGGAAGACACTACAAAAGAGTACTCGACGGGAGTACTCGTCGGCCTTCAAGAAAGCATGCACATCCCGTCTGGGTCTGTGAATAACATTCTGGTTAAGGCGGGAGCGGATGTCTGCAGACCATACCCCTGCCCTCCCCCTTGAATCTGTCTATAAATAGAACCCCGAGGCAGAAGTAATTGGTAATTGTCACTATAGACAGCTCCCAAGCCCATAAAACTCCTAAATGACACAAAAAATGCTAAATTTGCTTGCAAATTCAATAGTAAAGTAACTTTCCAATACCAAGCAAAAAATTAATTAAAATTATCGGATTCTTGGGATTAAAAGGATTTTTATGAACTCAATATGGGTTTTTGACACTTTGTACCCCCGAAAAACGGGTTTTTTGCACTTTGCAGCGTGAATCTATAAAATTGGCATTGTGCACCCCCCCCCCCAATTGCCGATTTCTGGCAGTTAGCACCCCAGGCCGAAATGTTAAGGGTATTTAGGTCCAGGTAGCGCCAAAAATGATCATTCAAAGGTATTTAGGTCTGGGCAACACCAATAATCCGGGGTGCAAAGTACCAAAATGAGCATTTTTGGTGTGGCCCGGACCTAAATACCCTTGAAATTTTAGCCTGGGGGTACAAACTACCAGAAATCAAGAATTGAGGAGTACAAATTGTCAATTTTAAAGATTCAAGGTGCACAGTGCCAATAACCCATATTTTGGGAGTGAAGTGGCAAAGAGCCACTCAATATCTTAAATTTTATTTCTTAAAATCAATAGTCAGCATATTACACTTTGCAGTCAAAAACAATTCCAAAGTTAACAGATAACTGCATAAGATGGGGTCATCCAACAAAACTCACCCTATTGAAGTCAGCTATCACGGATATAGGAACCCACCCTTGCTCATCCATGTTCTGCCTCAAGAATAAATCTTTACACAAATTATCCGGGCTGACACAAGAATTCAGAGGAGACATTTAACATGGCAATATCTACCACACAAGAATGGATGTCAAGTATAACTTATATGCATACCTGAAATAATAATCTATTTGTTTTAGTAGCATAGCGCGCTGAGGATCAGATGCCGGAAATAACATCATTTGTGGAGCATGTGCTAGATGAGGAGCAAATGGGACACCTCTGAGGGACTCTGGATGCGAAGGTGCAGCAACATAGTATATAGGAGATGGAAAATCTGATAAGAAAGTAAACTAATCAGTTCACCAAAGAAGATACAAATTAAGGATATAAAATGGCTTCTACATCTAGATGATTAGTGATTTACCAGGAAATCCCATTTGATTGGAAAAGGGCCTAAGAGGTGGAGGGGTAATGAAGGGTGCGGCTGCAACGGATGAAGGCCTCAAGTATGGCCGAACACCTCGATGTTGATGCAGCTGCTGCATGTGAACATCTCTAACAAAATTCCGATGATTCCAGTCGTATCCTCCGCGCTCCCCATCACGCCTACTGTTGTGGTTGCTACTGTTTCCCCTTCGGCCCCCGCCATAACCCCGGTGATGGCCATTCCCCGCATGGGGTTGGAACATTTTACCAGCCTTATGATCCCTGTCATTATCATTATTGCCACTGCTCTGAATTGGGGGGCCCCTGGGAGAATTCTCTAGAGATGGTTGTTTGCTATATACTGACTGGCTTGATTCTTTTGGGGAGGAAGAGGGCAATGGAAGCCCAACATCTGATGATCCTGAGAAGCTGTTGCTGCTGCTGCTGCAGTCAGAAACAAGGCCGCGCTTCACAGACTGATCGCGGGAAGCAGATGAATTCTGAGTTGCATTATGGTTTTGATTGTTTGGAGATTTCTTGGAGGGAGATAACACCGAGGAACCCTATCATAAAACATACAGTCACTACATGAGATGAAGACGATAATCTACTTTCAGTACAGGCGAGAACGCACCTGGGGACCGGAGACCGATCCGTCAGAAAGGGCCTTGAGGAACTCAGAAGAGGGCGATTTTGGTGAAGCCTTGGCAGATTCGGTGAGCGCAGGCCAGGAGACGGCGTCCATGACAGATCCTACCTCGATTGCACGGTTCGATGGAATCTTCCAGGCTGGCTTCTTCCCTCGGGAAGTAGGAAATGTGTCCGCGGCATTCCCACTGCCGCCATGCTCCGATCCTGCGGAAGAGCGTGGCGACTTGGTTTCAACGGATGAATTTAGCGGCGATCGCCCTGAGAGTGCCTTAGAGGACATCGGAGAGGTCAGCGGGGAATAAGGGAAGGTGGCGGCAACGGCGGCGTCGCCGTCCCCGCCCTGCTCGTGCTCTCCACAGACGACATGTGATGAAGAAGGGGAAATCTTAGGGATTACCTGCGCAGAGCGCAGGGAAGAGGTGTTATCGACGGTGGATGCCATCACCGGAAAGGACTGAATAACGTTTTAGGGCTGCGGTCGGAGGCAGATGGTGAATTGGTGATAGGGGATGAAGGGAATACTGGTGGATTTACGAAAGTTGAGAGGGATCCGATTGAAGACGAGCAAGAGTGAGACTCCTCCTCACCTCCCTCCTCCTTCCTCGCTTCCTCGGTTGGCTTTGATTTCCCACCCTGAGCGTGGAGAAATGAGAGCGATAGTATTATAAATAATATTATAATATATAATAATACATTAATACTGTTAAGAAAAGCACATCATAATTTTAGGTGATTGTTAACCGCAACCCGTTATTTTTGTTAGTCGCACCCCAAAATTTTCCAATTTTTCGCGTCTTTTCGAAATATGTCGTGTACATGCAATATCAGGAAAAGTGTTCAACATGAAAGTTGTAGATATCGACGAGATTTACAACTTTCGTGATGATCACTTTTTCTAAAAATGCATGTACAAGGCGTACTTTGGAAATATGCCCAGATTTTACGTCATTTTGAAATACATCTTGTACATGCAATTTCAGGAAAAGTGTTCAACACGAAAGTTGTAGATATCGACGAGATCTACAACTTTCGTGTTGAACACTTTTCCTGAAATTGCATGTACAAGACGTATTTTGAAAAGGCGCGAAAAATTGGAAGATTTTGGGGTGCGACTAGCCAATTACGGGTTGCGGTTAACAATCTCCTAATTTTAAGGTATTTATATTAACAGTACAGCTTTGTCTATTGGCAGCCTAGCTTTGCTTATTAGCAGTCCGACAAAATAATACAAAACACATATAATGGCCATTAATAACTGTTCAAAACGCAGAATACACGTTTTTTGAAAATAAGGCTAATATATGATATTTTTAGAAAAAGTGTTAAACATAAAAGTTGTAGAGATCTCGTCAAGATCTACAACTTTCATGTTGAACACTTTTCCTAAAAATACCTTTTAAAAACTTAATTTTCTAGCCGATAATAGTCATTTTTTGGGCTCCTATTATCTATGGGCTGCCAATAATCATATATGAACTGTCAATATAAACGCCCTAATTTTAACATCTTATAATTTAGAGTTTATAACTTTATATTTGCTATAAAAAAAAATTATATATTTTCTTAAAATTATGTAAGGCTCACAAAATGTTGCATTCCTCCTCTTCAGGCAAAAACATGTCTTTATATTACAATATTCACCCCAGCTCGATGATAGACAAAATATAAAATAGAATTGACAAAAAACTTATTTCAGTGTCTAATCTTTATAATCTTTAAGATTTTCGTCCTTAATTTTTTTTTTTGAAGAAATGAGTCCTTAATTTTTTAAAACTTTTAGAATTCAGTCCTACTTAACCCTTGCTCTTATATCTATTGGAAAATTCCTTATTAATTATTAAATAATTGTTGCAATACCTGAATACAAAGCATAAACAATACATATTCAGAATTTTTGAAGCAAAACCTGATACAAAACATAAACATACATAACCAGAACAAAGAATTTTGAAGCAAAGCTTTTGCATATACAATCAATCTAAACTTCTAGAGCATATTTTCCAAAGAAAAAGAAATTTCTGCTCCTTCAGAACCAAAAAAAATCTTGCTCCTTTTTAACAGTCTAAAACATAAAGAAAATGGATCAAAAATATCCTGCATTCGTCGTTTATTTTTGAATAAGCTCCAAAATTCACGCCCCCGAATTCCTAGTTTCAAAAAAATAATGAAATTAGACAATTATGTTATGTTTGATTATCTAAGTTATATTTGATCACGAGATGAACCCGAAAAAAGCAACATTACATGAAGAAGAGTCTCATAACTTTAAACCAAATGGACTAGGCATGTTCGATTACCTGTCGGAATCAACGCCCCAGTGGTGTTAGGGATTGGAATCGTGGAGTAGTCGTCGAGTACTAACGTGGAGTAGTCGTCGGAGAAGACACTGTTGAATTCGCCATTGATTTGTCGCTTGGAAAGGTGTGGCGATGGAGCTCTCGCGTGGGAGAAGGGGGGAGTGGCTCGCAAAATTAAAGAGACGGAAAAGTTTCTGCTAGGTTTGTCGTTTGATTTGGGACTGATATGAAGAGTTATAAAAGGTTTGGGACTTGTTTGTTCAAAAAAAAATTGTTTATGACTGAAATGTAAAAGGAATAAAAGTTAGGGAATGGAATAAATTTTTTACCAATAGAATTTGAAGAGATGGTCTGAACTTTTTAAATTAAATAAAAATATATAAATTTAATTTACGTATAAAAATTTGAAAAAAAATTATGTTTGGTGAAACATTTAAAATTATCAAATATACTCTTGTTGAAATCAGAAAAATCCTGATTTACAAGAGATTTGGCCGCAGAGGGAACAAAGGCTGCTTGTTTAGCGATTGGGACTAGCCAACTTATATTATGGAAAGATGAGAGCGACATGAGCTTATTGGATTGTCTGTAAATAGGCGATCACACGTAGCAGTGATAAGGTCTCGCCACGTTATCAAAAGTATATAAGAACTTTCCTTTCAAAACCTGAGCTGAGCTTGACACAGGCGAGATAAGCTCATATGCAGTGAGCTCGTGTGGGAGTTAATGTGAGCACCAGTTTTTTAGAGAGCTCGTCATAGAGTTGGCAAGCTCTTGTTCCTTTACTAGGTCCCCCCTATCCTTCCTTTATTAAGTCAACGCTCATAAAAAATGAGCCCATGGGGCAGGCCCGGGCCTCGGCCCGGAAAAAACACAACTTGGCTCGGGCCCGAGCTAGCCTGCCCCGGCCCCAGGCCAGGCTTGAGGGCCTTACAGGGCCCCGATATAGAGCATTTGTCTGGCCCGGTCCCCGGCCAAGTAAGCCCGGTGCCCGGTCTGGCAAAGCGGGATTACATTAATGAAATCTCGCCTTAAGTGGAAATTCATTAAATGAAATCCCGACGGAATTTCATTTAATGAAATTCAGCCCGCTTATAGGTCGGATTCACCCACCTTTAAGCGGGATTTTCAATAGGTGGGATTTCTTTTTTATATAAAATTGAAGTTTTAATTTTTAAAAAATTAAAATATATATATATTAAAAAAAAAATTTAAATAAACGGGCCCGACCAGCCTGGGACCGGCCTGGCCTGGCCTAGCCCGGCCTTGGCAGCCCCATATAAGAGCTAATGCTCGAGCCTGGCCTGAGCCCGGCTAAAGCAAGGCCCGGGACCGAGCCTGGCTAAAGAAAGGCCCAGACCCGACAGGCCTGGCGCCGGCTCGACCCGACCCGACCGGACTTGTTGGACATGCCTGCTCCCCACTTGATTGGGGGCCCGCCTTGATGAATATGGGTTGAATACTGGCACCAACCTTTGGCGAGTACGTCATATTATTGGTGAGCTCTCGATTCTTCACTTGGTTCTCTTGTCCTTGTTTCTTTAAGTCAACGATAAACATTCTGAGGTATGTAGGCTCACCACTGGGTCGAGGCCCACCTTCATGAATGGGGTTGTACATATTCCCCTTCTTTGCAAGTTCACCGAGAGCTTATAAAGAAGAGTCCAAGCTTTATTTGGCGAGTTTGAAATTAACGGGTTCACTGTTGTTGATACCCCTCTTATAAATAGGGGTAGGGCTCTGTAATTTCACCATTTGATTCGTCACTCTTCCTTTGAATTTATGACCTCGCATGTTAAGACAACAGCCTTAATCGTTGATATGAACGTAGTGTCCTCTCACTGGATTCGCCAGGAGCCAACCACGGAGGTCATGCTCGCGAACAACCTATTGGTGCGCTTCGGGACCGTACCCTCGCGCGAATTCCTCTCCTAGGTTATACTGAAGTGTGAGCATGATGAAGCTTTCATCGCGAGGTGTTCTGCGCGTGGTGCTCCAGAGCTCCTAGACATGGGGAGAGACTTACCTCTAAGGAAGTGGGCTCCCATGCGACTGGTTGTTCTCTACCTAGTTAATGCATAGAGCAAGGCATGGGTGGTATGGTTGAGCTCGATTTCTTTTGGCGCGATTTGAACGACTTTACACAATCTAATTCTTGGTTGCTTGTACAGTTGACTCATGGGTCTGACACATTCTTGACATTTGGCGATTACGATGTCACTTCTTCGCAAGCAAAGGAATGAATGGGTTGTACCATGGAGGGAAGTATTGGTTGTCCTCTCATGCCAACTCGCCCAACTGATCCCATTTTTTTCAACTTCTTCTGTTTTGTCTCGTTGGTCTGATGTGTGTTGTCTTTCAGCACGCCTCCATAGCAAGGGCCCCAATGTCTCATAGCTGATCGAGGAGACCATGCTTACTACCTTGCCAGGCACATCGGTACCCCTGCTGTAACATCCCGACTTTTATTGGGCCACCAGAACCCTAGTGGGCCCAATAAAAGTGGCCCGAACCCTACCCATAACCCGGTGGAAAATAACCCTAAGCGGGAAATAGAGCTAGAGAACTCCGAATTGAATTCTGTCAGTTCTTGTGGCCTCGTGTAGTCAATACGAGTGCATCGGAACTCGTTCAGTTGGACCCCAAGGCCGTATAGTGAATATGACCATTCCTCGTAAAACGCAACGAGAGCGAGATTTTGAATATCGAGCTAGAGAACTCCGAATCGAGTTCTGTCAGTTCTTGTGGCCTCGTATAGTTAATATGAGCGCTTCGGAGCTCATCGCGTCACAATCCGAGATCTAACAACAAAATTGGATACTTTGACCGGTTTAGCGCACTGCGATGCGCAAATTTTGGACTTTCGTCAAACGGACTCTGATTCAACCTCAGTCAATGGCGTTGGACTCGTGTGGTCAATACGAAGTCAACGGAAGTCGTCCCGGTCAATTTCGACGACAATCGGACAACCCATGGTCAAATCAAGCCTAGACGTGCACCGAAAAGCGTGCGCACACCAATTATGACACGACACCCGAACTTTGACCCGACCCCGATGACTTGGACTCACTTTGACTTTGACCAGCAAGTGGGACCCACCCTATGATTGACTTGGTCAAACCCTCCTAAAAATCCACTTTTTGGATTTTTCTCCAATTGAGGGGCCCACCTCCTCCCCAAAGGAGGATGGCTCATGAATCATGCCCCCCCCCCTCACTCTCCTTAGGCCCCCCCAACCAGCAATCAAGCCTAGGATAGGTGGAAGCCCACCCCCCCCCTCTTCTCCTCCTTTTCCCCTCTCTTCCCAAAAGTCTCAAGCCCATAAGGGCTTCACCATCCTTTTCCCCACATGGTGAAAAGAGGGGGGGGGGCCTCCAGCTGTCCTTGTACCGCTGAAGGGTGGGGATTTAATCCCTCCATAAGGAGGGATTAATCCCACCTTGCCCAAAGGGAGGAAGCTCCCCCTCCCCCTCCTTATAAAAGCCACCCCACCCCCCCTCTATTTCCCCCAAGCTCTCAGAGCAGCCACCCTCCCCCTGCTCCCCCCTCTGCCGGAGCTCTGGTGGCCGGAAAAAAGCCAACCCAAGAAGCTCCTCCCCCTCCACCACCACCACCCTCCATGGTCGACCAAGCCGGCCCCTCCCGAGCCCGCCAAACCCAGGTGGAAGCCTTCTCCCTCCCCTTTCTCTATTATGGACGTCTTGCATGGCGCTCCCGGCGGTCGGAGCGTCGCCGCCGTCACCCTCATCCCTCTCGTTAAAAAAAATAATGGCTCTAGCGGCGGCGGCGGCGGCAGGCCGTCGGACCACCGCCGAAGGGAGCGCCCACCCCCGGGCAGTCGGCCGGGGGTGGAGTCACGACCGGCCGGCAGCTGGAGAAGCCCGTAAGGGCGCTGAAATGGTACAACACGCGAGGGGGTGGGGGAGATGATGTACAGGAAAAATTGTATCTATACTATCTTAAAAAGATATATCTAAGGCCTGCAAATAGCATGAGTTCATAAATCAGGCAAATAATTTTAACCATTCAATATGGCTTGATTTTCTCTCTACCCTCCGATCATTTCCCGTTGCTCTATAATAAAACCCTAATCCTACCCGCGGAAGCAGAAAAAACCCGCACTCTCCTCTTTTACCGCACAACGGCGCTCTCATCGCTCCCCATTTTCCCCGCACTTGATGACGTCCACGCTCCCCATTTTCTTCGACGAGTTCTTCCCACCCTGTGGCGCGCAGGTCCTACAGCTCCCCCGATAGCTCTGTTTTCCCTCACGCTCTCTCGCAAGCGGAGCTTCTACTTCCTCTTCATCTGAGGTTCGCATTTCCCCTTCTCTCTATTTTCGCTCTCTTTTTTCTGATTTCGCAGCATCGCCTCTGAGTTATTCCCACCCTGTGGCGCGCAGGTCCTACAACTCCCCCTGTGGCTCTGTTTTCGCTCACGCTCTCTCGCAAGCGGAGGTTCTTCTTCCTCATCGTCTGAGGTTCGCATTTCCCTCGATATCTCTGTTTCCCTTCCACATCTAAAGTTTTTTCTCCATTCTCATTTTCCTCTGCTCTGTATTTTCAGATCCACAGGGATTTTGCTCTCTTTTTTCTGATTTCACAGCACAGCATCGCCTCTCAGTTTCACATCCAAGAATATATTTCGACCTGCAGGTATATTTCCCATCCTTTCTTACCGCCTACTGCTTCGGCTCTCTCGATGGATTTCAGTACATTGGGCACGAAAATTTGGGATTGCTTATTTTTTTCCTGATTGCTTATTTTTTTAGGGTCTACAGTACCTACCATGATTGTTTATTTTCTCCCTGAATGCTTTTTCCCCCCTGCCATGATGCTGAGGGCAATAAAAATGTTACCAGTCACTCAAACATGTGAGATCCGAGTTTAGTAAAAGAAAAATGTTATCAGTCACTCAAAATGTAGAGAAATGCTCTTCTAAGAAATGCTCTTCTAAGAAAATAAAGAACCAAAGAGTACCACTAAATGAAAATCATGTGCTAAAAAGTAGTCAACACAAAGCAAAGGAAAAGGATATTGTTGCATCTGTAGAGAAGTAGAAAAGTACACTTTCTAACGCATTCAAGTGGTAGAGAGTAACCAGTCATGGACTCATTGTGAAAAAGCCTAGTGTGACAATGACAACAAGTAGTAGGTGAAGAGAGAGTAACCGGAGGCACATGTATTGCCGGGTAACAGTTTCTTGCACACGTTCACGTGGTAGAATTTCAAAAAAGAGGTCTTCCGCACGCACATATGTTATTTATTTTCAATGAACACGATAAACTAAGTACTCCTGACGATTATGACTGCGTAGTCAGAGCCGAAATTCCAATACAGACAGATGAACCAGAGTTATACAATGCAGTGCTTAGACATATGATGCATGGACCATGCGGACGCGTAAGACCAAATGCGCAGTGCATGAAAAATAATGTTTGCAAAAAAGGGTTTCCAAAACCTTTCGTGGAAGCCACTACACACGGATTGAACACGCATACCGCTAAAAAGCGCAGAAGATTACAAAATATCATTCGAACAAACGAGGAAACAATTTCCAGTCAGATTGAGTTTTGCATTAACAATTAACAAGTCGCAGGGCCAGACAATTGGAAATGTCGGAATTTATCTTCCAAATCACGTCTTCAGTCATGGACAATTGTATGTTGCTTTATCAAGAGGGGTTTCGGCGCAGTCCACGAGAGTTTTGGTCAAAAACTATGCTATCGAAGGTCATGAGGGCGTGTACGCGAAAAATGTGGTTTTCAAAGAGATTTTTGATTGGGTCGACCCGACGACAATGTTATATTGAATTTCAAAAAAGAGGTCTTCCGCACGCATATATATTATTTTATATTCATGTTCAGCAAATGTTGACGTTCGATAAATTGGGTTTATAAACAATAAAGAAATGTTCCCAATTTGCAAGTCCTCTATACTTTCTATGTTTTAGTTTCATTTTTGAACTTTTTGAATACGCGAAAACATAACTTAATGAAATTCTCTCTTCTACGTCAAAGGTAGCTACCACGACATATGTCGCTCCTACAACATATGTCGCTCCCACGACATATGTCGCTCTCACGACAAAACGCGCTCCCACGACATAAGTCACTCCCACGACAAATGTCCTAACCACGACAAATGTCACCCCCATGACAAATATTGCACCCACAGAAAATGTCACCCCCTACAACAAATATCGCCCTCACGACAAATGTCGCCCTCTTTGACAAATTTCGCTACCATGACATATGTCGCTCCCACGACAAATGTCGTTTTTCGACAAATGTCGCCCCCATGACAAATGTCGTTTCTTCGACAAATGTCGCCACTACGACATATGTCGCTCCCACGACAAATGTTACTCCCACGACGAATGCCCCCCGGACCGAAGGTCCGTGCCTATCACTCGTGTGTATATATATATATATATATATATATATATATATATATATATATATATATATATATATATATATATATTATATATATATATATATATATATATATATATATATACACATGAAGATGCATTGTTCGCATCTTCGCACACAGTTATCTTCGCACCTGATTCCCATCCTACATATATATATGTATATATATATATATATATATATATATATATATATCTTTATTATATAAGAAAACCCCTAAACATCTATGGTGTAACTTTTAAATCCCAAAATATTCTCATTAAAACAAATTTTTAGGCTTAATTTGGGGCCTTTTGGTTATTTGGTTGGCTCAGGGCTTAATTTTATTTTAAATCTTCGTTCCTTGCATCGTTCACCCACCTCAAAATCGCGATACCTGCGATTTCTTACTCGGTTCATTTGCGCATGTAGGGCATCACAATCCCTCCTCCCGCAACTTCATAGCACCGAGATCATAGCACACCTTTCACGATGCTGGTTCTACAAAGAGGGCAATGGAATACTCCTCCCCGCCTCTTTGGTTGCGCCGCTCCTCCTAAAATGTATTTAGGGTTTACGCGAAGGCGAAGCGATCTGCCTCATCCCTCCATCGCCTCTTTGGTTTTGCCGCTCTTGCTTTATTTTTCCATTTCGTTCATTCCCTCAACAGATAGTCGGTAAGTATTTGATTTCCTTTTCGTTTTTAGTTTGTGATTCTCCTCTACCTGTACTTTCCAGAAAACTTAAACTATTGCAGAAGAACTCCATGAACAACACTTTCTATTTTTGTTTTCTGTTTCTGCTTCATTTTCCGTTTATGCTTTCTATTTCCTATTTCGTTTCGGCTTTTGATTTTCCATTTTGATTATCCTCTACCTGTACTATCCAGAAAATGCAACCCATTGGAGAAGAACTCCAACGACAACAGCTCTTTCTGTTTGATTTTTTAGTCAATTATATATATTTTTTGCAGCAAGGTTAAACTTTTGATTTTTCATTTCGATTCTCCTCTACCTATACTATCCAGAAAATGTAAACCATTGGAGAAGAACTCCAGCAACAACAACTCTTCCTGTTTGATTTTTATTATCAATTATATATATATTTTGCAGCAAGGTTAAATGCATCCCGTTTCATGGGTGAGTGAATGTAATATTGATAGTTTAAAAATGAGAAGCAGTTTTTATTAATAGTTTTTTTATTCTTTCAACACTTTTTATTATTGAATCTCATTTGCAATCTTCAATCCTATTTGCAGAGCTCCTTAGCATTAATATTAAATTGATTCCAATGATTTGTTGTTGTTGACTCTAGAAAAGAGATTTAAGAAAGTTATTTAGAAGCAAATTTCAAAGCAATTTTTCTTTTACTTGGTAGACTTTTAACATGCTAATTTAGAACATGTACATATCGCCATCCATAACAAATGGAAAAAGCCCACCATCAATGTCGTTGCCCCCGTAGAATGTCGCCGTCCCCGCAGAATATCGCCGCCCCCGCCGATTGTCACCGCCCCCGTAGTGTCTCCGCCCCCGCCGATTGTCGGCGCCCAAAACTAATGTCACCACCCACAATCAATGTCGGCGCCCACAACCAATGTCGGCGCCCACAACCAATGTCTTCACCAACGACCAATGTCGTCTCCCACGACCAATGTCGCCGCCCCTGACCAATGTCGGCGCCCCTGACCAATGTCGTCACCCTCGATCAATGTCCCCCCCCCCCCCCCCCACGACCAATATCGTTGTCACGACCAATGTCGCCCCCACGACCAATGTCCGCGACCAATATCTCCTTCCACACTTAAGGTTGCCCCCTACGACCAATGTCACCCCCACGACAATGTATCCGCTCTCGACTAATGTCGTCCACATGACCAATGTCGCTGCTCATGATCAATGTTGCCTCCCCCCCGACCAATGTCGTCGCTCCCGACTAATGTCATCTCCCCTGACCAATGTTGCCGCCCCCGACCAATGTCACCGCCCCCCGACCAATGTTGTCCGCACGATAAATGTCTCCCCCATGATAAATGTCGTCCTCATGACAAATGTCGCCCCGCACGGGATCTCCTGTGTACGACTGCTTGTATTCTATATGGGGAGATATATTGTGCGAGCAATCCTAAGGTACGGGCGTACGGATAAGAGAATTTGGGGGTCAAGATGGTCTCAAAACGAAAAGTGATCAACATGAAATTTGTAGATCTCGGCGATACGAACAACTTTTATGTTGACCACTTTTTAATTTGGAGCTGTCTTGGACCTTGATTTGGGCCCCGGAATCGGGGGCGGCGGAACTGCTACAGTAAAGAGTTTCGCCGCCCCCGATTTCGGAGCCCAAATCGAGGTCCAAGACGGCTCCAAATCGAAACGTGGTTAACATGAAAAGTGTTCGTCTCGCCGAGATCTACAACTTCCATGTTGATCACTTTTCGTTTTGAGATAATCTTGACCCTCTAATTTCCTTGCCCGTACGGTCCGCACCTTAGGAACGCCCGTATATTATATATATATATATATATATATATATATATATATATATATATATATATATATATATATATTATATATTATATATGTTATAATATTTATATTAAATGTTATAATATTATTATGGGTTGATTTGTTTGATACTAAAATATGCTCCTAGAAAACAAATGTTGAACATGAAAAATGTTCCCCTAACTAAGAACTTCCTCCACAAAAATTTTGAGAATTTTTAGAGTTGATTTGGTATTTATAAAAGCCAAAATAAAATTTGTTTGGCTAAATTAAATACCTGAAACATCTTGGAAAATTATAAAAAAATTATTAAACTCATTTTAGGCCCTTCCAAGGGTTGTATCAAAATTTAGGGTCATGAGGC
Organism: Platanthera guangdongensis; assembly: GCA_039583875.1. Lineage (NCBI taxonomy): Eukaryota > Viridiplantae > Streptophyta > Magnoliopsida > Asparagales > Orchidaceae > Platanthera > Platanthera guangdongensis. The sequence continues at coordinate 15,578,839 of CM077158.1, read as the reverse complement.
TAAGTTTTGATATTTTTCCGAAATTATGGAAGCCTAGGATCGCGCTCGGTATTTATTACGCTCGTTTTCTCCGAAAACGAAAATTAGAGTGTACGACTATCTTTTTAATTGAAATTATAAATTCAAATAGTCTTATCGACGAAAGTGGACGAGGCAAGTGACCAATCTCCAGGTGTTTCGAGATTTCATGAAACCGTCGAGCGCCTCAACTCTCGGGTGATTGTACTACTAACCAAGCTCCGGGTGTTTCAAGATTTCATGAAACCGTCGAGCGCCTCGACTCTCGGGTGATTTGGGCACGCTCGGAAGATGAGAGCACGAGTGGTGAGTTATGAACTATTCTTGACGAATAATAAGGGTGTACTCCTAACATGCTCCGATCCGATAAAGTCGTGATTAATAAGGCTCAACCAACTCATAATCGGATCTTAATAATGTGTGTAACCCAAGAAAACCTTATTAAAAACTGAGATGGAACTGAATCTCTCCTGAGAACGGAGATGGAACGGAATGTGCCTCCTGGATGGAGATGGAACTGAAAAATCTCTCCTGAGAACGGAGATGGAACTGAATGTGCCTTCTGGATGGAGATGGAACTGGAAAATCTCTCCTGAGAACGGAGATGTAACTGAAGCCTCCTAAATAGAGTGATTGAACTACTAACTATTTTCTTTATAATTATTCCAGTCTTGCACTGTTGCAGTTCCTTTATTTATTTCAGTTCAGTACTTTCTATTCAGTACAACTCCAGTTGCGTACTGGTCAGACATATTTCAGTACTTTCTATTCAGTACGACTCCAGTTACGCACTGGTCAGACTTATTTTAGTGCTTTCTATTCAGTACTACTCCAGTTACACACTGGTCAGACTTATTTTAGTACTTTTTATTTAGTACTACTCCAGTTGCGTACTGCTCAGACTTATTTTAGTACTTTCAATTCAGTACTACTCCAGTCTAGTACTGGTCATATTTCATTATAGCACTTTAAATAAGCAACATAAACACCACACTTGTTCTCTTGCAATTTACTATTTTAGTTCCGGGTTCTGCTATAACGAGCAATCGTCGAGCCTTAGTTAGGGATAATCAGAGTCGAAATAGTCCTCCAGGTCTAGCCCCAAATAATACGCTCCCACGCTCCTTGTTGAAAGTAGAGCAGAGTGCCGACGCCCGAAGTGTAAGCCTAGTAGGGCAGGCCGACGTAGACCCAATGTTATATTGTTTGTCTTTTATTTGATTGATTGTAAATTGCTTGCGGTGAAATAGTGGCGGGTCAGTCCCTTCCGCAGACTGTTCGTACCGGTTCGGGAAGGTTGACGACTCAAGGCGACAGGGAAATGAGTACCACGGGTGACCGGCCGTTATATTCCCCATCAGGTTTTCCTCTGCTGGTCGGCCAAAAATATTCGCCGGATGTCGTTCACATCCAAGAGTACACATTGTACAACTCCGTAGCCGGGCGAGTGGGACCCTCCCCAAACGTCAGCCTAGGGGCGTGTTATGGGCGACGAGTTGGTGCGACCCCGTTTGAGGACGTGCGGGTCCTCGTGCGTGCGTACGTGCGGAGGTTCTATGCGCGTGGGTTTTTAATTTATATACAAAATATATATGTGTATATATATGTATATATATTAGATATTATATTATAAAATATATAATATATTATATGTATATTATGTGGTTATAAGAGAAAGGGGGGAGGCACGGTTTTGGAGGGGGGAGATGAGATCAGCTGGGGGAGGGGGAAATAAAAAGAGGGAAAAATAAAAAGAGGGGGGTGGGGTTACAGGAGGGGCCACGGCTTTACAGCAAAGGGGGGGGGGGGGGAAATAAAGAGAGGGAGAAATAAAAAAGAAAAGGCATCGGGTTACAGAAGAGGGAAATCGGGGGGGAAGAAGAGCCCTAGCCCGATCGGCCTGGAACCCAGCCGCCGCCCCCGCCGTTCCCGCTCTTCCCCGTCGCCGGCAAAGCAACGCCGCCGCCGCCTCCTTCCCCCTCTCACCCTCGGCAAAGCAGGGAAGCCGCTGCCGCCTCCATTCCTGCTCTCTCCCGTCGCCGGCAAAGCAGCGCCGCCGCCGCCCCCTCCTTCTCTCATCCTCGGCCTGGTGCAGCAAGGGGCCGCCCGCCCCCTCCTTCTCTCACCCTCGGCCGAGCAGGGCAGCCGCCGCCCCTTCCTCATTTCCTCGCACCCATCGCCGGCAAAGGAGCAGCACAGCCGGCCCCTTTTCCTCTCTCCCGTCGGCCTACGGTGGTGGCAGCCCGAGCCCGCCTCCCTCTTTCTCTCCGGCCACCTAAAACAGCAACAACCGCGCGCCACTCCTTTTTCCAGCCGCCTGGAGCAACCCGGCCCCCCTCCTTTTTCCCGGCCTGGGGCAGCACACCTCGACCTTCCCCTCTCCCGGCGGCAAGCTCGGCCTGGAGCGAGGCTCGGCCTGGAGCGAGGCTCAGCCTGGAGCGAGGCTCGGCCTGGAGCGAGGCTCGGCCTGGAGCGAGGCTCGGCCTGGAGAGAGGCTCAGCCTGGAGCGAGGCCCGGCTTGGAGCAAGGCTCGGCCTGGAGTGGAGATCGACCACCGACGCGGCCGTATGCAGTAGGATCGACTTGGAGCTCCTCTCCCGTCCCAGCCGCCAAGCACGCGACAAGGGTAACGATGTTTCAACTTGGGCAGGTGAAGCCTTCAATTTACATATTTGCACGGAAGCCCCTCTCCACCAACAGGTGGGGGGAAGGGAGCTCCCCGACGGGTTGACGTGTACGTCCCCGCAGTTAATTGCATTAGTACCCGAAAGCGTGAGTACGGGTTTAGGCATGCTGTGTGAAGCCCATCCGGACGTGTGAGCCGGATTGGTGATGTTCTGGGGTTCCCGGAGAAGACTCCGAGGAAGTTGTTTATTTAGCCGCTTGCAGGGAATGCGCGCCACAAGCCCCAGAAAGGGGGTGTGCGCACTGGCCCGCTTCTGTTAGCCGACCGATGACTAGTTGGTCGCCGCCCGTCGAGACGTTGGCGTACAGGTGTTGCAGTACCAGACGGGGAGTAGCGGGCTTAAGCCCAAACTTGTGCCGGCCCTCGAAGGCCTTTTTGTTTATATTTCCGGCCTGCGTGCCGAGTATGGAATTTATATTCCTGTAATATTCTTTTATATCTGTGATGCTCTGTGGATATAGTTTACTCCTCCTATTTTGGGCGAGCGGTGTGTTCGTGAACCGCTCCCCCCGTGTGGGCCCCGAGGTATAGATGCTGGGAAGCCTCTGATGGCACGTTGCCATCCTTTCAGAGTAGCGAAGTTCCGCTATTAGCGGCCCATTTGGGGCTGCATAGAGTAGGGCTGCTGGGCGGTTTGGCGCCAATAGTAAGGCAGGCGGGGAGCATTTTGTATAGACCCGAGGTGGCACCTCTAGTTTGGGAGTGGATCTCGAGATCCTCCTTGGATGTTCCGGTCGGCCAAGAGAGCCCTCCGAAGGTGCCTTAGCTCAGCCCTTGGTTTGGGAGGGGAAGAGTTAGTTAGTCTTCCGGGTATGCGGCGGGTCCTCCACGCTGAGACCTTGGGTCTGTCCCTTGTGTTCCTAGTCTTGTGCCTAGATCGTTTGCTTGAGGGTAGTAGGTGCGCGGTCACCCCTTCCCCAAGGCTCGAACTCCACGTGAGACTGATTTTTCGGTTTCAACATTTTGGTGCGGTGAGCGTGGAGAGTGACCAGCACAGAAGAACTCAGGCGAACATCATGGCTATAGAAGTGGAACCAGGTGACGACCAGAGTCATGCGTTGATGCTTTGTGTGCAAGGTCCTCATACTCGGAGTTGTCCCCTCCCATGGCTGTTGTTTGGATCCTATAACATTTGGAGTAAGATTAGCACCTATTTGAAGCGCTTCTACCTATGAAAACCCGTGTATCCCCACTTATTACATCGACGAGAAGCCTGGAGGTTCTTATCTTCAAGATCGAGTAAGAGAGCAGCTGAGAGGTATTAGAAGCCGGGGTGACCTGAAAGGGTTCCCTCCCTAGCGGTAATATGTTATCTCTTCCTTGTAATTCAGTAACGGTCAAGTTTTCTCTTTGTTACCAATTCGCCTCGAGCTTCTGAGGGCTTCAAGGGTTAGCCTCGCGATCGACTGCGGAAGCCAAACATCCAACCCGTTCCTTTTAAATAGCCTAGTTCGGACGATGGGACGGTGCCGCGGGACTTTAAGCGCTATTGTAAGACCGAGCCTCTGCACTGACGGCCGAGATCAGCTCCCCCCTTGCACGTCGGCCTATGTCCTCCCGATCGCACGTCTCCTCCGACTAGAGGAATTATCAGGAACAAGCCTAGACGCTAACCTCCCAGATTTGATAAAGGGTCGATCTCTCCATGCAATCGCAAGTGACATGGCGGAAAGTGATCTTTGTCATTAGATCAGGATACGAAACGTCCAACCCGTTCCTTTTAAATAACCCAGTTCGGATGATGGGACGATGCCTCGGGACTCTAAGCGTTATTGTAAGACCGAGCCTCTGCACTGACGGCCGAGATCAGCTCCCCCCTTGCACGTCGGCCTATGTCTCCCCGATTGCATCTCTCGTCCGATTGGAGGAATTATTAGGAACAGACTCGGACGCCAGCTTCCCGATTTGACGACCTCCAGATCATCTCTCTTAGGAATAGAATGCGTCCTCCGTTTGTAAAAGCATCAGTGCAATTAACTCTTCATCACCTCTTAAGTAAATAGGATGTTTCCATCTCGAGCAAAGTCAAGTCGTGGTTGTTTTGGACCCCGAGCAGATCCCGCTGTCAGGCTCTCACCTAGCTGGCAGGGCCGGACGTCACTTGGTGTCATCCGTGGGCCTCGAGCAGATCCCGCTGTCAGGCTCTCACCTAGCTGGCAGGGCCGGAAGTCACTCGATGGCGGTAGTTTTGGACCCCGAGCAGATCCCGCTGTCAGGCTCTCACCTAGCTGGCAGAGCCGGACGTCACTCGGTGTCATCCGTGGGCCTCGAGCAGATCCCGCTGTCAGGCTCTCACCTAGCTGGCAGGGCCGGAAGTCACTCGATGGCGGTAGTTTTGGACCCCGAGCAGATCCCGCTGTCAGGCTCTCACCTAGCTGGCAGGGCCGGACGTCACTCGGTGTCATCCGTGGGCCTCGAGCAGATCCCGTTGTCAGGCTCTCACCTAGCTAGCAGGGCCGGAAGTCACTCGATGGCGGTAGTAGTGGACCCCGGGTAGACTCGCTGTCAGGCTCTCATTGGATGGCAGGGCTGTAGGCACACCTGGGGGGAAAGGGTTGATTCTTGGAGAGTTTTTCGTAGGACCCCGAGTGATGCTCGGCCCCGGGTAGACTCGCTGTCAGGCTCTCACTAGCTGGCAGGGTTGTAGGCACACCTGGGGGGTAAGGGAGAGAGTTTGGAGTTTGGATATTTTGCAGGACCCCGAGTGATGCTCGGCCCCGGGTAGACTCGCTGTCAGGCTCTCACCAGCTGCGGGGCTGAAGGCACACCTGGGGGGTAAGGGACCCCGAGTGCTGCTCGGCCCCGGGTGGACTCGCTGTCAGGCTCTCATTAGCTGGCAGGGGTGTAGGCACACCTGGGGGGAAAGGATTAGCTCAGCGTGTACCAGAGGATACGGCTTTGTTGTTTCACGGTATCACGAGAAATTATGTACTCGTTGTAAGTAATGGCATGAGGGCAATTCAATAGCAGCGAGCCAAAGGGTATCGAGCTATTCAAAAGAGCATAAAGGTCGTGGAGAGATCGATGCTCCAAACGCAGATTCCAGTTTCTCTCAAACTTTTTTTTGGGTCGGCTCCCACTCGCCGGATACGTTGGGTTGGATGATTCTTTCTGAGCTTGTGCCAAACTCGAAAAGAGCGGGGATTGTGTACAACCCCGTAGCCGGGCGAGTGGGACCCTCCCCAAACGTCAGCCTAGGGGCGTGTTATGGGCGACGAGTCGGTGCGACCCCGTTTGAGGACGTGCGGGTCCTCGTGCGTGCGTACGTGCGGAGGTTCTATGCGCGTGGGTTTTTAATTTATATACAAAATATATATGTGTATATATATGTATATATATTAGATATTATATTATAAAATATATAATATATTATATGTATATTATGTGGTTATAAGAGAAAGGGGGGAGGCACGGTTTTGGAGGGGGGAGATGAGATCAGCTCGGGGGAGGGGGAAATAAAAAGAGGGAAAAATAAAAAGAGGGGGGGGGTGGGGTTACATGAGGGGCCACGACTTTACAGCAAAGGGGGGGGGGGGGAATAAAGAGAGGGAGAAATAAAAAAGAAAAGGCATCGGGTTACAGAAGAGGGAAATCGGGGGGGGGGGGGGGGGGGAAGAAGAGCCCTAGCCCGATCGGCCTGGAACCCAGCCGCCGCCTCCGCCGTTCCCGCTCTTCCCCGTCGCCGCCAAAGCAACGCCGCCGCCGCCTCCTTCCCCCTCTCACCCTCGGCAAAGCAGGGAAGCCGCCGCCGCCGCCATTCCTGCTCTCTCCCGTCGCCGGCAAAGCAGCGCCGCCGCCGCCCCCTCCTTCTCTCATCCTCGGCCTAGTGCAGCAAGGGGCCGCCCGCCCCCTCCTTCTCTCACCCTCGGACGAGCAGGGCAGCCGCCGCCCCTTCCTCATTTCCTTGCACCCGTCGCCGGCAAAGGAGCAGCACAGCCGGCCCCTTTTCCTCTCTCCCGTCGGCCTACGGTGGTGGCAGCCCGAGCCCGCCTCCCTCTTTCTCTCCGGCCACCTAAAACAGCAACAACCGCGCGCCACTCCTTTTTCCAGCCGCCTGGAGCAACCCGGCCCCCCCTCCTTTTTTCCCGGCCTGGGGCAGCACACCTCGACCTTCCCCTCTCCCGGCGGCAAGCTCGGCCTGGAGCGAGGCTCGGCCTGGAGCGAGGCTCGGCCTGGAGCGAGGCTCGGCCTGGAGCGAGGCTCGGCCTGGAGCGAGGCTCGGCCTGGAGCAAGGCTCGGCCTGGAGCGAGGCTCGGCCTGGAGAGAGGCTCGGCCTGGAGCGAGGCTCGGCTTGGAGCAAGGCTCGGCCTGGAGTGGAGATCGACCACCGATGCGGCCGTATGCAGTAGGATCTACTTGGAGCTCCTCTCCCGTCCCAGCCGCCAAGCACGCGACAAGGGTAACGATGTTTCAACTTGGGCAGGTGAAGCCTTCAATTTACATATTTGCACGGAAGCCCCTCTCCACCAACAGGTGGGGGGAAGGGAGCTCCCCGACGGGTTGACGTGTACGTCCCCGCAGTTAATTGCATTAGTACCCGGAAGCGTGAGTACGGGTTTAGGCATGCTGTGTGAAGCCCATCCGGACGTGTGAGCCGGATTGGTGATGTTCTGGGGTTCCCGGAGAAGACTCCGAGGAAGTTGTTTATTTAGCCGCTTGCAGGGAATGCGCGCCACAAGCCCCAAAAAGGGGGTGTGCGCAATATGTTTGGCCCGCTTCTGTTAGCCGACCGATGACTAGTTGGCCGCCGCCCGTCGAGACGTTGGCGTACAGGTGTTGCAGTACCAGGCGGGGAGTAGCGGGCTTAAGCCCAAACTTGTGCCGGCCCTCGAAGGCCTTTTTGTTTATATTTCCGGCCTGCGTGCCGAGTATGGAATTTATATTCCTATAATATTCTTTTATATCTGTGATGCTCTGTGGATATAGTTTACTCCTCCTGTTTTGGGCGAGCGGTGTGTTCGTGAACCGCTCCCCCCGTGTGGGCCCCGAGGTATAGATGTCGGGAAGCCCCTGATGGCCCGTTGTCATCCTTTCAGAGTAGCGAAGTTCCGCTATTAGCGACCCATTTGGGGCTGCATAGAGTAGGGCTGCTGGGCGGTTTGGCGCCAATAGTAAGGCAGGCGGGGAGCATTTTGTATAGACCCGAGGTGGCACCTCTAGTTTGGGAGTGGATCTCGAGATCCTCCTTGGATGTTCCGGTCGGCCAAGAGAGCCCTCCGAAGGTGCCTTAGCTCAGCCCTTGGTTTGGGAGGGGAAGAGTTAGTTAGTCTTCCGGGTATGCGGCGGGTCCTCCACGCTGAGACCTTGGGTCTGTCCCTTGTGTTCCTAGTCTTGTGCCTAGATCGTTTGCTTGAGGGTAGTAGGTGCGCGGTCACCCCTTCCCCAAGGGTCGAACTCCACGTGAGACCGATTTTTCGGTTTCAACACACATGGTTGTACGTTAGGGCCTGGGGTTATGCGGTACGATCACCCCCAGAAGTGGCAGGACTGGCCAGTGTCACTGACAGCCACATCGGTGAGGCCTGCGGGGCTCGCTACCCTGGTAGAACAGAAGCGGTCTAAGCTATGTCGACATAGGGTTGTGTGCGCGGCTATGAATGTCTGCGGTATGTGCGCGACTATGAATGCCTACGGTGTGTGCGCGGCTATGAATGTCTGTGGTGTGTGCGTGACTATGAATGCCTGTGGTGTGTGCGCGACGATGAGTGCATGCGGTATGTGCGCGACTGTGAATGTCTGCGATAGATTTCAGGATTTGAAGCTGATGTGCTAATGAGCTAGTAGAGCTTTGCTATAACCGATTTATACTATTGTTGCTTTTACCGGTTATACTGCACTCTTTTATATTTGTTCATAGCTGTTCATAAATGAAATGTTATACTAACACTCTCTTACTTCGGCTATTTACTTTTGTTGGGTGGGTGCGTGCTCGTCCCCAAGATATGGATCCGGGGAGAAGATTTGTTTCCACTTAGCTCTGTGACTAACGTTTATTTGATTAACCATTCACAGGAGGTGGAGCATCGTAGTGACTCGCTACCATAGGAGACTATGCCAGCGGCTAGGACTACTCGAGTAGATACACCTCTGCCGTCTCCGATGTTTAGAGACGTGAGTACCGCCTAGCAGCTTAGAGAGAGTGTGTGTAAGAGACTTATGTAGTACATGTATAGCCCACGGGCTTTTATAAACGCATAGGTTCCGGCCCTAGAACCTCTGTATTATTATGATGTGTTATATATATCTGCAATAATTTCCTGTTAATGTTTCTGCTATACTTTGATGAGTTGTGTATGTTATGATTCGAGTCGAGCAAGGCGGTCATCTAGTGCTTGAATAGGGTGGATTGTTTCCCCTAAGGAGCATTGGGTGGACGTCTTGGGCCAATAGTACCCCTCCAGCCCGACCCGGGCAAAGGTTGGGGGGGTACCACACCTGCCTCCAATGCATGATGAAAATGTGGGCCAAATGCCAGGTTCCAATCCATCAAGCTCTAAAATTGGCGTGGCTAGCAAGTGCACGACGTGATCAATGGGTGCTCCTCCAGGCATAGTTACCTCGATGGGGTATCTACTGCCGCATGCACCTCCCGGGTTGCCTCCCGCTGGGACTCCTCATCTTTCAAAGGCGAGCCTCTTGAAAGTGTTGAGCCTTACGCCTCTGAGGATGCACGGGGAGCGTCTCTGCGCAGCGCGCCAAAGAGTTGGTCAGACCCTAAAGGAAAGGGTCTTGAGGTGACGCCTCACCCGGAGCATGGCTGGTCCTACAGTGGTCACCGACTCACAGTCGTGAAGATCGCACCTCGCGGACACTCTCAAGATTGCCACCACGACCAGTCTCGGAATTTTTTCTAGGGCCGTGAGGATTGGGGGTCGCGATGGTATTCCCCTCATGGGGTATGAGACAACCTGTTGTCTTTTTGGGGCAAAGATCTTCTTGTGCATATTGTTGGCGAAGTGTTATGTTTCATGATAGTTCATTTTTTGCCCGTGTAGGTCCAGCACCATCGGTGGATTTACCTTGGAGCTGACAATCCTCGTGTGCTAGCAAATTCTTCATGGATCTCGGCGAGTCATTCAGTGAGTATTGGGCTCACTCGCTTGCTCTAACCAGCTCATGTGAAATGTGGTTGAAGGCGTTGGAGACCAGCGAGCTCAACCGTCGAATGATTGTTGTGGGGCTCGCCTCTCTTTGGTGGAGTTCACACCTTGCCTAGAGAGTGTTGTGCGGAAGTATTTTGATATTCAGTGCTTAGAAGTCCACGACTGAGGTGGAGCACCAAATTCATCTGTTGCATAACGAGGTCCACTGATTAACTCAGAGTGCAAGAAATCCTGGCAATGCAGCGAGGGTGGCCAACCACATTCGGTGAATAGAGGAGATCATCCGCCATCATATCGTGTGTCTTCCACGGGCTCAGGAGGAGTTACGAGTTGCGCACGAAGTCGGTTGGATAAACTCGTCCCTCCCACGAGACGAGTTGACCAACCTCTCCGCGGAGCATGAGAGGCCTCGCCTAGAACTGTTTTTCCTTTTATTTATTTGTAATAACTTAACGATCAAGGTCAGCCTGTTTTTCATCATTGAATATGTTTTTAATGTTTCCATCACACGAAATTTGAATTCGGTTATAAGAGAGCTTTACTTATATCTACTTTTTATTGCCTGAGTTCACGAGGTCAACAAGGCATCACAACAACAAAGGACAGTGTACAACCCTGTATCCGGCGAGTGGGGTCGTCAGGAGCCAGACCGGTCGGCTCCCTTTTTCCAAATCCCGGGCGAGCACCTAGGTGGCCAGAGCTCGGTAGCCCCTGGCTCGCCCCGGCGAGCCCGACAAGTGGCAGGCGGGTAGGGCCAGTCGGGCCCGCACTCGCCAAGAGGCAGGTAGAGGCGGCGAGTGCCCGCTCCATCGAGAACTCGTCAGGCCAGACACTCAATGCCGTCCTGCCTTAACGTTGAGAGAAGCCTGCCCTGCACACTCAGTCCGTTGAACGGAGCTCTCCATTTGTCAAGCGGAGCTTAGCGTTCGCCAGGCTCAATTTCTCAAGAGCTGACTAGCCGGATTGAACGGTCGAAGTCCCGGGCGAGCACTCAACGGGCCAGAGCTCGTCAGGACCCGGCTCGCCCAGGCAAGGTGAGATTACCAGAGGGCGAGTAGAGTTGAAGGACTCGCACTCGCCCAAAAAAAGGCTGGCAAGAGGTAGGCTATTAGGGCCAGTCAGGCCCGTACTCACCGCTCCATGCGAGCAGAGACTTCAGGGGGCCACTCGCCCAACGACCTCTGATGTTTTTACCATTTTGCCCCCGCTGGTCTGCCTGTAGCCTGCTAGAACAGCAGTGTTACGCTGTTGGCATACCCAGCAGGGCTGCATATAGCTATTCAAAATAGCGAAGGTTGACTATTTGCAGGGTGTTTTCAGAAATCTATAAATAGTACCTAAGTGACACCTCAGAAGACAAGCTTACCAGTGTTCAGATCTTCTTGCGCTTTCTGAGATAGTCTTTGTTCGACTTTTGGCTAAGGAGGGGAAGCGCTCTAAGATCTTTCGGGTGTGTGGTGGGACCTCCACATCGAGCCCTTGAGTTAGTTCACTTTTATTTTTGTTATTTGGCTTACAGGAGAGAAGTAGGTGTGCGATCACCCCGTCCCCAAGGGTGAAATCCACAAGAGACCGAGTTTTCGGTTTCAACAGTCGGCCCCTATAAATATGGGGCCCGAGTGTGCTGAGTATGCTATTTTTTGTGCATGAGCTTTGCGATTTTCAACGTTGTTTGCGAGCTTTAGTTTTCTTCGCTAGTTGTAATGTATGCTCGTCTTCAAGGGGTAAGAGAGTCATTGAGACAGAAGGTCGCCTCCAATGTGCCACGAACTTTGTGAGGTCGGTCTTGATGGGGCCAGACCCCCTTTTATAATTAGTATTGGGGTACGTTCAGCCATTTCCCCATGATCCCACCATCTAAGTAGGAATCATGGGGGAACCGTCGCGCGCACGATCGGTGTACGCAATCATACACGATCCGCGCACAGGTTTGTCCTCTCCGAGCCGTCAGGGGGCTGGCCGCTCGGGCCAGCCTCTCTCTCCCACCGTCGGCAGACCAGTCCGTGTCGTCCCGGTTTCCGGCCGGCCGAGTTATCGCGCCTCGTGGTCGCACGCCCGCATGGCGCGGCAGCCCCGCCGACCACCCCGGCTGAGAAGGAGCTATTTCTCCCGCGACCACCACGAGAGGAGTCAGGCAGCCCCCGTTCGGACCGGTGTTGGTCGGCCGCACCTCGTGGCCGACCGGAGCCGCGCTCTCTGCCTGGTGCCGGTGTCGTTCCCGACCGCCGGCACCGATGCCATTCCCGAATACTGAAGCTGAGGCTGCACCCCGTGGCCGCCACCGGTGCCGCCACCGGGGTCGCACCTGACGTGTCGCACGGATGTGGCCGGTTGGCCCTTTCCAGTCATCGGCCGCACCCGTGGTCGGTGTCGTGTCGGCGGCCCGTCTCCCTCGCCGGGGCCGGCCTCCCATAAGGGAGTGGTCGGTCGCCCTTCTTGCCCTCCTTGGGCGCTTCCCCCGTCATTCGATCATCTCATCGTGATCGTCGCCGTCTGTTTTGGGGCGCAACCACCCACTAACCATCATGATTAGTGGGGATAACCCATTAATTGTGTAGTGGGTTTGCATTTAGCAAAATAGCATGTGAATGATATTCGCATGAGGCTATGTTTAATAATACGATGACGATGGTTACAGTGTGCAGATATCCACATACAAGGAGCGCAACGAGCGTTAGAGCACATTATTTAGGGCTAATAATGGAGGAATAACTCAACTCTCGGATATCACCAACTAACGCTCTACCAAAAGACCAACCGTTCGTCAGAGCAGGACCCGAGCTTAGAAATGCAAAGACAGTAAATTGCATAAATAAGAGCGGTAAGTAAATATGCTGCTGAAATAAAATGCAGAAATAGGTACTGAAGTAAAGTACGAATTGCAGTAATGAAATGTTGAACTGTAAAGGCACTGAAATAAAGTGTTAAAATAAACTGGATCAATAAGAGACTGAAGTGGTACTGAATAAAAAGAACTGTAATTGAAGTACTAAAAGAAACTTGACCAGTATAGGATTAGAGTAGTACTTAAAATAAATGAACTGAACTGAAAGTAAATAAGCAGGACCAATACGAGATTGGAGTACCGAAAAGAAAGAACTGTACTAAAATAAATAAAGGAACTGGATCAGTGCAAGACTGGAATAAATCATAAGAAAAATAGTTAGTAGTCCAATCATCGCATTCAGGAGGCTTCAGTTTTATCTCGATTCTCAGGAGGCAAGTTCAGTTCTATCTCTATTCTTAGGAGGCAAGTTCGGTTTCATCTCCATTCTTAAGAGACAAGTTAAGTTCTATTTCTATTCTTAGGAAGCTTCTTTTGGGTTTCACCCATTATTATTATCTGATATTAAGTTAAGTTGCGTCTCTTAAACACGGCTTAACCTAACTTATATTTAGGGATTATAATCTTGCTCCTCGTTATAAAGATTATCGAGGGCTAAATATCTGCAAGAGGTTTAACACTATCTCTTTACCTCAATTGCTCGCATCAGGACGAATCAAGTTTCTATGTTAAGCCAAATATCATTTTCTTCCGATTTAAACCTCTTATGCAACAAAGAATCAAAAATTGAGGAAACAAGAACTCGAGGTTGAATTTGCCAAAACATAAATCTCAAGAGTTCCTCAAGTTATTTCAATATTCGATTGAGATTCAATAATTCTTGAAGCCTCGAACAAACTCGTATTTTTATATTTTAAAAAAACAGATGTATTTCAAATCACCAAACTACAGTATCGAGTTTAAATAATAAATACATGTCGCTCAAAATAATTTTCATCGCTTTGAGGTCTTACATACTCTCGAACTTTATTTAAAAACACGCTCGTGTTAAATCAATTCATTAAAATGTCAGGAGCGTCTCAAAATTTCTTGTATATGTCCAAACCATGTATTTAACCATAGGAATTTCTTATAAAGATATAGGATATTTTAATCGTAAGATTTTATATATAGCAGTCATTAAATTAATCTCGAGAATGATTTAAAATCTTAAAAATAGCATGAGTGTTCGAAAATTTCTCAAATTTCATTGCAGCATGCCTTTAGTAAATATAAATCATCCATGAGATTTTAAGAGATTTCGATCGAAAAAATTGGCCTATATTAATTTTCAAAGATAAAAACCACCACTTTAAATGTTTGAAAAATATCAAAGCAAAACCAAAAATCTTCAAAGCTTTATAGAGTATGCATAATGGCTCTAACTATCACTGAGAATTTTATCAGATTTTTAGGAGCATTTTAGGTCTCCACTAATTAGCCAAATAAATACTATTTTAAAATTTTAAAATAGCAAATAGAGTCTGAAAATTATCAAAGTTTTATGAAGTGTAGTTGACACCAAGAGGGACATTTTTCATGTTCATAACTTTTCCACCCGAGCTTTATTTTATCGTCCAAAAAATCAAACCCGTATTTGCTATAATATTATAATATTTATAAAAAATTATAAAAATAATTTTTTTTATAATCTTCTTCCCCCCGTTGTACAGGATACCTGTACCAAAAAACGCCCCTTACGGGCCTTCCCTGCCGCTAGCCGGCCGCCGGCCCGTCGCCAGCCGACCATGACTCCACCCCTGGCTGACTCCCAGGGTTGGACGATTCCTCCGGCGGTGGTCCAGCGGCCTGCCGCCGCCGGCCACCGCCGGCCACCGCCGGCCAAAACCATAGGCGGAATTACATGGAGACACACTCGGGCAAGTGCGTGGGTGTGATTTTTGAAAAAATAATACTAGTTGTACAATATAAAGCTGGTGATTGTACAATACAAAGTTGCTTGTCAAATTTTAAAAAAACAAAAAATCTGCTAATCTGATTTTAGAAAAAAAAACTGTTAGTTCTGGCCAAAGAAAGTTCGACACATAGTTACTTGCATTTTTCATTTTTGAGCTTTTCTAATTTATTTTAAAATTTTAATGCTCTAAGTCTTGTCATGTCAAATTGTCTTATCTATTACATTGTTCAAAATTTTAACTTATATATTGAAAAGAGTGTCTTCTATTTTATTGTTCAAACTCTAGTTTTAATCAGAGTCAAACTATTTTATGAGAACTAAGAGAATGTGGATGATGTGAGGGAGCAACTAGGCCTGCGAGCGGTGCGGTTTGGTGCGGTTTGGAGGTAAACCGAAACCGCACCGCATGGGTGCGGTTTTCGACCGGCCAAAACCACACCGCACCTAAACCGTGCAGTGCGGTTTGGTTTTGGTGCGGTTTGGTGTCGGTTTGTGCGGTGCGGTTTCGGTTTTGTGTCAGTTTTTTTGATCTTTTACAAAACAATCAATCAACGCAATTATAACCGTAAAGCAGTTTGAATAAAGAAAATTGCTAAACAACCTGAAATCATGATAACACTACTACAACAAAGCTGCTAATACCTTGCTGTCTAGCAAATCATACACCATGTTGTAGGTTGATACTGAATAAAGCAAATTCAAATGTATGATGCATGTTGCTATATTTACCAAAATTCAATTTCCATCTTCATTGGTTTCAGCTTCGTCATCCACATTAGCTTGCATTTGTTTGTCCAGCTCTGTTAAGAATTTAAAATAACATTTAAAAAATTGGTAAACAACTACAATACTACAAATTCAATGCAAATACACTACCTTTATCGAGCTCTTTGTACTTGTCAACATCAATAAACATCTCCTCTATCTCATTGAGGTTTGACTTGCAACGCAACCAATCACGAGCACAAATCAAAGCTTCTATCGTCTTAGGTGCTAATGAACTCCTGAAAGGATCAAGAATACGCCCTCCAGTACTAAAAGCTGACTCAGAGGCTACAGTAGACACTGGAATAGCTAAAACATCTCTTGCCACTTGAGATAATATTGGAAATTTGTAAGAGTTCAATCTCCACCAATTCAAAATATCAAAATTTGTTTGCATCTTGAGTGTATCTTCCTTCAAGTAAAGGGCAATCTCAGATGCACAAATAGTTGCTTCATCCTCCTCTGAATCATCCATAAACATTTTTTTTGATAAGCCACGAAGCTAAATTCCACATCAACTTGATTCATAGCAGTCCCGGAGCTTGAAGCTTGGCTTAAACTACTTTGAATTGATGTTGTGTTTATAGATTTGTCATAATGACTGTATAAACGATATAATGTGCATTCAGTCAACTCAATCATTGTCCTTGCTCTTGTCATATCATATACTGCTTTGAAACACTTTGTAAGTCTCTTTAACTTACATTGTGGGTCCAACACAAAAGCAACATATAGTAGAACGTTACTTTTTTCCAAACTACCCCAATATTTATTGAATTTTATCTTCATCCGTTGTGCAACCATGCTCACTGCCGGATCTTGACTATCACACATAGAATTAATGGCATGCTCCATCATTGAAATGTTTTGAAAAAATAAATGCAAAGTTGGATATTTGGTGCCGGAAACCTCCAAAGTAACGATGTAAAATAACTTTAAAAGCTTAAGAAATAAACTTGCATTATTCCAATCTTCTGACTTGGGTGGACCATTAATTTTATCGTCATTATTAAAATAGTTTATGTATGAGCTTTCATCCTCTAATTCATTGAAAGCTTTCTCAAACTTTATCGCAGTCTCTAGCATCAAGTATGTTGAATTCCACCGTGTTTCCACATCCAAACACAAAAGCGATTTGCAAGATATCTCCGCATTTGCTACACATTTTTTGAACTTCTCTAGTCGTTGAGAAGATCCTTTTACATACTTAATGGCCAACCGAATCTTTTCGATAGACTCATTATATTCGGATAATCCTTCCTTCACAATTAAATTTAATATGTGTGTCGAGCATCTAACATGTAGGAACTCATGCTCTAGTATAGTAGATTTCCACTCTTTAGTCTTCCTTGTCAAATATCTAGCAAC
This sequence comes from Platanthera guangdongensis, assembly GCA_039583875.1. Lineage (NCBI taxonomy): Eukaryota > Viridiplantae > Streptophyta > Magnoliopsida > Asparagales > Orchidaceae > Platanthera > Platanthera guangdongensis. The sequence goes on along the minus strand of CM077158.1, from coordinate 15,562,157 downwards.
TACGTCATTGACTGATGCATTATCCATAGTGATAGTGAAAAATTTTTTAATCCTCCATTCAGTGACACAATTTAATATTTCATTTCCAAGCCCTTCTCCAGTATGATCAATGATTCTAACAAAGTTAAGAATCCTTTTTTTGCAATCTCCACTCTTTATCTATCCAATGTCCAGTAAGGCACATATATCCATATTTTTGAATAGATGTTCATGTATCTGTAGTAAGACATATCCTTTCTGATCGTAACTGTTTCTTTAATTTCTTCTGCTCGGAGGTGAAAAGATTGATACAGTATTTGGAAATAGTTGTGCGAGATGGCACTTTGAACCTTGGCTCTAGCTGGTTAGAAAAACTTCTAAAGCCTTCATTTTCTACGAACTTGAAGGATAGCTCATCAACTACAACCATTTTTGCTAAAGCAACACGACATTGTTCCTCGTCAAATTTAGTAGCTTTTAATGAACTAACAACTACTCCATCTTCTTTTTTCTCACTAAGAGATGACATTTGTTGATTGTTATTTTTTAATCTAAAGCGACATAAAGTTAGCATATGCACTCTTAAAGCACTTGTTCCATTCTTACGAGGATCAGCAGCGTATATCTTGGAGCAATGCTTACACTTCGCTTTATCTCTTCCTTCAGTATCTTTAAACTTCATGAACCAATCTCACACAGCTGATTTAGCTTTAGTACTATCAGAAACATCCATTTTTGTTTTCTTATCTATGTGTTTTGTATCATCTTTGTGATTCACAATAGGTTCACTAACTTTATTTTTAGTACTGCTATCTCCTTCCATTACAAGTTGTTATTTTCCTTTGTTCTTTTTGGATGCCATCAACAACTATGCACAATAGTCAATAACACGATGACTCGAGTTTATTAAAAGTGTGGACAATAAAAAAGTATAACATACGAAGAAAATAACCAACAATATACCTCCTGTCCTCCTCAATTGAAACTTGACAAATATAATCAGATGCCCAACACTCCAAGTCTCCAATCCTTGAAAGTGATCTGCATGGGTTCTAGCACAAAATTACATGGGAAGATAATATATCTTATATGGTGTATTTACTTGATAAATGATAACATTTGTTTTTTTTTATGTAAGTAAATGTTAGTAAAATTAGATTTAAATGCACGTCAAATTGCTAAATAAGAGGAGACCAAAATTATAGCCTTGTCCTACACGTATTTTGAAAGTAAGAGGAGACAAAAATTATATGGTGTATTTTGAAAGTAAAGGCTCTATTAATAAGAGAATAAAATTATAAAAACACAAGATGCAATTGAGATCAAATTGCTAAATAAGAGTAGACCAATATATAGCAATAATAAAAATAGACCAAATTCTTGGCAGAACATGGACAGAGACTGGTGATAGAAACGGATCCAGATGTGAAATCAGTAATAATATACTCGATAAACATTTCTAAATAAAGAACATTTATCAATGTGCCAAAATTCTTGCTAAATGCTAATCCAACATTTTTCTTGTAACGAGCTGTCAAAAATTATTATTACAAGAATGCAAGGAGAAAGGAGGTGGAGTAGTGCCCAACCTTTGCAAGGAGAAAGGAAGTTTGATTGGTGCGTCCCGGCGCTAGGGTTTCGCAAATAGGAGCAGGAAGTTTGATCGCCGGAATATCTGCAGGAATCGCCGGAATAGGAGCGAAGTCGACTGCGGGCCAGCGGCTGGAAGTTTGACGCGGTGCGGCCGGCGCTAGGGTTTCGCGAATCGTCCCTTTCTTTTCTGCGAAAGGGCGGACTGCGGACTGTGTAATGCGGGAGACAGTCGCCGAGTCGGGAGAAGAATAGAAGATTTAATACCGTATTAAAGAATAGACTGCGGTTCTTTCTAAGAACCGCAGTCTATTCTTTATATATATATATATATATATATATATATATATATATATATATATATATATATATATATATATATATATATATATATATATATATATATATATATATATATATATATATATATATAAACTTTAGTATGGTGCGGTGCGGTGTGGTCGGTTTTTAAGATTTTCAAGCCAAACCGAACAGCACATGTGCCGGTTTTCAGACCCCCAAAACCAAACCGCACAGCACCCGATCAGTTCGGTTTGAAATAAGGTGCGGTGCGGTTTTCGGTTTTCCTGCACAGGCCTAGGAGCAACTCTAATTTGGGGCTCTACTCTTCTCCAAAATCCAGGCTATGATAAGTTCTTCCGTTTAAAGTAAATAAAGGATCTATCAATTTTATTTTTTTTCGCTATTTTGAGTTTTTTCCAATTTCTTTCTTCGTCGCGTGAGTAGAATGAAAGATCCTCATTTTTATTTTTCACCATTTTCAATTATTTCAATTTTAATACTCAGTTTTTACCATTTTAAATAAAAAGTAGTTATTTCATGACGGTGCAATTCCCCCAGTTTCTGCAAAGTTATTACTATCTCATTTCTTTTTCACTCAATTTTTTGGCATTTGTTGTTCATTTTGTAAGATGAATCATTATAGAACAAGTGTCTAGATGTATTCTACTGATATATGATATATTGTTAATTAATATACATTACTTAAATTTGAAAATATGCCCCTCCATGAGTGAGAAAAGACAACATTTTTTTTTATAATTTATTGTGCCCGTGTTAAATCAAAATCTTAGTTCCGCCACTGGCCAAAACCAATCAGAGCACCTCCATTAGAGGGTTGGCGGCGCCGCGGCGGCGCTCCGGCCAGCGGAGGCTACATGCGACGAGTCCAAAAGTTTGAGAGGAAGGAGAGGAGATAATTTCCACCTTGTTTGGGGTCTCCGGGAGCTCTCAGCGAGTTCCGCCATTAATGGCGATGGAGGGTGGTGGAGCTCGCGTATGCTTCTCCGGCGAGGTTGAGCTCCGGCAGAGGGGATAGTTGGGGTCATTTTAAGTTGGGGAGGAGGAGTGAAGTCCTCTGGCATGGATGACATGAATTTATAGAGGGAGAGGAGAGCACCTCCCTTCTCCTCTCTCTTTCGGCCATGACATCTTTGAGGAAGAAGATGGGTTAGAGTTAACTCAACCCTGGTGGGGTGAGGGTGAGGTGGCACCATACTATTGGCTGGTTGTACCCCCTAGTGGCTAGGATAGGGGTTAATCCTATTAGGCATGTGATGAGCATTGGCCAATAGGAAGGGAAACATGGAGAGAGGATTTTGGCTGATCCTAGCAAGGCTAGGGCAGGTGGCATCCATCTAAATGGCTAAGGACAGCCATGTGTCCTCATCTTGTAGCATGGCTTAGGTGGGCTTGGGCTTTGGAATTGAGAAAAAGAGAAAGAGAAAGAGAGAGGCTCTCTCTTGGCTTGACCCAAGGCCCACCCACCTTGACATCATTTTGTTGTAATATAAAGACCATATAGATATGAGGTTGGGCCCAAGGGTGGCCTACATGAATGGCCTCAAGTGGGGGTAACTTGAAAATTAGATTTTCTTAATGAAAATTCAATTTTTTAGGGAGATTTGACCAAGTCAACTGTGGGGTGCATCACCCCATATGGGTCAAAGTCAAAGTTTGTCCGACTCATCGAGTAACGAGCCAAAGTTATGATATTTTAGTAACATCGGTGTGTACACGCTTTTCAGTGCACCATAATGCTCGTTTTGACCGATGTTGACCTCCCGTTATCAGAGTTGACTGGAACGAACTCCTTTGACCTCGTATTGATCATACGAATCCAACGTAACTAACTGAGGTCCAATCCGAGTTCATTTGCCCACTATTCGAAAATTGTGTGTCACAGCGTGCTACACAACTCAAAACGGTCATATTCGTCGATAGGATTCAGATTTCAACGCAACGAGTTCCGATCGGAGTTCTCTAGCTTGATAATCAAAAATGTCATTTTTACGACGTTTTACGAGGAACAGTCATATCCACCATATAATCTCAGAACTCAACGGAACGAGTTCCAACGCACTTGTATTGACTATACGAGGCCATAGGAACTGACGGAACTCAAATCGGAGTTCACTAGCTCAATATTCAAATTTCTCATATTTGCAACGTTCTACGAGAAACGGTCATATTCACCATATGATCTCAGAACTCAATGGAACGAGTTCTGACGCACTCATATTAACTATACAAGGTCATAGGTACCGACGGAACTCGAATCAGAGTTTTATAGTTCAATATCTAAATTTCTCGTATTTGCGACGTTCTACGGGGAACAGTCATATTCACCAACATTTTGAAAACCAAACCGGACATAGAATCGGTAGAGGGAGAGCTTCAAGGTTTAACCGATTCAACCGGGGTCGAACCGTTATAACCTTCTCCGTTGATCATCAGCATTCCCGGTTGCTCTCTGCAAACCTCTTCTCTATCCCCGCAACCCTTAGACAAACGCTTGCTCCACTCTCGAGCACTCAGAAGCTTCCTCTTCCCCCACAACCCTCTTCTTCACCTGGCTTGTGAGGTCGAACAACCCGTTAACTAGGCGGTGCCGTTTTCGCGCATCAACAGCCGTAGACATAAGATAGAAAATTGTTCGCGACTAAAGTCAGAAATCGAACGATTCGTTCGCCTTGTGTACTTTGAGAGTTCTCTACAAAACAAAAGCTCTAAATCAACATGTCAAGAATGATCCAGCACGGGGCTGATCCTCGGGATGAACATCCCAAATAAGAGTTTGTTTTTTGTCAAAGGGCATCAAGAGCTCCACCACCACTACTTGTATTTTGTATTTTCAACATTCGTGGAATAAGCAATAAGTGTTATTTTCAATCTTATTGATGACTTCAATTCATTACTGAGTGTTCAGTGATCCCAACAAGGGATTCCGACCTCTCCCCTTATAGAGTGTTCGGTGCTCCCAATAAGGGACTCCAGTCTTTTCCCTTGTAGAGTGTTTAGTGCTCCCAACAAGGGACTCCGGTCTCTTCCCTTGTAGAGTGTTCGGTGCTCCCAACAAGAGACTTCAGCCTCTCCCCTTACAGAGTGTTCGGGGCTCCCAACAAGGGACTCCAGACTCTCCCCTTACATAGTGTTTAGTGCTCCCAATAAGGGACTCTGACCTATCCCCTTACATAGTGTTTGGTGTTCCCCACAAGGGACTCCAGCCTCTCCACTTATAGAGTGTAAGGTGCTTCCAACAAGGGACTCCGGCCTTTCTCCTTACAGAGTGTTCAGATCTCCGCAAAAGAGATTCTGGCCTCTTTGGCTCATAGCCCGGCTAGGCTGCACAACTGAATCAAATACCTACATTCTTCAGTGATGGATCAAATGCTTACATTCTTCATTGTTACTGCAAGCCAACGCCCCACCATCGCCTGGGCACCATCATTGCCCAAGCATGCCCCCCTTGCGGTCACACAGTTGGATCGAATCCTTACATTTTCTGACACCCTGATCGAATACTTATATTATTCGCAATTGACTCATAGCTAGGCTAGACTGCGTAACCGGATCGAATACTTATATTCTCTGGCGATGGATCGAATACTTACATTCTTCATCGTTACTACAAGCCAACGCCCCGCCATCGCCTAGTCATGCCCCCCTCGCGGTCGCGCAATTGGGTCAAATACTTACATTCTCCAGCGTTAGTCAAATACTTACATTCTCCTTCATTGTTGCAAGTCAACGTCCCGCCATCGCCAGGGCCTGCCCCCCGCATTCGCATCTTCAGATTGAATACTTACATTCTCCGACACTCGTATTGAATACTTACATTCTCCGGCAGTTCTCATATGATCAGGCTCGACCCCACCGTTAGATTGAATACTTACATTCTCCGACACCTTGGTCGAATACTTACATTCTCCAGCAATCCTCTCTTGGTCAGGGTCGGCCCCACTGTCGGATTGAATACTTACATTCTCCGACACCCATATCGAATACTTACATTCTCCGTCAATCCTCTCTTAGCCAGGCTCGACCCCACAGTCGAATTGAATACTTACATTCTCTGATACCCGGATCGAATACTTACATTCTCCGGCAGTTTTCATATGGCTGGGCTCGGCCCCACCGTCGGATTGAATACTTACATTCTCCGACACTGCGATCAAATACTTACATTCTCTAACAATTCTCGTATGGCCAGGCTTGGCCCCACCGTAGGATTGAATATTTACATTCCCCAACACTCGGATTGAATACTTACATTCTTTGACACTTTAATCGAATATTTAAATTCTACGGCAGTTCTCATATGGCCAGATTCGGCCCTACCGTCGATTGAATATTTACATTATTCGACACCCGGATTGAATACTTACATTCTCCGACACCCGGATCGAATGCTTACACTCTCTGGTGGTTCTCATATGGTCAGGCTTGGTCCCATTGTCAGATTGAATACTTACATTCTCCGACACCAGGATTGAATAATTACATTATCCGACACTCTGATCGAATACTTACATTCTCTAGCAATCTTCTTTTGGCCAGACTCGGCCCCACGACCAGATCAAATACCTACTTTCTCCGATAGTTTTCTCAAAGACGAGCTCCGATCTGCAGTCAGGATCAAAACCTTAAATTCTCCAACCCAAGGATCGAATTATCATAATCCCAAGTGTGACTGTATGCCAACATTCCACCAAGCAAACAATATGCATACAACAAAGACTAGAAGAAAGAGAACAATACTAACAAACCAATTCAGGCGCAAATGCGCCACACAAAATCATCAAAGTATGGTAACAAACATACATCAAACACGATAATGAAAAAAACAAATGTGTACAAGCATATGAAGATAAAAATACAAGCCGCTACTCGGCCACATCAGGCTAGAGAACGCTCCCTTCATCCTCATAAATGTCAGCAAAGCTGAGCCCCGAGATATCACACTTCAGGTGATTGGCAACTAGGCGAAAAGTCTTCGACACCCCGTCTAAATGCAACCTCACGGTCATCCTCCATTTGAGAATCAACCTCCCTGGACCAAATATATTCGCGAATCTCCTCAGCAAACAAGTCGCAACTGTGCAAGTAATCTAAAAAATCACGCTACTCCTCCACTCCAACCACCTTCATCTCAAGAACACGTTCTTCAGAAGAAAGACACGTTATCTCTGCCTTGGAAGCCTCCAACTCCGCCCGCAACACGGAGCTCTCCTCCCGAACGGTATTCAAAATCTGCACGATCTTTTCGGACATCAACTTCTCCGACTACAACAATGATCGGGCTTCCCCCATCTCAGACTTAAGCTCTGATACGATCCACCGAAATCGGGACACCTCCCGATCTTGCTCCTCCCCGGAGGCCGCAATTGAAGCATATGTCGCTCGAAGCTTCTTCTAGAGAGCTAAATATCCATCTTTAAAACTCACATAATTGTCGTTCCATGTGAACTCTATATGCGCTTGAGCTTCAATTTGCAAACAATAAGCAAAGGGTTAACGCGGCACAAAATAATCAGTTCAAATGAAGATGAACGACTCACTTACCACACCACTCATGTAACGTCCCATTTTGCGCTAGGCCCCTCACACACGTTTTGAGTCAAGAGAATTGACTCGGGCTCGGGAAGCGTCGAGTGAGTCGACTGGACTCGACAAATAAAGCAGATTTTACTTAGAATATTTCTAGAAACTAAAGGCATCAAGTGCGTTGAGTGCACTCGACGCCATTAGACGAATAAACTAAGGTGTTGATTAGACTCAACACCACTCAACGTCATTCGACGAAAAAGCTGAGGCGTTGAGTGGACTCAACACCACTCAACGTCATTCGATGAATTATGTTGAGGCGTTGAGTGAACTCAACACCACTCAACGTATTTTACTTAAAAAATTTTCTGGAAGTTGTGGCGTTGAGTGAAGTCAAAGCGGCGTTGAGTGGACTCAACACCACTCAACGTCATTCGACCAATTAAGTTGTGGCGTTGAGTAAAGTCAAAGCGGTGTTGAGTGGACTCAACGACACTCAACGCTTTTACTTAGAATCATTCTGAGAACTGTAGGCGTTGAGTACGTCGAGTGTTGATACGCAGAAAGTGGTTTATACGTATTAACAGAAGTGTACACGTCGTAACAAGTAATAAAGCGTGAGTGAGTTCGTTCTCTCGGAGAAGTGGTTAACCTAAATCTTACGATACTAGCTACCCAGTTCTTTAAATCCAAACACGTTGAAAGAGATGATTTGTTTGCAAACTAATCAAGATTGTTAACTAAGATTTAAATTAATTAGACTACTTGAAAGCTTTGAAAAATACCTTTATCATTTGACGAAAATAGTCTTATATTTAGATTTCCTATGTGCGTCTAAATGATGCATAGAAATGATATTAGTTAAGAGTGTTGAATGAATTATCATGTAACGATTTTTATAGAAGAAATCCTCATCTCTCGAATCTCGGAGATCCCAACGTCCTAAATTCTCCTAGTTGTCTCTAACTTAAGAAGAATGAAGAATATTGCTTAACATAATAATCAGATTGCTAGCAAAAGGAGGGAGTCTACTACTCTCCTTTAAACCACAGTGAACTAATGAGCGATTGCACTTCTGCTCTCTCGAATCTCGAAATACAATGCGAAAGTAGAGATATTTGGTTAAACGTTTTACACCACTCGTCACTCGAATCTTGCAGTGCAATAAAATAGCCGTCAAACCAATATTACACCACTCATCTCTCGATTCTCGCAGCGAAATACAAGATGAAGCAAAAAGCCAAAATTCACATAAATAAATTCAAAAGTTCACAAGATGACAAATCATCAAACAAATCTCAACAACTAAGAGACTTACACCATAAAAACACGCATAATATTCTCCTTATACAAGACCAGGAGAGTTTAGTTCATCGCAAGGAAAGCAACACACAAAACTATAAAGATCTTACTATTCATGGCTTCAGAAATTCGGATCTACCTTTTCTCACGGCCGGAATCCGCTTCTCCACTGTCAAGAACCCTAAACTTGACCTCCTTTCTCTCCAAAATGACTAAAGGTGGTGAAAAGATCAAAAAAAACTCCTTATATGGTAATGAGGCCTCAAAAGATCTCTAAAAATTCTGAAAGGAAGCCTCCTTTCATTTTAAAAGTTTTCATAATTGATAAAATTTCAGAATTTCAGATTCGCGGTCTTGTTTTAACAAATTTTTATTTGTTGCAACAAATTCTATTTTTTGTTTCCTGCACTTAAAAACTGCTCCCAATAAATTGCAGACTGGTTTTAACAAGTTCCTAGATCTTCCTTATGCTTCCTCCTGACCGTGCAAGTGATTTTTTCATAGCTCCCTATCATAAACACATCAAAACGTCAAGAATACCAAATCTTATTGCCAATATTCTATTGTTTAATTATATAATAATTTTAATCATTTTTTTGACATTTTAATCAAAAGAATGACAAATAAATCACTAGATAACTTCATTTTGTGAAGTTATCAAGTGCACTCGACGCCACTCGACGATTCGTCGAGTAAAGATTCTGTACTCAATGATTTCGACTCAAAGATATTTGGACTCAATGAGGCGTCGAGTGCGTCGACGCCGCTCGACGCCACTCGACGATTCGTTGAGTAAAAGGTAAGTAAACTCAGCGCTTTGCACTTAGCGTTATTCCGAGGCTGCAGGTGTCGAGTGGACGCCACACGACGATTCATCGAGTAAAGATGGTATACTCGATGATTTTAACTTAGAAGTGTTGTACTTATATATGTCGTTGAGTGGTCGCGACGAATCTCGATGATTCGTCGAGTAAGTGTATGATACTCGATGATTTTGACTTAGAGCATTTTCGACAGATTGTGTTGCGGGTTCATGTGTACGGGCTGAACCAGATTTTCGGGAAATGCGCCGATTGACTTATTAGACCTGATTTTTTCGATTGAACTTATTTTAAGTAATAATAGACGGTCCAATGTTAGACCGACACGTGGTGTAACAGTTTAACCCTAATTCCTAGTATAAAAGGAGTTTCACGGGAAACCCTAGCCGTCACTTCACCTTTTTGCCGAGCCGTTACCTGTGCCGAAGCCGTTGGAGTGAAGACGATTGTCGGAGTCATTTTTCTGGAAGAAGGGCCGATCTACTTTTCCTTGAAGAACAACGCCAACAAGAAGAAGATGTCGCCAAGGAGAGTGACGAGATCCATGGCCGGAACAGCCAGAAACGAGGTATGCTTCCTACCCCCTCCCTTGGTGCTAGATCTTTAGTTATTTTCTAGGAGCGATGTCGACTCAAAAGAGTTTGACTTGTGATATGAAGATCCCCTAAGTAGAGACCATGCTAGGGCTTGTGCCCAAGAGATGTGATGTCTCAACCTCTCTTCACTTTTTTGTGACGATGGTGGACTTGGTTTCGTGAAGAGAAATGGTCTATTGAGGGTGAATAAGGGAAGAGAAAGTTCTGTATATAACTTTGAATAAATGTCTAAAGGAATAAGATGAATCGATGTCGTTCATCTTGCTTTAAGATACGTGCAAAAATTTGTTTTCTATACGTAGCGAACTGCAAGGCTGTTTTCGGGTATGATACAGCAAGATCTGGGCTTTCGACTAAACACGAAAGTCGTAGCTCTTGGAAATACTTTCCCAACGAATGGATACACGTCTTCATACGAGTCCTGTAGACTCGGGAATGTCCAGTCGAAGTTGGTATACATTCAAGTCTTGTGTACATATTATTCTTGGGTTAATGTAGAACTAGGTTTGAACTTGGTAGAGAAGCCATAGGAGATTAATGTTGAGGTTTGCACGTGGTTTGCTGAACTTAAAACTATTGGCGATTGTGCTAAATAAATGATTGATGAGATTTAATTGATAGATCCTTAAGTAAACAAATGATTGGTGGAACACGATTGTAACAACGGTTTGAAGGAGGTTGACAAACAAATGATTTGGGTAAGTTTGTGAACAAATAGATTGATATATTTGATTGTACAAATGATATTCCTGTGGAAGCATAATTGATTGAGAATGCTTGACTTTAAAAAATAATTTGATGAGGTTAATGCATGGTCATGTGGTTTGATGATTAGTGAGGTGTGTTTAGTAGTCCACTGCTTAGAGTTGAGTTTCCCTACGGGTAGCAGTGTGGGTCTGGTATGTTGTGTAAGGTGGCTTGCCACATGTGTAAGTAATGAACCCTTGTGTGATATGGAACGTGGAAGAGTTGAAAGTGCGTGTGTGTTTGCCGCACTAGAACGATGTGTTGATGAGGGACTCAATGTGGAGCCCTTGGGTACTGTTAAGTACTAGATTGTTGATGACAAGACCATGTGAACTTGATGCGGTGTGAGTTGATACGCAGTGTCATAATCCTTGGTTAAGGATAGTGTGGCAGGTCTACGGGCTCGCCAGCTGTCACACTGACAGGAGTTGACAGATAGACTTGCACGGTTGGGTCTTGGTCCTCGGTGTTTACTTCCCGAGGCACCCTTCGTGCTAGTGGACGGCTGGCCTTGGTCGTTTGGGGATGTGTTCACAGAGGCACCTTCTGTGCAACGATGATAGGCCAGTTTGGATTGTGTTCTTGGTGCACATCTACCCGAGACCCCTCTGAGTCGTAGTGCGTATGTGAGCTCCGCTATTGTGTTCTTATCATTGAGGCGTACAGAGTCCCAAGCCAGGTAGTGTGGATGACAGCCTAGTAGTGGAAATGCCCGCTCTACTATCATCGTCTGGCCATGACGGATGATGCTTGAGAGGTTAGTTACCTGCTCGAAAAGTGAGAACTACAAGTCTGTGTCGACATAACAATTGCATGTGTGTGAGCATGGGTGAGTCATCATATTGCATTCATAATATTACATTGCATTGCATAGATGCCTTATTATATAAATTTGTATGAACACTCTTATATGACGAGTTACTTTACTGTTAAGCTGATCCTTAACTTATATGTTTGTATGAACATTTATATAAGTTGAGTTACTTCCTGTTGTAAATTCATACTTGTATATTGTTGTTGATGGTAGAACTGCTAGAGTAGATTGATATGCACATTTGTTGTAATTACTTTGATATACTCTGATATTGATTAATCATATACCACCTGCTTGTACTACTATTTTTATATATATTGTACCCTTTTCCTTTCTCCGCCCGGAGCCTGAGAGTCACCAGGGGAGCGGATGTGATAGCAACTTAGTCTTTTTGACTAACAGTTGCCAGATCTTCCTTTTTAGGAAGAAACCCTACAAATAGAGCAACAACAGGTTATGTAGGAGGACAGCCAGGCCAGGACGACAGGGCCTAAAGTGACAGTACCATCGCTGTCGTCAGTGACTGATGTGAGTTTTGAGGGACTCATTCTGTAGCCGTTTGACATTATGTACTCTGATATTATGGAAGCTTTGGTTGCTTCTTTTATTTGATGTACTTGTTTTTGGACTATCATAATAGTGTGTAATTTTGACTTCTATTTTATATTCTTTAAATTGGGTTGGCAATGATGATATTGATCTTACCCGATAAGGTAGGTGTCTTGTGGTACAGGTCAACCAGTGTGTTGGCCCTACCGCAAGACGACTGTTCTGGGGATAAGACTCCCCTAGGTCGTGTCTTGTGTTCCGGGAGGGGGGGGGGGGTCTTACAAATCATCGCCTTCAAAGATGAAGACACTCGGGGGGGGGTGGGTGAAAGCCTCCGAACGAGGTACTCGGGGGACATACATCTCTATCACCTCAAGATCAGAATCGGCTGGAGCAAGTTTGTCGCACCGGGCCTCCTCAATCAGGTCCTCCTTCCGACTCCGCGAAGAATGCAATCACTCAATTGCGTCACAACTACTCTTCAAAACAAGCTTACTTTTGCGAACTAATGGCGCGACGTGCTCAACCTCGATTGAAAGGTTGCACTGGGATAGTCGCTTCTCTTCGACAAACAAGAAGATGCTGAACAAGCGATTCAACAACTCCCGAGAATCTGCGAACCCAAGTATTGGTGTGAAGTTCTGCTCTCGTCCTCTCAGACGACGACAACGACCAGGCAAGGAGTTCCAGAGCTCAGGAAAGCCCCAGGAGTTCCGAACATAACCAAATAAGGTATTCCCATTACGCCTGTCAGATCGGCTCTCAAAGCCAAGCCAACTCCTATTGTTGCGAATCTCGACACGATCACCACTATCAACGCAAACATCGCACCAGTCTCTGAATACTTCCAAGGAGAACTATAATTGAATAATTGAAGAAATCATGGTCTCGAGCCGTCAGTAGGGGTAAGGTTTCCAATTCGACGATGCGAGCCATCCCCGCTGGTGTAAATTGTTATATTGGGACGTCACAGAACTTCAAAATATCAACAACCTCCTCACACGGAGGGAAGCAAAAGCCGTATTTCAAGATCCCTCGCATATTATCAACAACCTCATGGAGGGTTCCGGACTCTCACCTCAGGACAAGGTATCTTCACCTCAAGATCAATAGGTAACCCACACCTATTCTTCCAAACCGCAACTTGCTCGATAGTGAGCGCAGAACGCAACCGCATGGGCCTTGTAGATGCTTCAAAGCCTGAAAATAACAATAAAGGTCAGACAAAAGGTAATCTAATAACGGGTGTTCAATTGAACGCCCAATAACTGCAACCCCGACACAAGGAGCTAAAACTCGCACGAGTCATGTGCGCGCACATACACGTATGCACATATACGATCCGCACACAAGAGGTACATGATCGTCAGCCCGCCTACCTAAGCGGGGAGGGGCGCAAGCACCTATACAAGCACAAGAGAACGCAGTGCAGTGCCCATGCTAAAGCACGCGTGCGGCAGCGCATGCACGTGCTAAGAAGTGCGCGATCTTGCTCGCAGGCACGTGCACCCCAGGGTGTGCGCGCCCCCGCCCCCCCCGGAGTATGAGGGCTCAGTCGTCGGGGAAGGGCGCGGGCATGTACTCGTCATCGCATGCCCAAGAGGCGGGTTCGCTTCGGGAAGTGCCAGGCGGGGACATCTCGCCCGATGGACTTCTTCCCGCATCGATGGGCTCCACCCGCCGACTTAAAGCTTCCATTTTAAGATGTACCTTCGCTCGCGAAGCGCCGTCGTCTGCCTACTTTGGCACCTCACTGATTGCTTTCCCAATTATTGCCGCCAATTGGATCCTTCATAGGAGGAGGAAAGGAAATTCTCGCTCTTCTCACAAAAGCATGTTCCCAACATCGAGGATTTTGGGGGGCAACTGATGGGGCCAAACCCCCTTTTTATAAATAGTATTGGGGTGCGTTCAACCATTTCCCCCATGATCCCACCATCTAAGTGGGGATCAGGGGGGAATCGCCGCATGCGCAATCACTCATGATCCGTGCATGGGTTCGTCCTCCCCAAGCCATCTGTGGGACGGCCACTCGGTTCTCTCTCCCGCCGCCCGCGGACCGGTCCGTGCCGACCTGATTTTCGGCCGGCCGAGTAGCCACGCCTCATGGCCTAGCGCCCGCGGCCGCATGGCGCGGCAGCCCTGCCGGCCACCCCGGCCGGCAGGAAGCCATCTCTCCCGCAACCACCGTGGGAGGAGTCAGGCCGCCCCCGTTCGGACCGGGGTCCGCTGACCGCACCTTACAGTCGACCGGCGTCGCGCCCTTCGCCAGACACTGATGTCATTCCCGGCCGCCGACGTCCGGGTCGTTCCCGAAGGCCGACACTGAGGCCGCGCCCGTTGGCCGCCGTCGGGGCCGTGTCCGGCATGCCACACGAATGTGGTCAGTGGGACCTTTCCTGTCACCGGCCGCACCCGTGTCCGGTGCCGTGTTGGCAGTCTGCCGCCCTCGCCGGGGCCGACCTATAACGGCCCAGGTTTAGGCCCACTGGGCCGCCCCACGGCGTTGCTGGCCTACCAACAGCCCGGTTTAGAGCCCAGATGCCCACTGCACCCTTCCTGGGCCGGCGGCTGGTCTCGCCCCACGACACCACTGGTAGTAAGCCTAAACATCAAGGCCTGTAGGCCCAATGCACCCAACCCATCTCCGTGACTGTTTATCACCACAGTAGGTTGTTACTGGGGAACGAACCCACAACCTTGATAAGAAGCTCTTTCAACCAGCTCTCATCACCAACTGAGCTGCAACTCAGTTGGTGATGAGGACTGTGGAAGGTGCCTTATCAAGGCGACGTGGGTTTGAATTCTCGCTGTGGGTTCGAATCCCCGCGTGCGCAAAAAACCCACTGTGTTGAGAAACATGCCAAAGATGAGTTTGGGTGGCACAGACTGCAGTCTTGTAACAGGGGCACAGGGGTGAGACATGCTGCACAGTTGCGTCGTGGGCCTTTGAGCTCTAAACCTGCACCGTTACATAAAAGTGCACTTTTTTGTAACGACCCGGGTTTAGGCCCTTTAGACCGCCCCAAAGGAATCGCCCGACTTACCACGACACCACACCTGTGCCGGGTAGTACAACCAGAATAAACAAGGCATGCAGCTCAGTTGGTGATGAGGAGTGGTATTAAAGGCTCCTTATCATGGTCTCGGGTTCGAAACCCCGTGGCAACAATGCGCGCGACAGATAAACATGTGGGAGATGCTTTGGGGTATACGGACTGCATGTCTTGTATATTCCGGCTGTACTACCTGGCATAAGTGTGGTGTCGTGGTAGGCCGGGCGATGCCGTGGGGCGGTCTAAAGGGCCTAAAACCGGGTCGTTACACGGCCTCCCGCAAGGGGGTGGCCGTCCGGTCTTCCTGCCCACCTTGGGTGCTTCCCCCATCATTCGATCATCTCGTCGCGATCGTCGCCGTCTTTTTCGGGGCGCAACCACCCATTAACCATCATGATTAGTGGGGAGAATCCATTAATTGGGTAGTGAGTCTGCATTTAGAGAAATAGCATGTGAATGATATTCGAATGAGGCTATGTTTAAGATTATGATAATGATGGTTACGGTGTGGGGATAACCACATAACCACCGTAACCACTCATGAAGGCTATAAAAAAGCCCTCATGTCTCCTTATTTCTCATTTTCGCTCTCTTGATTTCTTCCTCCTCAGCTCTAAGTTTTGTCGGATTCTTCCTACGAGCCACCTTCAAGCCACCACTCCGCCATTAGAATTCTCCTAAGTGCGGCCGCTCCACCGGAAATTCGCCAAAGTCCCCAAGTGTGCAATGAAGAGGAAATCCCTGCTACGTTGAGAGTCTGCACGTTCACAATTCCACTACAAATCCTCTTGTGCGGCTCTGCCTGTTGCTCGCCGTGACCATAAGTTTTTCTCTCTCACCCCCAAAGCGTAACGAGAAGCGGCATGTCGAATTCGATTCTCCGAGAAAGCTGTAATCACACACAAATAGTGGATTTTGGTCGGCACAGATCCGGACACGCGGTTTTTTTACCCAGTTAAGGGGTTTTGCGATGCATAAACATCGTGTGTATATTTTCTCTCTCATTAACTGTATGCGCGCTCGACCACTCCGTAAGCTAAGACGGTCCAAGTTATTTCGGTCCGACCTGCACGTCGAGTTTGTGCGCAACAAGTCTTCCCAACCAGCAAGACAACAACAGAAAAAACTTGCGGCCTTCCGGAAAAACTTTATGCCAGAAGAATACTCGGTTCGCCGTGTCGAGCCTGGCGACCTCTTAAATTTCTTTTTCGCCGATGAGTTCTTCTTGCCCCTGACTCACTGTGAGACTGGGCTTCGCCTGCCATGTTGAAATTTGTGAAGTGGAAGTGGGTGATGGAGCAGGAATGGCGGTCTGGGCGACCTGATATTGCGGTCTGGGCAGATTGGTGTGCGGCCTGGGTGGTCTGTGGTCAGGGAAGTCTTGGTGGCTTGGGCGTCTAGTGGAGCGGCCTGAGCGGACTGTGTATGGCGGTCTGTTGGTGGTGCTCAGCTTGGTCTGCGGACTTGCAGTTAGCCAGTTCTTGGTGTATCCGGGCGGATTGGAGATTGAATCTGCATGAGGTGTTGCGGACTTGGTTGAGTCCGCGGTGTCCGCTGTTGCGGACTGGCCTTGGAGATCGGCTGTGGTCCTTGCCGACCTCTCCGGTGTTGCAGCGGGCGTTAGCTGCTCTGTGGAGGACTGCGCGGACTGGTGTCAAGTCCGGCAGTTGGCCGTTGTCTTGGCAGCTGTGCGAGTAGGGGCTTGCGGGCTCTAGCTTATTCTGGTGGAGTGTTGGCGATCTGCCTTTGGGGCAGGCAGACTGGGCCTTGTTCGCCGAGCTCGCACTAGGCCCTTGGTGGTTTACTAGACTTGGTCATATTCTGTGACAAGTCCAGCTTGTCCGCGGGCTGGGGCGGTGACTCTATTCACTAGGGTGGTGACCACACTCCTCACCTCGCCTATAAATAGACCCCCCCCGACACATCTACAGTAACTGAGTGAACAGTAAGTGGGGCTTGGTCAATTGCCGCGGTCTGCTTTTTTCTGTCTGCGCGGGTTGAGTAGAGATAACTGTTTGTTGTGTGCAGGTCGCGCGACTAGCATTGAGGAGTCAGGAGTTTGGCTTTGACTTCGGTCAAGATCAGTGAAATTTGCGGTCTCTGCGGTCTAAGCAGGTCGCTTCTGCGGCTTGTCAGTTCTCCTCTACTTCAGCATTTCCAAGTCCAATAACCTGTCCATCGGACTCAGGCGGGTTGGTGGTCTGTTCTCTAGTTCAACAGCAGTCAGCAAATAACGGTGTGTCCGCGCGACCTCACGGTCTCGGCAGACTCCGTGTTCTATTCGGCTTGTAGCAGCAATAATTCGGGCGGCTTCAACGACCTTGGCGGACTGAGCGGTCTCGGCGGTCTCCAGTTCTGTCCGCTCGGCTTGTATTGTTCTTTCTGTTTCCTTGTGTACTGGCGAAATCATGTCTCGCCACGTATACCTCGCCCTGTAAAGAAGTTAATGAATATATGACCTGCTTGTTTCTTCATGTTGCGTTTGATGTTTAAGTTTGCTCTTTGGTTTCCGCATGATCAAGGTATGAACTAGATAGTTCTGAGAATATTAATTTGGCTTTAAGTTATCTTGCTGACCACTTTGAGAAAATCCAACATGTCATTCTAGCCCGAGGTTCAGCTTATGTTAACCCACTTCAGCCTCATCCCTACGCAGATTAATCCGAACGGGGGCACGACTATGATGACCTATATGTGCCTCATGCGCGAGGCCAGAGTCCTTACATTATCGTCTTCCATAAACTATTTTCCATGAAGGTGAACTCAGGGGGAGTCGTCTTTTCTAGCAGCCTCACGCTGGAGATTTGCGAGCACCAGAACAACGTCCACCGAGGGAATGAGAAGATTGTTGTCGGGCAAGGACTATTTCAAGCCTGGCCTCCTCTCATTCCAAGGACCTCAGAGGCCCTGTATCTTTCCCTGTCATTGGGAGATGGACGTCATTCGGCTAAGGCGACATGTCAATGAACTCGATTTTGTTGACCCCGCGGCAAGTATGCGAGGTGATAGGTTCCTCCCTTTGGAGACATAAAAGAGTAACTAACATTTCTGCTCGCGCTTTATAGGTATGCGCGCACTCCTTGCCGAAGTGTCAATCGGCGAGGCAGAGCCCTCGCTGATGAGGTGGCTTTTGCCTTCTGCCCTGCCCTCGACCCCATCATTGGCAACCTCAATGACAAGAATCTCATTGCCTCCGAGCCAGCTCGCCAAGGGCCGCCTAGTCGAAGGCTCCCGTGACGCACACTATCTTCCCTACTCAACTTATCCTCCCAATCTTCGTATCTCGGCGCGACAACAATGGAAATTCCGGTAAGATGTTGTAATGAAGGGCTTATTCATCATCAAAGGCTATCACACCTACAGGAAAAGAACCAAGCAACACTGAAGATTCGGACATCAGAGTGTGAGCAACACTGAAGATTCCGACACTGGAAAGAGAACCGAGAAAACGATGACAATTACAACAAATGTCGGTTGGGAGGTAATCATCAATAAAATGAGGAAACGATGGAGGAGGGTAAGTTTTCACACAAGCCTTGTTTACACCAAATAAAATGCAGTGGCAGTCGATTTCAGCTCAATTCCAACGCACCCAATACCATATTTGATTTATTAATCCTAAATGTCAATATCTGTGCGCCAAGCCAAACTAACCTTTATAATTGCTGCTGAATATGGTCAATAGTATTATTTTAATTACATCGCAATTATCATCATCACTGTCTACAAGTGCAAATTTAGTCCGGGTCCGATTGCCCGGCTCGAATCTGAACCCAATTAGGACCGACCCTGGTTAGGCCCGAGCAAGGCCTAGTCCAAGCCTAAGGGGGCTCACCAGACCCCTTATTTGGGCAGAGCCCGTCCTGGGCCATGCCGAGGCCCTACCAGGCCCGATTGATATTGTTCCTGATGGGGCCGCCCTAGTATTAAATTGTTGGTGCGTGATGGCCCCAAGTTGGGCGGCCAACTTCTTTGTCCGACCAACTTGCTATTGACAACAACTAGCCATCTTTGACAGCTCGTTAACTGCAAAATGACAGCTAATCATTGGCGTTTTGGCCTACTTAAGCTCGATTTTGTGGACTCAACGAACCCCCTTATTTTGCAAAGTCCCGGACCCCACCTGGGCCCGATTGAGTAACTTGAGTTGGGCCTGGCCTGATCCTGACATCAAAAAATCCCGAGGCCAGGAGGCCTTATTTGCATGCCCAATCATTGTCAGGACGAAAGTTTTTCTCTCAATCATAGCAATGATGCGAGAAAGGAGACAGACAATGTTGGCAAAAAAAATATGTTTAATCTGAACAAATTTTTTATAGAATGTTCATGAAATTCTTATGAGTGGTGATGTTAATGATAATTTGTTATAATGAACGAGTTTATAACAGCTAGCTATGAAACGTCACTTTGAAGAAATTTGGTCATGAAATCAATAAATTAGAAATGAGATTTAAAAATAGAACAGTCAAAAAAATTAGGTGAATGATAGCCGCAATCCAATTTTAATTTATCACATCCTAATATTAACTGCAACACAAAGATATTTGATTTGCCGCACCCCATTATTAGTTGAGGAAGAAAATGCCGAGCAACTTCAACGAGAGAAACAAAGAATACAAGGGGTTGGGTGTCACTGAAAAGGGAAAATGCCAGAGATTAAGGTTTTAAATTTTGAGTTACGGTTAAATAAAAAAAAATGGAGTGTTTTTAAAATTAAGGTTTTTAGAACATCTCCAACCGATCGGTAAAATTGACATTTCGCCATTTTAGAGGAGATTTTCTCTCCAACCGATCGGCATATAGGAGTGCATTTATGCATATTATCTCTCTTCTCCTCTAAATATAGAGGAGGGGGAGAGGAAATGCCGTGACCGTCATTTAATTTTTTTATATTATTTTTGATTATTTAATTATTTAATTATTTAACTATTTATTTTATGAATTATTCGTATAATCTATAAATCTTCGTAGTCGATACGTCGAGCACTGCTCGACAAACGTCGAGCTCGACATTGGATTAATATAATAATAAAATACAAAAACCACGACAAGAAAATCTCTTATTAGTTAGGAGAAGATTTCGTTGCTAAAACATAAAATTCTTTTCTAACTTACATTAACAAGGTGTTTAACAACAAAAAAATTTCCTTTATAAATTAAGCCTTAGAAAGGATTTTTTTCCTTTCTATTTTGCAAGGGAATTTTTGCAAGGATTTTTATCCTTCTTAAATTTGCAAGCAATTTATTTTTTGTTGCTAATTGTTATGATAAATAAAAAATATTTTAAAAAAAAACTAATGCTATGAGCAGGATTCGAACCCCTTACTTTTCAAATAAATTCTACCATACTTGTCAACTATGCTAACAACTTATTTTTATATTTTTGCGGTACTTTATATATAATTATACGAGCATCTTCGCACGGGCTACGCCCGTGCTCGATGCTCTCGGGCGGCCTTCGGCCGCATCAGGCGGGCTTCGCCCGCCTGCGCACGGGCTTCGCCCGCGTTTGATGCTTCGGGTGGTCTTCGACGCTGCACACGCCACTCGCGGCCCCCTTTCCTCTACTAATGGCAGCCGGAATTCATCAAAATCTGCAGATAATATGCAGTCAACCAATTGCCTAATGATCTTCTCTGTGTTCCTTTTTCATAGGCTATTCGGATCAACTTCTTCAGAAGATTCAGGTGCTAAGGTAATTACATATTAGTACTTAAATGTTCTTTACTTTGAACTTTGAAGAGACTTCAATAAAATGACCGAAATTGGTATTTGTATAAACTTTGGGTGGCATCTGCTCAATATCACATTAATTATGTGTGCATTTGTTCTTGATCCTGCTAATGATAAATATGTTATGTTTCTCATTTTGGAATTTGTTTTTCATTTCGATTTGAGCTTGGATCATTTTTTGAATGTTTTTTTCTGTGGTGGCAGTGTACGCGTTTTCTCCTCTGGATCCTCTTCTTTTGCTCATTTAAGATTTTGATGTATATATAAGTGCTGAGTTGCTATTTATAAGTCATGTAATGGTTTTTCTTTTCATTTCAATTGACATGTAGGAGCAATCCCATTTTGATTCATCATTACAAAACAGTCATCGCAGAAATCCGGCTAGCAAAATTTCTAATACACTTTACATGTGTGTTGTACTGTTGCTTGAAGCTGAGAATTTTGAATTAAAAGAGCAATCCTATATTATGTTGGCAATAGCTTTCCAGCAAGTAAGATCGATCAGATCGTTATTTCAATACAAACATCAATTGTATTTTAGCGGGTTGATTTTCAATTAGTAAAGGTTGCTAATGACTGTGAATTAATAACATGTTTATTAATTAACATGTCCAAGTAGAGAGAAATTTGTCAAAACATGTATTCACACTTAGACAATTCATCAACCATGCAGTGATCAATAAGTTAATTTGGAAATGGTTTGATAATAATTGAAACTTGAGCAAATTTTTTCAGGGAAAATAAAAGAGATTTATTCAACTGTATAATAAATATGTATGTCCATCTTATGAACATGAGAAAAGCCCTTAAGAAAAAATTTGCTCAGGATTTACTTTATTTAGGGAAAACGCAAAAGTCATGGAAGTTCTAAAACTTGAAGATTTAAATATTAAAAAAAGAAATAAAACTTAGGCAGAAAAATTAGATGATACCAGTGAAATTGCACCTTAATGGAGAAGGAAATAGTTGCCGCACTTCATAGGCTTTTTGTTTTCGTTCAGAGGAATCAAAAAGTGTTGCTGCCCTGCAATTCTCTAGGCTCTGAATGAAAACAAAAATTAAATTTAGGCCAGCAGCACGAAGCACATAGGAGAGAAAAATAGGGAAATTGATGGAGAGGGCCATCGCAGAATAACATATGAAACGTAAGAGTCAATTTAAAACCACAGAAATCGTAAGGAAATAATGTCATCGCTGATGGAGAGGGCCATCGATGACATCAAACCTTTCGAAACAATGAAGAAAAGGAGAACGCCATCGATTGAAGCAAGTATAAATGAAAACCAAAAGCCTGAACAAACTCTTACCGGCAAGGGCGCGGCAAGCCTTATGTCAATCCCCGCTCGTCATCCTCATGCAAAAGCATAAATGGAAGAATAATCTGCGAGCAAGTAGATGAATATCAGAATATGAGTTGGAGACTTGGAGAAAAATGAGATGTAGGTTGAAGTACCTGGAGAGGATGGAGATTGACTTGTTCAATCCGCTGTAGTGAGGCAATGGAAATGAAGATTTGCGAAGAATTAGATGAAAATAAGAGTATGAGTTGGAGAACAATGAGCTCTAAGTTGGCGTACCTGGTGATTGAAGATGGCGTTGATGGCCCCCTGAGATCGCGGAAATGTGTTCGATCAAGCGGAGATGTGGAAGGCCGTGGGAGCGCAGTTGGAGGGGTTGGAAGGTGCGGGCATGCATGAGAATGGAAGGCCGTGAGAGCGCAATTGGAAAGAACGGAAGGTCCACTGCACCCGGAGAGGATGCATGGATATTGATTCTACCGGTGGAGAGGTCTCCTTACTTCGGCCAGCTGGGAGCGGAATCAAGAAGAGTGAAGCAAAAAAAATGAAATAGCAATTTTTGGAGCATGGTGTCTATGTGGAATAAAATGAGGCATTACCAAAAATATAACAACAATTGCCAAAGAGCATGTGAGAGGCACAGATTTTAGTCAGTTTGAAAAACAAATTTTCAGAACATTTTTCAACTAATAAGTGAGAGAGACATGCCGATAGGAGAACGATTTCGAGCATACATAGCCAACGAATTGGACGGCGGTTTGAACTTAGCGCAGATGGACCGAAGCAGCAGCAAGTAAATTCCGTAGCAGCATGGAGCATGATTTTGAGCACAGAGTGGTGTATACATTGAGCAGAAAATCATGTATATGTGCAGTGAAATTAGGGATATGCATACAGCAAAAAACAACCCAGTAATTAAGCACAGAATGTTGTATAGCAGTGAAATCATGTATATGTGCAGGGAGAGATCGAGCTTCCATTCACTGTACAACAGGGAACTTAAGAGAAATGCAGATGTACATCTAAAGAGGGCGAGAGAGAGGAGAGAGAGAGAGACCTGCAGCAGACGGAACGGAGGCGTCGGTAGCAGGTGCGTGAAGCAGGGGCGGCGGGGAAATTTGGATGCGGCGCGGAAGCTTCGACAGAAGCAGGGACGGGGGTGAGTGGGCAGCAGGTGGTCGGCCTAGAAATGTTGAAGAAGATGAGTAGAAGAGAGGACCGCGATCGCTTAGGGTGAAGACGATGCGTAGCAGAGCGGAGCCCAGTCGCGTAGGGTTGCAGCTGTTAATGCCGGCAGAGGGAGGGAAAAAACAGGGGAATGTGGAGGAGAAGCGGTGCAAGGGCACGCGGCGACCGGGGGGAGCGCATGACCGGCGGCGGGGCAGGCGTCGGGTCGGGAAACCAAGCGCGCCTGCGCAAGGGCACGCGGCGGGCCAGGCGTCGGCAGAGGACGCGGGGGACAGAACACGCGGGCGGGCGGAAGAGGACGCGTGCGGGCGGAGGGCAAAAAGGGAAATCCGAAAGTTACGGACAGTGCATTCGCGCTTCCCTTATACTAATAGTATAGATATATAGATAAATGTTTACTATTTAATCTATAATATTATGTTAACTGTTAAGAAATAAATATATATCATCACTTCTAAATGTATATAAGTATTAAAAATTTATAATATTATATATATCTCCGGCTAACTTATAAATATATATAAGTATTTTACATTTTCTAAAATTACATTAAAAAAATAAATATATTATTAATTAATTTGTTGAATACTAATTAATACTCTATTACAATTTATAAATATATTATTAATTATTCTATTCAAATAATTTATGCTAGTTTCTAAGATATGTATATGTTAAAATAATTTACAAAATTATATACAAAATTAATTATATATAAAAATTATTTTGTTGGACCTAAACTATGTTAATCTATAGAAATATATGAATTTATAAATAATTTTTTAAACTTATATGACATATATATAGGTATGATCATTTCATTTTATATTTTAGCTATGACTTAAATTTAATAGATGGACATAAAAAAATAAAAAAAATTATATATTTTTATGAAAGATAACAAATGCTTTAAGAGGGAAATATCTCCATCAATATTTTGCAATAAAACATTTGTTGTTATTTTAGCAACCATAAATTTCGTTGCTATTTTTGCATCAAATATTTTGCAACAAAATAATTCATTGTTAATTTTGCAATAAAAAATGTGTTGCTAATTTTGTAGGTAAATTAGAAAATCATCTACCTTGCTAAATTTGATGCTAATTAACAAGCAATTATCTAGTCTTTCTAATTTTCCTTTCTAAATAGACTTTTTCTTGTAGTGAAAGTCCAACGAACGTCGAACGGGTTCGCGCGACGAACGTCGAACGAGTTCGCGTGACGAACGTCGAACGGGGGAGGGAGGATGACAGCGTTATTAATTTATTTTTTAAAAATGTTTATATTTTAAAATTGTTTATATTTTAAAATTGTTTATATTTTAAAATTGTTCATATTATATTTGTTGCAGGCTAACTCGATGCCCCGGTCGGACCGGATTCAACTGGGCCGCCTTAGTTTGCAGGGCAGTCGAGCGCGCACACAGTCAGAGAAAATGGAAGATCGACTCAAGATATGATGACGTGGAGAAACCCCTAAATTGGGTAAAAAACCACGTGACCGGGTTTGTGCCGGTCAAAATCCAGTAGCTGCTTGCGGTTACAGGACGTTCGGTGAATCGGGGCGACAGGCCGCTCCCGTACAACTTAAGGTGAGAGAAGAGGACTGCAGCTCCCCGCGTGCAACAGGTTGCTTCGCGGGAACGCTTTGAGTAGTAGAATTCGAGTGGCGGCACTGGGGCTCTGTAGCTTGGGTTGCGGGTCCGCCGCGCGCCTACTTGCAAAGATCGTCTTCTTCCACCTCTGCTCGTGCTGGGACCTGGGCGTTCTCCGGCTGGTGGTGCTCTGGTGGTTCGTGGTGGCTCGCGGTGGCTCGAGGTGGCTGGAGGAAGACCCGAGGGAGGAGTCCGGCAGAGTTCTGATCCGAGGAAGAAGATGACCAGGAGCCAAAAGGTGTTGAATGAGGAGACCCTGAGGCTCCTTTTATAGCCTCCAGGAGGGGATCATGGGGGGCCCCACCACCAATATAGTGGGTTGGTGGGTGGTTACCTACCAGATCAGACGGCGGGGAAAGCCCACCACGATCGGACGGGGGGCAGGCCGTCCACGGCGATGGGGCTGCCATGCGTCGTTGCCCGCGGCCGGGCCGGCGGCGGGCCGGCCGGCCGCGGCCGGGCCGGCGACGGGCTGGCCGGTCGGAGCGGCCAGGCCGGCCGCGGCCTGGTCGACGGCCCCCTGGCTGCGGCCAGGCCATTTGCAGCCGCCCGGCCGGCGGCGACCACTCCGCCGGCGACGGCCAGCCGGCGGTGGCGCTCGGCGGGGGCGGCCGGCTGGTGGTTACCTCCCAATGAGAGTGGCTTTAGTGGAGAGATAAGGAGTGGGCCCTACCCCCATGTTCTCCTCATCATGGGAGGTGGGGTTGACTAGTCAACCCCATGATCTCCCATTTTGGAGGAGATCATGGGAGAGCATGTATTATAAATGATGATGTAACCTATCAATATTAAAAAATTCATGTTCTCTAAATACGAAGATTATTGTTGGAATTAATTCTCCATATTCTTCATATTTGAGAACATAATACAAAAGAATCTCTCAATATAGAGATCCCATTGGAGAATGAAGATGCTCTTAATGTTTAGGATGTTTAAATTGTAGAAGTCAAAAATGATTTTCAATTAATAATCGCGAAAAAAAATCAAGCTTAGACAATTGACACCGATTAATAAATATCCCACACGCGCACGCTTTGACATCCCAATCTTCATTCCCGCCAATTTATGTGACCTATAAGATAGTTCGTCCAGTCCGTCTGTATTCCCTCCACATCCCGGTTTTCACTTTAAAGCTTCATCTCACACTCTCCGAGGAGGAAGAAGCTCACCCAAGTCCGATGTCTCCATCCCGCCGGCTCAGCAACGGCCGCTCTCCGCTCGTCCGCAAGCAATGCCAAATCACCTCATTCTTTTCCCTCGGAAAGAGCCCAACTCCAAACCCTAGCCCCAATCCTAGCCACAGTATTTGCTCTAATTCGCCCCCTCTGCAAGGCGAATCGAAGCAGAAGAAGCCTCTTCTCGTTGTCACGCCACCCTCAGTGTTCAGCCATGCCAGCCCCTCATCGGTCCACAAAAAGAGAATGCACTCATTCGAGGTGGTCGGGAGGAGGATCAAGGTTTTTTGGCCGCTCGACAATGCTTGGTATGAAGGGTGTGTTCGATCCTTCGACGAGGCCTCCGAAAAGCACGTAATCCAGTATGATGATGCGGAGGAGGAACTTCTCGATCTGGAGAAGGAGAAGTTCGAATGGCTAGAGGTGGAACGGCCCCGTAACCTTCGTAGACTGAGAAGGATGTCGCATACTGGATCTTCGGTGTCTTCTACACCATTAGAATCTGGTAAGGTGGAGGTTGAAGAGGAAAGCAGCAAAGAAGCTTCTACGGATGATGAGGAGTGGGATCGGGTCTCTCTAAAGGAAGCCACAGAGGGTGATTCTGAAGACTTAGACCTGGAGAACGAGGGGGATATCAAAGATGAGGTAGTATCTAGATCAAGAAAAGGCGTGGCCTCGTGTTCTTCAAAGCTTTCTTCAAGGCCAGGGAAGCGAAGGAAGATTGCAGTAGAAAATATGGACTGCATAAGGACTGTGAAATTCGATGATCAGGACGATAACACAGAGCATAAAACACCCGTTGATATTATAAGAAGCAGCTTAACGCATCATGTTACTTCATCCAAAAGTAAGTACATTGCACTTCTGCACTTAAAACTACATATGAGACGTTCTATAGTTGTTATGAAGCTGAAGTTCATGTTACTTGTTGTGCGAGATCTATGCCAATAAATTGGGCATGATCTATGCAAATCAGTTGAGGAAAGTGATCTATGCCAATAAATTGGGCAGGATCTATGCAAATCAATTGAGGAAAGTTCAGCCCTGCCTCCCACGGATTCAGTCATTCAATATGGCTGTATATTAGAGGAAATATCAACATTCACTCCTTACTTAAATTAGATGAGATTCCTAATATATTTGTATTTAGCTAAAGTAGTTGTACCTTGTAAATCTATAAATATAGTGAATATATGAGAGACAATACAAGCAGTTTTTACTCAAGTCTTTTCTCCTACCATTGTAATAGTCTATTCTCTAAAATGGTATCAGAGGGAAACGCCATGACTCCCGCTGCCGAAAATATCTCCACCTCCTCCACTGTCCATACTCTCTTAACCCATGCTCCCACCACCACCTTGGAGTCCACTCTCCCTACCGTGAAGTCGATCCGACAAGATGTGTCGATTAAGCTCACATCGACAAACTACCTTCCATGGAAGACGCAGGTCCTTCCCGTCCTTTGTTCGCTTGGACTGGTCGGGTTCATTGACGGATCTGAAACCCGTCCCGACTCCGACGATCTCTCGCCAAACGCTGTCCAGTTGCATCGCCTGGATCAGACGGTTTTGGCATGGCTCACCAACTCTCTCTCTGAGGCAGTCGTTACTCAGATCGGCACCTGTGCAACCTCAGCTGAGGTTTGGCACTCTTTGGAGGTGTTGTATGGAACTCTTACAAGATCCCGAATTCTTCAACTCAAATCGGAGCTTCAGTCCCTGTCCAAAGAGGCTCTTTCTATGGCCGACTACGTCCAACGGGTTAAATCTATCGCCCAAAACCTTGCGAGCGCCGACAAACCCTTTGACAAGGATGACCTCGTCATGTGGCTTCTTCGCGGCCTTGGATCTGAGTTTGATCCCATTGTTGCAGCCATAAACCTCTCGCGGGACTCTGCCACGATGGATGAAACCACTGCACTATTGTTTGATTTCGAGCTCCGACTCCAAACAACACGACGAGACATTGATCAACCCGCTGCGATGTACTCTGCTCGAGGCCGTGGCCGATCCCACGTTGGGAATCGCGGTGCTCGTGGTCGCGGGCAATTTGGTGGTGGTCGCGGTAGCGGTCGGGCTAGCCCTAGCCGCGGACCTCCTTCACCTGCACCTTTCCGTGGCGGTCGTGGAACACCAGGGCAACGACTTAAAGGTGCGCCTCGCACAACCGATGATTCCAATGTGGTGTGCTTCCGCTGCGGCCACCCCTATCACAAAGCCAACAACTGCTTTGCCCCAGACTCGGTAGTCTCTAATCAAGTTCAATCCTTTGTCGCCATAAACTTATCTGACCAGGTTGATCACGCATGGTACCCTGATACTGGAGCAACAAACCATATGACAGCTGACACTGCACAAGTTGAAGGTATGACCCCATACTCTGGGCTTGATTCCGGATTGGTCAGAAATGGGACTGATTTACCTATTACTCATGTGGCTAAGGTATCCATTCCACGTACATCAGTTCAACTAAACCGTGTCCTTGTGGTTCCGCACTTGAAAAAGAACTTATTAAGTGTTTCTCAGTATACTCGTGATAATGATTGCTGTTTTATTTTTTATCCATGGGGATTCCTCATCAAGAACTTGAAGACGGGCAGACAATGCTGGAAGGAACTAGGCAAGGAGGACTCTATCCCATAAGCACGGGGACATCATCATCTGCAGTCAGCCTCTTCACCAATAAGACCGATGAGGACACTTGGCATGCTCGTCTGGGACATCCATCATTTCCTTTAATGAAATTTTTGTACCCATTGTTAAACATTTGTTCTTCGGTTAGTAAAAATTTTTGCCGCAGTTGTCAACTGGGCAAAACATCCAGATTACCGTTTACTCGTCGTGGGACTTATTCTACTCAATCCCTTCATACACAGTTATGTATGGGGTCCAGCACCTACCCCCTCCATTGATGGCTTTCGGTTTTATCTCATAATCGTTGATGAATGTTCCCGCTTTTCGTGGTATTTTTCGCTTCGTCGCAAATCTGAAGTTGGGCCTCTCTTCATACAGTTCATTAAGCTCATGGAAAAGCAACTCGATGAGACAGTCAAATTTGTCCAAACTGATGGTGGTGGGGAGTTTATGAGTCATACTCTTCAAAACTTCTTCCTATCTCATGACATTTCTCACCTTATTTCTTGTCCAGGGACACCTGAACAAAATGGATTAGCGGAACACAAATATCGCCATATTGTTGAAACCAGCCTTACTCTTATGGCTCATGGGCATACCCCGAAAGAGTATTGGAATCATGCGTTCTCCACGGCTGTGTATCTGATCAACCGGTTGCCAACTACCACGGTCAACGGACGCTCCCCGTTTGAAGCCTTGTTTGGTGCTCGTCCATCTTATGATCATCTGCGCACGTTTGGTTGTGCTTGTTTTCCTGCTTTGGCCCCATTTGACAGAGGAAAATTAGACTTCAAGTCTGTGGAATGCACTTTCCTTGGCTACAACTCACACCATAAAAGTTATCGATGCCTTGATCCAGTTTCAGGACGAGTCTATCTCGCCATGTGTCGTTTGATGAGACTCGCTTCCCCTTGGCTCAGCACTCCTCCGCAGGGGCCTCCTCAACTCGAAAATTTTCTTATAATCAATTCTCTGTTCAAAAATTACTGCAGGTGCCCACTACTCCCGCACCTACACCCGGCGCTCTCCCATCTCCTGCACCCGACGCCATTGAGGTGGATCTCGTCTCCACTGCTCTCCCGGACAACCCTCCTGGCTCACCGGAATGCCCTACTCCCGCAGTCCCTGCTGATGGTGCCGTCTCAACCAGCCTTCCTCCAGCCCCTGATGATAGCGCTCCTAGCACGTCCTCCATTGCGCCTCCTCCGTGGCCGGCCCATGCCGCTATTCATCGACTGCGGGGCTCTCGCGGCGGACCTGGTGCAGCACCCTTCGACTCTGAGGCTCTTGGCTCTTCATCAACTCACTCCATGGTGACTCGTTCCCGCATCGGCAATCTGCGTCCCCGGGCGCTCTATGCCTCCCGCCATCCTATCTCCATGACTCTACTCTCGGTTTTGCCAGAACATACCCCCGAACCCTCTACCTATCGGGAGGCGGCCGTTGATCCCAACTGGGTTCACGCTATGGAAGAGGAATTTGATGCTCTACGTCGCAACCGGACCTGGTCTCTTGTCCCATTCACTCCGTCGATGAATGTTATTGGCTGTAAGTGGGTTTACAAATTGAAGCATAAAGCGGATGGTTCCATCAAGCGTTACAAGGCACGTCTGGTGATTGGAGTCTGCACCAATTGGACGTTAAGAATGCGTTCCTACACGGGGACTTGCAGGAAATCGTCTACCTCCAGCAGCCGCCCGGGTTTATTGACTCCACTCGCCCCAAGCACGTCTGTCGCTTGCACAAAGCTCTTTATGGTCTTCGCCAATCTCCTCGGGCGTGGTACAACAAATTTGCCACATTTCTTCTTCTACTTGGGTTTGTCACCTGTCCGCATGATACCTCGTTGTTTCTCTGACATCACGGCCCCGACATTATTATCGTCTTGCTTTATGTCGACGACCTTATTATCACTGGCAGCCACGCTGACAGCATCTCTCGCCTCATTCGTTGCCTCTCCTCCGAGTTCGACATGAAGGATCTCGGCGACCTACATTTCTTCTTGGGCATGCAGGTTGAACGACGCAATGACTCTTCTTCTTTCTCAGACCAAATATGCTATTGATCTACTCACTCGGTTTGGTTTAGACGAGATCAAACCAGTCAAGAGCCCTCTCGCCGTTGGTCTTCAACTCCCTGCATGCTCCCCAGATCCTCTCCCTGACCCCACGATCTACAGGCAGATGGTCGGGTCTCTTCAGTACCTTACTATGACCCGTCCAGATGTAGCTTATGCCGTTAATTATGTTTGCCAGTTTATGCAGAAACCCTGTTCCTCTCACCTTGCCGCCATCAAAAGGATTTTTCGCTACGTCAAAGGCACCCTGCAATTTGGTCCCAAGTTCTCTAAATCGGCTTCCCTTCATCTCCGCGCCTTCTCGAATGCAGATTGGGCCGGCTGTCCCGACAGTAGACGTTCCACAACGGGGTATGCCGTCTTCCTGGGGCTGAATCTTCTCTCTTGGGGGGCAAAGAAGCAGCCCACTGTCTCTCGGTCGAGCGCTGAGGCTGAATATCGCGCACTGGCTTCCACGACGTCCGAAGTCCTTTGGTTCCTTCATATGCATCAGTTTCTTGGCCTCCGTTTGTCGGCTCCTCCTCTCCTTTTTTGTGACAACATCAGTGCCCTTCACATGTCCAAGAATCCCGTTTTTCATAGCCGGACGAAGCATATTGACATCGACGTTCATTTCATCCGTGACCATGTCCTTCGTGGTGATCTTACTCTCTCTCATATACCGGGGCGCGATCAGGTGGCTGATATTTTTACCAAGTCCCTTCCCAGTCCTCGATTTATTTGGCTTCGGGACAAGCTCGCCTTCCGGGTTCATCCGTCGTCAGCTTGAGGGGGGATGTGCGAGATCTATGCCAATAAATTGGACAGGATCTATGCAAACCAGTTGAGGAAAGTGATCTATGCCAATAAATTGGGCAGGATCTATGCAAACCAATTGAGGAAAGTCCAGCCCTGCCTCCCACGGATTCAGTCATTCAATATGGCTGTATATTGGAGGAAATATCAACACTCACTCATTACCTAAATTAGATGAGATTCCTAATATATTTGTATTTACCTAAAGTAGTTGTACCTTGTAAATCTATAAATATAGTGAATATATGAGAGACAATACAAGCAGTTTTTACTCAAGTCTTTTCTCCTATCATTGTAATAGTCTATTCTCTAACACTTGTATCCTGCACCCTAAAAGTTTATGGATTGCCCGATTATTGCTTTAATGGCACATATGATGGCTTCAGAGTTGGTTTGCATTCTAAATTCATAAAAAATTCTGTCAGAAACTTGACATTATAAGGTTTTTGTCTCCTTAAATTTGAAAAAAATGGTTCGTGTTGGCAGTATTCTAGCATTGGGGTCGGCTGTGGTACTATGCTGCTGCCATTTTTCTTCCTTTTCTCGTTGTTGTTGTTGTTATAAATGTAAAATTTTTAATGAGCTTATTTCCCCATGCAGGTAACCAGATTTTGGATGTAGATACCCGTGTAAATGGCGAGGCAGGTGATCGGTTTGGAAAACGACATGCAGAGAAATTCAAGTTTCTTGGAGCGTGAGTTTTCTCACGTGAAATTATCATACTTTCTAATTCATGTCATGTTTGGACCATTTATGCCACTTTCATCATGAGATACCAGGCTTAACAATGAAATCAATGTTCTCTTCCCCATTTCTAATGGAAAAATGTTGTGATTGATTCGATCAATAATATGCGTACACTAATACATCTGAACATCTGAAGATAGATTGGACTATTCGGATAAGTTTTGTTGGTTTGTAAAATATCGGGTTAATTCAAATTGACTAAACCCTAAAAGCTATGATTGCTCTAATATTGACCTACATGTTCCTATCTTCCTTCCCTTGAACTTGTAATTTCTTTTCGGCTTCTAATATTTTTATTTCTCCAGGTTTCCTTTCCCTCCATCGTAATCTTGTTTTCTACGGATTTGTAATTTTTCAAAGCACTTTACATTTGTTTTGGGCCCTTTAATAGAGATGCTTCTTAGACTTCCATAGGGTTTTATGACGTGCTTGCGTATGAATCATCGTTACTGGTATGATACATTTCAGATATGGCGAAGTCCAAAAACAAGGAAACGGGTATGATGATATAAACTGAGGATAATGAGATAACACACACACACCAACAAAATTTAAAAGAGATATAATTGCATGTATCATAAACAAAAATGTAGAATGGTTCTCTTTCAATCACATCAAATTAGATTACACAGGAGTCCTTATATACATAGACCTAAATGATGACTCATCAAGATAATTACAAATATACTCAGATATATATATTTTACTCCTGATCTTCCCCCTCAAGTTGAGTATGAGAAGTTGAGGACTAGTTTTACCCATTTGATTACATTAGAAGAAAATGATCATAGATTTAACCCCTTAGTAAAAATGTATGCAAATTATTCTTCGAATTTGACAAATGGAATAGAGTAAGAATCATTGCCAAATTTCTCATTGATGAAATTTTTATCAATCTCCGTATGCTTAGTATGATCATGTTAAATGAGATTCTTAACAATAGAAATAGTGGCTTTGTTGTCAAGAACAATCGAGCGAGTTCAATCAAGAGCATTCTCAAGTCCATCATTAGTGCTCGAGCCATACACCTTCACAGATGCCAAGTGCCATACCCTGTATTCAACTTATGCATTTGACTGAGCAGCAACATGTTGCTTTTCTCTATGACAAGATTTCAACCAACAAAACTACAATATCCTGTGATAGAATGTTTGTCCACCATATAGCCAGCCTAGTTTGCATTGGTGTAAATTTCTACTCATTTAATCACTAACAATAGAGTTACTTGTTTTACTATAAGGGGAGAACAAAATTCCTCTCAAGGGTCACTTTCAGGGAATTCAAGAGTTCTAATCACATCATCATGATGTCTTTCCCCAAGGCTTTGCATTAATTGGCTCAAGATGCCAACATTGTATGAGATATCAGGTCTAATGTGAGAGAGGTAAACAAGACGACCCATCAAGCGTTAGTAGCTCAGAATATCTTTGATAGTGTCACCATCACCCTTACCAATTCTATGGCTAACCTCAGTAGGAGAGTCAATTTACTTACATCCTAACATTCCCGTATCTTCCAGCAGTTCCAAGTTGTACTTATTCTAGAGATAAAAATGTCATTCTTCATTCAATACACTTCAATTCCAAGTATCATAGTATACCATGATCCTTCCCCAAATTTCTTAACAAGTTTCGATTTTAAGGATATGATCTTCAAGATATAATTCTCAGTAATGATGATGTCATCCACACAAACAATAAGAGCTACCGATTTATCCATATTCTTCCTGATGAACAATCCACATATGATTAACATGCGAAGGAGTGAGACAAGTTCTCCAGGTATCAATATGAATAATAGCAACAAAAACAGTACTAGGTATACATTAGTATAAAGAGTAGTGGGGTGATGTTTACCAATTCACATTCATCACATTTGAAATTTTGAACATTGTTAGGAGAAAAAGAAGGGAGTATTCGCTTCACAAATGGATGCCCCAAATATCCATGATAACTAAAAAAAAGATAAGGAGGCTGAATGAGCTTGAGACAAAGGCTGAGGGCTATCCAGCAAATAAAGGCCATCTTGCAAGCTACCCAATCCAATATTTTGCTTTGTAATCAAATCCTGAAACAAAATAGAAGAGTGGAACATTTATGTTTCCAGTTAACTCACTAATAGATAATAGTTTTATATGTAAAACTAGGAACTTGAAGAACACATGACATAGTATGATGGGTATCCGGTGGATGAGGGAGGTGGGCGGCAGTATTGAGTCCGAAAGAGGGAGAGAGAGGGAGATAGGGAGGGAGAGCGAGAGAGGAGTTAGGGTTAGAGATTTAGAAGAGGAAAGAAAACATACATTCATCCGACATGACGATTACAACGTTCGCGTGCCCTCTTATAGAGACGATGAGCGAATACAAAAGGAAAACAATACAAAAGGAAAACAAGAAATACTAAAATTGCGACATCCAAATATATTATAAAATAAATGTTAAACATAAAATAGAATAAAGGTTAAATATTCTCCGTGTTCTCGGTGGGCCCATGTGATATTCTCGCCCGACGCGTGTAGACTTGCCATTTGGGCTCGTCCTCATGCAGATCCGTAACAATGCCGCCATCTGGAAAATGCACCTTGTCCTCAAGGCAGTAATCGACGAACTGGCGACGGAAGTCATCCCGGGGAAGCCACGCCGCGTCTGAGTCGGGGCGACCGGTCCAAGCCACAAGAACCTCCTCTGATGTATGGTCCCCCGAAGTTGGACATCGACGATCAAGAATCGAGGCGGGGTAGCAAGGCGCCTCTCCGGAAAGGTCGAGATCGGCCAGGATGTGATCCGTGGTGGCGTGCTCGCCCACCACTCGTCGTAGCTGCGAGACATCGAAGATCGGGTGGATGCGGCTCCCGCTTGGGAGGCGTAGACGATAAGCGACTGCCCCGATGCAGGCGAGGACCTCAAATGGCCCGAAGAATCGGGGGGACAATTTTGGGCACGGTCGGTGGGCCATCGAAAGTTGACGGTAGGGGTGAAGCTTCATGAAGACCTTCTCTCCTACTTCGAAGGAGAGGTCCCGACATTTCCTGTTGGCATAGGAAACCATCTTCTGTTGGTCCCGTTGGAGCGGTGGCCAGGCTTTCCACCTGACATTCCCTTGGAAGGTGGCGGACGATGGACGGGGGAGGTCGACGGTAAACGACCACAAACGGAGTAGTGTCAGCCGCCTGATGGTGGGCGGTGTTGTACGAGTACTCGGCCCACCCGAGGCACTTGGCCCAACTGCGCAGTTGCTCCCCCACGAAGCAGCGGAGGGAAGTCTCTAAGCATCGGTTGAGGACCTCTGACTGGCCATCGGTCTGGGGATGATATGCTGTACTCATACGTAGCCGGGTGCCCTGCAGGCGGAGCAGTGTTAGCCAGAAGGTACTCAAGAAGTGCGGGTCCCGGTCGCTTACGATCGACCGGGGAAACCCGTGGAGGCGCACAACCCCCTGGATGAAGCTGTCGGCGACTGTGGCTGCAGTGTAAGGATGTCGAATGAGAATGAAATGTGCATACTTTGAGAGCCGGTCCACTATGACCAGAATGCAGTCGTACCCCTAGGAGCGGGGCAACCTTTTGATGAAGTTCATGGTGATGTCGTCCCATACGCGGTCGGGGATCGGAAGGGGCTGAAGTAGACCACCCTAAAAAACAGCCTCGTACTTGGCCTTCTGGCAGACGAGGCAGGCGACCACGAAGGCTTTGACCTGTCGAAACATGTGAGGCCAATAGATCGAGGCTGCCAGCCGTCGGTACGTTCGGTAAGCACCTGCGTGTCCCCCTGTCGGGGAGGCATGAAACTCTGCTAATAGCCGGAGAATGCTCGGGGAGGATGGGGCGAGTACGAGGCGGCCCTTGAAGAGTAGGTGGCCGTCCACCAAGGACTAAGGTGGGTGGGCGGAGGCGTTTGCAAGGAGTGCTGTCCGGATACCATTGAGTGCCGAGTCCGCTTCCACTTCCCGTTGGAGGGCGCCTGCATCCTCCCAGACTGGCCGGGAGATGGTTGCAAGTATGGGGCTGCGCGAGAGAGCGTCGGCTGCGCGGTTCGCCTTCCCGGGCCGAAACTCGATGCTGAAGTCATAGCCCAGTAACTTGGCCACCCACACCTGCTGGGCGGGCGTAGCAATCTGCTGTTGCAGGAGGTAGCGGAGGCTGTGGTGGTCGGTGCGGACCACAAATTGTTATCCCAGGAGGTAGGGCCGCCAATGCTGCACTGCGAAGACGAGGCCCATAAGCTCGTTCTCGTACGCTGATCAGCCGCTGATGGTATTCGAGAATGCGCGGCTAAAATAGGTCACCGGGCGGCCGCTTTACATGAGTACGACCCCCACGCCCATGCCTGACCGCGTGACATTTCACGAGGAAGGGCTGGGAGAAGTCCGACATTGCTAACACCGGGGCACGAACCAGAGCTTGCTGAGAGCGATGAAGGCGGCGGAGGCCGTTGCCGACCATTCGAAGTGGCCCCCAACTAACTTCTTCAAGAGCTAAGTGAGGGGCCGGACAATCGTGCCGTAGCCCTGGATTAACCGCCGGTAGTATTCTGTCAGGCCCAGGAACCCACGAACATGGCAGAGAGATGATGGGGTTGGCCATTGGAGAACCGCCTCGATCTTGTCGCTGTCCATCACCACTCCTGCAGCGGAAATGGTGTGCCCTAAGTAACACACCTCCAGAACCCCAAAAGAGCACTTCGTTGGGTGACGCTTGAGGTGGTGGTGTCGGAGGGTAGCCAATGTCTGACGGACGTGCTGTAGATGCTCCTGCCAAGAAGAACTGTAGACCAAGATGTCATCAAAAAAAATAAGTACATGCTGACGAAGTACCAGCCGAAAGATGTCGTTCATTGTGGCCTAGAACGTGGCCGACGCATTGGTTAGGCCGAATGGCATTACCAATAACTCATAGTGGCCATCATGCGTCCAGAAGGCCGTCTTGGCGACGTCGGCTGGCCGAACGCGAATCTGGTGGTAGCCCGCACGAAGGTCCAGTTTGGTGAAAACGGTGGCGCTGTGGAGCTCGTCCAAAAGCTCCTGGATCACTTGGATCGGGTACTTGTCTAGGACTGTGGCCTTGTTGAGCTCCTGATAGTCCTCGCAGAAGCGCCAACTGTCGTCCTTCTTCCTGACCAAGAGGACCAGGCTGGAGAAAGGGCTTGCACTGGGGCGGATGAGACCCCCCATCAACATGTCGTGTACGAGCCTCTCGATCTCGTCCTTCTGCACGTGCCCGTAGCGGTACAGGCGGATCGAAACTGCCGCCACGCCGGGCTGAAGAGGGATGACATGATCGTGTGGTCGGGCCGGCGGTAAGCCAGACGGTGCCGTGAAGAGGTCCGCAAACTTGGACAGGAGGTCCTGCATAGCCGGTGGTGGTGACCGGGCCGGTGGCGCCACGTACGAGATGGACCAGAGCCATGCCGTAAAATCGATGTCCGTCGTCCTCCGGATCGTACCGGAGGAGACGGTGGAGCGGAGCAGCGCAACATCTCCCATTAGGTAGCACTCCCGTTCGTCCTGGATAAACCGCATCCTCATGAATCCCCAGTTGACCCGTACGTCGCCCAGCGTGCTGAGCCATGCTACGCCCATGATGGCGTCGATCCTGCCATGACCGAAAACGTAGAAATCTACTATCACTGAGTAAGGTCCCATTGAAATCGAACGGATGAGCAACGACCCTGAATCGAGCGTCGGCGGCCATCGCCCAAGCTGACCGTGAAGTCCGGCGAAGGTTCCATCGGTAGGTGGAATTGCTGGGCCAATTGAGAGGAGAGGAAGTTATGACTAGCCCCGCTGTCGACCATGATGACGATGTGGTGGTCGCCCAGCTTGCCCGCTAACTTCATGGTCTGTGGCCCTGAAATGCTGCCCACGAAAAAGCACAGAAGTTCCAACTGGTGAAGGCCCGCGTCAGTAGCGCCCTCAGTGGAGTCCTTGCGGATTTCGAGGTCTTCAAAATCCTCCAAAGTGACCTTCGGTTCGGGGTCACCAATGATGGCGCGAAACTCTTTGACCTCGCAGACGTGCGTCAGAGAGTAGGGTTGCCGACAGCGGAAGCATAGCCCTTTGCGTCGGATCAAACTCGCTGTTGGAGAACCGCTGAGGGGCGGCCAGCCTGGTTGGCCGAGCGGCTGGAGGAGGGTGAGGTGCCCGTGGCTCTGAAGTAGCGGGCTGCCGTGGTCAGTCACCTTGCGGGGGGATGCCTGGAGGTGGCAGGTTTCGCGACGATAAATCTGCCTCCACGAGGAGGGCCATGTTGAGGGCCTCGGACACTGTCCGGGGGTGATGAGTGCGAAGCCGGGAGCGGATGTGGGGCAGAAGGCCCTGCATGAAGAAGCCGAGGTAGTGATCCGGCGGTGGGCCCAGAACATGGTTGATGAGAGCCACAAATTCATCAATATAATCATCCACCGCACTGGTTTGACGTACCCCACACAGTCGTTCGATGACAGAGCTGAATAACGACCGTCGTAGCGGCGAATCATCTCCTGCTTGATCTCTGGCCAGGAGATTGTTGGGTTGAACTATCGTAACCAGCAGGCCCAATGTAGGGCGGAGCCGTCGAGTCCCACGACGACAGTGGAAACCTTTTCCTGCTCGGGAGTGTGGTGGAGGTCAAAGTACTGCTCTGCCTTTGCGATCCACCCAATCAGGTTCACACCGACGAAGGTGGGGTGGTCTAAAACAAGTGCAGGCCGGTCGGGGGCAAACGGATGGGCGGCTTCCCCATTGTGCGGGAGAGGTGGCGTCCCGAGGATGGACGTGCCATTGGTCGGGCATGCGGATCCACTGACGGATGCGGCGGCGGACGGTTGGAGAGCGTCGAATTTGGCGTGAAGGGCGAGCAGGGAGGCATGCATGGAGGCCACGAGGGACTCCTGGGTTTCGACACGGCGAAGGAGGGCGTCGTTGGCGTCTTCCGATGGGGTCTCGGCGAAGGAGGGTGTCATTGTTTAATTTAGTTTTGAAACTAAGTTTCGGGCTATGACCCATAGGAATTGGAAGGGCTATGGCTCCGCTCGTTGCTGAGTAATAACATAGGACAAAGTAGGGGTCATGTTGAGTTGAGCTGGATTGAGAGCTCGACGAGCTGGCTCGAAAAAAACTCGACTCTAGCTCAAGGATGTCGAGCTCGAGCTTGCTTTCGAGCCGAGCTCGAGCCCATTCACTCTTGTTCATGGGCTCGCGAGCTTTTATATATATATATTTAAATAATATAATATATTAATATTAGTAAATATACTATAATGAACATTATATTTATACCTGCCTGCTGTAAACCTGCCGCTACCCGCTAATCGAGGCTGTTCTCTTTCACGCTTCAACCATCATATAATATATTATAATATGAGTAAATATTATTAATAATATTTAATATATTCATTTCATCTTTTACGCGGATAAACCCTGAAAGACCGGCGACAGACGAGGGCGGACGGCGACAGACGAGGGCGGACGGCGACAGACGAGGGCGGACAACGTGCTTTCAATCACGGAGCTTACCGAGCTCTGGCGAGCTCGT
Organism: Platanthera guangdongensis; assembly: GCA_039583875.1. Lineage (NCBI taxonomy): Eukaryota > Viridiplantae > Streptophyta > Magnoliopsida > Asparagales > Orchidaceae > Platanthera > Platanthera guangdongensis. The sequence goes on along the minus strand of CM077158.1, from coordinate 15,522,045 downwards.
CCTCGAGCCTATTGAAAACAGGCTCGTCGAGCTCGAGCTCAAAAGAAAAAGCTCGAGATCGTGCCGACTATTTTTGATGAGCTCGGCTCGTTTGCAGTCCTAGGACAAAACGAGGAGGAGCCTCTTAAATTATTTTGTCAGTAAGGATACTACTAGCAATAGAGAAGAGGAAGAAATATTATTGTGATGCCTTAAATCAGACAGAGTAAACATATTTATAGGACAAACACCGCGTGACAAAACCGTGAACTAAGAAACGGAAACAAATAAAAATATTACAAAGATGTCTAAAATACGTATATTCAATTCTCCCCCTCAAGTTGGGAATATATATTGATCATTCCCACCTTGCTTGTATTGTTCATGAAGTTGTCGTGGCTTAATCCCTTGGTAAAGACGTCGACAAGTTGGTTATGTGAATTCACGAACGGAGTGCATATATTTCCCTTGTCCAAGTGATCTTTAATGAAATGTCGATCCACCTCAACATGCTTCGTCCTATCATGTTGAACAAGATTATGAGCAATACTGATGGCGGCCTTGTTGTCGCAGTAGATAATGACTGGCTTGTTCACCTGAAAACTCATATCTTGGAGAATTGTCTTCAACCACAAACCCTCACACACTCTTTGCGCCATGGCCCGATATTCCGCTTCCGCATTTGAGCGAGCAACAACATTCTATTTCTTGCTCTTTCATGATACAGAGTTTCCGCCCACAAATGAGCAATAGCCGGTGGCGGACTTCCTATCGTCTTGACTGCCGGCCTAATCGGCATCTGTAAATACTTCAATTTCTAAAGGTTGGTTTGCATAGAACATAAGTCCACGTCCCGGAGACTTCTTGAGGTATCTCAATACCCGATACGCTGTTTGCTGATGACGAATGGTGGGAGCATGCATGAATCTACTTAGAACCCCCACGACGTATGTAATATCAGGGCGAGTATGAGATAAATATATGAGTGTTGTATTACTAAATCTGAAATTGGTTTTAAAATAGATAAATTTGCGAGACGACTTTCAAAGTAAGGCGGAGCTGGCAGTTTAACACGAATATCCTCAAATGATAACCGACCTAGGGTTCATATACGCACAAGAGAGATACCGATTGTACGTATTCGACCTTTTGTTCAATTCTTCCACAAGAGTCACAAAGAGGAAATAAAACAAAGAGTTGGAGATTTACGACAAACAAGAAAGTATTGATATCGGCAAACAAGCTCTGACATTAAAGATCATAACATTTTAGGCATATTATTATACTAACAATCACGAGCGAGACGGGAGGGGGTATACCTTCAACTTTTGCAGGAGACAACACTAGGGATGGTTGGCGGTCCTGAGGAATTTTGGTCAGCAGTTGGGAGCGAAAGCTGGCTCAGGAAGCTGATCGAGCAGGCGGCTGCTCTGGTCGTGTGACGACGGCAAGATGGACGGGAACTGCGGCGATGGTTCGGTCCTCCAGTCAATAGACAACAAAGGGCAGGGCGCCAGAACCTTAGAAGGGCTCCGACGGAGGCGGCGCTGGCTGGCGAATGGCCGGGAGGTGGCGGCGGGCGGATCGGAAGGGTAGAGACGGGCAACGACTGGGAGTTACGGAAAAATTCAGAGGTTTTAGCTCTGTTTCTTCCGATTTACCCCAGCCTGCCCTTCTCGGGAAATAGGAAAAGGCTTATAAAAAGATTTTAGGTTATAAATTAATTAATGACTTTTTAATTGGATAATCAACTCCAAAAGCCAGCAGTTTGGAAAATAAAATTGAGGGGTTACTATTCAGACCGGCAATAGCTTAATGAGCTTAAATGGAGATAAACAAAGGGGTTACTTTTGGCTCTTTGGTGTCCAAGCTAATGATGACATGGCCTTAGAGATTCCCATCAAAATAATAACTTTGAAACTATAATTTCAAATTAATATAATAATAACTTAATTTGTATGACCCCTCACTTGCTTGCCTAAATCACCACTACTCCTAATTTGACGGATCTCTCTATTTAGGGTCTTATTGGCCGATCACACCAATAATCCAAACAAAAGTGCGCGAATGTGCGCGATACAACATAAACGAAACTATAATGCGCGAAGACGTGCGCTACAGAAATAAAAATATTGCAAATAAAATAAAGATGCAAACTCGGGTTGCATCAATGAGTCTCCCAATCAATTGTTGGTATCTTGAAACATCCACCTTCTTTCCACTAGTGTCAACATTGACCTTGTGGTTAGCCTCAATAGGTGTATCCGCGGGCACACAACCAAACATCCCAGTTTCTTCCAGAAGGTCAAGAATATACTTTCTCTGAGAGATAAAGATCCCTCGATGAGAGCTCAATACTTCAATTCCCAAAAAGTATTTCAACTTCCCCAGATCCTTGACCTCAAATTCTTTGCCCAATTGTTTTTTAAGTGATCTATCTCCTCTAGATCATGTCCTGTAATGATGATGTCATCCACTTATACAATAAGAATTGAAATTTGAGTTCCTCTCCTTTTGATAAAGAGTGATCAACCTGTCCTTGAGTATATCCCAGTTGGAGCAAGGTCTTGTTAAACCGTCCAAAACAAGCTCTAGGGGATTGCTTCAGGCCATATAGAGATTTTTGCAGACGACAGATCTTTCCACTGGACCCTTCTTTAGTAAAGCCAAGAGGGACTGTCATGTAGGGTCTGTTTGGTAAAGCGTCACAGTCACGACACACCGCAGTTGTGGCCAAATCAGCGCCAAACAAAATTTTTATGATCGCGGTGGAAATTTGATTCGGCATTAAACAGCGGCAGAGCGAATTTTCGGAGTGTTTCCCCTGGTATTTGCCTTAGCGCGAGATTTTTCTTCACCCGATAGCTCCTCCGTCGATTCCTGTTGCATTTCTTCTACTACAACGAGCTTCTCCGACCGATCTTCTTCAACGTTGTAGATCTGCCGACGTAGATCTCCTCCGGCGATCTTCCTCTGACAGGTAAACACAATCTCCTCCGGCGATCTTCTCTGTCCTCAACCATCTCTCCGTCCACATATATCTATCCTCCTAACTCTTCCCTGACACGACATATTTTGGCTTCCGAGAAGTAGATCCAGCACCGCCGCCGGCCCTTATCCTTCTTCTCGGGCTTTAACCTCGGTATTTTTTTTCGATATTTTTTGTTGTTATAGTTTTTTCGATTTTTTTTCTGAAGAAGGCTAGCAAGTGTTCTAAGCTTGCAAGTGCAGAAGGCTAGCATGTGTTCCAAGTATATCGATTTTTTTTGCACTAGAAGACTAGCTAGTGTTCCGAGAAGAAGAAGGCTAGCATATGTTCCACATATTGTGCATAATATGACTGATATAAATCGTCCTAGCTCGTGAGCGAGTCGAGCGCGCATACGTGTGTTCTGACGAGCTTTGTTCTGCTGTTTTTCTTATCTCAAGTAACTTCATTTATTTTTTCAGCTTGTTTTTTAAATAATAGAACATCTGTGTTGAAATGAAATTACATCCCAAGTAGTTGGTATAAGTATACTGCTGATTGACGTTCTTCTGTGAGTTTGCATCTCTATAAATGTTTTTTTTGTTCTGTTGTATGATTTGATTCACCAAAATCTTCTTTTGGATTCAAATTTAGGCGAACGATGGGTAAACCAAAGGATGATGTGGTTTTTGCACAATGAGAAACTGTGCATGTACACATATTTTGCGACCTGTGTATACAAGAGATTGAATTAGACAATATACCAAACACTCATTTCAGTAGAGATGGGTGACTTAACTTGATAAAAAATACAAAGAACGTACAACATTTAATTATACAAGCGCACAACTTAAGAACAACTGGCTTGGGTTGGAATCCAACCAAAAGAACTATTGATGCTTCTGATGAATGCTGGGAAGAGTGCATTATGGTTAATATTTGTACATTTTTAGTTATTTTCCTTAAAAACAATTATGTGTATTTTTCATAACAATTTTTCTTATTATAGATGTTTTTAGCTGCGAAGAAATTTCGATATACAAGCATAATACCCGAGCTCGAAGAAAAAATGGACAAGATGTTTAGCTTGATAATTGCTACAGGAGAGAAATCATGGATCCCATCAATGGGAGAAATGCACCCTATGTTTTCTGAACCCGAGCCTATTTCTGATGATGACGATCAAGTAGTGAAAAACATTGCTACCCCAGCTACTAACATGAATAGTAGTGGGGACAAACAATGCGATGACGTCACGAGTGGAAGAAAAGGAAATGATGCTGGTTTAACTTCTAAAATGCCGTCGGGCATAAAGCGATTCCGTAAAGGGAACATAAAAGAAGCAGACATAAAAGATGCCATGATGGCACGAGTTGAAGGGTTACTCGACGTCACACGTTCTGTGGGCCTTACAGTTGCAGCACCGCTTGTTCCGCCTAGCATATACATGTTGAACGAGGCAGTACACGAGCTAGAGAAGTTTCCAGAATTGTTTGATGATACGAACATGTACGATTTTGCCACGATGTACTTCATAAATCTCAATAATAGGATAATTTTCTTGAATCTCCCAGACGATAGAGAAGTTTCGTGGTTGAAGAAACGTTACATGGAATCTTTGAAGTGAAGGTCTTATATCAAGCTCATGTTTTGTAACTCATGTTATGTAATATCACTAGAGTATTTTGGAACTCATGTTTTGTAATATCTAGTTTATATCAAGCTCATGTTTTGTAGTCTCTGTATTTTGGAACTCTTGTATTGAAACTCATGTAATGGTTTACTATTTTATAGGTGACATGTTGTGGAACACATGTTATGGTTTACTGTTTATAGTTGACATGTTGTGAAACTCATATTTTGGATTAAAGTTTCTATAGAAACTCATGTTATGATATTAATGTTATGATGCTCGTACTTTGTTTACATTCATGATGATATTTTGCTTAGGTTATCAGTATGACAGAAGAGAACATGAATGACGATGTTATGATTGATGACAAAGAGTTCATACTAATTCGCTAAAGAAACCGCCAACGCTGATTTATTATTTACCAAAATCTCATTGCAACAACATCTGCTGTAATAAGTGAATACATTCAGCCATCTCCTACAAAGATACCTTGCACGGCCTCTAAACAAACTGGGGAGAAATGAGTGGCAGAGTTATTAGAAGGGCATCCAGGAAGATTTTTTTGATAATTTTCGCATGTCCAAATAAATATTTTATGACTTATTAATTTTATTTGAAGAGTTATATGGTTTAAAAGGATCTAGATGGACTGCAACCAGAGCGGTCTTGGGAATGACATTATACATTATTGACCATCATGAAACTCTGCGGAAGACGTCAGAATGCTTCCAACATTCAACTGAAACAATTAGTCGATATTTCGAGAAAGGGATACGTGCACTGTCAAGTCTTTCAATGGATATCATAGCTCATACTGATCCACAATTCATAAATACTCCCGCGCATATTGAAAATGATGACAGATACATGCCTTATTTTAAGGACTGCGTTGGAGCAATTGATGAGACTCATGTGGATGCTTGCATTCCGGTACATGAGCAAATCACATATATTGGTCAACATGGATAACCAACTCAGAATTTTATGGTAGTGTGCGATTTCAATATGTGCTTCACATATGTGGTACCTGGCTGGGAGGGTTCGACACATGATAGCCACATTTATCACCGAGTTGTGCAAGATAAAAGTTGTAAATTTTCATATGCCCCTCCAGGTAAATTTCTCACTGCATTTATCAAATATTATTAAATTTTTGGTCATAATAAATCATTTTAATACAGAGAAATATTATTTGGTGGATGCTGGATATCCGTTAGAGACAAGCCTTCTGAAACCATTTCCAGAAACAAGATATCACTTGACGGACTTCGCTCGACGCAATCGACCAACTTAAGGTCACCGTGAAAAATTTAATCAGACACACTCATCTTTGCGTTCTGTTATTGAACGTAGCTTTGACGCATGGAAAAATAAATGACGCATCCTTAGGAAGATGCCATAATACTCATTCTCAAAGCAATGCATAATTGTAGTGGCTACAATGACCCTCAATAATTACATAAGAAGGCATCCATCTAGGATTGATCTAGAGTTCAGAGCATGTGATCTTGATGAAACATTTGTGCATCCTGAGGCATACGAACATAGGGTACAACATCGACGAACCGACAGGGTCACAGCTCCGAGCGTAGAGCCAGTTACACATGAGGGGACAGGTGCATCTGAGATGTCTGCTTTGAGAGAATTCATTGCAAACCAATTAGAACATGCTCGCAGGTACGATTCATACAAATGCACTTTAACAAATAAATTATTTATTTTAGATTAAATTTATCTAATCCGGCGTAACTCTTTTTTGCAGATGATATTTGTTTGAGTTGAAGAAGAACGATTATCATCAATTCACAAATCTGTATCGCAAATATTTATGCCGAACAAATTGTTAATTCTAAGTTGAACATCATAAATTATGCGAATTTTTTAATTTTATTCCTGTTTAATTTTCATTACTGTTTAGTTCTGCACCACTGTTTCACACAGCACTGCAAACACAGTTTTCCAAACAGTTTCATAAATTTTTCCATCACTGCAAAACAGTTGATTCCTGCACCACTGTTTCACACCACTGCTTCCTGCACAGCGACAACTTAGCCAAACAGACCCATAGACTTCTTCTTCTAGATCACCACGCAAGAATGCATTTTTAACATCAGGCTGTTGTAATTCCCATCCACGACATTCAACACAAGAGAGAATCACTCGAATATAATTCATCTTTACAACTAGAGCAAAAATTTATTGGTAGTCAATTCCTTGGATCTGTGTATACCCTTGAGCAACCAAGCGTACTTTATACCGCTCCACCACCCCATCCTGATTCTCTTTAACAGAGAAGATACAGCGTGATCCAATAGTTTGCTTTCCTAGGGCAAGATGAGCAAGCCGCCATGTCCCATTTTTTCCAAGGCACACATCTCTTCTTCCATAGCCTGTTTCCACTCAGGTATCTGAACAGACTCCTGTCAGGTCTTAGGAATCACAATAGAGTAAAGAGATGAGATAAAAACTTTGTGAGTCTGAGAGGTGAAAGTAAGAAATGTAGTTGACAATGAGGTGTTTGGTGCCACCCGTTTTACCTTTAAGGCGAGCAAGGGGAACATGAATGTCATCGTTTGAATCTGGAGCGGAGACAGGCACCGGCATCGGTGGAACAACCATGGTCTGTACTTACTCAGCCGTTCGAGGTCTGCGAGAGTAGGTATATAGAATCAGAGGAATATAGGTGATAAGAACAGAATCAGAAGTCGGTGAGCTAGGAGCCGGAGGAGCGGGAATATAAGGAGAAGCAACAGTCGGTGAGCTAGGAGCCGAAAGAATGAGAATATGAGGAGAAGACACAATCGGGAGAGGAGAGTCAATGGTCCCGTCACTGTTACCACTCGTCTCCCCCGGACGAGGACCGAAGTAGGACTCCCCCTCACGAAAAGTAACATCAACAATGCAGTAATAGCGATGTGTAGGAGGATGATAACCCCTATACCCTTTGGTTGTAGGAGAGTAGCCAACGAAGACACATCGGAGGGAGCGTGCATCCAACTTATCGCGTTGCGGGGTATGAACATGAACAAAGCAGACCGAACCCAAGATGCGAGGGGCGACGTAAGAGGTGTGAATAATGTGGTTCTTGGCTAAACGGTAGAGAGGCGTATCATAGGAAATGAAGTGAGACAGAAGACGATTAATGAGATGAGCAACGGTCAGAACTGCATCACCCCAATAGGACTTGAGAAGGTGCATTGCAATTAACAAACACCGAGCAACCTCCAGTAAGTGCCTATTTTTCCGTTCGGTAACACCATTTTGAGTAGAGGTGTGGACACATGTGGTTTGGTGAATAATGCCATGATCGGACAGATAGGTACCAAACGCTCCCAGATCATCATACTCCCCACCATTATCAATACGAAGCACACAAATCGTGCCATTGAACTGGTTCACAACCATCTTATAAAAGGACCGAAAGCAAGGAAGAACATCACACTTTATTTTTAATAAATACAACCAAGTAGTACGAGAATGACAATCAATAAACATAACAAACCATTTATAGCCAGATAAAGATAACACCGGGGAGAGACCCCAAACATCAAAATGAATAACATCAAACAGAGTGGAACTTGGAAAAGAAATATGACTGATAATATGTCGAACATGTTTTGAACGATCACATATGTCACACTTAAACAATTGAATTAAACAACTGAAAGAAGGAAAGAGTTTGGTGAGATATAAAGGAGAAGGGTGGCCAAGGCGCAGATGCCAGCGCCGGATGTCGTGCGAGGTAGGAGCCCTGGTGGTGGAAAGAGCACTAGAAGATAACGACTGGTTCAGCAAGTATAGCCCGCCAACATTCCTACCACTGACAAGCGTCCGCTTCGTATTCAGATCCTGAAACACAGACATCAGGGTAAAAGGTTACGTAGCAATTTAAAGTAGTTATGTGGCTTATGGAGAGAAGATTGCGAGTAAACGGAAGGACATGCAAAACCAAAGAGAGTGAGAGGTCGGTGGAACATGCAACAGTTTCTCTGTCTGCAATAGAAGACAGGGAACCATTAGCTGCAATAACCTTATCACGACCAGAGAGGAGTATAAGAGGTAAAACCTGAGGCAGAGCCAATCATGTGATCCGTCACACCCGAGTCGATAATCTACTCGGAAGGGGATGAAGACACATCATGAGCACTGGAGATACCTGATGTAGCAAATGCAACAGTGAGATCAACCGATGTGGAGTCAGGCTGGGAGCGCAACATATGGCGAAAGGCCTCCAACTCCATAATAGAAAGGCCCCCAGAGCTGTCCTTATAAACCTCAGTTGAATGAGCAGAAAACTATGTACGGGCACCAGCCGGACGACCACCACCACGGTGACCACCTCTCCCACGAGCACCAGAACCCCGACCAGAGGGAGCAAGATGAGTGTGTAGGCGAAAGCAGATGTCCTTAGTATGATCTTTCTTCCCACAGTGGCTGCAGACAAGAGGAGTGCCTCGAGAAATCCCAGCAAGAGCAGAATGGTCAGTAGAGGCACCAAGAGAGGGGGGACGATTCTCATCGCTGTGGAGCATATTGAAGGCTTCTCGAAGAGAGGGACGAGGCTCACGGTGGAAGATGTGTAGGCGAACGACATCGAATTCCATATTGAGACCTATAAAAAAGACATGAACTCGGAAACGATCTTTATCCTTCTGAAGAGCCTGCGCATCGGCAGTGCAAGCAACGGTTAAGGTGTTGAAATAATCCAGTTCCTGATACAATCGTTCAAACTCAGAGTAGTAGGCAGAGACAGTCATGGCGCCCTGCTTTAGTTCCAAAACACGGCTAGTGAGCTCATAAATCTGCGTTGAACTGCCTGCCTGAGAGTTGGTGTTACGGGCCATTTTCCAAATTTCATAAGCCGAATCTAAAAGCATGTAGCTGCGGTACACCTGAGGGGACATAGAGTGAAGTAACCACAAAACAACCAAGGAATTGTTCGCATCCCATTTTCTCAATGAGGGATCGGTACGTGGTGGCTCAACTGTGGTACCATCAATATGTCCGTATAGCTGGTGACTTCGAATAACATGCTGTGCTGCTCTGGACGATTCTAGATAATATCCAAGGCAACAATAGTGATCTTCAAAGAGCTAGATTGGCCGTGGCTCCAAGGAGGATCAACGGAGGGAATATGGAGGGCTCCAGTTGGAGTGTCTTCGCTGATAGGAGTCGACGAGGTTTCAGAGGAATCTCCCATCGATGACTGCCTGAAGGGAGAAAAAAACGATGATTTCAAAGAGGAAGAAAACACATCTTACGAGTGTCTCTTAGATTGTGTTGCCGGAGAGGGCACCGGAGGATGATAAAATGATGTCTCCGGCAGCCCCATTGAGGACAAAACGGTCGGAGACAAAGGGGTGCCCGAAAGAACTAGGCGGAGAAGAACCACTGACGAGGGACTTCGCCAAAAAAAGGCCGAGGGGCGACGGAGGCCCTAGACTATGGTGGCTTGCTGGAAGAGGGCGACAGGAGCTGGAAGAGGGCGGCGAGAGCTGGAAGAGGGCGGCGACTTTGTTGCATCGACACTGACACGGGTAACACGATACGACACGACACGCGACTCGTCAATTCTCAAAAAATACCATATTCCGACACACCGGGACACGTATATTAAATATTCATTTTTTATAATTATGAAAATCCTAAAACATTTAATAGAAAATTAAAAAAATTAACAATTAACAAATATTTTAATAAATTAAGTCATGTTTAAATATTACTTGTCAAATATTCAAATGTAAAACTTAACAAATGATAAAAAAATGATAGAACATTAACACATTACCATTATATATCATCAGTAAAAATAATGGATTCACATGCAAACTTTTTCCCCACTTTTAATTTTCTTTTTTCTAAAGAAAATATCTACGCCACTAGTAGATCAACTTTCACTACTTGAAATGCTAGAAATGGGTAAAGACACTTCTGTTGAAACCGAAAACTTGGTCTCGTGAAGTTCACCCTTGTGGAAGGGGTGATCACACACCTACTTCTCTCCTGCAAGCCAAATGACAAAGGAAAACTGACCCAAGGGCTCGACATGTAGGTCCCACCACACACCCAGAAGATCTTAGAGCGCTTCCCCTCCTTAGCCAAAGGCCGAACTAAAGTTACCTCAGAAAGTGCTAGAAGATTAGAGAACAAGTGAGCATAAGAAGCATGTTTTCTGAGGTACCCCTTGAGTCCTATTTATAGATTTCTGAAAACGACCTGCAAATAACCAACCTCCGCTGTTTTGAACAGCTATGTGCAGCCCAACTGGGTCTGCTAACAACGTAACTCCGCTGTTTTAGGAGGCTATGGGCAGGCCAGCGGGGATAAAACGGTAAAAATACCTCACAGATCAAATGGTGAGTAGCCCTTAGCAACCACTGCTCGGCAAGGGCGGCGAGTACGGGTCCGGGATGCCCTGCTCGCAAGATGCGAGTTCGCTCAGCAGTCAAGACTCGGCGAGCGGCCTGGGACTCGACGAAAGGTCCATAGGACGACGAACACCGGGTTCCGTTCGACAAACGTCGAGCTCAATTCGTCGAACGCCGAGCTCCGTTCGTCGAACGCCGAGCTCCGTTCGTCGAACGCCGAGCTCCGTTCGACGAACTGAGTGGACTGGGTGACACTCGCCGCTTCTACTCCCCCCCGGCGAGTGCGGGCCTGGCTGACCCTACTCGCGTGCCACTAGCCGGGCTCGCCTGGGCGAGCTAGAGGCTGCCGGGCTCTGGCCCCCTTGATGCTCGCCCGAGACTCCGGAAAAGGGAGCCGACCGATCTGGTTCCTGGCGACACCACTCGCCGGATACGGGGTTGTACACAATCCCCGCTCTTTTTGAGCTTGACAAAGCTCGAAAAGAATCATCCAACCCCAAGTATTCGACGAGTGCGGGGGGAGCCAGAGAGAATCTTCGGGTGGGGTCCACCTGCGACTATATATATACACCTGCATACCTGAGTGATTTTTGCCATTCCCTTCGCTATAACCTTGCCGAGATGCCAATCCCTAAGGAGATCCAAGAGAGACTCGCCCGAGTTCGCGAGGCTTCCTCTGCTCGCATAGCCGGCCTGACCGCGGTTCCACTCGCCGCCCCGCAGAGAGGCTCAACCGAGCCCAATCCCGCCAAGAGGGCGAAATCATTTCCTCAGGCGGCCGAGCCCATCTTTGATGACTTGAGGACAACCTTGGAGCACGGGATCGGCTCCACCAATTTGCCTGCCCTTGAGAAGGGCAAAAATGTTGTTGACCTCTGCGATGACCCGGACAGCCAACGGGATGACGTCGAAGATTCCACGCCGCGAGTCAAGAATGCCCCTGGCGACTCGCGATTTAGAACTCCAGAGAATCGCCCCCGGGACCCATCACCCCCCTTTGGGACCCTGAGGCTGAATTCGCAGAGGCCGAACTCGCCGGTTCGCGCCCCTTCCCCTCAGCGGCCTGCCGGGACCGTGGGGGCAGGTGTCAAAGCCATCCCCGTTCCGGCTTCAACCTCCTTTCGCCAGAAACACGCTGCCCAGGCTGCGGTAAGAATCTGAGATTGGTCACTCCCCGCGCTTTCTTGGAGGTGCCAAGCTCGTCAGGTAAGCTGGCCTCTGGTTCTTCTCCTGTGGTTTTCCGGGACACTCGCCCCCCCATACTGATGCTTCTGTCTTTACAGCTCTTCCCAGCCAATCCGCGGCCTAAGAATCTTCGCGGACAACCCGCTATTCCCCCTCCCCTCCCCGAGCTCGCAGACTCCTATCTGGGCTCTGAAGTGGAGAACAGGGAGCTGACGAGGAGGGGGATCGGGCTCTTCAAGAAGCTCGTGCGCGGCCTGCACCAGATGCAGGAGGTCAACGAGGCGCTGCAGCGCGACTACGTGCGGCTCGCGGACGAGATGAGGGTCAACCCGGCCGGCGAGGCGATGTCCCCCTCCTGGCTTCTGGACGAGATCGACGAGGGCATCTTGGTAGCGCAGAGAAACTCGGGGCGGATTCGCGAGCTCCTCCGCTCGCGACAATCTGGGGGGCGGGGGATGCGAGGCCGGGGTAGATAGAAACGACTCCATTTACCGAGCCGACCGGTACTCGCCTCCTGACCCCCTCTGCTCGCGCATCTTGTTTCCCCTTTTTTCTTCATAGTATTCATTCCTTTGGTCTGTAATAACTTTGGACATTTTTAGATTTTAGTGCCTGACATCCGAATAATACTATATAGCCCTTTATATTCAGTTCGACATGTGATGGGACACGTTAGAAGTCGGCGAGCTGGGGTTGGCGAGCTGGGATAGGCGAGCTGGGCTGATTGGACAGCTCGGCCTCAGGCTTCTTTTTCTATAAATAGCCCCCCTCACCAACCCCGTACCACCGCCTTTACTGCATACTTTCTCTTCTCGCGCTCTTTCTCTCTTTTCGTACTCGCGTTCTAACCCTCCTGCGAGCATGAGTAAGACGAACCCTGATGCCGACGGCCGCTCAAAATGCGCCCAACATTTCTCGGATTATTGCTTCTTTGAGGGGAACACGACCGAGGCGGAGCTGGCCGAATTCGTCACCGACTACGTGCCCCCTGGCTTCGAGGCGCGCCGGCCCAGGGAGCAGGAGGCCATCAATACTTTTTACTCCGACGAGCTCGCCTTCCCCATCTCGCATTTCGAGGTGGGGTTGCGCCTACCTCTCCGTCCGGAAGTCCGCCAGATTTTGAAATACTATGGCGCGGTGCCCCCTCAACTCAACTCGAACGCCATCGCCATGATGGTGGCGTTCGCGTGCTTCCTTCGTCGGGAGCGGATAGAGTTCAACCTAACCGTCTTTAGGAAACTCTTCTCCTACAAGGCGACCCGGATGGCGTCGCCTACTTCGGGGGCTCCCTGATCAAAGTTCGCGAGATCACGACCAAACATTATAACTGGATGACCAAGATCGCCTTCGTCAAGGGTGATCTCGGCAACATCCCCTACTCCCCCAGCAAAAAGGCGAGGACGTCTACCGCCCCCCCACCGTGTCCGACAACGACGCCGAGCTCCACAAATTTTTCCTCCACAAGGATTTCGAGGTCGCCTTCTTGCGAAGGGGCCTCGACTTGCTTCGCCCCGTTCTTCCCGACGAAGGTATTCTTCTCTTTCCTATTGCTCAGCTCGCCAGATTTTGATAGAATTTTTCTAAGTATTTTCATGCAGGAGAACGACTGATTCTCGCGAACCCGCCATTCGCGGACTCGGGGTTACATCCGGACCACCTTGCTCGCGAGAGGGTGGCGGCGGCGGCCTGCCGAGATGAGCCAGCTTCCTCCAAACTCTCGTCCAGCAAGAGGCGACTTGAGCCTGCGGGATCGAGCCCGTCTCGTCGCCAACAACCGCCAAAGAAAATGAAGAAAGCAGTGGTGGTTCCTCGGGCGAGACATCAACAACAACAAAGCCCCAAATTCATGAGCTCTCCCGAGACCATCCCGGATGGGTCGCCGAAGAGCCCGCTTAAGGAGATCACGAGCAAGGGGCAGAGGGGAGGCGAGACCTCTGCTCCCCCTGCCGTGAAGAAGGCGGCCCGCGAGCCCGCCGCGCCGAAGGACCGTCCCCTCTTTGGCTTTAGGGGGAAGTGGAAAGACTCGGCTGGCGAACCCATGGTCCAGTGGGACGAGCTGACCCATCGAGTCTCCATCTCCACCCTTCACCCTTCCTGGGCTGACCGCGAGCTCTCCACCGGTCACGCCTACGCGCTCGGCTTCGGCCTTTATGGCCGCGAGGACGCCGAGGCCTACAAGGGCATGGCCTTGCGACAGCTCGGCCACGAAGGCATGCAAGCCCATATGCGGGCCATGGAGCTTCATCATATGATGATCCGCCGCAGCTTCAATCTCAGCAACCACCACCAGAAAGCTGAGCAGGCACGCGACGTTGCCAAGGACAAGGCCGTCGATCTGGTGAGGCAACTCGACATCGCCGAGAACTTACTCGCTCAAGCCGCCGACGGGCTGGTAAGCATCGGGCTACTTTCCTTTTTACGTAGAATTTTCTGTGCTGTTACTAACGTGCTTCCTTTTTCTTCTGGATGCCAAGGCCGCTGGGGAGTTGTGGGCTCACGTCGTCGGGCTTGAGGAGGAGAACGACCAACTGCCCGCCCGCCTCGCCGGGCTGGAGGGGGAGAACATGACGTTGAAGGAGGAGAACACGAGCCTCCATCGTGAGGTCCGTCGCCAAGCGGAGATCTTCTTCCCCTCGGGCGACAACGAGCCCACATTCTCGTACAAGAGCCCGAGGATCTTCGGCGAGGCCGACGTCGCTGAGAGGCTGCGGGTCAAATCAATCGAGGCCGCCGAATGCACCCTCCAAATGATGAAGGATACGAGAGTGCTGGTGGAGGGCTGTGAGGAGATCACGGCCCGGGACCTCATGCCGAGCCTGTTCCCGACGACGCCGCCTACCGAGAAGGAAGACAGCCTCGACATTCTCTTCGGGAAGGGCTTCCAAGATGACCTGTCCGCTGAAGGGGGCGAAGATCGCCAGTCCGGCGGGGCGGGGGGGGGGGGGGGGGGCAAAGCTGATTCCCTTCTCGTTTTCTTCTTTCGTCCTCTCTTTTTGTAATCTCGCCTAGGCGAGCTCTCCCCCTTGTAATCAACATTATATACAATTGAAAATAGCTTTGATATATATTTTGTCTTTATTTTCTCTATCTTTTTTTTGGGCTTTCCTGCTGTGACGTGCTTCCTCACGAGCTCTTCCCCTCGGGCGACCTCGCGAAGATAGATCTTGCCATTAGGATGGTCGTTAGGACTCGTTCCCGATAGTAGACCCTGAGAGCTCGCCAACCCCCGACGATCCGGGGATGGACTACTCGTCGCACTGGGCACCCCCCCCCCCCACAGCTCGCTCGCTGCCTATTTTTCCTCTAATGTGAAACCAGAATTACTAAAAATTTCACAACTGAAGGTGGGGGGGTAAGGTGCCTGACCGGAGCCTGCCTCCCTCAGCGAGAGCCAAGGGCTCGACTCGCCACCCTTCTGCCGAGCTGGGCTTGCGAGTCCCGACTCGCCCATGAAGAGTCTTTCCTTCCTGTTTTTAAAGGCCAAACTTCTTAATATCTGGAGAGTACAGGACTTCCCCGAGTGACATCCAGCACTGCCAGCTAGATGAGAGCCTGACAGCGGGATCTGCTTGGGGTTCAGGTAGACACCATCGAGTGACATCCAGTCCTGCCAGCTAAGTGAGAGCCTGACAGCGGGATCTGCTCGGGGTCCGGGTAGACACCATCGAGTGACATCCAGCCCTGCCAGCTAAGTGGCAGCGGGATCTGCTCGGGGTCCGGGTAGACACCATCGAGTGACATCTAGCCCTGCCAGCTAAGTGAGAGCCTGACAACGGGATCTGCTCGGGGTCCGGGTAGACACCATCGAGTGACATCCAGCCCTGCCAGCAAAGTGAGAGCCTGACAGCGGGATCTGCTCGGGGTCCGGGTAGACACCATCGAGTGACATCCAGCCCTGTCAGCTAAGTGAGAGCCTGACAGCGGGATCTGCTCGGGGTCCGGGTAGAGACCATCGAGTGACATCCAGCCCTGCCAGCTAAGTGAGAGCCTGACAACGGGATCTGCTCGGGGTCCGGGTAGACACCATCGAGTGACATCCAGCCCTGCCAGCTAAGAGAGAGCCTGACAGCGGGATCTGCTCGGGGTCCGGGTAGACACAATCGAGTGACATCCAACCCTGCCAGCTAAGTGAGAGCCTGACAGCGAGATCTGCTCGGAGTCCGGGTAGACACCATCGAACGACATCCAGCCCTGCCAGCTAAGTGAGAGCCTGACAGCGGGATCTGCTCGGGGTCTATCAAATGAACATTTCACCCTCTGGTACGAGTTACTGCAGCAGGATTAGCACATCAAAAAGTTTAATTAAGAACAAGACATCACTTACCTATCTCAAGGATAAAAATGTTTCAAGTCATCACCGCTACAGGTGTGACTTAGGGTCTCGTTCTCCACATTTTGGAGACGATACCCTCCTGATCTCAATGCTTCTTTTACAATGTATGGACCTTCCCAGTTGGGGTTGAGCTTCCCCACGGTTGCCGATCTTCCTGCTGCATCCACATTTTTCAAGACCAAGTCCCCCTCCGCAAATTGTTTGACTCTGACGTGTTTGTCAAAGTACTTAGCCATTCTTCTCTTCACTTCTTCTTGTCGGATGGCGGAGAGGTCACGCAGCTCCCCTACCATGTCAAGGGAAAGTCGCAGCTCCTCGTTCTCGGCCTGCCATTCTTCCCTGCCTTCCTCTGCCGTGATAACCCGAGGTGTTTGAACTTCAAATTCTACGGGGAGTACTGCCTCACATCCATGAAAGAGCTTGAAAGGGGTCTCCCCCGTGGCTGTGTTGGGGGTGGTCCTCAGGGCCCAGAGGACCGAGGGAAGCTGCTCCACCCAGCTCCCTTTCAGGTTCTCTGCCTTCTTCTTCAGAAGGTTCACAATAATCTTATTCACGACCTCCACTTGCCCGTTGCTCCTGGGGTGGTGGACCGATGCAAACCTGAAGTCAATCCCGAGCTACTCGCAGAAGCTAGTGAATTCTGCGCTGGCGAACTGAGGCCCGTTGTCCGTGACGATGGCCTGGGGTAACCCATGGCGGCAGATGATCTCCCCCCAAATAAAATTTCTGATGACTTGGGAGGTCACTTTGGCCAGTGCCTTCACCTCCAACCACTTAGAGAAATAGTCTATCATTACCAACAGGAACTTCCTCTGCCCACTGGCCTGGGGGAACGATCCAACCAAGTCTATTCCCCGAATTGCAAAGGGCCAGGGGGCTGTGATGCTCTTGAGGTGCTGGGCCGGCTGCAGTTGGAGGGGGGCAAACAATTGGCACTTGTGGCACCTCCTTGTGAATTCCGCAGCGTCGTGCCCCAGGGTTGGCCAGAAGTATCCCTGTCTAACGATCCTCCCTTCCAGGGTCCGACTCCCGGAATGACTCCCACACTCCCTGGAGTGGATTTCTTTTAAGATCCTTTGTACTTCCCTCTCGGCCACGCAACAGGCCAGCATCCCTGAGAGAGTCAGTCTTCCTATACAATTGTCCGTCACAGAGGAGATAGTATGCCGACTTGTACTTGAGCTTCTTCTTGTCTATCCCCTCCGGATACTCTCCCGTGGAGAGGAAAGTCGCGACTGGGTCCATCAACGAGGGGTGTTGATCTACTTCCATTAGTTATCCCTCTTCAATGAAAGGGCGAAACAGATCAGTGATGGTACCCCCCACCCGGGGGCCATGCTTTGCCAGCTGATCGACATGCTCGTTTTCTTCTCTGGGCACGTGTCAGATGGAGGTCTAAAACGTGCCGATGACCCCCTTCATTTTTGCTAAGTACAGCCGTAGGGTAGATTCTCTCACCTCGAATTCTCCGTTGATCTGGGAAGCCACCACCATAGAGTCAGTGAGGACCTCCACGTGCAGCACCCCCAGCTCCCTGGCCAGGCGCAACCCTGCTATTAAGGCCTTGTACTCGGCCTGGTTGCCAGTGATGGGAAAGTGTACCACCACCGTTTGTTCGATTCTAGTTCCCTGGGGGCTCTCCAAGATCACCCCCACCCCCAGGAAGTGCCTCCCTAAAGCGCCATCTACCTTCACCTTCCAGGGAGTCGGACGAGTGAGCTCTTCCTCCACCACCTCGATCACGTAATCGGCCAAAAAGTCGGCCATTGCTTGTGCCTTGATCGAGAGGCGAGGGACGAAGGAGATGTCGAACTTGCTCAACTCTACCGACCACTTGGCCAACCTGCCCGAATGCTCCACCCCCTCAAAGATGTTGCGGAGGGGATGATCAGTCACCACTCGGATGGAGGGTGCTTGGAAGTAAGGCCGGAGCCTTCGGGCCGAGATGATCCGGGCGAAGGCTAGCTTCTCCAAAATCGGATACCGAAGCTCGGCCTTCCTCCGGACCTGACTCACATAGTATATGGGGAGCTGCCTCTTCCCCTCTTCACGAACCAGGACAGAGCTCAAGGCCTCTGCTCCGACCCCGAGATGCAAAAGTAGGTCCTCCCACTCTTTCGGCCCTT
The DNA here is from genome assembly GCA_039583875.1 of Platanthera guangdongensis. Classification (NCBI taxonomy): domain Eukaryota; kingdom Viridiplantae; phylum Streptophyta; class Magnoliopsida; order Asparagales; family Orchidaceae; genus Platanthera; species Platanthera guangdongensis. The sequence continues at coordinate 15,503,453 of CM077158.1, read as the reverse complement.
GAAGTAGCGGAGCCTGGGTCAACTGCATCTTCAGGGCTTGGAATGCCTCCTCGCACTACTTGGTCCACTCAAATTTTTGGCCCACTCTTTGTGTTTTGAAAAAGGGGGAGCACTTCTCCCCGACCCGGGAGAGGAACCTGCTCAATCTTGCCAGCTTTCCTGTTAATCGCTGCACCTCTTTAGCATTCCGCGGTGACCCCAGCTCCATGATGGCCTTGAGCTTGTCGGAATTTGGCTCGACCCCTGTGGGGGTGAGGAGATGCCCCAAGAACTTTCCCCTGCTGGCCCCGAAGACGCACTTCAGGGGGTTCAGCCGCATCTTATACTTGCGCAGGGTGACGAAGGTTTCTTCCAAGTCCTGAAGGTGAGAGTCCACGCCTTGACTCTTGATCATGAAGTCATCCCCGTACACCTCCAGGTTCCTCCCCTTCTGTTCTCGGAAGACCCTGTCCATCAACTTTTGGTCGGTCGCTCCTGCATTCTTCACCTCAAAGGACATCATTTTGTAGCAGTAGCACCCACCCCCGTGATAAATGAGACGTCCTTGACGTCCGGGGGGTGCATTCTGATCTGGTGGTAACCTGAAAATGCATCTAAGAAACTCATTACAGAAAAACCGACAGCTGAGTCAACCAGCGCGTCGATTCGAGGCAAGGGATAGCAGTCCTTAGGGCATGATTTATTAAGCAAAGAAAAGTCAACACATATACGCCACCGACCGTCTCCTTTTTTAACCATAACAACATTGGAGACCCCGCCGGGATATTGTATTTCGAATACAAAGCCGGCCTTGAGAAGTTTGATCACCTCCTCTCTGATGGGCTCGACCAGCTTGTTCGCGGTGGACCTCTTCTTCTGCTGGACGAGGCGTGCTCCTGGGTCCAGGTTAAGGCGGTGGCAAGCCACGTTTGCGTCAACCCCCGGTATCTCCGCGGCGCTCCATGCAAAGATGTCTGCATTCTTTTGGATGCATGCCAGCATCCTGCCCTGAGCCTCCGGGGTCAGCCCCCGGCTGACGCGAACCTTCTCCACCCTGCCTCCAAGGGTGAGAACTTCCATCTACGCCACCTCTTCCGCAGCCTCCAGCCTGGACTGCTCCCCCCACTCCCCGACGTCCCTCTCCTCCGGGACAAGAATCTCCGCTTCCACTTCTTCCTCCGTGACCATCACCTCGGCCAACTCCTGGTCTCCTCCTGGCACCTCTACCTCGGTGCAGTTCTCCACCTCCATCTCCTCCCTGCCAGCCTCCTGCTCTGCCTCCTCCATTCTCCGCCCCATCTCCTCGGCCCCTTCCTGCCAGGAGATAAGAGTTCACGGCGGTGACGTAGCACTCCCGCGCCACTTTGGGGTCACCTCAGACCCGGACCTGGATTCCCTCGGCGTTAAAGTTCAGGCATTGGTGGAACGACGAGGGGACGCAACAGAAGGCGCTGATGAGGGGTCTTCCGAAGATGGCGTTGTAGCTACTGGGAGCATCCACGATGACAAATCGGCAGTTCCGGGACTGCCCCCAGGGTGACATGGAGCCCGACTCCTTCTACCTCCTTCCTCTCTCCTGAAAACCCAAATAAGGGACCATCTGAAGCCAGCACCCTCTTTGACTCCACCTTCATTGCGTCGAACGCCTTCTTGAAGATGACGTTGACGGAGCTTCCAGTGTTAATGAGGATCCGGGAGACAGTGAAATTCTCGATGGCCGTCTGGATGACCAGCGCATCGCAGAAGGGATCCTCATGATCTGGCATATCACTCCTTGAGAAGGTAATCTTTTCTTCCGGGGGTGGGGTCTGGGATGTGGAGCCAACGCTCCGACGGTACATGGTATGGATGCTCGCCTTTCGAGAGGCCTCAACCCCCACCCCCTATGGATCATTCCGATCCCTCCCCGGGTCCCGACGTTCGCCCGGTCTTCACATTGGTCCTCCTCCGCTCGAGGCAGGACCTCCTCAATCCTCACCTCTTGGCGCCCCTGTTGCTGATGTTGCTCCCTGTTTCCTCTTATCTCGAGGAACTCCGGGCACGTGGCCGTGGCGTGTCCTTTCTCTTGGTGGAAGTCGCAGTAGGGCAACTCCACCCTGAATTCTCTTCTCCTCCTTCGCGCCGCTCTCCTCCTCTCCCCCATGACTATGGCCATAGCCTGATCTTGATTGGGGAGTGGAGGTATTTGCGCCTGCCTCCAACCGGGGGGGTGGAACTGCTCCTGGCCCCCCTGGTGGTGGTCCCTTCCCTGATATCCTCTTTGTTGCCCCGGGTCTTGCCACTCGGGCCTCCAGCCCAACTGACGGTCCCTCTCCTGACGCCCCCACCTGGGCTGCTGCTGCCCCTGAAGTTGCCTCTGTTCCCTCTGCCGGGGTTCGACTCTCCTCTCCTCCTGCCCCCTGCCGCCTCTCGGCTCCTTCTCTTCCTCCGTGGCCCACCTGGGCAGCTTCCGGGCAAACTCCGGATTCGACGCCTCCCCGTCGACTTCCCTTGCCGCCCTCTCCCTCGTAGGAGAGGGGCGACACTCTCTTCAGCTCCATCCTGAAGAAACCCTGTTGCATCCCCAGGGTGAAAGCCATCATCAGAATATGACCTGACATCTCCTGGACCTGGGTGACCTCCTCCTGGAACCGGTCGACGTAACTCCCCAACGTCTCATTCACTCCTTGCTTGATGTGGAACTGGGACTCCGACTCCTTCTTCCTCCTCTTCGAGGTGGTGAACCTCAACATGAACCCCCGAAGCAGGTCCTCGAAGTAGTAAATGGAGCTAGCCGACAGCTGGTGAAACCACTCCCTCGCCTTTTCGTTGAGGGTAATGGCGAAGAGCCGACACTTGAACCCATCCGACATCTGTCGGATCGAGACCACGTCCTCAAACCACTGGACGTGTTGGACTGGGTCCCCCTTCCCGGTGTAGTAGGACATCTCTGGCTCCCTGAACCCCTCTGGAACGGGGGCAGAAGAAACCAACTCACTGAAGGGGCTGCCTCCCCCTACCGGGCGAGTTGGAGCGTCTCGCGCACCTATCTCGCCGATCCGGCCTCCGCTTGCCGAGCCGTGGAAGAGCTCGCGCTCAGGGAGCTCGCATCCCCTTCCTTCCTCGGCGACCTCCTTCCCAGCTCGCCTGTCGGGAGCGTCCTCACCCAGATACAGGGCGACAGCGATTTGGGCAGCTGGAGTCGAACACTCGGCCCGCACGCCGAATGCGAACTTGACGAGGCTGAGTCCCTCATGCCTGAAGTCTTCAAACATTCCCACTGTGGCCAGAGGTGGCGGGGGAGGCGAGTCGGACCTGTCTGAGCCTTGTCCTCCCGTCATCGAGCCTGTTGAAGATTTTCTGTGCTGACCACTCTCCACGCTCACCGCACCAAAATGTTGAAATCGAAAACTCGGTTTCGTGGAGTTCACCCTTGGGGAAGGGGTGATCGCACACCTACTTCTCTCCTGCAAGCCAAATGACAAAGGAAAACTGACCCAAGGGCTCGGCGTGGAGGTCCCACCACACAACCGAAAGATCTTAGAGCGCTTCCCCTTCTTAGCCAAAAAGCTGAGCTAAGACTACCTCAGAAAGCACTAGAAGATTAGAGAACAAGTGGGCATAAGAATCATGCTTTCTGAGGTACCCCTTGGGTCCTATTTATAAATTTCTGAAAACGGCCTGCAAATAGCCAAGCTCCGCTGTTTTGAACAGCTATGTGCAACCCAACTGGGTCTGCTAACAGCGTAACTCCGCTGTTTTAGCAGGCTATGGGTAGGTCATTAGTGGTAAAATTGTAAAAATATCTCACAGATCAAGGGGCAAGTATCCCTTGGCAACCTCTGCTCGGCAAGGGCGGCGAGTACGGGTCCGGGCTGGCCTGCTCGCAAGCTGCGAGTTTGCTTAGCAGTCAGGACTCGGCGAGCGGCCTGGGACTCGACGAAAGGTCCAGATGACGGCGAACACCGGGTTCCGTTCGACGAACGCCGAGCTCAATTCGTCGAACGCCGAGCTCCGTTCGTCGAACGCCGAGCTCCGTTCGACGAACTGAGTGGACTGGGCGGCACTCGTCGCTTCTACTCCCCCCGGCGAGTGCGGGCCCGGCTGGCCCTACTCGCGTGCCACTAGCCTGGCTCGCCTGGGCGAGCTGGAGGCTGCCGAGCTCTGGCCCCCTTGGTGCTCGCCCGAGACTCAGGAAAAGGGAGCCGACCGATTTGGTTCCTGGCGACCCCACTCGCTGGATACGGGGTTGTACAACTTCCAAGATAAATTGCTACCCGCCTCACCATGAGTCCCTAACTTAGGGACACACATGTCCGATTGAGCGGGACACGCGTGTCCGATTGAGCGGGACACGCGTGTCCGATTGAGCGGGACACGCGTGTCCGATTGAGCGGGACACGCGTGTCCGATTGAGCGGGACACGCGTGTCCGATTGAGCGGGACACGCGTGTCCGATTGAGCGGGACACGCGTGTCCGATTGAGCGGGACACGCGTGTCCGATTGAGCGGGACACGCGTGTCCGATTGAGCGGGACACGCGTGTCCGATTGAGCGGGACACGCGTGTCCGATTGAGCGGGACACGCGTGTCCGATTGAGCGGGACACGCGAGTCCCGCGTGAGCCAGCATGTCAGATTTCTGACTCGAGTGTCGGAGAGTCGGACGAGTGTCAGACTCTCCGACACTGTCACACTGAGCATTTTGAAGTGTCAGTGCTTCATAGGGCGGCGGAAGCGGGGCTGGAAGATGAGGGTGCTGGAAGAGGGCGGCGCTGGACGGGGCGACTAGGGCGGCGCTGGAAGGGGGCGACTAGGTCGGCGTTGGAGGAGGCGGAGTCGAGCGTCGGAGAACCCCGTAGGATGCGATGCGGAGTCGCGCATTGGAGAACCCCGTGGGATGCGGTGCGAAAGACGAACGGGTAGGGCGGAGTGTTGGCTCTGATACCAAGTAGAGAAGAGGAAGAAATATTATTGCGATGCTCTAAACCGGGCAGAGAATATATATTTATAGGACAAACACCGCATGACAAAACGCGTGAACTAAGAAACGGAAACAAATAAAAATATAACAAAGATGCCTAAAATACATATATTCAACTTTAATGTCACTCATAATCTTGTCCAACACGATCAAATCAAAAATATTGAAGTTGATTGACATTTTATTAAGAAAAACATTGAAAAATGAATTATTTGTCCTCCGTTTGTTCCCTCTGAAGGATGAATTGCTGATATTCTCACCAAAATTTTGAATGAAAATGCATTTGTGGAAATTATTGACAAGTTAGACATGAAAAACATTTCCATTCAAACTTACGAGGAAGTGTTAGAATATTAAGACTTTTGATTTTTTACTTTCGATCTTTGTATGGATATCTGTTCTATATAACAGAGGTCTCTTTAATTTATTCAATATGAAACAATTTTCTCTCTTTTATCCAACATTTTTGTTATGTCAAATATCTTACTAATATCAAGCCACCATTTGTCACAGTTGTTGAAGCAAATCTAGTCTTAGCGATTGCAAGCTACTTTAGAGAAACAAACAAATATTAAATGTTGATCTTGTGACGATGACTTGTAATGTAATTTTGTGATCGATTGAGCTTTATTGACAACAATTGTGATCCACCCACATTTTCTAACAAATGCACATTTCTTAATATTGTTAGATGCACAAATAGTTTCTAAAGCAACGTTGATAATGTGTATCGTTCCAAATTGCATGGGAAACTTTATTTTGATGATTGCTCCCATCGGATTATACATAAGAGTGTCATCAATGATAAATTGCATAACAGTATCGGGGCCATCATCATTAATAGCTTAAACAATTAATTTAGCATTATGATTTCTATCCTTGCACTCTCAAGATGGATCAATCAATGGCAGTCATAAAATTAATCAACCGTCTTTTTTGAGCAACCATTCATCATCTTTGCCAATTTTATTCCCTTGCAATACCAATTTTCTTTAATTGGTTCAATCAGTCTTTTAATATTAGCTCTCTTTTGTTGTAAATAAGTGATCCTCGGAGAAATATACCTAGGAGGAACTCATCAAGGTTTTGTTTCGTAACAAACCTCTATGAACTCACATAATATGAATTCCTACCTAAATGCAATGACATCAGAATCCGTTCTTTGAAACTTTCTTAAATACTCTGCAGTAACATTCAGACATACCATAATAATGGACATCATATTTTGGAAAATAATTCTTGAGTGCTTTGGTTTAAGTAAAGATGGTCCTCAAGGAAATTTAAACCTACGCATACCCTTGAAGAGTTGCCGGCAATTGATACTCTCACTGGAAAGAGACGATGTTTTTGGCTGCGGGTTTGAGGTGTATGGGTGTTGGGTGTGTGTTGTGGGCTTGCTTCGTTGATGATTGTTGGAGGTGGAGATACAAGGGGCAAGCCATAGAATGGTGGAGGAGATGAGAGGAAGAAAACCCTAGAGGATGGAGGAAGGAGAGAAGAACTTAGAGAGAGAGAGAGAGAGAAAGTTAGAGAGATAAAGGAAATTTCATTCATTCATTGCTTAACCTCAAATACATGACAAAGCCCCTTATATAAGGCCTGAAAGGCACGGGCTTAAATATCCTCTACAAAGATAATATGCGAAATATATAAATACCTAAATACTCTAACTTCACTCATCCGGGTGCCTCGATACAATAAAGACTCGATATAATAAAGACTCGGTACAACATGATACTAATATACTAAGATAAATGACGGAGGACTCGTAACACTCCATCCGTCCTTCAAAACGAGCTTGCCCGCAAGCTCGTGCTCTATGCAAATGGCTTGATCATCTGGTACCTTGACCTCCCTCCAGAACAGCGCGTGATAACGCGTCGCGGCAGTGGCGGCGTCGGCGAGAAGCGGCGGTGCCATCAGGAAAATGGGCGGCCTCAAGAATGGATTTGTTGGGGCCGTTGAAGGGGCTATGAGCAGCGGCCACACGGAGGTCGGAGGGCCGACATGCGGCGACAAGAATGTATCTGTCGGGGTTGGTGGAGCAGGTGTCGGCCAAAGAGGTGGCAATTCGGCCGATGGGAGTAGCATGGCAGGGACCGACAGAGCAAGAACCGACAGAGGCGGCGATGACGGTGATGGCAGCGATGGCGGAAACGACGGTGGTGGTGGCGACACAAGTTGTGCGGGTTGGGAGGGCTCCGACACTGGAAGAGGCGGAACACCGAGGTGTTCTGAAGTCACCAATTTGTTGAGTGTAGTGTTGAGGCGAGAGGCAGAAGCTTGAAATGACTTCAACATTTTCCACAACATTGAACAAAGGGTCGCTTCATCCGCGACACAAAGTGAAATCTCCATATACAATTTAATTGATTAATTAATCAATTATATGGTTAGTAGGGATGAGAGATGGAGCAGGAAGTAAATTAAAATAAAATAAAAATGGCAGGGGGCGAGGGGTGCGTGGTGTACAGGGTTTCAGGCAGTGTTCAGAGAAAGGAAAAATAATAATAAGAAAAAGGAGAGTTAGGGGTGGGGCAGGATGTGCGGCTGAAAAATAAAAAGAAAAAGAAATGGGATGGAGGGCGCTGGGCTCGAGGAGGCGCAAGGCTCGAGGAGGCGCAAGGCTCGAGTGGAGAAGATGAGAAAGCTGCCCAGGCGGGCGGGCGGCGCGGCTTGGGACTTGAGGAGGGTGTCGACGGCGTCGTCGGCTTCAGAGGAAGCAGGCGGCTGGAGTGTCTGATGAAGGAAGCCCAGGCGGAAGCCAAACAGGGAGGGGTTGGCACCGGGGAAGGAAGAGCAGGTGCTGTTGGTGTTGATGGATCTGGCACTGTTGGTGTCGATGAAGGTCGATGGCGGTTACAGGTAGCTGGTGCGGGAGGTCAACGAAGAAGCAGAACTCGCTGCGGATCCCTTTCCCGGACAAGCAGGGTCGATGGAAGGCCGACCGGGATGGACCGAGCAGAAACTCCTGCACAAAGGGAGCTACGGTCGGTGCCGGGGCCTCTGAAACAGTCGTTGCCGGAGGAGTTTCGTGTAGGTGGGCGATGAGTGGAATGAGGTGCGCCGGGGAAGGAGGATCGAGACCTCTGATACCAAGTTGTTGTGGGCTTGCTTCGTTGATGATTGTTGGAGGTGGAGATACAAGTGACAAGCTCTAGAATGGTGGAGGAGATGAGAGAGAAAGAAAAACCTAAATGGTGGGTGAAGGAGAGAAGAACTTAGAGAGTGAGAGGAAGTTAGAGAGATAAAGAAAATTTCATTCATTCATTGCTTAACCTCAAATACATGACAAAGCCCCTTATATAAGGCCTGAAAGGCACCGGCGTAAATACCCTCTACAAAGATAATATGCGAAATATATAAATACCTAAATACTCTTAACTTCACTCATCCGGGTGGCTCGATACAATAAAGACTCGATATAATAAAGACTTGGTACAATATAATACTATTATACTAAGATAAATGACGGAGGACCCGTAACAGTGTGTGTGCTTCTATCTGTATGATGTTTTATCAGTGCAATAGTCTTCATTAATGCTCACCATGCTACTCTGATGGCTGCTGATCTTTTGGCAAAGAATTTGTTAATTAAATTGAATTGGCACACAATTCTTGGATAGTTGGTCTTTTTTTAAAGTTTGTAACCTCCATTGTTACTAGAGAACGCAAGGATGCACAGGGGAGGCGCCCTCCAGATGTTGACTATAATCCAAGAACACTTTACTTGCCTAAGGAGTTCTTGAAGAGTTTGTCTGGTGGGCAGGTACTTTTTTTGTATGTATACATGTTTCTTTGCTTTGCTTCTGCTTATTATTAATTGGCACATCTGGCTTACAGAGGCAATGGTGGGAGTTTAAGTCGAAGCATATGGATAAAATTTTGTTCTTCAAGGTATTCTTACATCTCTGACCACCTTAATAATATTTAATTTAAAACTTATTGAATTATGGAACATAGAGATTAACTTATATTTTTTTAACAGATGGGAAAATTTTACGAGTTATATGAAATGGATGCACATATTGGGGTTATAGAGCTCGATCTTCAGTATATGAAGGTAAATGATGGCTCTATTTTTTTCCTACGAGTGAATAGTACACGAGGTCTCCCATGTGGCCACGACAGTACCCCGGGAACTGCAATATCTCTATCGCGCTCGTCTGCTCTCGGTAGCACATGCTTTGCATGACGACACTTCTCGCCGCTCATAGGCCCCCGAGCGCAGTAGAAAATTGAGTGATAGATGTAGTACTGTGCTCGGTGTGTGTGTGTGCGGGGGGGAGTGCCGTCCTGCAAAGCCTGCGAGCTTGAGAGCAGACGAGAACGGGAAGAGATACTGTCGTGCCGGGGGTACCGTCGCAGCCGCACATCGGGCCCCCGTGCACGGTCACTCATATTCTGCATGAATTATCCTTAGTTTTATCTTAAACTTTATTTGATTACTTGAAATTAAATTGAAGATTTATGTTTGCTTGGAGATAAGGTTAAAATTTTGGATGACATCTGGTGGAATCAAATTAGTAAAGTGTCCGGGAAAAGAATTCAGATGGAAATTGATATTCTACAATTTGGCGCCCTAGATAGGATGGATCTTGCTCAAATTAAATTGAAATTAATCATTATATATTTTTCTTTAATGACAAAAGATAGGGCACAATGACGACAAATGATCCATATAATTGACCCCTCTTTAGTGGGATAGATGCTTGAGTGTTGTTGTAGTGTTGTTGTTTATGTTGTCTTTCGTAACTCGTTTCTCTTAACTTGTAATGTGTTGTGTTACTATTGGTATTTGTGTATTTTTTGTTGTTTTTTTATTTCGTGCTTTACCACCTATATATAGTGATTGTAACTCCTTATTTCATTATTGAATACAATGAAGAATTTTCTCGGTTATCATTTACTATGAATTCCTAATCCCATTTGTTTTTCGCTGTAAAGTTACCTGGGGCATCATTCCTCGTCATTGGAGTTACTCCACGCTTCGCACCCTGGGCACGGGCGAAGCCCATCGCCTGAGAGTGGGCGACAATGCTTATTATCTTTTATTATAGCAAATTTTGTCGTAAGACAATATCTTATTTTAATTAATAATTAATTTTTTTAAAAATTTTATTTAATTATGAATTTAATTTTACTTTACTTTTAATTAATAATTTATATAAAACATTATTTGTAAAAATTATATAAATGTTTATATATATAAATATTTATTGTAAACTTTATCTTATATAAACAAAGGCTTGCACAACTATTTTCTGGGAAAATACATAGGGCATTTCAAATCTCTGTTGATTTACTGTTCATCCAGTAAATTCTTTATATAGTATAGACTTGCTATTTTGATGATTTGTTTTTTTATTAGATTAATTTATGACCTTTTTAAAAATTTTATGGCCATGCAAGTTGATGTAAAGGCCCATGAGAAGGCTCAACAAATTTATTAGTTTTCCTTTTCTTTAGTCCACGCCTCTAGCGGGGATCCAAGGTCTCTCCTCCTTGTGTATAAATAGAAGTGTAATTTAATGTTTAGATAGATTTTGAGGAATAAATATTTTCAAACTCTCAACTTGGTACCTCATGTATAAATTGAGGTGTAATGTACTGTTTAGATAGATTTTGAGGAATAAATATTTTCAAGCTCTCAACTTGGTGTCAGAGTAGGGACAATTTTTTTTCTTGATTCTCTCTCGCATTGCGGTCTCTGACTTGCATATATTATTTCTCGCAGTTTTTTTCCTACAGTTTGCAGCCTTGCGCCCGCTCACACATATTTGTGCTGCCTTGATCTCCCCATATTCTCGCCCAACTTACTGTGTTCGTCCCTGATTCACGCTTATTTTCTACAAGCTTCCCGTACGCTAACTTCTTGAGAGCTTGCCTATTTTCTGTGTGATCATTTCCCGTGAACCTCCTTCCCACGAGCTCTACTGCAGCGGATTTCCTTCCCTCGTGTAACCTTCCACTGAACTTCTCTTCTCGCGAGCTCACCTGAACTCTACTCCAACGAGCCTCCTTCCCATGCGCGCCCTCCCCGCGAGCCCTCATCCTGTGAGCTCACTTTCAATGAGCTCTACTCCAATGAGCTCACTTTCAATGAGCTCTACTCCAATGAGCTCACTCCCGACAAGCCATATTCTAGTGGGCTCTATTCCATATGCTCTATTCCTAAAAGTTTTTTTCCAGCGAGCCCACTTCTATCGAGAACATTTCCCACATGCTCCCTTCTGTCGGGCTCCATTCCGAATTTCCGACAAGCTCATGCATTTTCGTTGGATACTTCTTCACTATGAAAGGATATAATTGCTACCATTCCACCTCTCGATTTTTCTTTGGTACCATAAATGTTACATTTTGTGAAGGGGAATAATTCTTTGACTCTCATCATGGTGAGATGGACACTGATGCCGACACTCCCAATATTCCTCTTCCCATTGTGGCCTCGTATATTCTTCAACCCATTATTCCAACCACCAAGTTTACTCTTTTCACCCCTTCAACTTCTATTACTGGGAAGCTTATTCCTCGTCTTTCTGAGGTAGATCAGTGGAAGAATGCTGGTGTTGAAATTGTACAAACCCCTATAATTTTTACATGATAGATACACACTTTCGAATGAGGTCCTGACAAAGACCTTCGTCAATCTCTCATACATCTTAAAATTAAGACAATCTATAAAGTTTCTTATTGCTAATTATATCTCGTATTATAATCTAACCTCAACACATAAAATTTCATTCGGTCTCTGCCCTCCATTAGCATTCCTAAAACTTGGCAGGTAGTGGCTGATATATCTGAATGGGGGAAGGCAATATTGGTGAGATGATTGCATTGGAGAAGAACCCGTTTTGAGAACTATCTACTCTCCCATCTGGAAAGAAAAACATTGCATCAAAGGGAGTGTTTTTAGTCAAACGAAATCCATAGATGTTTGTTCGGATCACTTGAATTGAAATTGAAGAATTGTAATTCATCCAATTCTGAATTCCAATGCAGTTGTTCAACCGCATGATGGTTTTGTATAATAGGTATTGGAATTGGCAAATTCTCTGCAGGAATGGAAATTATCCACTCAATTGTTAATCACCAAATCCTCATAAATGACAAACTAAAGCTTTACATAGAAGAGTGAAAAGCCCCGTGATCAACTGAAAATTTAAGAGTAAGTTTAAAACACAATCACGTACCTAGAGCATCAATGGCATCTTCTGTTCAACGTTTTTAATTTGATGGGAAGGATGAATTCGAAAGGGTGTTGGATTGGAGAAGCAGAGGGAAGCAAAAAAAATGCCATAGGACAAAATCTTTTTTGTTTGTTTTAATCTAAGGTTCTGGAAAAATTCGTAAATAGCAAACAATAACAAATTGATTATTGTGCATAATAATAATAACTCTCAGAAAATGATAAATACACAAAGGAAACAAATTTATTTTTGAGAAAATGAACACATTCATACATTTTCAGCAACATGTTTGACTTTATCCCGATCTCTGATTACTGGCGGCAAGAGAAATCAGGGAAGAAGAACTCGAATGGGGAGGAGGAGGTGGCGATTATCGACGGCGATAAGGATTCGGGAAGAAGAAAAGTAAGAAGAAGAGGTAGTGGAAAAAGAAATAGAAAGGATGGCAGAGGCGGTGACAATTATTGGCGTGAGAGGGAACGAGGGTTGCAGGACGCGATCAAGGTCGGGATCTAGTTCTGTAGCTGGGGTGCGATCGGGGTCGGGATAGGGCACACACCAAAAACTTGGGAAAATAGGTAAGAATTGGTCGGAGCTTTATTTGATAACCTTTCGAATTGACCTAGTTTCAATTCCGCGTGAATTCCCTCCATCTGATCACGAGAATTAAATTACTAATACCCAATTTCAAATCTTAATTCCAATTCCTTTGTGTCGAACGGGCCCTAAGGGATTGTAAAGTTATACAAATCAGGACTAGTTTTCCAGGGATATACTCAAATTCATGGAGTTGACTTTCATGAAACATTTGTGCTGGTTATCAAAGATGAGTTCTTTCCGTATTATCTTATCATGCACTACATGCTTGAGATGAGAATTGCAACTAGACGTGAAAAATGCTTTTCTGCATAACGATCTCGAAGTGGAGGCATACATGAAGTTTTCGTTGGTTTTTTTGAAGAAGGGATCAGAAGGGAAAGTCTGTTAACTCAAAAAATCCTACCGTTTGAAGCTGTCCTTTAGCGCTTGATTTGTAAGGTTTCATAAAGCTATGATTCTACTAGAATACAAGCATGGTCACTATGATCATACTCTCTTTGTTAAGAAGAAAGAAGTGAAAGTGACTGTTCTCATTGTCTATGTAGACGACATCATTATCACAGGAAATGATTTGAAAGAAATCATGTGGCTTAAGGCTTGCCCGTGCAAGATCTTTGAAGTCAAAAATATAAGAAAGCTAAAATACTTCTTAGGAACTGAAGTTGCAAGGTCAGACCGTAGAATCTTCATTTTAAGAGGAAATATGTCTTCGATCTCCTAAAAGAAATGAGGATGCTTGGTTGTGCACTAACAAATACCCTCCATAGAAGCAAACTGTAAAATCAATGAAAACAAAGACAGAAAGAAATACACATGCGAGGTGTATTCAGTCATGTAGTCTTCTCCTGTAGTGGAGTCTTCATCTATAAGGAGTCCCTTAAGGAGTTATGATGCATCTTTTGAATCTTAGGTATTGAGCTCTCTTGGAGAGTGAAGTGTCAAGGAGGATCAAGTATTTTGATGTTTGGCGAGAGCTTGCCTCTTGATTGTATCTTTATGTCGGTTAATGCAATGCAAGTTTTGTGTTACCATTCTTGATACTGGTCTGACCTGCCACTAAGTTCGGGTTTCAATGAAACCTAATTTGATCCCTACGGATCACCGACAATCAACACGCAAGATCGCGTCTCCTTGTGCCCGATCCACACTCGACCACGCGCGTCTGACAATTCCGTGCCTCGCTGATTCCAACGACACTTCCCCCGCCCCGATTACTGCCGTCAACGATTCCAACGCGCCTGTTATTCCTTCTCTTTGCCCTCGATTGTTGACGGAAAGGATTCCAGCGCTGTTGTTCCTGCCCTCGACTGCCGACGGAAAGGATTCCAACACCCGTTATTCTCTCATGTGCATCCTCTTCGACTTCCACGACCTCTGCAACACCTACCGATGATTCCAGAGGCGCCTCGACAAGTCCGTCATTTGCCAACTTCTGCAACGACTCTTCGTCTTCTCTAGCAATTTTAGTGTGCTTCTTTCCTTCTCAAGTGCTTCCAATGCGTCTTCGTCGGTTCCTACACCCTGTTCCACCTTCCAGTGACTCCTGGCTCCTGTTACCTTTCGACAACATCCAACCCTATTGCCTGTAGCATTCCAGCACCCCTCCCGTGGATTCTACAACATTTCGGCAGCTGTCCCGCATCTCCTGCAGTATTCTGATGGCCCTCTACGGCTCCTACAACATTCCAGCAGTCCTTCAGAGCCTCCAACCCCATTCTATCGGCCATCCCACTCTGTTTCCTCCATGGTCCTCCTTTCAGACTCCGTGAATGCTCGATGCGATCAAATTGAAACTGTCATGGATAACCTCCTTGCCATGATGCTTGCGCTTCGTTGTCGGCTTCTTCCACATACATCCTTACAGCTCGTGCCCACCCCTCTGCCTCCTGCCGGGCCTCCTCTATCTATCCCACCTCCACCCCTCAGTGGGTATTCGTCCATTAGAATCACAACCACCTTGCGTGTACCTCGCTCGACCTTGAGGATGAGATATTTTGCTGACATGACATTGCTTTTCCTCTTGGCCAGTCCTATGCCAGCTTTACAACAACCAGCCCGTCGCTACGCCTTCTAGCTTCCGATGTTTCACCTGGTCCGCCTAGCAGAGGAGCCGCCCGAGTTTCACCGATGCGCCAATGGGTCCTTTACTGGCTCGTGCTTGAGGACAAGGTTGCTTTTCAAGATAAGTATATTGATATGCACGCGAGGTGTATTTAGTCATGTAGTCTTGTCCTATAGTGTCGCCTCCATCTTTATAAAGAGCCTCTTATGGAGTTATGATGTATCTTTTGAGTCTTAGGTATTGAGCTCTCTTGAGTGTCAAGGAGGACCCAACCTCCGGATACTTGGCGAGAGCATGCCTCTCGATTGTATCTTCATGTTAGTTTAATGCAATGCAAGTTCTGTGTTACCGTTCTTGATACGACTACGTATTACCTAAAGCTACCATAGATTAGTGGAAAAACCTATCTACCTCACACATCGTTGTTTTGATATCACGTATGCAGTAGAAATCCTAGGTAGTTATGTCACGACCCGTCTAAAAGCAAAGATCAGAGTGCTCTTTGGGCGGGTCGTGATGCCACAAACATGGGAGAAAGAAACTTCATGTTTGTTAGGCGGAAGCTGAATTAATATTATTAGATTTAAAATAAGTAATTTGGAGGAAATACAATATCTTTATGCGGAAGTTTCAAAATATGGCAGTGAAGAGCTAAATACGCATGCATTTTAACAAACTTATGATACAAGGTTCTGATACAAATTTCGTGCATTAAAAATCTCAAATAAAATGAACATGCAACATATCCAAATCCAGTACATAATTTTTTAACATATCAGTTGTCCATAATACAAGAGGAGATGTCTGATTTACAAAAAAGAAAACATTATTCCGACAATATAAAAAAAACATAGAACCTGACACAACAATAAGTAAGATAAACCTCCAGGAACACAGGAAATTGACGCATATCAAGTTCAGGTAGCAGACGGTGCAGTCATAGACGCTAAGATAAATTCCAAAACAAGAAGAAAAAAGCCCCAGAACATTGAAAAAAATAAGAAAAGTAAAATGCATAACTTGCAAGGGATCAGAATATATGTGTACAAATTTTCACGAAATTAAACTAGCAAAACAAACAAGTAAATGAGTCAAGCAGAAACAACCAGAATTATTAGCCTACTCCAGAGTTTAGCATATATTCGTTCATGTAATGACATAAGCTGTAACAAATGAAAGGTGTAGTTGTTTTTATTTGATGCACAAGATTCATGATTCAGAGGGATTCAAATTCAGATTCAAGACTTATCAGAGATTCAGAATTTATGCCCGTGATCTCTAAGAGGAGGCTCTTGCAAACCCTCACCCTTGAGCCAGAGAGTTCATGCTCGCTATGATCGGTCATTTGTTCCCGTTATGAATTGAAGAGGGAACACAAGTCCACAAGTTGCATCAATTAAACACTACCTTTCAATGTTTGCTTATGATATTAATGAATTAAATGATTCATAGTTTAATGATTTCCTAGCGTATTAAGACTTGCTACTAATTTAACGATTCATGTATTCAAGAGTAGAATTCATAAATATAAGAAGAGATGCATGAAATTAAATTTAATGTTTGCAAGCAAGAGAGATTTCTCTACTTGCCTTAAGGATGAAAATAAACTTGGATCACAATTATTTGTGCAAATCGAAGCCTAAAAAGAGGTAATCATAAATCTGAATGAAAGGGATGGAGGAAGAATCCCAAAGGAAATCAAATCCGAGCTCAAGGAGCCAAATACGGGCCCAAAAATCCGAGTAGAGTGAGATTTGAGCAAATCCTAGGTGTGAAATCGGAACCCAAGGAGGTGAGGTGGCTGTCCCTCCTTCAATTTGCCAGCCAAAATCGAGAGGGAGGGAAAATGGATGTCGGCTTGAGGAAGAGGAGAAGTTGTGTCGACCCTTTGGAGAGGAAGAAGCCGCTGTCGACCCCTTTGGAGGAGAAGAAGAACGCATGAGGGAAGGGAGATCAGTCTCCCTGGCGCTGTCTGATCGAAGACGAGGAGGGGAAGGAGGAGGCGCTGGCGGAATTCAGATCGACTTGCGTGCGGCTCGCGGGGAGGGAGGCGGAAGACCTAGCGCCGGACTATAATAAGGAAATCAACGGGGGTGGGGGGCTCAGTAAGGTATTAGAAAACTTAATACCTAAATTTCAAATATGCCCCTACACTTTAATTTGGTTTAAATATTTCTCTTCTTCTTAAAAAGAAATGGATTGGTACATGTTACATGTATTCTCCTACCTGAGACATCAGAAAGCTACTCTACGAGTACTAAGGTACATGTAGAACTCTTCCAAATTTTTTTTTCTATTTTCCCAAAATAAATGTGATTGTTGAAGTATATATGGATGTTGCTTATGCTGGATGCTAAGATGTCATAAAATCCACTACCAGATATTGTTCTTTTATTGGGGGGAATCTAGTTACCTGGAGAAGTAAGAAACACAATGTGGTGGAAAGGTCTAGTGCAAAAGTAGAGTGCAAACCAATGTCATAAGGGATATGCGAAGGACTATGATTTCAGTCTGCAGTGCAGGATTTGGGGTTACAAAATGTGAAACACATACGTCTTTATTGCGACAATAAAACAACGTATTAACATTGCACATAATTCTTGTTCAACATGAAGAACAAAACTTGTTTGACATACACTTCATCAAAGATCATCTGAGAAAGACAATATCTGCACACCGTTCGTCCAATCCCAAGATCAGCTGGCAAATATCTTTACTAAAAGTCTGAACTGTGGCACCTTCACTTATAATGTCTATATGCTGGGAATGATCGATATTTACTCCCATCCTGAAGGGGAGGGTTAATGTTAAGAAACTACTAGAGAGAAGAGAGATCTAGAGAAGAAGACGGCTAGGGTTAGAAAGGAGGGAAGAAATACCTTGTAAATATCTTCCAAACAGCCGCGACTCGGCCCCGAGTGTAACATTCCCTTCCCCATCAACAACCAGCTTGTCCCCAAGGTGATAGTCGGGATAAAGCTCCTTGAAATCCAGCAGATCAACCCAAGAATTGTGTGCCTCAGAGAAGTTCTTCCACTTGACCAACAACTCTGGTCGGTACTCTGCACCCCGTCGTTTCCACTTGAGCAACAACACGGCCTCCGGAAGGGGGCGAAGCTCTCCCGCAGCGGTGACCTCAGGTAAAAGAGCACTTGGTTGCACAGTGGCACCCACCTTCCGTTTGAGCAAGGACACATGAAACGTCGGGTGGATGCGAGAACCCGGAGGAAGATCTAGCTTGTAAGCGACCGGCCCCACCCTGCTGAGTACCCGAAAGGGGCCGTAATATCGAGGAGATAACTTCTGGCTGACGCGACGAGCTACAGACAATTGACGGTACGGTTGGAGCTTGAGGAAAACTTCATCACCAACTGCAAATTCCCTCTCCTTGCGATGCTTGTCGGCGTGGAGCTTCATACGGTCCTGGGCCATACGGAGGTTGTCGCGCAATGTGACCAGCATGCGGTCCCTATCGCGCAGAGCTCTATCAACGGCGGGCAAAGTCGTGCTCCCCGGCTCATAGCCGCTCAAGGTCGGCGGAGGACGGCCGTAGACAACCTCAAAGGGGGTCATTTTGCTGGCAGAATGATAAGACGTGTCGTAACGGTACTCCACCCAGTGCAACCAATCCGGCCAAGTGCGAGGCTCGTCCATCACAAAGCAACGCAAGTAGGTCTCGAGGCCCCGGTTTAAAACCTCTGTTTGCCCATCGGTCTGGGGGTGATGTGACGTATTGAAACGTAAACACGTCCCCTGCAGACGAAACAGTTCCTGCCAAAATTTACTCAGAAAAGTAGGGTCCCGATCAGAAATGACAGCACGAGGAAGACCGTGCAAGCGGATAATCTCCCGAGCAAAAAGTGCTGCTACAGACTTGCCGGTATAAGGGTGATGCAAAGCAATGAAATGCCCATACTTGGAGAGCTTGTCCACCACCACCAAAATCACTGATTTGCCCTGGGACTTGGGCAACCCGTCAATAAAATCCATGGAAACGGTGTCCCAAATCTGCTGCGGAATTTCTAAGGGAACAAGCAATCCAGCCGGAGAGGTCGTCTCGTACTTCTGCCGTTGGCAGATCTCACACTGTCGCACAAATTGCTGTATGTCTCGCCGTATCCCGGTCCAGAAGACATTGGCTCGGGCTCTCTGGAGGGTACGAAGCACACCCGCATGGCCGCCAACAGGTGAAGAATGGAACTCATGCATCATAACAGTCTTCCACGCTGAAGCTGGAGGAAGAACCACCTTGCCATGGTGGTAAAGGCGACCATTCTGAAGATGGTAGCCGGCTTGCACGACCTCGCCCCGCTGCAAGGCCTCCACTAGAGCACGGAGCGTGGGAGTACGCATCACCTCCTCCTGTATCTCATCCAAAGAGTCAACAAGTGGCCCGATGATGTGGGCCACAGTAGATTCAGGGATGCGCGAGAGAGCGTCCGCCACCACATTCCCCTTGCCTTGCCGATAGGTAATCTCATAATCATAACCCAAGAGCTTAGTGACCCATTTCTGTTGAAGAGGCGAAGACACCCGCTGGTCTAGGAAATGCTTTAAACTCTGGTGATCAGTGCGAATCTTAAAGTGTCGGCCCAGTAGGTACGGCCGCCACATCGCCATGGCATGGATAACATCCAACATTTCCTTCTCATACGTAGACAGCCCCAGGGTCCGTGGGGCAAGAGCCTTGCTGTAGAAAGCCAACGGTCGTCCTTCCTGCATCAAAACCGCCCCGATGCCCACACCGGAGGCGTCTGTCTCTAGCACAAAGTCCTTCGAGAAATCAGGCAAAGCGAGAACTGGTGTAGTGATCATTGCCCGCTTGAGTGCCTGAAATGCCTCCTCAGCCTCCCCCGTCCAAGAGAAGACACCCTTCTGCAGCAACTGAGTCAATGGCCGAGCTATCTTCCCATAATCTTTCACAAACCGCCGGTAATACCCCGTCAACCCGAGGAATCCGCGAAGCGCCCGCACCGTAAGGGGTCGTGGCCCGGATATTATACTCTGAATCTTCTGGGGGTCGGCTCTGACGCCGTGACCGGAAACCAAATGGCCCAAATATTCAACCTCAAGCTGACCAAATGAGCACTTGGAACGCTTGGCGTAAAGTTTGTACCGGCGATGAATGCTAAGGACTCGCTCAACATGACCCACGTGGTCCTCCCAACTGGCGCTGTAGATAAGGATATCGTCAAAGAAAATCAGCACAAATTGACGGAGAAGTGCTCGGAAGATCTCATTCATGTTGGCCTGAAAGGTAGATGGGCCGCCGGTCAACCTATTGGCCATGACGAGAAACTCGTAGTGGCCATCATGTGTCCGAAATGCGGTCTTGTGGATATCCTCCTCCCTCATCAGAATCTGATAATAACCGGAACGCAGGTTCAGCTTAGTGAAAACGAACGCCCTATGCAACTCATCCATCAACTCATCCACTACCGGAATTGGAAAATTATCCTTCACCGTGGCGCCATTCAGAGCTCGGTAGTCAACACAGAACCGCCACGAACCATCTTTCTTTTTCACTAGAATGATCGGCGCTGAAAATGAACTAGTACTGGGACGAATAATTCCCGCATCCAACATCTCCCGGACACTACGCTCGATCTCTGCCTTCTGAACATGTGGATAACGATAAGGTCGAACGTTGATTGGCTCTGTCCCTGCCTTAAGCTGAATCCGATGATCCCGAAACCTCGAGGGAGGTAGTGTGCGGGGTTCCTGAAAAAGTCAGCATATTGCTCCAGAAGAGTTCGTAACTGTACCGGTACCTCCGACTCCCCCGTAGCCGATGCCTGAACCTCCATAAGAATTGCTATCATACTGCCTTCTTCCCCTAACCGCTGCATGCTACGCAGAGAGATTTCCTTGATAGGCGACGATTTGAGACCCCGTAAGCAGAACTGTGTCTCACCCTGGTGAAACTCCATAGTCATGTGCTCCCAATCAAACGTTACCCGACGCAACTGTCATAGCCACTGCACCCCCAAGACCATGTCCGAGCCCCAGATAGGCAACAAATATATGTCGGTGTAACCCGTATATCCTTGCATCCGAAGTGCCACACCCTTGAGTACCCCTTCACACTGTAGCTTGCTGCCATCCGCCACCATAACCTGGAAGACCGACCCCGTATCCACCCTGTGTCCCACGCGTCGTGCCACAGCCGGATGAATGAAGTTGTGGGTGCTCCCACTATCCACCAAAATGGTGACCTTCTCCTGATTCAGCCAACCCGTCAGCCTCATGGTGACCGGGGGACTGCACCCCTCCAAAGCATGTAGAGACACCCCAAGTTCGCTCAAATCCAACCCCCCGTCCGACTCCTCCTCATGCACCACTTCCTCTACCTCTTCCTCCTGCAACATGAAGACTTGTATTTTCTGACACTTGTGGCCCGGTGTAAACTTCTCATCACAATTGAAACACAGACCCTTCTCCTTCCTGACTGCAAGCTCACTCCATGATAACCGTGTCACTGTCGGCTTGCTATCGGCTGCTGGCTGCTATCGTGCTGAGGCCGCAGGTGGCTTACCCGTGGCTCTAGCCTTCTGCCTGTTGACGCGTTCTTCCTGAATACGAGCCAATATCATGGCGTGATTTAAGGACCGGGGCATGTGCGCCTGTACCTCGTCCCGAATGTGCTCCTTGAGTCCTCTTCCCAATGAACCCGGTTTGCCAGTTTCTCAAATTCAGTGTGATACTCCATCACGGAGCCTTTCTGTCTCAGCTTCTGCAAAAGAGGCTCGAAATCCTCATACTCTAGCGGCCCAAAACGGGCCGTAAATCCCTCCACAAATTCTCCTCACAGAACGTGCTCCCGCCCGCGCAGGAACAATTGCGTCCACTGAAACGCATCATCCTCTAGATGGAAAGAAGCCAACTGTACCCACTGGATTTCGGGTACATCCTGGTAACGGAAGAACAATTCTGCCTTTTGGACCCATTCCAGAGCATCCCCGCCGTTATATTTTGGGAAATTCATGCGGGTCAATTTTGGAGCCAAGTGGGGCCGCTGTGCACCTTGCCCCGACCACCCTTGGCCATATCCGTAGCCCTCTCGCCTTCCTTGTTCAACTGGTTCCGGAAAAGCATGCCCTTGATATTGTCGTGCTCTCCACGACAGAGGTGGTGGCTGGCCGGCCCAAGGATTGTCGTGGGCAAAGCCTCCCGGTGGTCCACCAGCCCGTGGAAAGGGAAGAATCCCTCCTGGGACGCCTGGGGCGTGCCCCGTCGCTGCAGCCGGCCGCTGGAAGCCCAGTGGTTCTTCCCCGCTCCGCCGCCAGGGGGTGCGGCCCGCGCGTGGGTCACCGTTACCCGCAAACGGTGCGGGAGGCCCTGTCGACCCCGCTCCCATCAGCGGCTGCCGCCAGCGGTCGCCGGTTGCGCCAGGCCAAGCCGCGCCGCCATTGATGCCGCCGACTCCGCCGAATCTCGCCTCCCGCATATCGGGCGGAAGCGAGTGGTGCGATTCCGCCGCATCCGAACCCGATCCTCCGTTCTCCTCACTGATCGGGCCTTTCCCTTTCAACAGTGCCTTGATTTCCTCCATTCGGGCGTCGATCCGCTCCTCCAATCGCTGCGTTGATGTTTTCATGTTCCCCTCCATTGCGGCCACCGAATCCGTCAACCCTACGAAGTTTTCTTCTAGGGCTTCCAATCGGCTAGCCTCCTCTTGCGTACGTGTGTTCACCATGGTGGAAGGAAGTGCCTCTGATACCAAATGTTAAGAAACTACTAGAGAGAAGAGAGATCTAGAGAAGAAGACGGGTAGGGTTAGAAAGGAGGGAAGAAATACCTTGTAAATATCTTCCAAACAGCCACGACTTGGCCCCGAGCGTAACAGTTAAATAGTTGTATATAAAGCCCTATGTAGTGACCCATAAGAAGGCCCATCTTTTTTTCCCTCTTTAGTCCCACACATCTAGTGGTTACCTAAGTTCTCTCCTCTTGGTGTATAAATAGAGGTGTTTAGGTAGATTTTGAGGAATAAATAATTTCAAACTCTCAATTATGCAATGGGTCTTCTATAGTTATTGATCATTTTTCATGTTTTAGTTACCTTTGGGTTACCTTTTGCGACACTTGAAGCTATTATCGTTAATGCTTAAAGAATCAATCAACAACCATTTGAGAGCCAATTTTGTGAAGCGAGGAATGCACAAACCACAGTGATTTAACCAATCAACAATCCTTTGAAAGCCATCCCAGTTGAAGAAAGAAAATGGAGGTCATCATTATGCATTGACTTTAGAAACAAAAAAAAATGTCAACCCAAATATGACTGTACGTTATTATTTTCTTCAAAACATGAATGCTTGAAATTCGGTTTGAAAAACTAATGCAGGTACTCCAGGACAGTTTTTAATCTTTATATCGTCTCCATTAAAATATAAAAAGAGAATTTAGGAGTATTACCGAACAGATGGTCAACAACATGGATATGGGTAAATATTTGAATGGCCAAAGAGCAGATTTTTATAGAAAACGAGGAAAATCTATTTTTTTTCAAAAGATTTCCAAGTTCCGTTTGACGAAGTTGAATTACCTTAGACTATTTCTATGAATTTCTACTCTGAAGGGTTGCCTTGGGTCTCCAGAGAAATTTGCTGGTGGGAGCTAGACCCTCTTGATAGTTGAATTAGTCGAGACCTTAGCTATACCTTGATAAGATGGCGATGATGCTATCTGATGCGGAGCAGAGACGATGACGAGCTTTGGGCCCGTTCGGGGCCAATTGGCGACTTTCCATATATGACGTGCTCAGATCGACGTTTGGACTCCGTGGATGCGTCCGGATTCGCGTTGCGAGTCAAATTCATATATTACTTTCATTATTTTATGTTTTTATTTGATGTATTTGAGGAGTCCACCTCCGGCCAATCATAGCCGTTGATAGTGGGATGCCCTACGTTGTCTTTTCTTATAAATAGAGGAGTAGTGGGCTGATTATAGCCATTGTAGGTTTTGGAGAAAGAAAATCCCGGAACTCCGCGATCACCCCGTGGAACCCTAGGTGACGATTCCTAGGCGTCCAAACTCCTCCCCAAGGTATTACCCATTCATCGCCCAGCACCCCCCCCCTTATTTCTTCCATTTCACCATTCATAGATAAAATCTACTATTCATAAAGTATAGTTCTTCCCCCTGGGTTTGCCCTCTCCTCTTCGTGGATCCACCCCCAAGCAGCCCTATTTTTCCTAGATCTGTCTGGATCTAGTTTTCAGCCCCCGATCCGTTATTTACACCACCCGCACGTCATTTCACCGCCCGGATCCGCCTTTAAACATCGGATCCATCTATCCCTTGCCCGGATCTACCCCCTTGTGACCGGATCTATCTATTTCCGGCTCGATCTCACCATCCACTGCCGAGGACAGCCACTGCCATCATCTTTTCGTCTCCGGTTTAGGGTTTAGGGTTTAGCCAATCTACTTATCTGACTCCGAAATCTTCATTGCTCTGGTCAGCCCACTATTTAGTGAGTATTGTTGTATTGGATTATTATTTTTCAGCATTTATTTATCGGATTGAACATCATATTTGTTTGGATATCTCATATGGTAGTAGTTTGTTAGATAAATATTGTATTTTGCAGGGTTCATTCGCCGCGCGCCCTCGCTTTGGCCCTCCACGTGGAGGAAAGCCTAAGCTTGTTTTGCCCAAATAAAATATTTTGTCTTGTCATGAATTTATCTGCGTGGGATGATTTTAATTTATTATCTAATTTGTGATCTAACCGTCGGACTTTTGCATGACATGTGGGGTTATGTCGCAGTTTTTCCGCCGCCTATAGATTCCTCCCGCGTCACTATCAATCCTGGAAAAAATGTTTTTCCCTCAGATTTTGATGTGATAATAAAAAATCTATACCCATTAGGGGAAAATAATATTGTGAGTATTATTATAAATGATTTTTACTTTTCGTAAAGGTTCGTTGATTAGACAATGCATCATTAGTTATCTATAATTTATGTTTTGGATGGTTGCGTTTGAATCTTTTCCGGTAAAAGATATAGTGATAGGATGGGTCTATTAATGAAATTTTCTTGGCGTGTTTCATGGATTAACAGTTGATTTCTTATAATTTATGATTTTTGTGGAGCACTAATTGATATGAAAAGCTGGGTGAGAAAGATGTAGTATCTGCTATACTTATGGTACTTCTGTTTTATGTCTGTTGTCGTGGCTTTGTAGCTATACTCGGGGTACTTCTTTTAAATATCTCTGTTCTATTATGATTGCTAGTCACTAGCTCCTTTTTTTTCCTTTTGAAATTACTCGTAGGGGGATCAACCTCATTGCGGGTTTCCTGAAAAGAATTTCTCAGTTAATTTGGAGAAGTTGGCCAGGAAGGTGTGATTTTATTCTTGAAGCTTTTCTGTGTTTCAAATTTTCATTTCATGTTTTTTCAATATCCCGTGATCTTTAGTTGATCCTTCTGACAATTTTCTGACGTGCATTTATCTGATGTACAGGGGTACCGTGTTCTCGTTGTTGAACAGACAGAAACTCCTGAGCAGCTTGAGCTCCGTCGAAAAGAAATGGGTACCAAAGATAAGGCTAGTATTGGATGCTTATTTTGTGTTTGCAGTCCTAGAGTCTGTTTTATGTTTGCAATTCTTAGTATGTTTCCAAATTCATGCAGCATTATTTACTAGTTATAAATTTCAGCATGAGCGCATATGCTTAAACAGTTTAGATAATAAAGATCTAGTACACGCTGAATTTGCACAGTTTTTTTCTTGGGTATAAAATAGGTTTTGTAAAGTGATTATACATTTACCTAGGATTGGATTTTTCAATCTGTACTTATGAAGGATTGAAGTAAACAAAAACAGCAGGCATAAGGTAGGTCATGATTTCATGTTAAATTTCATCCAGACTAAATTTAATGGTCATTTCTCAAGGATAATCATTTTTTTAACATTACTAAAGGTTTGAATGGGTTCCCGTTGAGTGTTTCTACTTTCTTGTATATGAGAGATTTAATTAATTAATTTTGAATTCGTGTGATTTGATCACAATAGAAATTAAATTCTAGTTAAAAATATTTACCTTATTAAGCTGAGATGTTTTTGAACTATTGGATTTTTGGGGTTCTATGCAACTCGTATATAGTGCATATAGTCTACAAAGAATTTTAGTTGGACCTTGACATTTACAATCAATGCCTTACACTTTTAAATTTTTTTTATTGGTTCCTTTTGAATTAAATTATTAGGAAAGACCTAGAAATTTATGTAGAAGCATTTATTAGTATCGACTAGTATGGATGGATAGAGTAATATCAAATGGACCTAAAATTATTTAGTTCAACACTTCAACCAAAATAATAACCCATATTCTTGGGAGAGGAGAGAGGAGTTGATCCACTACTAAGAAGCCACACGCTTGTATAAATGAAAACATATAGGAAATGGTCTCCCTAACTCAAGTGCACCGAATTGTTGACAAAGAGAAGCTCAAATCTCTCAAGTCAAACTAGGTGAGCTACCTAGTATCTTGTAGAAGCACAACAATTATTTTATTGAGACTATGTATAAGGACCATATAATGACCCATTGGATTGTTCATTAGTGTATAAAATTTAGTCCCACATCTTAGGATGGAGTTGTGGCTTCACTCCTTCCTATATAGATGTACAAATACTTGTAGTTCAAGTTAATGATGTTATGAGGAAAATAATAAGATATTAAAATTTTCCTTTTATTTTCGTGTATTTTGTATATCTCTACATGGTTTCAGAGCTATGTTCCCTTGTCCTCTACGCGATTGAGCCCCAACAAGTTAGGGTTTTTTTGACAGGAGAGTTGAAGAAGCCAGAGAACACGACATGAGGAGCTGAGTGAGAGTCCACCCATGTGACAGTGTTCATGTGGCTTCTTAGCTTGGCCGTTTTATCGATCGCCACTACGGTAAATGGTCTGGAGACGGTCAAAGAGGTTTGGGACAAGCTGCGGAGTACATATGATGTCGTGGGAAACACTCTGCAGGTCTTCCAAGTGAAAGGAGAAATTGACGACACCGTTCCGGGAGATAAGATGGTGCAGGAGTATGCCTCAAAGTTAGAATGCTTATAGGTGGATTACGATCATGCCTTTGGTGGGATGGGTTGTAGTGACCCATAGTGTTGGACCTCCAAGATTATTTTGGAGGAGAGGATGATGAAGTTCCTAAAGGGAATAGATGGACAGTTTGATCTGAGGAGAGCCGTACTTCTGTCCAGTACAAAGATTCCTACACTTACAAAAGCCATCTCAACCATGATCAAGAGACATGTCTCAAACTTCTGGCAGTGACAGGAGGGTCCATTACTGTGAAGTTAACACTAGCTGTTGCTGGTTTTGTTGTTACAGGACAAAGGAGAGAAACCCAACCGTGCTACAACTATGGAGAGGGCGGGTCATCTGAAGTATGCCTTTCGCACGCCGCCCAAGGAGGGTGATTCAGGTGGTGGACGGGGACGTGGCTGGGCTCGTGGTGGTCGAGGAGGCTACCAACTCAATTTGGGTATGACCGAAAGTGCAGAGGAAGTTGACATTATCTATACTGAGGAGGAGCAGACCCTACTGAGCATGATGGAGCGCATCAAGAGGAAACAAACTGGTGAAAGAAGCATTAATGTAACTGGGGAGGGGGACTTTGTATGCCCACCCAACTGATGGATCTCTTGCTGTAGCATCCATATCCTACCCATGAAATCAAATTGGATTGTTGACTCAGGCGCATCACGACACATGATAGGAGATGCAGGTGACTTCTCCTCCCCTCGTCTTGCTGCTTCAGATAGCATCCAAACGATAGATGGGATTTTCCGACCATTGGTCGGTAAGGATATCGTCATTACACAGGTTCGATAAAACTATTCAATGTATTGCTTGCTCCTTTTTTTCCCGTTAGCCTCTTATCCATTAGTTTCATAATCATTTAACTGAGATGCGTTGTTTCTTTTGATATTCCCAATGTGACTTTTCAGGAGAAAGGGACGAGGCGGATACTTGAGACTGGAACTTGACATGACAGGCTATGGTATCTGGATCGAGAAAGATTGGATGCATCTTTTATATCTGTGGCTGAGAAGGCAGGAGTTGGGGGGCAGAAGATGAGTGCAGAGGATATGTTGATACTCCATCACCGTCGATTTAGGCATCCTTCTTTTAGCACTTTAGCTAGATTTCCTACTATGTTTGAAGAAACATATAAAAACAAACTAGTTTGTGATGCTTGTGACTTAGGCAAGCTTAGTAGGAGCTCTTATGCTGGTACGGGCCGGAGGAGCCCTTCCCCTTTTGATGTAGTACATTCTGATGATGGCGGCCTTGTGCCGTAACTTTTGTAACGGTCCAGGACAAGCCCACCCTAGAATCCAGCGGAGGGATGTTAATCGGAATCCACTAGACCTACCCTTCCATGGCATCTGGAGCTGCCACGATTCCGGTTCGGTTCGAGTTCTACTAAAACCGTGAACCGAACTGCTAAGGTAACAGTTTTTCAAATTAGAACCAAAATCATATTTGGTTTGACTGGTTCCGGTTCCAGCATAATTTTTATAAACGTCGTGTCAACGGTTCCGGTTCAACCAGAACGGCAGAACCAAATCCAAACCAGCCACTAATTAAAGTTGAGATTCATTTTTTTTTGTTTTGCCATGAGTTTTATCATTGCATGTCATCCTAATATCATTCGGGCTAGAGACCGACAATAACATTGATGACTAACATAATTTTATGTTTAGTGTAAGAAATAAACAAAGCTTTAGTTTTTCGTTAGAGTTCTAAACAATGCTTGATTTACACTAGAAATATGGTACTGGCAGAGGTAAACATGACAAAGATTTAGTTTCCACAGCAATCACTAGCTGAAAGAAACTCTAATTATTACCTAATTAAATAAAGAAGGTTAACCTGGAGATCAGAGGGGAAGAGTGCGTTGAAGAGAGAAGGAAAAGAATGGATGAAATTTATCTTACGTGACAGCGTGGACAAGTTAACAACATTCTTGGCATTGTCATAATGGAGTTGAAGGAATGGGCTTGATGACTACGGTGGATGCAATGGTTCTGTTCTGCTTTCTGGTATTTATCAGTTCAGGAGGCGACAAAACCATCCCTAGGCGACATAAGAGGTCTTGGCTCTCTCTCTGAGAAGAAAATGATGAATATTTTTGACATGTGATTGCTAAATTTATTTTCAAGTTTGTGTGAAATCTATCATCATGCTCTACCTCATCCAAGCCATGAAATGGTATTTTCATTGTTTTTGAAGTTTTTATACCTAAGCATCACTGTCAGTCACTTTATCTATATGCTTTGTAATTCCATCTGATAAATATTAGTTTTGTTTAATATTTATTTATACCCAGATGTTTTTTTTCTTTATGAAGGTTGTCAAGCGTGAAATTTGTGCTGTTGTCTCAAAGGGAACACTTATTGAGGGCGAGGCATTGTTAGTAAATCCAGAAATTTCTTATTTGATGTCAATTACTGAAAAAGTTCATAATTTTGATGAGCACCATACTCAGGGCACAACGCTTGGTGTTTGTGTTGTTGATGTTTCTACCAGCAAATTTACATTGGGACAGGTTTGCTATTCTTATGTGAACTTCAATTGGTTGATCCATGATGCTTAAGCATTAAAAATATTGTATCAGCGTTATTGCTGAATTAAAGATTTTGCCAATTTTTGTCTTCTCATTTTCTTTCCTCTGTTGATCAGTTTTATGATAATCTGGAGAGGGACTGCTTATGCTCATTATTATCAGAGTTAAGGCCAGTTGAGATTATAAAACCTTCTAAGGTGCTCAGTCCTGAAACAGAGAGAATTTTAATGCAAAATACTAGAAACCCTCTAGTGAATGATTTGGTTCCTTCCTCGGAATTTTGGAATGCCGAAAAAACAATTTTGGAGATTAAGAAAATTTATAGCTCATTAAAATATTCAGGAAAATCAGGGATGATGGATGATACAAGTAATGTTCGTAGCATGGAAAAGTATCTTGATATCATTCCCGACATTCTAATAGAGCTTGATAGTGCTGGGCAAAATGGATGTCTTGCTCTTTCTGCTCTTGGAGGCTGTCTCTTTTATTTAAGACAGGCTTTTCTTGATGAAACTTTGCTCAAGTGTGCTAATTTTGAGGCACTTCCATGTGCGGGCTCTCTCAATATGCTTCAAAAGCCATATATGATACTTGATGCTGCTGCACTTGAGAACCTTGAGATTCTTGAGGACAGAAATGGCAACCCCGCAGGGTAACTGCAATTGAAATTTCTTTAATGCTTTATTGGTGTACAACGTTAATTTATGTGAAATTGTTTGTAAACTCAGAACACTATACACTCAATTGGATCATTGTGTGACTGCATTTGGTAAAAGATTGCTTAAAAGCTGGCTTGTACGACCACTCCATGACATTAACTCCATTGTGGCTCGCCAAGATGCAGTATTAGCTTTTAAGGTAAGTCTTACTGACTCTTGTCCTAGATTGCAAAGTAAATTGACATGTTTAATCTACTGTGTTTTTTGCTATTTTTTAATTATAAGTGTAAAGAGTCAATCTGTCCATTCACTCAATTTGCCTGGTTAAATTTGAATATGTAATTAGTAGTTTTTGTTGGAAAAGCCCACTTAACATTAGACCCATTTGTATAGCATTTATTGCTTTTTCTCTCCTCTCTTTAGTCCCACATTGTGTATAGGACTTTTCTCTCTCTTTCTCTCATCTATATATATGTACTCATTCTTTGTATTTGTATCAAGTGGACATATATACAAGGTTGGCTTTCTCCATTTCTACATGGTATCAGAGCCAGGTTCCTGACTCCTGCGGACTCCCCTCTCCGTCCGCCCTGCGGCCTGCGACCTCCTGCGGACTCCCTTATCCAGTCCGCAGCCTCTCCGTGGAACCACCTCTCCTCTGCGACCTGTGACAGTGTGTCCGCTCCTTCTAGCCGCTTCACTCCTGCGGCCTTCCTTGTCCAGTCCGCAGACTCTCCTCCCGTGGAACCACTTCACCTCTCGTCTTCTCCTTCCTCCTCTTGCCCCTTATTTATAGCCATCCTGTGGGGTCCACTGCTTTCCCTTGTCCGCTGCGGACTCTTCCTGTCCGGCGCGACCTCTGCCTTCGCTTCTTCTCCTTGCTCTCCTTCAGTTCGCTTGCTCTCCTTCAGTTCGCCAGCTCGCCAGCTCGCCAGCTCGCCAGCTCGCCAGCTCGCCTCCTCTTGAACTTCTTGGTCTTCTTCAGCTCGCCAGCTCGCCAGTTCGCCAGATCGCCAGCTCGCCAGCTCGCCAGCTCGCCAGCTCGCCAGCTCGCCAGCTCGCCAGCTCGCCAGCTCGCCAGCTCGCCAGCTCGCCTCCTCCTCTTGGTCCTCTTCGGCTCGCCAGCTCGCCAACTCGCTTGTCGCCAGCTCGCCAGCTCGCCCGTCACCCGCCAGCCAGCCCGCCTGCTCGCCAGTCAGCCCCGGCTTCTCTTCTCAGCTCTCCCGTCCGCCGCGGCCTGACCCAGACCGCCGCGGCCTGACCCAGACCGCCGCGACCTGACCCAGACCGCAGCGACTTCCGGCTCGCCGCGACCTCATCCAGGTCGCCGCGACCTCTCCCAGTCCGCTGTCTGCTTCCTCTCGCGGCTGCCTCCAGCCCGCTGCGGTCTCCTCCAGCTCGCTGCGGCCTCCTTGAGCTCGCTGCGGTCTCCATGTCTACCTCTGCAGACTCCGTTGGTACGGCAGTTCCTCCTGAACGCCCGCTCTCTATACCAGAAGTCCGCGACGAGCTCCGGATCACTACTATTTCGCTCACTGGCAAGAAGAACTTTGTGGAATGGGCACACTCAGTTCGCCGTGTCCTTCAGTCAAAGGGCTTCCTTCATCATCTGACCCAGACCGTTATTGGTGTCCCTACTGAGGAGTGGTTACGCAATGATGGGCGTGTGCAGACTTGGCTCCTCAACTCTCTCGATGGAGAATCTTATCGCCTGGCCATGTATCATGAGACGGCCAAAGGCATGTGGGACGAGCTACACACCCTCTATTCTGGCAAAGATAGTCTCCACCATCTCTATGATATCATCACCGCTCTCCAGGCCCTTGACAGCAGTGGCGCAACCGACTTGACGTCCTTTGTTGCTCAAGCCCGGTCTCTGGTTGAGGCTTGGATCCACCATCAGCCTCCCACTCTAGATCTCACTGCCCAACGTACCCAGAAGGAAGCTGTGGGTATCGCCATGATGATGGCTCGGGTACCCTCTCATCTTCACAGTGTCCGGGCTCACATCCTCTCCTCTACTGTTACACCGTCCTTTTCCGACGTGTGCTCAATGCTTCTCAAGGTCTCCCCGCCTCCGGATGTTCCCGGCCTTCCTTCTCCGGCCCTTGTTCAACAGGCACCCGCTCCCTTATTGCCTCTTCCCCCCTCTGCCCGGGGTGGCCGCTCTGACTCTCGCGGCCGGGGTCGCGGTGGCCGATCTAGGCCTCAATGCTCGTTCTGTGGTAGAGTTGGTCATCTTGAGGCCACTTGCTTTCGCAAACATGGCCGACCTCCTCGTCCACAGGTCTCTGCTGCTACTACCGACTCTGCCTCCTCTCGTACTGAGCTCGACGAGGTTCGTCTTCAGCTCCAGCATCTTCATGGCTTGCTCAGCCGTCCGCCTGCCTCGGTTGCCTCTGCTGCCTCTCTCTCCAATGAAGGTATCGCCTGCCTATCCTCTGGCACGCGCTGGATCCTTGATTTTGGTGCCACTCATCATATCACCTCTGTTAGGCCACCACAGTACTTGTCTTCACCTCACCCGAAGTACATTACTGTTGCTAATGGGGCGTCGGTTCCCGTATCTGGATGTGCTGATATTTCTCTCACCTCTTCTCTCCTCCTCCGCTCGGCTCTTCATGTTCCGGGCTCTCCTTTCAATTTACTCTCTGTCGGTCGCCTTACTAAAGATTCTAATTACTCCGTAACATTTACTTCTTCTTCTTTTCTCATACAGGATCAGCAGACGCAGACTATCATTGGTAGAGGACGGCTGCAGAATGGGCTCTATCTTCTTGACGACTCTCCCACTGTCCTCGCATCTATCTCCTCTTCGGATTGGCATCGCCGTCTGGGACATGCTCCTCTTCCAGTCCTCCGGAAGGCTCTTCCTGATGTCACTCTCCCTGCTTTTCGTTGTGACACATGTATTTTGGGCAAACAGCCCCGTTCTTCTTTCCCCCCTCATTGTACTCGGAGCTCCGCTCCTTTTATTTTAGTACACTCCGATATATGGGGTCCGTACAAATTTACTAGTATTTCTGGCTATCGTTATTTTCTTACTTTTATTGATGATTACTCTCGCATGACGTGGTTATATCTCCTTCGGGATCGCTCTGAACTTCCCCGCGTATTTCGGGCCTTCATACTTGAGACTCGCACTCAGTTCTCTGCACCTATTCGCACTATTCGCACTGACAATGCGCGGGAGTACACCAGTCATACGTTTGCCACCCTCTGCTCTGAGTTCGACATTCTTCACCAAACATCCTGTCCGTACACACCACAACAGAATGGTGTCGCTGAGCGCAAGAATCGTCACCTTCTTGATGTCGCTCGCTCGCTTATGCTTCAAATGCAGGTCCCCAAACCATACTGGAACTACGCTCTCTCCACGGCTTGCTTCCTCATCAACCGCCTCCCGTCTTCCGTCCTCCAGTATGCTACTCCTTTCAGCCTCCTCTTTCCCACAACTCCGCCTTTTCCCCTTCCGCCACGGGTGTTTGGGTGTACCTGCTACGTTCACCACCTTGGTCCCTCCACGGACAAGCTGGACCCTCGTGCCACCAAGCAGATCTTTGTCGGGTACTCCCGCACTCAGAAGGGGTATGTATGTTATTCGCCTACTACCCGCAAGGTTACTGTCTCGCCTGACGTAACTTTCCGTGAAGATCTTCCATTCTTTCCTGCTCCGGATATCGCTCTGCATCCCGCTCCCGTCGTTCGTCCTGTCATTCCTGCTCCTCACTCCTCAGCCCCTCTCCCTTCCCCGCCTCCGGTCCGTCCACCACCACCGGTTATCCGGGTCTATTCTCGTCGCTCTCCTCATTCTGTGGCTCCTCTGCAGTCGGCTTCGCCCTCTGGTGCTCTGCTCCCTGCTGCTCCGGCTCCCGTCTCCACCGCTCATCCGATGGCGAACTACGTCTCGCTCCATCGCCTCTCCCCCTCTCTTCTTCACTTTGCCACCTCCTTATCTTCTGTTTCAGTCCCTAACTCTTTGCAGGAGGCGCTTCACCATCCTGGCTGGCGGGCTGCCATGGACGAAGAAATGACGGCCCTTTGGGCCAACCAGACCTGGGTCTTGGTTCCCTTACCTCCCGGTCAGCAACCTGTTGGATGCAAATGGGTCTTCGTCATCAAGCATGCTCCGGATGGCACTATTGCCCGACTGAAGGCCCGTCTTGTGGCCCGTGGCTTCACACAACAGGAGGGCCTCGACTATGAGGAAACATTTTCTCCGGTAGCCAAGCTTAACACTGTCCGCGTTCTTCTCTCCGTCGCGGTGCACCGCCGCTGGCCCCTTCATCAGCTTGATATCAAGAACGCCTTTTTGAATGGCGACCTTCAGGAAACTGTCTACATGCGCCAACCGCCCGGGTTTGAGACCACGGGGGAGTCTCGGGTCTGTCTTCTCAAAAAGTCCATCTATGGTCTCAAACAGTCCCCACGGGCGTGGTTTGACAAGTTTAGCAAGGTGGTTCGGGACATGGGGTTCACTCGGAGCTCTGCAGATTTCTCCCTTTTTACCCGACACCGGGCCACTGGCACCATTCTTCTATTGGTTTATGTTGACGACATCATTCTCACTGGGGATGACTCAAAGGGGATTCAAGACGTCAAACAACACCTGAGCACTGTTTTTCAGACTAAAGATCTGGGGACACTTCGCTACTTCCTTGGTCTCGAAATCGCCCGGCGGCCGGACGGGTTGGTACTCTCCCAACGAAAGTACTGTCTCGATCTTCTCAAAGATGCTGGCCAGTCTGGTTGCAAGCCTGCGTGTACCCCGATGGAGGCAAATCACAAATTATGCGCTCATGCTTCGGATGACGATTTGCTTCTTCCGAACCCGGAATACTATCGACGCCTGGTGGGCAAGTTGATCTATCTAACAGTCACAAGGCCAGATATATCATTTGCAGTTGGGGTTGTCAGTAGGTTCATGCATGCCCCCCGGGCTTCTCATCTCCAAGCGGTTGAACGGATTCTCCGATACCTTAAGGGAGCTCCAGGCCAAGGGCTGGTTTACAAAACCTCCGACTCTGCTCCCGCATTGGTTGCCTATTCTGATGCCGACTATGCGGGTTCCCTGGACGATCGAAGGTCAACTAGTGGGTTCTGTACGTATTTTGGTGGGCATCTTATTACTTGGAAGAGTAAGAAACAAGCTGTGGTGGCTCGTTCCTCTGCAGAGGCTGAATACAGATCGATGGCCTCAGTTGTTTCAGAACTCACATGGCTTGAAAGTCTCCTTACTGACCTAGGAGTAAAACTCCCCTCCTCTGCTGTTCTATTTTGTGATAGTCAAGCCGCCATACACATCGCAAAGAATCCGGTCTTTCATGAGCGCACAAAACATATCGAGGTTGACTGTCACTTTGTTCGTGAAAAGGTTCAATTGAAGAAACTGGAATTAAAGCATGTTCCAGGAACTGATCAAGTTGCCGACATCCTCACAAAGGCCTTATCAAGCACTATGTTCTACCAATGTTTGTCCAAGCTGGGTGCATATGACCTATACGCTCCAGCTTGCGGGGGAGTGTTGGAAAAGCCCACTTAACATTAGGCCCATTTGTATAGCATTTATTGCTTTTTCTCTCCTCTCTTTAGTCCCACATTGTGTATAGGACTTTTCTCTCTCTTTCTCTCATCTATATATATGTACTCATTATTTGTATTTGTATCAAGTGGACATATATACAAGGTTGGCTTTCTCCATTTCTACAGTTTTGAGTCTCTAGGTAATTTTTGGGTTAAGTTGTAAATAGTTCCTCATGTTTATCATAAATGGTAGATTAGTTTTTGCTATATCAAAACCACTTAATAAGACACCTTGTGTTTTTGATGTCTATTAGTATTTTTTTTTTTCATCAACTATTTCATTACGGGCTCGTGTACATTGATATTTACTCTTGTTAATGAGGAGATTATGCCCGTTGTATATTTGAATAATGCAATGTAGACCTCCCTTCTTTTCTCACTCTTCCTGTATACCTCATCTCTTCTTAAAATTAACAGAAGCATTAGTGAATTACGTGAAGGAGTGGGAAGATGTTATGGTCCCGCTTTCAATCACGTATATCGCCGGCGTGATCGCACAACCCTTATCTAGTCTATAATTTTAATTATGTGCATTTTGATCCTCCGTGTCTAAGCCCAAATAGAGAGCATTTTTGGAAACTGTTACGCCCCCGAACATGACTCAATTATTTGGGCGTACATGCGCTCGCAGGCGGAAGACGAAGACAGACAGCAACGGGCTGAACCATCCGGTCCAGCCCCCACTCTCTAATTCGAGGTTGGGGGGCTGAACCACCCCGGTTCAGTCCAGCTTGGGAGGGCTGGCCGGCCCCTCTTGGCCCGGGAATATATATACCCGGGCCTCTTCGTGTGGAGGCATGCAAGAGTATTTCTAGGTATTCTCCTCTTCCTCCTTCCTAACCCTAACCCGCCCTTAGCTTTCTCCTTAGCCTCCACTTCTCTAGTTTTCTCTTAACATTTGGTATCAGAGGATTCGTTTCTCCACCATGGTTACCACACGCACGCAAGAAGAAATCACTCGACTGGAAATCCTAGAAGAAAACTACGTTGTCTTGACGGACTCGGTGACCGCCATCAAGGAGGAGATGAGGGCTGCTACGCAGCGGCTGGAAGAACGGATCGACACCCGGATGGAGGAGATCAAGGCACTGCTAGCACAAAATCTGAAAGGGAAGACGACGGCGCACAAAGAGGCCGGCGGACTACAAAATCCGGCCGCCAAAACCTATGCATCGCAACATCCGGGTCCACAGACTTGGGAAATAACGGGATCGGTGGATCCCGCGCGTACAGGAGCGGGATCGGGAGCCGGCGCGTTCTGCGGCATCGCAGCGACCGTGGGACAACGCCAGCGGCCGGATCGACCGCCATCCGGGCGGCGGACTTCGGCACGGGGCCTCCGCCTTGGGCGCGACACCACTGTGAGCAGAGGGACTACGACACGGGCCGTTCGCCCTGGATACGGCCCGACGGCGAGCCAAGATGGGCTCTAGGAGGACCAATGGGAGGGGCTGGGGGCATCTTGCCTCCACTACGTGGAGTCGGCCCTCCAGGGGGCTACGGAGCTGGCGCTCCTTGGGGCTGCCAGCCATTTCTGGGATACCCGGGCGCCAACACCGGTCTGATGGAGCCGAGACGACCGACATGGAATGAGCAAGGGAAAGGTTGGCACGGACAAGCCGCTCCGCGAGCGTACATGTCTCCTAAACTAACACACATGAATTTTCCAAGGTTCAGCGGAGGGGACGCTTTATAGTGGGTACAGAAGGCCGAGCTTTTTTTCAGTTATCAGGAGGTGCCGGAGGGCCAATGGGTGCAGCTAACATCGTTTCACTTGGAGGACGACGCATTTTAGTGGACACAGTGGTTTCTTAGGGGCAGGGATTACGTGTCCTGGACTGATTTCGTAGAAGGGTTCACCGCCCGATTCCGGCTACTGGAATATGAGGACTTTGAGTCCCTTCTGCAGAAGTTGAGACAAAGGGGAACCGTGATGGAGTACCGGACCGAATTCGAGAAATTGGCAAATCGGGTGCACTGGGAAGAGAAGACGTTGCTCAGCTGTTTCGTCTCGGGACTGAAGGAGCACTTGCGTGATGAGGTTCAGGCCTATATGCCCCGCAGTCATAATCATGCCATAAGCCTAGCCCGTATACAGGAAGAGCGCTACAACAGGCAGCGGACGCGCACCACGGGAAAGCCCGCGACTACCTAGGCAGCTGTATGGAGAGAGACGCCTACGACCAACGAGCCAACTGTAACACGGCTATCGTGGGCCAAGCTACAAGCAAGGAAGGAGAAAGACCTATGTTTCGACTGCGATGAGAAGTTTGCGCCCAGGCACAAATGCCGGAAAATACAGGTTTTTATGTTACATGAGGATGCCGATGGCGAGGTCGTACCCGTGGCAGAGTCGGAGGAGGACTTGGACTTGACCGAGTTCAGTGTTTCCATACAGGCAATGGAGGGATGCAACACCCCCTCACTATGAGGATTGGGTGAAAGATTAATCATGAGTAGGTGATGATTTTGGTGGATTGTAGGAACACCCACAACTTCATTTATCCCGATGTGGCACAACGGGTGGGGCATGCGATTGATAAGGGGGCCGCCTTTCAGGTCATGGTGACAGATGAGAGCAAACTGCAGTGCGAATGGGTGATGAAGGGGGTGGAGCTACAAATACAGGGATACGCAGGGCGCACAGACGTCTACTTTCTACCCATCCGAGGGTCTGACATGGTGCTTGGGTTGCAGTGGTTGCAACAACTGAGGCGGGTGACCTTTGACTGAGATCAGATGACGATGGAGTTCCTGCAGCACGAGAAACAACACTGCCTGGGGGGCCTAAGATCTTCGCCTATGAAGGAAATATTCCTTCTAAGCTTGGAGCAACTCGGGAACCAGGGCAACACGATGACAGTGATTATGGGGGTTACACCGGCTCCAACTGAGGCTCTTATTGTACCAGCTCAGATGCAGATGCTAATTGCGCGGTATGCAGATATCTTTCAGGCACCCCGCACACTGGCACCACCGTGGTTTAGAGATCATCAGATTCAACTCAAAATAGGTGCAGAGCCTACCAATATCCGACCTTATCGTTACCCGTACATCCACAAGACCGAGATAGAGCGCAACGTCAGGTGACTGTCGGAATTATTTGCCACAGTACCAGTTCTTTCTCGTCTCCCATCATTCTAGTTAAGAAGGACGAGACATGGCGATTTTGGGTCTGTTTGGCGCAGCTCTGGCGGCTGGAAAATCTCTATTCCAGCCGCCAGAGCTGCTTTATATGTGTTTGGGACAGCTCCATGTGAAGAGCTTTTCAAAAATCTGGAGCTGTTTTGCAGCTTTTCAGAAATCTCCTCCCCCCCAGCTTCTGCTCCTGCAAAATAGCTTTCTCTCTCACAGGTTTTGGAAATCTAATGGTTTCTTCAGTTGAAACATGCTTAGAGGCCGGACGGCCTTCCTCCGGCGATTCCGAGCCCCGGACGGCCTTCCTCCGGCGATTCCGAGCCCCCGACGTCCTTCCTCCGGCAATTCCGAGCGCACTTCTGCACAGAACACCCAAACACTCTGCAGCTTTTCAAAACTGCTCCCCAGAGATCTATTTTAAAACAGCTCTATCCGGACAACAGCTTTTCAATCCGCCAGAGCTGTCCCAAACAGAGCCTTTGTGTGGATTATCGTGGTCTGAACAGCTCTACTATCAAGGACAAGTTTCCCATTCCCTTGATCGAGGAACTACTAGACGAACTGCACGGTGCTCGCCTTTTCACCAAACTCGATCTCCGATCGGGTTACCATCAGATTCGGATGTGCGAGGACATACACTAGACAACCTTTCGTACTCATGATGGGTACTATGAATTCTTGGTGATGCCCTTCGGGCTCACCAATGCACCGTCTACATTCCAAGCAGTGATGAACGAGATCTTCCGGCCGCTCCTCCGTCGTTTATCTACATCTACAGTTCCAGTTGGGAGTAGCATTTGGTCCATGACGAGCATGCTTTCACCCTCCTTCGCCAGCACCAGCTGTATGCCAAGCAATCCAAGTGTTCGTTCAGGCAGAAGGAGGTGGAGTACCTGGGACATTTGGTGTCCGCTAGTGGGGTCAAGGCGGTCCCTAATAAGATCGAGAGCATGCGATCGTGGCCTCGCCAACACACGGTCCGAGCGCTACAGGGGTTCCTGGGGCTTACAAGATATTACAGACGCTTTGTCAAAGACTATGGCAAGATCGCTCGACCGTTGACTCAGCTATTACAGAAGGACGCCTTTCACTGGCTGGCTGAGGCGGAGGCGGCCTTCCAGGCCCTTAAAGGGGCCATGACGACCACTCCGGTGCTCGCTCTTCCTGATTTCACCAAGTAGTTTGTCCTGGAGACGGATGCGTCCGGTGTAGGCATTGGCGCGGTGTAGATGCAGGAGGAGCGGCCCCTGACATTCTACAGTAGGGCGTTGGCGCCCCGCATTTTGGGGCTCTCCTCGTATGAGAAGGAGATGTTGGCGATCATCCATGCGGTGGCCTTGGGGCGACCGTACTTGTTGGGGCGACATTTCAAAATCCGCACTGACCATCAAAGCTTGAAGCACTTCTTGGATCAGCGGGTCTCCACTCCGCTTCAACAGAAGTGAGTGACGAAGCTGTTGGGATATGATTATGAGATCCTTTACTGGCAGGGTACGGAGAACGTGATTGCTGACGCCTTATCACGCCTACCACAGAGCACTACCGCCCAAATTTTCGGGCCCCTGCACGACTCGTTAGATGATGTTCAGGAGGAGATCATGCGGGACCCCGCACTGCGAGCCATTGTGGAGGCTCTTCGACAAGGGCAGATCACTACGCCAGACTATCAGCTGCAAAACGACCGACTGTATTATCAGAGGCGGGTGGTCATTCTTCCCAACTTGGCTTGGAAGACGATCTCTTTGTTCGAGATATTGTTCGTCTCCACGACATTCCCCGTGCCATCATTTCAGATCGGGATCCGACGCTCGTCGACAATTTCTGTCGGGAGCTCTTCCGATTACAAGGCACTAGCCTAGGCTTCAGCACAACGAACCATCCCCAGATGGATGGCTAGACAGAGGTTCTCAATCGAGGGGTGGAAACATACCTCCGTTGCTTTGTGATAGACGAGCCGCGAACGTGGACCAGTTGGCTACACTGGGCCGAATACTGCTACATCACCTGCTACTATTCCGCCAGCAAGATGACCCCGTTTGAGGTCGTATACGGTCGTTCCCCCCCCCCGAGCAACTATGAGCCGGGCAACACAACATTGCCCGCTGTGGATCGGGCACTCCGGGACCGCACTATAGCCACGTTGCTTAAGACCCAAGCAGACAAGGATCGCAAGGAAATGGAGTTCGTGGTCGGCGATGAGGTCTTCCTCAAGCTACGTCCCTACCGACAAGTCTCGGTGGCATGCCGGGCAAACCAAAAATTAGCTCATCGCTACTATGGGCCCTTTCACATTCTCCGCCGCGTAGGCCCTGTTGCTTATACTTTGGCCCTTCCTGAGGGGTCGCACATTCATCCGACATTTCACATGTCCTTATTGAAACGAAAGATCGGCGATTCCGTACAGGCAAGTCCTTTTCTTCCAGAGGCGACAGTAGCGGGAGAACTCCGACCATTACCCGAGGAAGTCCTGATGCTCAAATGGAAGCGACGGAGTGCTGAGTACCGACCTGAGCTCCTGATCAAATGGAAACACTTGTCAGAA
Organism: Platanthera guangdongensis; assembly: GCA_039583875.1. Lineage (NCBI taxonomy): Eukaryota > Viridiplantae > Streptophyta > Magnoliopsida > Asparagales > Orchidaceae > Platanthera > Platanthera guangdongensis. The sequence goes on along the minus strand of CM077158.1, from coordinate 15,462,137 downwards.
GAGCACAATACATGGGTTGATTTGCTGGAGTTTCCGGAACTCTACCCGGATTATCACCTTGAGGACAACTTGACTCTTGATGGAGAGGGGAATGTTACGCCCCCTAACATGACTCAATTCTTTGGGCGTATATACGCTCGCAGGCGGAAGACGAAGACAGACGACAACGGGGATGATCCATCCGGTTCAGCCCCCACTCTCTAATTCGGCGGGTTGGGGGGCTGAACCACCCCGCTTCAGCCCCGCTTGAGAGGGGCCGACCGGCCCCTCTTGGCCCGGGAATATATATACCCGGGCCTCTTCGTGTGGAGGCATGCAAGAGTATTTCCAGGTATTTTCCTCTTCCTCCTTGCTAACCCTAATCCCCCCTTAGCTTTCTCCTTAGCCTCCACTTCTCTAGTTTTCTCTTAACAGAAACCAAGTGTGACTATTAGGTCCCGGTTGGGAGCCAAGACAAGTAGGCAAGATCATTTTCTATTCCCCCCCTCTCTAATTCTCCTTCTCTCTAAGTCTATCTATTCCCGTTTCCGATTCACGCGCAAGCCCTAGCCGCGCTTATATCGCGCCCATTATCGCTCCCGGTTGCGCAGCCCTAGCGACGCGTATCACGCACCGCGTGTCTCCACCCATCGCCAGCCGCGTAAAGCCGCCCTCTGCGGCCCTCCTCTGGTGTCTCCGCCATAGATCAGCCCGCCTCACGGTCGGCCAACCCCTCCGCCCGACCTTGGACCCGCTCGTAATCGGCAACCCACGACAACTTGATATTAGAGGGATTCTCCTCCACTGTCCCACCCCGTCCCTGTTCGCCGACGCCCTCCCAGCAACCCGCAGACCCCCTTCTGCCGCCGCACCCTCTGGAAGCAGCAGTCTCCACGGAATCTGGTTCTTCTTCTCCCGATTTTCTCCACCTTATCGCGGCACGACCTGCAGTGGGAAGCTCCAGCCCCACCGACACCAACTGCACTCCGACTCTTCTGACAATGGCCGAACCACCTACCCTAACTCAGATTTTTGAGTCCCTCACAAAGCTCCTCCTGGCGGATAACAACGCTGCTCTCATCAGCGCCGACACCTCCCAACTAGCGGCTCACCGGCCAATCCAACTGGCGACCGACTCCTCCCATGACGGCCCCCTCTTACCAATTCCTCCGGAATTTTTGCCCCGGCGACACGAGGACAATGGTGTGCCACGATGCATGTGACTGGATTTTTCAATCTTCGACGGTTGCGAAGACCCCTTTTCTTGACTCTCTCACTGTGAGCAGTTCTTCGCTAATCAGCGCACCCCTTGGGAAGATCGGCTCAATGTCACTTCTTTCCACTTGATGGGCTCAGCCCAACTTTGGTTTTCCTAACTGCAACGGGAGAAACCCCTCCTATCATGGGAGGATTTCAAATTCAGCTGTAACCTTCGTTTCGGCCCACCCCTTCACAGCAATCCCTTGGGCGATCTCATTTCTCTTCGGCAGACAGGTCCGATTGACGTGTGTACCTCGAACAGTTTCAGGTCCTCCTGTCCCGGACTCCCTTTTTTTTACCTATCCAGCCGGTTCCCATCTTCACGGCGGGACTCCATGAGCGCCTCCGCATGGACGTGGAGTTTTAGGCCCCCGCAGATCTGATGACCGCCATGAGCTTGGCTCGCATCTGCTGAAGGATCACCACTTCTCCATCACCCCAACAACGAGGGGCCTAGACGCAACCCTCACCTTGTGCCATCACCCACAACCAGCCTCCTAGCACAGGACCGCGACGCCGACCTTCCAACCACCGTCCGTCGACTGTCTACAGAGGAGATGATCGAACGCCGTGCCAATGACCTCTGTTACAACTGCGACGAGTCCTATTTCCAGGGACATTGCTTCAAGCGCCTCTTCTGGCTGGAGGTGGACGACCCTTCTGCAAAAAAGGATGTTTACATGGACACGGGGGATCCGATGATCTCCGACACCACAGAACAAGCTTGAGGGCAAGGTTGTGGTCGGGGAGGGAGGAGATGTTATGGTCCCGCTTTCGATCACGTATATCGCCGGCGCGTTTGCACGACCCTTATCTAGTCTATAATTTTAATTACGCACATTTTGATCCTCCGTATCTAATAAGCCAAAGGAGGGGGCATTTTTGGAAATCATGTGTGACTTAGGTCCCGGTTGGGATCCAAGACAAGTAGGCAAGATAATTTTCTATTCCCTCTATATCTCTCTAATTCTTTGTCTCTCTATCTAAGTGTCTCTATTCCCGTTTTCGGTTCACGCACAAGCCCTACTCATGTGTATATTGAGCCCCTTCTCGCTCCTGGCTGCGCAGCCCTAGCGGCGCGTATCATGCACCGCGCATCTCTCCCCGTCGCCAGCTGTGCAGAGCCACCCTCCGTGGCCCTCCAACGATGTCTCTGCCATAGATCGGCCCGCCTCACGGTCAGCCAACCCCTCCGCCCGGCCTTGGACCCACTCACAATCGGCAACCCACAACAGAAGGTTTACCAAACCATTTACAATAAGCAATGAGATGGTGTGACTGAATGTCCTCCCATCATTTTTCTCTCCCATTAATTGTTCACATCCTTATCTCTCTGACATTTATTTATCATTGGTCGTTGCATTAATTGAATGTCAAGAATGCTTCTTTTCATGATATTCTTGAGGAGTTGTATATGAAGCAATTTCTTGGGTTTATTGCTCTGGAGGAGTTAAAGAATGCGTCTAGCCTGAAGCTTTTATTTTAAGGGTCAAAGTAATCATCTACCAGGTTTGGTAAGTTTATAATGGTTTTGAGAGGGTTTCACCTAAGAAGGTATCACAATGATCATTCAATCTTCTATCATCACCATTAAAGACAATTTTTTTGGCAGTCTATTGAGATGACAGTTATTACAAGAGATGATGATGAGGTATCAAGGATATGAAGAAAGATATTCATGAGAAATTTCAGATAAAGGATCTTGATGTCTTAAAGTATTTCTTTGGCATTGAGTGACAAGCTGAGGAAGGATATTTGCTTCCCTCAAAGGATGTATGTGCTTGACATGCTTTCAAAATAAAGGATGTTGTGATGTGATGCAAGCTAGTTATTACTGTAACACCCATCCCTTGTTTAGCAACAAATCAAAAGCCCAATTGGCACTCGTGTTATGAAAGAAACTAGAAAAGTATAAAAAATTGGTACAATAATATAAACACAATAAATATCACTAAAGTAAACATCGGAGAAGTAATCTGATGCTAGGGTTAAAAGGAGTATCTCTATATTTGAATCACATAGCCAACTAGATGAGCATGAACTCAACATTGAATGCTTGAATTAGAAATATTGCCAGTTACACAACTGAGTACTTGGTTCATAATATTCAAATTCAAAAAACTACAAAATATCCTGAATCAAATGAAATGCAAACTAAAACTTCATAAATCCTTGGTAGATCATCCTAAGTATATCTCTCGATCTATGTTTTCTGGAGAGGGAAGTCCAATGGGCCAGTCCATCAATCAGTAAGGATAGCCCTTCCCCCAAGCGACGCTAAAAATAAGCACTTAAGGGGAGGTATATAAATGTGCATGAATGTTAAAGTTTAAATAAAAGAACTGTTAACATCATGATCATTAGAATCTGCTAAATTTGCATGTCTGTAACGTAAATGGACTTATGAAATTTAATCATGAATGCTAACTTTAATATATTCAGGGTTCTAATCTTAATCTTTAAAATTATTTAAGTACAAAAATCCCAATGTTTTGGATTCTACTTGATATTGAGGGATTTCTAGTTTCAAGTTTTTTTAATATTGTCTTTCTTGTATTACTTGGCACATCACAAGATTTGAGTCGTTCATGGCCCACATATGTGCTCTAATGCGCTCCTAGCACAAAACGCAATTCCAAATCCAAACATATTTACATGTGACTAGAATGAGTCATGGATCGCTACACGGGTCTCATATGGTGTACTATCCCCTATGAGTATGTTGGCGTGTGTCCTCCGGGAGAAATCACCCCCATGTCCCATAGTGAAAATTTTCATCTAATAGTGAACTTATTCATTTTAAGATGTCATCCACATAGCACACTAGTTTATAAGTTAATGCATATTCGTAAAGATTTCATGAACTAGAAATTGAATTCATATGACTTGTGATATATTTAACTTTAAGGAAAAGAAATTCTTACATCAATATTCCTTTTGCTCGTAAACGTGGCAGCGCGGCCTGGTTCCTCGCGAAGATGCGGGTCTACTACGAAATCTTCAATAGTCTCCTCCTTTGATCTACTCAACAAAGACCTCCTCCCAAGGTTTAACTGAAACCCCAAATAAAAATTCTATGAGATAAGAGAGATAGGAAGAGAGGAATATTAGAAAGACGAGCAAAGACCTCACCTAACCTTAATTAGGAGAATCGCCAAGACTGAAATAATCTACGACTGCTGATGAGTGAGGGACAAATTGTCGTCTCTGGATTCTTTCAATAAGAGGAGATCAACCCCTTCACTTTGATGAAATCGTCAAAGTAGAAGAATCCCGAGTTGTAAAGACGAGTAGACGACTACAAATATTGTGGTCTGAGATTGACAATTACTTGTTGGGAAAGAAGGAAAAGACAAAATGTTTACGAGGTTTGTCAGAGAGAGATTGGCTGGGTTCTGAGGACGAAATGGTGGGGTCATCGTGTTCTATCTGCACTTGTCGAGGGGCGGAAAGCTCTATCAAGAGAAAAATGTGTCGGTTATGGGATACAGTGTGTGTGCGGCTCATGTTGCTTTTCAAGACAACATGCTTCAAAGGATAGAAAACTAACACATGCAATTTCCTCTTTTTAGTGCTTTATGTATGTAATGGATACAGTGTGTCCACGGAGCGCCACGATTTATATTGCATATCTTATAGTGGCAATTTCAATCTTTTAATCTTACAGAAACAGTACAGTAAAATGCAAGCACAATGACGGTCAAAAATGCATAGAATAAAAAATTTTCATTACCATAAAAGCTTGCTTACACATGCCATTTCCAGAGTTTCAAACTTACACATACATATGATGCGACATATTAATACTGATGACATATAACAAATTGCTACATATTAATAACACTAATAATCCACCCTCCTACAGGTTGGACACTACGGGTCCCTGCACCATTTCCGTGCTCGTCTTGTTATTTTGTGGAGCCTGACTGCGTTTGGGAGTACTGACACTCACCACGATTTTGCCGGTCGAGCTCGACGTTGAGCTCGCTGGGGGGGGGGGGGGCAGAGCGCCCCCTGCTCAGGGGTTCGGGGGCGAAGCCCCAGACTGAATTTTTGTCAGGGGCATTTATGTAATTTTCCTCGTCCTGCTTGTTACGTCTGTAAAAGGCCTCTTTCGGCCCAGGGTTGTGTACTCTTATGTGAAAACCAAAGAAGAGGAGCGGAAGAATAGAAGCGGTGTACTCTTGATCTCTTTCATAGTGGATTTTCTGGGCGCGGGTGGTTGTGGTTTTTCCCCTATCTTGGGGTTTTTCCATGCTAAATTCTTGCGTGGTTTGCTTGTTAATTTTTCTGCAATTTCTTGCGTGTTCTCTGGATCTCGTATTTCCTAACACGTCTATCACCTTTGTGATCCCCATAAGGAGACATGCCCATAACCTATAATGCTCTTCATGTTTCTTTCTCTTCTTGTCCTCAGAGAACTGCGTGCTAATGTCAGTTCCTTTTTCGCTTGGATCCTAAAAATTTATAATATAATTGGTTAGTCATAAAGACTAAGTGAAAATTTAACTCTCTAATCACTGTACATGCAACACAAAGGGTTAGTAGCAATATGGATATAAATATTATAATCTTAATTAAATATGCATTAAATAATGATCAGTAATAGTAAACATTAAACAATACAATATAAACACATTTTCCAGTAACTCAAGAGTATTTATGTTCTTGTGTTATATACTATGAAGCACATATACTTCCCCGAAGGCAGTGTATCCGTACCAGATACGTATCTGGTAACGGTACGTACCCGATACTCGACGGATATACCTATGTGGACACACTTGGACTTTGCATATCATTCCGCATATTGTGATAGAAGTCTATTTCTCTAGAGTAAACAAAAGTGTACTCTATATTAGGAAGCGTTGGTGCGTCCAATTAAGTTGTGTATTTGTACCGAGTATGTTTCCGTTGCTGGTACGTTTCTATTACAAATACGTGTATTGAACGTGTTGATACGACGCAAGTTATTAACAAAATGGCTAACTTGTCTCTAGATTAACCGAAGATTGAAGATGTTGATCTCCAACAATGAAGTTGATATCCAACAATGAAGAAGAAAAAAAAATACTGATGAGCAGACTTGAGTTTAATTTGATCTCTTTTGGCTCAACATACAAAATGTTAAATTTTGTAATATTTACGAATGCTTAATGTTTGAAAACTTATTGTTATGTTGCATTGATCTGTGGACTTGTTCTTCAAGTTATGATTTATGTTTGATGTTTCGATGTTTTGAGAACTATTTATTGCACTTGTGATATATATATATTATATTTGTTATAACGTATCATGACGTACCCGTATCATTGTTTTTTATTTTGGCGTACCGCCGTACCAGGTACGTATCGTACCCGGTACCCGTACCCGTACCGGTGCTTCCTAGGTTATAGACATTCATTTAATTTATAATTTTGTTGTCATTCTTTATTTATTCTGTCATTTATAGTACATAGGTAATGCTAAGGGTAGCTGTCTCAGTAATCACTAATTTGGGCCCGACCCAATTGGTTCATCATATACCAATTCAACGTAATCAAAAAAGCATTAGGCATTTCAGCCCCTTGGACTGGTCATTATATTCTAATCCAACGCCATTGAACAAGCGTTTGAATTTTCGGCCCCTTGGATTAGTCATCATAATCCAATTGAGCGCTATCGAACAAGCGTTAGGCTTTTCGGCCCATGAATTGGAAAATCAGTACATATGCATCAATACATTTAGTCGTTTCAGTCAACCGTGTTTTCTGGTATCCATTTAAGAAATTAGAGGTATCATTTGTTATTTAATCCCCTCAGAATTATGATCTCTTTCTGCCTTCTGGTATCCCAATGATATTTATTGTCATCTTTAGCCGTCAAATCATTAGAGATAATTTATTGGCAGTGATTCATTTGGGTCTGAAAATAGTGAACATATTAAATTTAAATGAAATCATGCATATGCACTAATGCACATCCAGGAAGTAATTTTCTATATTAGAATATATTAAAAATATGCCGAAGAAATATTCTATATTAACAATGCATGTAATAGATTAAAAATATGCGGAAAGTAAAGCATAAATCAAAGAGGTGAAATTCGCTGTAATCTTTTCCTTGCCTTTATCATTCCTAGAGTCATCATCACACCTATATCTGGACATCATCTCCGTAGTATCTGTAACTGTAGGAATTCTATTATTATATGGGTTGCGTCTTAAAATAGAAGTTGACATTGACACCAGAGAACGATGACATGACTTTTCAGAGGTTGTTGGGGGAGAAATGATTAGATGATGGTAATTCGTAGTAACTTATAAAAGTCTTCCGTGGAATCCACATAATTCGAGTAAATCGGGTACATATTTCAAATACCATTAACAGGAAGGATAGACCGAAAAATAAACATACCAGATCACTTCAACAGAGAATTTCATTACCCTATACTCAGCTGAAAATTTTAGGAAACAACTACAACATTCTTCATTAAGAAGAGGTAAAAGTTGCCAAACAAATAAATACCACGGAACTATAGAGGGAAAGTTGATCTGGAACAATGAGATTTCATAATCCAATTGTTATAGTGAGAGTAAACTAAATCAATGATTAATGTGCTTGATTGATTTATTTGCTAAGCATAGAACAACAAAAAACGATATGCTGGAGTACACATACGGTCCTTTAGTTTCTCCTAATGAAACACAAAAGTAAGGGAAGTGAAGAAGCTTACAGAAAGGTTATGATGAATAAGAAAATGAAAAACTTTCCATCCTGCAAAAAATCAAAACTGCGAGATCCAAATTGGTTTTGAGAACTAGAACCGAGATCTTCGTTGAGGAAAAAAGAGGTTCCTTGTGATAGAAAAAGGTTGAACAACATGAGCAATGTCAGACTGAGTAATGGTGAGGTAGATGAGACTCCCAATAAGGTGGCGGTAGCGAATAGGATCAGAGAGTGGAACCCCATCAATCAAACATAGCTGAAGGTGAAGCTCTATAGGGGTGTCGACTGTGCGAGTCAGAGAGAGCAACCCGAGCTAAGAGATCTGATGTGTAATGCTACTAAGGGAGCTGAAAACTGCGGTCAGTGGAGCTGACCTCAAGGCCCAAGAAGTAGCTCGGCTGCGCAAGGTCAGTCATCAGAAACTGCTGCTGAAGGCGATGCTCGACGAAGGTCACATGAGAAGGATTATCACCAATAATAATCATATCATTCACATAAGTAACAAAATAGTCCGACCATAAGATGAGTGTACAAACAGAGCTAGCTCATGTGGACTCGATTGAAAACCGATGGCTGTAATGGTTGAGCTGAAGCGTGCAAATCACACGCGGGGCACCTTCTTGATCCCATAAAGAGCACGCCTCAAGCGACAAACAAGGCCTGGAGGAGAGAAGAGACCAGGAGGAGGAATCATATACACCTCCCGCTGAAGATCGCCATGAAGAAAGACATTCTTCACGTCGAGCTGAGACACAAACTAGTGACGAACAGCTGTAACTGCAATATGAGCGCGAACCGTTGTCATGTGAACGATCAAAGCAAAGGTCTCGTCGTAATCACGCCCATGCTCCTGCTGAAAACTACGAGTCACAAGACGAACCTTGTACCTCTTTACATAACCATCAGAGTGAGTCTTGACCTTGAAAACCCATTTGCAAGTAATATGAATAACATCGGGTGGAAGAGGAACAAACTCTCAGGTACGAGTGTGTTCGAGTGTCTCCAACTCAACAGGCATGACAACCTACTACTCAGGTATCTGGGTAGACTCACAATAGGAAGTCGGATCTGGAGTACCGCAGACAGTAGCAAGAAGGGTAGGAAGGTCCATTGTTAGGATAACAATGCTAAGACAGTCAGGAGGATGTCTCTCACGAAGTGGGTAGCGACGCGCTGGAGGATCATCCACAGGATACTCACTGGACGAAACATACACTGAGTTTGGGGGTACTGGAGGCAAAGGAATAGAAGGAGGACGACGAGTGTAGTGATATTGAAGATGAGGGACACAGTTTCAAGTGGATTGCTTATCAGAGGGAGAAGCGGGTGATGAGCGGAGGGGTGAGGAGGTGACAGAGTAGATTACGACAAGGGAAGATGAGGTGACAGAGTAAACTGCAACAAGGGATGAGGAGGTGGACATACTGGGGGACATGTTACATGAGGCGGGGAGATGAGAAGAGTGAAAAACTGCACATTAGAAGGAGTTACAGATGTGTGTGAGGTCGAGTGGATAAAGGACACAAAAAAGGGTGAGACTCGTTAAAGCCTTAAAGGTGACATCACGTGAGATACGAAGTCGACGTGCAACAGGGTCATAACATCGATAGCCCTCGTGCTCAGTACTGTATCCAAGAAAAGCACAAGGAACATACTGAGTATAGAGCTGAGTACGCTCACGTGGAGGGAGTAGATCATAGCATCAACAATAAAAAACACAAAAATGGGTATAACATGAGGGTCGAGAGCACAAACATTCATCAGGACTTTGACCCTGAATGAAAATGAAGGTTGCAGGTTAATAAGATAAACAACAGTGGAAACAGCCTCCGCCCAAAAATGAGGAGGAACGTAGGAGGCGATGAGAAGGGTGTGGGCCGTCTCAATAATGTGGCGATGTTTCCTTTCAACGATGCTATTTTAAGCGTGAGCATCGGGACATGCAAGCTGTAGGAGAGTGTCGTGGGTAGGTAGCAGATCGCGAAAAGCATGTGAGAGGTACTCTCCCCTGAGTCAGAAAAAAAAAATACACATGGAAGTAGAAAACGGGGTGCGCACCATAGAAAAAATTAACATAAATCTTAAAAAATTCAGAACGAGAATGCATATAGTAGTCCCAATAATAACGACAATATTCATCAACAAAAAGAACATAATACTGGTGTCCGCCCTTGGATACAAGAGGTGTGAGACCCCATACATCAAAATGAAATAAATCAAAATGACTCTAAGACCTCAACTTACTAGGCTGATAGTGGAGTTGTAGCTGTTTATTAAGCTTACAACCCGTGCAAAAGTGAGACCGATCAACAAAAACATGACCAAGATAACCATGACTGTTGAGAGAAGCTAGACGCAAACTACTGGGATGACCGAGACAGTGATGCCACTGTGAGAAGCCCACTGAAGGAAGATATAACGTAGAAGCCATCGTTGGTGATGAAATAGATGGAAGATGGAGGCGATCAAGCACTTACACCCCACTACAACAATGACTAGCTCCAAGAAGTTATCAGGCGATCCTGCACACGACACATTAAGTCATCAAAAATAACAAGACAACTATGGGATATGAGTTGGTTGGCAGATATAAGGTTGATGGATAAACTTGGGTATGTAGGCTACATCAGGAACATGAAAAAGGTTGGTGTGACGGAGGCCACGACTGGTGATGAAAAGAATAATATCATCTACTACCATAATGCTAAGGTCAGAAGAGACGAGCTGACATGGCAAGAGGTGGGTGACATCATAAGTCGGAGGGAGAGATACCTGTAGGGGAGGAGGCATCCAGCTCAGAGGTAGAGGCGTCAAAACCATTTGGTGAGAGCATAGAGGCAGATGAGCAAGGCAACAAACCGTAAGAGAGCTATTGGACAATCTACTGACAAGCTCAAAAACAGAGTGAATGTGCCAGAGCAGAAAAATGAGCTGAAGGTGCACCAGGGGCACGCTGCTGATCAGACTGCTGAGCCCTCTGAAGCTTGCGACACTTAGATTTGACATGACCAAAACATTGACAGTAATGACAATGGACAGGCAGGCGACGAGGAGCACCAGACAGAACAACAGATGGCGCCAGAGGAGTAGGACGAGGACCAAGGCGCACCAGAGCACTATAGCCAGGCGAGGGTAGTAGTGGAACACTCACAATAGAAGGCTATGATAGAAGTTGGGGAGTAGCCAGAACACCATGAGACATCACACTAGGAGGAGCAGCAGTGTACAAGGAGTGGTGACAAGTCTTCAACAATCACTAAGGCCAAGGTATCACTGAGAGATGGCGAATCCCGACGCAAAAACTGTGCTCGAACATGCTCGAACTCGGAGCATAGACACATAAGAAACTCATACATACGTTGGAAGTCGTGATCCCGCGATGTAGCAATACACTGAGTGCAAGTAACGCAGATGGAATGTGTCATCTCATCACACCGACGCCATAGGTTTAGGAACTCAGCAAAGAAAGATTGTACAGATCGATCAAGTTGGTAGCAGACACCAAAATTTTGAAATAGGGAGTAGCGCAAAGCCTGGCTAGATGGCATGTAGAGGCGGCGCAAGTGATCCCACATCGCCTTGGCCTTAGCCCGTAGGTAACTCGTAGACAGTCATGCGAATGGGGAGTTCGCAGGACTGACATATGATAACTATCGCGCGAGAGTCATCAAAACGCCACCTCGCCCAGTTGGAGCGCTGGGAGGAAGTGGTCGTGCTGACAATTGAATAAAGGGAGTTTGCAGGACTGGCAGACTGTGGGGTGTTCGTAGAATTGACAGCCGGTGAGGGCGAAGCAGGCACGGTGCCGTTAATGTGTCCCCATAGATCGAGACCACAGAAGATCACACCGACGATGACGGGCTATGCCTTATAGTTCTGCCCGTCGAGGATGACATCATCCTTTTGAAGGAAAGCAGATGAGGAGTGAGACGATGCCATCGAACCAATGGAGGACGAAGGTGGTCGCCTAGGACACGAGTGCGCTCGATAGAGGACAGAGGAGACCGACGGAGTCTGGCGGACTGCAATAGGCAGTAGAGGAGGCCGATGGTGTTGGGTGGGCTGCGGGAGGCAGTGGAGGACGAGGCACGAGCTTTCTGAAGCAGAGTGTCCACAGTACACGGTACGTGTTGGAGTCTTATGTGATCTAGAAGTAATCAGGGAGTTAGTCTCGCTGTCAATGTAATATGAGCTTATATGGTCGCACATAATAACATACGAGAAATTGGTTAAATGATCGCGGCGACTCTACTTATATAAGATATGAGTGAACAACGAGCTTGAACTGATTGGGAGAAAGGTTGTTAGATAGATTGCTTGTCGATATGGTGATATCGACTAGAGCTCAAGTCAATATAATGTATGTCGACTTGATAGTCTGCCTACAGAATTGTGTCGACTAGACAATGTCAATATACTGGATATCGACTTGACTGTGTCGACTGGACAGTCACTTCGTGTCGACTAGAACTCAAGTTGATATAGTGTATATTGACTTGACTGCTTATCAACTGGACAGAGCTTGTATCGGCTAGAGCTCAATTCTTTTTGAACTTTGTCGACTAGACTATAAGTCGATATAATGTATATCGACTTGACATGTTATCGACATAGAAGTTCCGTCGTCTGGAATGTTCGTCGACTAAACATCAAGTCGATATAATAATATCGACTTGACTGTCTGTCAACTAGGACATGATCGACTAAATATCAGCACGGTACAATGTGTGTCGACTGGACCTCTAGTCGATATAGTGTATATGGACTAGACATCTGGTCTACACAGTGTATGGCGACTTGAATCAATATTTTCTCATGTTTTAAATCTTGAATCGGTTCAACACTTAATATTAGATTAAGTCATATTGAACCTGAACTCAGTTCACTAATATGTATATATATAGATAATATCAGTGCTAGGGTTAAGTTTGTTAACTGTTCCCGACCCCCTTTCTTGAGTGTTCAGAACGACGAATGCGAGAGCCAAGTTTGCGGCGATGGATTTGATGTGATCGCCGATGATCCTCTCCGGCGACAGATCTAACAATCTGTGGAGACGAAGAGCCTGATCTTCTTTTAGCCTCTATTGTTCGCCGATAGTAGGTGTTTCTCGGTGTTAGTGTGGATATCCATAAGTTTGCAGATTTAGTTTTGCGAATTTGGAACTCAATCGACCGTTTCACTGATTTCGTATCAGGCGCAAATCGATAATCAACATGGATTTGGATTCCGACTCTGAGGAAGAAGAAGCACTTGATGTTCTTGAAGCCCGATCGAGTACAGTGACTCGACATCCCATAAAGGTATTCTTGCAATTTTATTTCTTGAATCATGGTTTTCGCAAGATCCTTGTTTCTCTTTTGGGTTTTTCAAGAAATTTCTCCGTTGTACATATATAATTGCTCGTGTTAGAAACAAAAGACAAGAGATTTAAGTCAAGTAAATACATAAAATATGAGATAGATACATTTTTGACGGTTGATGTGAATATTAAAGATAGATGAAAAAGATACTTTTATCAATTTTATAATAAAACAAATGACAATGAATTGAACTTGGAAGAGTTAAGTAAATCATAAAACTATAAGAACATAACGTTTTATCGTAAAATTCAAGTATCAGAGGTAAAAGATGCTCTAAATAAGATGAAAAATGAAAAGGTGGTTGAGTCAGATGATATACCCATCGAAGTATGAAAATGTCTAAAAAATGAAGAAATTTTGTGGCTTACATATTTTTAAATAAGATACTGAAGTCAAAAAGCATGTCAGATTAATGGAGAGAAAATATCTTTCTACCTTTATATAAGAATAAAGAGGATATACAAAATTGTGTTAATTACAGAGGAATTAAATTGATGAGTCATGTCATGAAACTATGCGAACGAGTAATAGAAAGAAGATTAAGACGAGAGACTAATATCTTGGAGAATCAATTTGGATTCATGCCAGGGAGGTCGACCACGGAAGATATACATCTCTTGAGGAGAATCATTGACAACTATCGAGAAAGAAAACAAGATTTGCATATGTTGTTTATTGATCTTGAGAAGGCTTATGATAGAGTTCCAAAAGAGATCTTATGAAGAGTCTTAGAAAAGAAAGGTGTAAATATATCCTATATTGACACAATCAAAAATATGTATACAGATTCAGTGACAAGGGTGTGGACATTTGGAGGATTAACATAGGAATTTCCTATCACTGTTGGCTTACATCAAGGTCCAGCTTTAAGCCTTTATCAGGGATTGGAACAATACTATCTGATATTGTATTGTAATTTTGAGAATAAACAATGTAATATATTGATATTGTAATGCTAACAATACAATATATTTATATTGCAATGTTAGCAATACAATATATTGTATTGTAAATGCTAAAAATGAAAAAACAATATATTGTAATTTTTTTAAAAGTTCCAAACAGATAATATAATATAGCATTTCAAAAGTTTCCAAACCAATTATAAAAGTTACAAACAAACTTTATAATATAACTTCTCAAAAGTTCAACTCCTCATACTCGTCACTTTGGTTTTCATCATCAACTGTTTCTTCATTCACGACAACAGACACCAAAGCCAAATTTCATAAATGTCGATTTTGTTTGAGGAAAACCAACGCTTCCAAAGTACGTGGTAGCAGCCTTCGTCGTGTCTTCGAAAATATTCGATTGCTCATGGAGAACAATTGTTCTACATGATTCGATGTGGGCATTAAAAACCTAGTATCAATGTAAGTCGTCGTTATTTCCTGTTGTTTTCGTTGTCGTTTGAGTGCACGTTCGACAAATGACAAGCCAGAGTCATCATTATCATCAATACTCTCGATGTTGTTATGTTGCACCTTCAATGATTGAACTGATGTCTTTTCATCTGAATCCAGTTGGACCTCGATTCCCGATTGAATTATGATAATGGCTTTTTCCAAGGATTTACTGTGAACGATAGATGCATCAGTTCCCAGATATGTCTCAAAGTTGAACTCTGGAAATGCTTCAATCAGTGACTCAAAAAGCGCATTTGAATCGAAAATGGTCGCGTTGGATGCTTGCATTGCGAGGGTAACTGATTTGAAATCACACAATGCTCACTTATGACGACGAATGTTATTTCGTTGCGCCGCTGTTGGGATAAATTCGGCTAGCTCCTGATTTGTTTGATCAATATTCGGCAATAATCGTTCAAACCGCTCGAACATGTTGCTGACCCCAATCCAATGGGTTGCATTTCGTTTGACTGGACGCAATAATGTTGAGAGACGCAATCTACCTGACTCCTTGAGTGTCGATAACTTTGACATCAGCTTTCCCACAATCTCAGACTCGATAGAGAGAAATCTAGCAATGTAGGCTTTGACTGCTAAGTTGAGACGATGACTACGACAACCCAGCAACGACACATTGAATAGGTTTGCCGTTGCTGTATTGGTAGAGCAATTGTCACCAATTAGGCAGATGACATGGTCAACAGGTAGGTGATACCACTCAAGGGTTGCAAGAATGAAATCCCGATGATTTGAAGCAGTGAACGAAGTCTCGTCCAACAATGGAGCGAATGCCAACAGGTGAATGTCAGGTTCGACTGAAGCATCTTTGGCAGGCATTGTAATAAATAGACCTATATTAAACAAGTGAATATAAGTATTTGAATTATGAATTAGTAAACTAATTAAAGAGCTTACCAATGAAATGAGTGTTGTCCTCCGACCAGCCATCAAAGAGAAGAGCATATCGCTGACAAGTCATTGCCAATGTTATAATTTTATTTTCCACCATTGTCACCAACTTGAACATGTACTTCTTCATAGTCTTGGAACATATTTTAGATAGATTGGTGTTCTCCCTCGTGCGTTCTTGTTCGCAAAAATTTAGTTCAAGTTCATCCATGATAACCCAATCAAGCCATTTGTAGATGTTGGTTGATTTGCTATCAATAATATATTCGAGAGTCATCGGACCCGCCACTGGGGTTTCAATGGAATGCGCCTCAAATATATTCATGAAGTCTGGATGTTTTGTCTTAATGCGTGTCATCAAATTATTGTATCCATTTTTTACGACATCGCATTTGCGCTCCAAACCACAAGTGCATTTCCATAATTTTGTTTCTGGACATTTGGGAGCATTGCCAAAGAACAAGCGACAAATGGCCTTCGAAGAAGGTGGAACCCTTGGTCGCCCATTCAAACTCATTTTTAATCGTGTCACCTACGCAAAAGGGTTGAAAATCTACATAATAATATAATATAACCATTAAACCATATTGACTGTAGATCTAGGTTTTTTATTTGAATTTTTCAATCAACAGAGTTGAAAAGAACAAGAATGATCAAAAATTTCTACCCAAATGTTAGATTAAATGGCATTTTTTCTGATATGCATGCTTGCGGGAGAAAAAAGAGGAGGCATAAGTGCAGTTCAAAAATTTCTACCCAAATGCAGTTCAATAATCTTTTCTGATATGCATGCTTGCGGGAGAAAAAAGAGAAGGCAAGGCATAAGTGCAGTTCAAAAATTTCTTCCCAAATATGCAGGTTTCACACAATTTTTAATTGATTAAGCGAGCAAGGAAGGACTTACAACAAAGGAGACGACCAGGTGGGAGCTTCCAGGCGGCAGGGTGGAGGCAGAAGTGCAGAACTCACGGCAGACGAAGCTTCTTCCTCTCTAAAGTGCAGGGCCGAGGTAAAACTCACAGCGTCTGCCGTCTCAAGCTTCTGGGAGAAAAGAGACGTCCGACGGGGTTCGTTCTTTGCGGTATGGGTAGAACAGCAGGCGTCTGCCGTCACAGGCTTGCAGGAGAAAAAAGAAGACTGCGAGAGGGAGCCGTCGGGAGGTAGGGTTTCGGAATTTCATTTCAGCCCTATTTCCGTGTATTTGTAGGTGCTGTTTGGGTTCAGCGGTTCAACCAAGTTTAGGTTCAGCCAAATTTCGGTTCAGCCTGTTTTAGATGATTGTTTGTGACAAATATCTATAAAAATGAAATTTTATCTTTATATACTAGGTTTTTCTTTTAAAATTAAAAGTACAATAATATTGGCAATACATTGTTATTGTTAAAATAACAATACAATATATTGTTATTGTCAAATGGACAATACAATATATTGTGTACAATATATTATAATATATTGTTCGATAAATATATTATTTCCAATCCCTGACCCTTATCTCTTTACCCTTATCTTAGATGAGCTCACCAGACATATCCAACAAGCAATACCTTGGTGTTTATTGTTTGCGGTTGATATCGTTTTGGTTGATGAGACGCGTGAGGGTGTAAACTCAAAACTTGAATCTTGACAAGATACTTTAGGAAAGAAGAGTTTTAGGTTGAGCAGGGCAAAGCCGGAGTATATGATGCTTAAATTTAGCAGTACAAGATGGATAGATGACTTCGTTATTAAGTTGGGTGATCAAGATATTTCCCGTAGTGGGTGTTTTAAATATCTTGGATCGATAGTTCAAAAAGACGAAGGTATTGATAGAGATGTGACACATAGAATCCAAGCGGGTTGGTTGAAGTGGAGAGGCGAATTAGGGATCTTATGTGATCGTAAAGTGTCACTAAAATTTAAGGGCAAGTTTACTTACTGCAATTAGACCCGCGATGCTCTATGGTTTTGAGTGTTGGGCAGTGAATTGTGTACATGAGCAAAAAATGGGAGGTGCAGAGATGAGAATGCTTAGGTGGATGTGTGGACACATGAGATTGGATAAAATTTGAAATAAAAGTATCATGGATAAGACAGGAGTAGCACCAATTTCAGAGAAGATGCGAGAATCTCGTCTAAGATGGTTTGGACACGTACAAAGGAGACCATTAGAGGCACCTGTTAGGCGTTGTGAGAGTAGTCACTATGCATGTTAGACGAGGGAGGGGTAGACCAATAGAGACTTGGAATGAAATTATAAAGAAAGACATGATCTACTTAGGCATTAGTGATATTATGACAAGATAGGGAACAATGACGACAAAAGATCCATATGGCCGACCCCACTATAGTGGGATAAAGGCTTGAGTGTTGTTGTTTGTACACATATTGATGTGACCATAGAGAAAACCTAACTGCACGCAAAAGCAGAAGAGCGTGGAAGCAACGCATAGAAACAACGCGTGGAAGCGGGAAACACGTCGAAGCAGAAGGTGTCGAAGCAACTCGCGCAGAAACAACGACGACTACGACGACAGCTGCAATCGGGGGCGACGAAAACGCCAGCTAGAGCTGTCACTAAAATGAAAACTGAACCGGAATCGAACCGGAACCCTAAAAAACCGGACCGAACCGTTCGCGAATTTTTCAGGTTCCGGTTTAAATTTTGGAACTGTAAACAAGAATGGTGCGGGTGCGGTTCCTTCATTTTATTATCCGGACCGAAACCGGAACCGCAACTTACATGTCTCGAGAGGTTTCAAAATTTTTAAACCCGAACCGGACCGAACTAGAACTGAACGCAATCCGTTTATTATTATATTAATAATATATATTTATTATCTATACGACTATACCTATATCAGCCGTCCTATTGTAGCGTCGTCAATTGCAGTCGTGCTCAGTGATGCACCCTGCCAACATACAAAATCGGTATTTGATAGTTATTTAATTATGTTGATAATTATATTATCTATTTTGTGCGCCAAATCAGATATTATTGCATGTATATCTGTATTAGTATAATTTTAACATATTTAGACTTAAGAAATCATGAAATTGTTGCTCAAACCTTTTGAATTCTAATCTCTTATTCAAATATACATTTTTAAAGAGAATAATTTTTGTTAATGTGTTTAATAACTCAAATCATAGAGCTAAAAATGATTGAAACTATATCACAAAACCGATTGAAACCGGACCGAACCGCATAGAATCAGACCGAACCGTTAATGACCGGTTTGGTTTTGGTTCTTGTTGAATTGGAACCGTTGACACGACGGTTCCAAAAAATATGTTGGAACTGTAACCGAAACCAGAACCGATCAAACCAAATAAGGTTTTAGTTTCAATTTGAAGAATCGTAACCTTAGCGGTTTGGTTCATGGTTTTAGTAAAACCGGAACCAAACCAAAACCGTGACAGCTCTAGCGTCAGCGATCGGAAGGAGCGTCAGCGTCGACAGCGTCAGCGATCGAAAGGAGCGTCGACTAGCGGAGGAGAAGCTGCGACTGTCGACGGGATCGACCGAGGAGTGGAAACGAGGATGCGTAGAGACTTACGCACGGGGCCGGAAGGTGACGAGAGCGGCGTTGAAAACCCTAGGCTCTGATACCTTGATAGAAAAAGGATCGAATGAATATATTCACATCAACAATAGGGTTTATATGTACATATACATGAGTGAGTGCTCACAACACCCAAGGTGAACGTAAGCTATTTCTACCATATAGAATGTACATTATATCTAATGCCTTACTTCAACGACGTCGATCAAAGGAGGGGAAAAAGAAGGAAATCAATTCCTCGCTTCATGTCGAAGCTCTAGCACAGAAAACCAAAAGAGAGAAGAAGACGCTCGACTCGGTCTCAAGAGAATGGCGCAAAAAACTCTCAGAACAGCGAGAGTTTATAATTGTAAACTTAAAATGGCAAAATACCCATCATACTCCTCCATATCAGATATTCATTAACCATCCAAGCCCCAAACAAAGCCATCTTGAATCCACTTAGGGCCATAGGTGTCATTTATTCATTCCACTAGCATAAGAAAAGCTAACACTTAATTAATCTAGCCGGTCATTCTATGCTTAGGCTAACCTAATTCATTCCATTATATCAAATTTCATGTCAACCAGCCTTATGTTAAGCCCAACTGAACTTAATAAGCCTTCCGGAGCTAACCAAACCAGCCGTGCTTAATGAAATGCAGCCTTAATTAGTCCTGCATAAAATCAGTCCGACAGAAGCCTTTATATAATGTAATTCTTATGTATTATTTTTGTTTATAACTCTCTCTGTATGTATATGTGTATATATGTATATGTGTATATATGTATATATATATATATATATATATATATATATATATATATATATATATATATATATATATATATAAGAATAAAGAAAATTCGTCGTAAAAATTACATCAAAATATTTTAGGAAATTTTGCGATAATATTTCAGCACCAAGTTTCTTTTATCGTCATTGGGGATTTATTTATTATTTACATATTTTATTCTTAATAAACTTTAGGTGTTACATAGCAACCAACTGCTTCAAAGATCAACCAGAGACTATTGATTTATATAAATAACTAAAATGAAAAAAAAGTAGGTCTTAGAATTACTAAAATGCCATTCCTTCGTAATAAGACACCCTCTCATCGCTTGTAACCTCGACTGGACGGGTCAATGTCAACAATAGTTTTGGTAGGACCTTGGAAATTTGATTATATTTAATTCGATTAGAGTAAATTTAATGTTTTTGACCAAATTGACGTTGAGCAACAAACATTATCGTAAGGAGGCAATTATCGAATTTGAAACTTACGTTTAAATTCAGATTTGATTAAAATTAAGAAGATATTTTCGGTATATTAGAAATCTCCCCTCATAAAATTGTCCTCAAAAATTGCTGCCACATCTATAATATATATAAAGATATCCCCTTATGATGTAACCCGATCAATGAAAAATTTAAGGCTGTTGGATCCATCGTATTTTAATATCAGCCACCCGATTAAAGCTTAGAGTGGGCTGCCAATAGCGAAACTAAGAAATTCAGCCAAAACAAATCCCCAGTCTCCCGATCTCTGCCGGAGCGCCGTCGGACTACCCACAGTGAGTTCGCCGGAGTCCGATGAGACTGCCGGTGGGCGCCGTGCAGCCTGCCGGTGGCGGCACCCTAAACCTATGTCGCATTCTGTTTTATTTTTATTTTTTTAACATATAATAAACAGAAATATAATAAAATTAAGTAATTAAAAAATTATATAATTAAATAAATATCCCTTTCACGGTCGGGGTTCGACGACCCCGCTAGTGGCCGCCGGTGGCTCTGTCGCCAGCTGCACCCTAAACATGTGTCGCGTTTTGTTTTTTTTAATAATAAAGATAAATATAATAAAATTAAATAATTTAAAATTTATTTAATTAAATAAATATCCCGCCACGCCGGGAGAGGGCGGAGCCCGTCGGGGGCGCCCAGATATTATTGCGCGGGGCACAAGGGGCATCCCGTGCACTGTCACTCGTATTGGTAAAAAAGGAATACTTGCTTGAAAGTTGTTCTTTAAGAGAATTCCACCAAAGAGCAACCCGGTGCACAAAGGCATTTCCGCGTTGCGAGGGTCCGAAGAAGGGTCCCACCACAAGGGTGAAATGTAGTCCAACCTTACCATACAATTTTGCAAGTGGCTGCTTGAAGGACTTGAACCCGTGACCTCAAGGTCGCACGACAACACCACAACTGGTGTGCCAAGGCTCCCTCTTCACCAATGTGACATTTTTCTCATTTATTCGCAAAATCCAGAATATGCATCCTCAATGATCCTATTGGTGCGCTTTGTCTGTCCTTCAGTCGAGTGCTCAAACTAATTCTTTCTGACATGAGATAAGAGCATAAGTCGAATCTCTTCTACTAAGCACATCTACTACCAAATTTCTTTTCTCGAATGATAATGAATATTTACATCATAAATTGAAATTAATTCCAACAACCTGCATTGTCTCATATTGAGTTCTCGCTGTGGAAAGAAGTACATGAGATTTTATGTTCTTAAATGATCTCACAACGAACTCCCTAAATATAGTGTATTAAAACCTTCAGTGATTGCTGCTAGCTCCAACTTATGTGCTGAGTAATTCTTCTTGTGGTATTTCTATTATCAGATGTGTAAGCTATAACTCTCATGCTGCATAAGGACACTACCTAAACCTTGAGCAGAAGCATCATTATAGATCCGAGAACCATCTACTCTTGAAGATAAGCCCAACATTAGAGCAATCATCAATCTAAATTTCAAATTCTCAAATACTAACTCATATTCAACCTTTTAACTATTTTTTTTGCTTCTGGTGAGCGAAGATAGAGGTAGTGTTAAGGCTTTTACTATCTCCTTAGCAATCTGTAACGTCCTGAAGTCCACCACAATTTAATTCTCTTATTTTGAGTGGTTTTTCACGATTATATAACACAACAATTCTAATATATATAACACATGAGAGGTATCATGAGAAAATATAAAACATTTTTTTTATTCGTTAAGCATAATTTTACATCATCTCTATCTAGAGTACATGGAAAAACGACTACTACAACAAACTTGGACATATATACAATGTACAAACTATGGAAAACTCTAAAACAAACTAAAACAAACTATAACCCATGTTAGATTTACGTCTTCCCTTTGCTTTTGATCTGCCTCCACATGTTTCCTCCTAGCGGGGCCTAGTACGCAGGCAGTCTAATCCTAAAAAGAGAAATCAACAACCAGTTAGTTTAGAAAACTAAGTTAGTCCTTTACCTCTTCAACTGCACTACAGACAAACAAGAAAAGTCAACATCAATATGCAATTATATATATATGAACATGTGTAGTAGAAACAATAAGCAGGTAATGTATTGTACAGTGAGCTAGTACAACAAAAATAAGTTTTTTTTGTATTATATTCATTATTTCTTATTCTTCTTCGTTCTTGTATTCAATTTAAGATTTTCTTATCATATTTTGTTCTTCCGAAATACTGATGATCATTTTCAAATCTACTAGTTATCCGGGCCCATCAAATCTATGTCAAATTTAGGGCAATCGAACACGCTCCAGGCTTCCACGCCTCTTAGATTAGACAATTCTTTTCCAATTCAGGGTAGTCGAACACCTGACCTTCCTTGGAATTTTCAAATTCTACAGTTCTACCCCTCCTACGAGGTCGACGCTTAATATTTTTATGCGTCGATGCGTATCCAATTTCTTATTCTTTTCATATTCAATTCATATTCATTTACAAAATAAAAAATATTTATATAGATTTTCCCTCAGAGTTTCTATTGCCTTTTAATCCATGTTTAGCCTTTAACGATTTCATATTTTTAGTGATTTCAAATATTTGAATTTCTTCAATTCAATTCATATTCAGTGTGTCTGCAAGGAAGTATCCGAGTAAAGTTATTCTGTATGTTAATAATTCAAAATAATTCAATATACATAATCAAAGCGGTAATGACTCACCACAATTTTTCCTTTGTCCTTGTCCTTCATAGAGTTCGTGTCACGTCTATCGTCAGACATCATCCTACGTAGTATCAAGAATTTTTTTATTTTAGGGTTGCCCCTTTAAATAGCTACGAGTAGACATAATGCTCAAGAAATTCCAATGAAACCCATGGACACTGCGTAACAATACTAATGCTCAAGAAATTTCATTGAAACCTTGAGACTAATTTCCCAAGGTTCAAAGGATCCTAAACCCGTTCTTTGATATCAATTGCAACACGCTCCCTAGTTTAGCAACATATTATAGCCCGATCGACACTCTTAATTTGAAGTAACTAGAAAATAATATAAAATTGGTACAATAATAGAAACACATTAAATACCACTAAAGTAAACACCGAAGAAGTAATCTCGTGCTAAAGTTAAAAGGTGTTTCTCTATATATGAATCATAGAGCCAACTATATGAACATGAAATCAACATTGAATGCTTGAGTTAGAAATATTGTGTGTTACATAATTGAGTCACTTGGCTCATAATATTCAAATTCAGAAGACTTCAAAATATCGTAAAATCAAATGACAGGTGCAAACTAAAGCATAGAATTCTCGGTAGATCATCCTAAGTGAATCTCCCAACTTGAACTTCCTAGGGAGAAAAACCCATAAAAATGGGTCAATCCACCAACGAGAAAAGATAGCCCTTCCTCCAGAAGTTTGTATTGCATGAAGATTAAAGTTTAGGTAAAAGAAGTGTAAACATCATTCCCCCAAGCGACACTGAACTTTAATACTCAAGGATAAGTATGTAAATGCGCATAAATATTAAAGTTTAAATAAAAGTAGTGTAAACATCATGATCATTAAATTCTGCAAGCTGAAAGTGGGCCTTTTCAATGGGTTTATTCATATTTCTTTTACACTCCTCCGTAAGCCGAAACATACAGATTCTAGACAGCAAGTCTGGAAGAAAATTGTCGGGACATGGTAATGTGTTAGTGAGGATATTAGAGATTTTCTCTCTTGGTTTTTCTATACATGAGTAGAACAACACATCACATGTGCTCAGCGGAATAAATATACAAGAAGAACCCAAAGAGTAAATGATCTTGTGATATCCATGGATCAAGAAATAAACCATATTAACACATTGCATAGTACCTGAATGGGTTTGAGTCTTTACTCAATCAAGATGCTCCAAAGATCCAGCCCAGAAAGCTCTGTCTAATAGTAGGCGGCTGAGTCCACACAAAAATAGATCTGTGACTCTATAAGTATCCACACACGTGAAAGAGAACTCCAAGATATTGTCACACAAGAACTGGGTCAGAGAAGCAGTGCTCTTTACGTCTCCACGAATTGTTTAGTTCGTTTCCAGGAGAGGCAGTAACAAGAAGAAGTCATGACGGGATCTAGGGTTCATCTCAAGTGACGGATTTAGAAGCACACACAGAAGTCACTCTTACAGAAAACTTTTTCCCATGTCTATTTATATCCAATGATATCAAACAAACAACAAC
This sequence comes from Platanthera guangdongensis, assembly GCA_039583875.1. Lineage (NCBI taxonomy): Eukaryota > Viridiplantae > Streptophyta > Magnoliopsida > Asparagales > Orchidaceae > Platanthera > Platanthera guangdongensis. The sequence continues at coordinate 15,437,513 of CM077158.1, read as the reverse complement.
CCTTTAAAAATTCGCCAAAACACGAGTTGCGTCTATATGCGTCGGCATGCAGTCGACGTGCATCGATAAGAAATCGACGCAATGTTGAGAAGCATTGGACGACACTCGACGCACCTTGCGTCGACACACAGTCGAAGCACTTGCGTCGAATTGAAGTCGACGTTACGTTGACATCTACTCGACGTAGCGTCGACTAAGGATCCGCGTCAACATGAGTTCGACTGCATACATGCGTCTATACGCACTCGACGTGCGTCGATACACCCTCGACGCAATCCTCCAGTTTTCTTCAGGTCATAGGATTGGTCCTTTACTCATATCCCATATGAGTGAGGCCAACATAACCCTTCCTCTAATTTCTCCAGTCACTCTTATGTGTGATCCTATAGACTCAAATCGCGTTGACAGTGAGACTAACTTTCTGACTACTTCCAGATCACCATAGAAACACTAACATGCTTGACATCGAATATATGTAATAGATCATGTTTGCGAAATTGAACATTTCTCTAATGCAATGGCAAACAACTTCGATATGCTTGGTATGTTCATGTAAGACGGTATTCTCGGCGATATGGATGACAGTTTGATGGTTGAGTAAAGGACGACTGAAGAGGGGGGCTTGACACCAAGATCAATAAGAAGACTTTCCAGCCACATGAGTTCAAAAACAGAAGAGCCATCAAACGATATTCAGCCTTTGCAGAGGAGCATGCCACCACTGTTTGTTTCTTGCTCTGCCAAGTGACCTGGTGCCCTTCAAAGTTTGTGTAGTATCCACTCGTAGGTCGACGATTATCGAGAGAGCCGACATAATCTGCATCAGAATAGACAATTAATGATAGAGAAGAAGAGGGCTTTTACACAAGCCCTTGCCCCGAAGCATTCTTCAGATATCAGAGGATTCACTCGACAGACTAGAGGTGGGATATTCAAGTAGCCTGCATGAAGCGACTCACCACACTATCAACAAAGATAAATAAGCTTGCCAACAAGTCGACGATAATATTCTATAGATTGGAGAAGCAGATCAGAGTTGGACGCGTGAGCACAAAGCTTGTAGTTGACATCATTTTGTGTGTGCAAACTTGCACAATAAGTAGCTTACATTGTGAAGAAGATCATGGAAATAATTTTGTGGAGACAAAACGAGTCCATCAGGTCGACGAGTTACTTCAATCCCCAAGAAGTATCAGTGGCGATCCAAATTTTTGATCTGAAAGTGCGTGGTCAAGTGCTTCTTAATCATAGATATACCATGCAGGTCGTCATCCGTGATGAGAATATCAACTTATACAAGTCTTACCGTGCTTGTTTAGTGACGACGAGTAAGTAAAGAAAGGTCTGCGGAGCTTGTCACGACCCGTCTCGACAAAAGTCAGAGTGCGCTTCGGGACAAGTCGTGATGTCACAGGCATGAGCAGAAAGAAAGCCATGTCTGCTAAGGCGGATGCAGAGAATACTGAAAATAATTTAAAAGTAGTTAATTTGGAGAAAAACAGTTTGATTTTTTTTATGCGGAAACTTTCAAAGTTTTAAATGCATATGTATTTTGTAAAATTTATGTTTTTTAGGGTACTACTATAGTTTTCATGCCATTATGATGCAACAGAGAGTGCACATGCGTTATTTTCAAATTCTAATACATAAATATTTATATAGCCTAGCAGTTGTCCATGATATCAGAGAAAATGACTGATTGCAATTATTACATAAAAGAATTAATTGACAGTAAAAGAAATGTAAACATAGAACCTGAAACTTGAAGCAGATCGGGCTCGAGTACCTGGCGGCGCTACACGAACTCTAAGGCAATTCCAAAACAGAAAGGAACAGCCTCAGAACATTGAAATAAACAGAATGAGCAAAGTAAAGTACAGAACAGTAACAGAAACAAAAAAGCATGAGTATACCGGTATCTCATGAAGCAAAAACTATTCGAGACAAGCAATTAACAGAGCTAAACAGAACAAGTTAGTTTATTAGACTACTCCGGAGAATAGCCTTAAATTATTTATGTAAAATATTGTAAATCATGATCGATAAAGTGTGTAAGTGCTATAGCGGACACACATGACTCACGATCAGATCTGAGTGCACGTCTTATCGGAAAAGTAATCCTGCTTGCCGTAACCATGACAATAGACAGATGCCCAGTTAGACGCTTCAGTTCAAGGATCTGCTTACAAGCACAGATTTATTTTCGTGTTTCATACGAGATTATTTATCATATTATTTTAGGACAACATTATGAGGGAAAACTTCAGATTGCGAGACAGATTCACGTCAACGGGAAAGATCAGATTGGAAATAAGTTTTACTCGGGTCTTACAATCAGACAGACATCAGAAAGCAGACAAACATCAGAAACCAGACATACATCAGAAATCGGATAATTTTCGAGTAAAAAGCAGAGGTAAGTTGAAGTGTATTGGATCAGAGATGTCAAGAATTCGCCTAGGTTAATAATTTCTAGGGCACAATTATCTTCCAAGAAAAACATGTGTTCACTACCGAGCATGATATCGAATCACCAAACATATATTTGTTATCCATAATTCGTTACAAGTGTGATTTTTCAATTCAAAAGTGTGTACGGTACGAGCGTGACATAACTCAACCATCTTTAAAATCCCTAACCAGGACCCTTAACAATGATCATTCAAATCTATTAATGCTCGTACTCAAGCTTACTGTCCTCAATTTATTCATCAAACAAAATGCAAATCCTCAAATTGAATATCCAATTAACTATCATTCACTATCTCGTCTCTCAATTACTCAAATATCATTATTTACATTCACGACTTGTTCTAATTCTATCGCGTGAACCTAGAACTAGCAACAAGTCTAATAAATGATTAAATGTCTAAATTTTTCTGACGAAACAAGCTATCAAGAGTCGATTCAAAATAAACAAAAGATCAGATAAAACAATTAAGTTGAATGTTTGCAAGAGAGAGGTGATCTCTACTTGCCTCAAAGAAGCTGAAGCTGACGGAGGAGACCAAATTGCGGCACAAGCGAAATCGAAAAACTTAATATTAGACCTGCTGAAGCACCACCATATACGACAATGAGTTATCAAAAATCCTAACGTTAGCACGAGAAATAAATTATTGCAAGATTCAAATAAGAAAGGGACGAAGAAATTTACCTTCCTCATGAGTGAGAGGAGAAGAGATTCCACGTGAAAACGAAGACTTAGCGACGCTTAGGCTTGGGAAAACCCTAATTCGGAGAGAGATTTGGAGAGATTCCACCAATAGGAACGTTGAGGGGCACTGAAAAACACACATACACAAGGGTTAGTCGACTACGATAGGGTCAAAAATCATGGATCACAAAATATATGAAATCGGAGGACAAACTTTACAAGAAACCTCATGAAAATCTTAATAGAGATGAATAAGAGGGGAATCTTACCAATAAGAATCAAAACCGGGCCCAAATAAGAGAGGGAAGAAAACCCTAGGCGCTCTTCTTGCAAAATCGGCCCAATCGGAGAGGAAGAGGGCTGCCGAGGGAAGGGGAGGCGGCTGCCTTCGCTGATCGACGAAGAGGAGGCCTTGTCGGCCCTAGGAGAAAGAGGGAAGGGAGCAGTCGGCCTCTGGAGGAGCAGGAGGCCGCCATACCTACCATCGGGGGGGGGGGAGCTGTCGACCAAAGCAAGAGGGGGAGAAGACGGAGGAGGCGGCGCCTGGAGCAGGAGGAGAAGCCGGAGTAGTCGGCGCCTGGAGCAGGAGGAGGCGGCGACCCGCATGTGACTGGCTGGAGACAGGAATGGGGGAGTCGCGGCTTGCGAGCTGCGGAAGAGCGGGATGCGGGAGAAGCATTGCGGGTTTGCGGGAATAAAAGAACCGGAGGGGGCTCGGGTAGGTAGGAATTAGGTTTTTATCTTTATTATTATTACCAAAATGCCATCCAAGCTAAAATATAACAACTCATTCTTTTATAAAATCGGGTTGTTACATTCTCCCATACTTAGGAAGTTTCGTCCCGAAACTTTTCTGAGAATTCTCTGAATGGGGTCAAGAGCAACGAAGATTCCCATGATATTCATTCCAATCAGGTTTGCAGATCAAGATATAGAAGTTAACTAGGAATACAAAGAAACAGAGAGGAGAACGAGCGGCGGAGACTTATCAAAATCAAGAGAAAAGTTGCAAATACTTGCAACGAGGGCCAGATTCAATTCACAGGAGAACTCTGCAGACTTAGCGGACTCGTACAGATACAAAAGATTGACTTCAGGAAACATAAGAAAGTCTTCAATTAGCTCGAAATTGAGCGGCAGAATGCGAGAATGCAGGAGCAAAAAGATCTTACACGGAGCGAATATAGAACGTCCACGTGGAAAAGAAGTTGGAGGATGATTGAGTATCGACAGGAGCGAGTTGAACTGGAGTTGGAGAATCACAAGACAACGCTGAAGAAATTCAGCAGAGCATCACTGAAATTTAGAAGCTATCTAGAAGGAGATATTGGATGACCAGACAAGATTGACAGAGACGCGAAACAGAAAGAACTATCTGCAAATATTGGGAACTAGCAATTAGAGGTTTTAATACATTTTCTACTGTCAAGTACATATAAATTATGTAATAATTACAGCATTTTCATTGGACAACTCTAGCCAATAATCATGCAAGTGCAACAATGTGAATATGTGCGATGTCAAGCAGAAAGTAAATTCATGTGTGTACAATCATTATTGTTGTTTTTGACTTAACACTTGTGCAATGATTTATGATATGCATGCAAATGAATGGATATACATGTCATGTTAATGCCCATATCACTTAACATGTCATGCATATTAGGACTCTAATGTCAACGCACTTGAAAATATTAAATCGCCCATACAATTTAATATTCGCAAGCGGTGTATATCCTAGTGAAAATTCATATGCATAAAAATGTTAAGTTTGCCCATAACCCCTTAACATTCGTGTGCATACTACTCATGCTTATGAGTGAGTGTGTGCGTGTTTTAGCCGCGAACAACAAATAATGACAAGCTGAGTGAAAGAATGATGCATGCTTATATATTTTAAAAAAATAAGTTTCAAAATAAGTGATATTTAGAAAAAATTTTATCCTTTGAACCAACCTCTCTAAACTGGCTCTGATACCAACTGTCACGACACGTCTCGACAAAAGTCAGAGTACGCTTCAGGACAAGTCGTGATGCCACAGGCATGGGCGAAAAAAAAGCCATGCCTGCTAAGGCGGATGCAGAGAACACTGAAAATAGTTTAAAAGTAGTTAATTTGGAGAAAAACAGTTTGATTTTTTTTATGGGGAAGCTTTCAAAGTTTTAAATGTATATGTATTTTGTAAAATTTATGTTTTTCAAGCTACTACTATAGTTTTCATGCCATTATGATGCAACAGAGAGTGCACATGCGTTATTTTCAGATTCTAATACATAAATATTTATATAGTTCAGCAGTTGTCCATGATATCAGAGAAAATGGCTGATTGCAATTATTACATAAAAGAATTAATTGACAGTAAAAAAAATGTAAACATAGAACCTGAAATTTGAAGCAGATCGGGCTCGAGGACCTGACTGCTCTACACGAACTTTAAGGCAATTCCAAAACAGAAAGGAACAGCCTCAGAACATTGAAATAAATAGAATGAGCAAAGTAAAGTACAGAACAGTAACAGAAACAGAAAAACATGAGTATACCGGTATCTCATGAAGCAAAAACTATTCAAGACAAACAAATAACAGAGCTAAACAAAACAAGTTAGTTTATTAAACTACTCCGGAGAATAGCCTAAAATTATTTGTGTAAAATGTTGTAAGTCGTGATCGATGATGTGTGTAGGTGCTATAGCGGGCGCACATGACTCACGATCAGATCTGAGTGCAAGTCTTATCGGAAAAGTAATCCTGCTTGCCGTGACCATGACAACAAACAGATGCCCAGTTAGACGCTACAGTTCAAGGATCTGCTTGCAACCACGGATTTATTTTTGAGTTTCATACGAGATTATTTATCATATTATTTTAGGATAACATTATGAGGGGAAACTTCAGATCGTGAGACAGATTCACATCAACGGGAAAGATCAGATTGAAAATAAGTTTTACTCGGGTCTTATAATCAGACAAACATCAGAAATCAGACAGACATCAGAAACTAGATATACATCAGAAACCAGACATACATCAGAAACCGGATAATTTTCGAGTAAAAAGTAGAGGTAAGTTGAAGTGTATTGGATCAGAGATGTCAAGAATTCGCCTAGGTTAAAAATTTCTAGGGCACAGTTATCTTCCAAGAAAAGCATGTGTTCACTACCGAGCATGATATCGAATCACCAAACATATATTTGTTATCCATAATTCGTTACAAGTGTGATTTTTCAATTCAAAAGTGTGTACGGTACGAGCGTGACATAACTCAACCATCTTTAAAATCCCTAACCAGGAGCCTTAACAATGATCATTCAAATCTATTAATGCTCGTACTCAAGCTTACTGTCCTCAATTTATTCATCAAGCAAAATGCAAATCCTCAAATTGAATATCCAATTAACTATCATTCACTAACTCGTCTCTCAATTACTCAAATATCATTATTTACATTCACGACTCGTTCTAATTCTATCGCGTGAACCTAGAACTAGCAACAAGTCTAATAAATGATTAAATGTCTAAATTTTTCTGACGAAACAAGATATCAAGAGTCGATTCAAAATAAACAAAAGATCAGACAAAACAATTAAGTTGAATGTTTGCAAGAGAGAGGTGATCTCTACTTGCCTCAAAGAAGCTGAAGCTGACGGAGGAGACCAAATTGCGGCACAAGCGAAATCGAAAAACTTAATATCAGACCTGCTGAATCACCACAATATACGACAATGAGTTATCAAAAATCCTAACGTTAGCACGAGAAATAAATTATTGCAAGATTCAAATAAGAGAAGGACTAAGAAATTTACCTCCCTCATGAGTGAGGAGAGAAGAGATTCCACGCGAAAACGAAGACTTAGCGGCGCTTAGGCTTGGGAAAACCCTAATTCGGAGAGAGATTTGGAGAGATTCCACCAATAGGAACGAGGAGGGGCACTGGAAAACACACATACACAAGGGTTAGTCGACTACGATAGGGGCAAAAATCATGGATCACAAAATATATGAAATCGGAGCACAAATTTTACAAGAAACCTCATGAAAATCTTAATAGAGATGAATAAGAGGGGAATCTTACCAATAGGAATCAAAACCGGGCCCAAAGAAGAGAGGGAAGAAAACCCTATGCGCTCTTCTTGCAAAATCGGCCCAATCGGAGAGGAAGAGGGCTGCCGAGGGAAGGGGAGGCGGCTGCCTTCGCTGATCGACGAAGAGGAGGCCTTGTCGGCCCTAGGAGAAAGAGGGAAGGGAGCAGTCGGCCTCTGGAGGAGCAGGAGGCCGCCATCCCTAGCATCGGGGGGGGGGAGCTGTCGACCAAAGCAAGAAGGGGAGAAGCCGGAGGAGGCGGCGCCTGGAGCAGGAGGAGAAGCCGGAGTAGTCTGCGCCTGGAGCAGGAGGAGGCGGCGACCCGCGTGCGACTGGCTGGAGACGGGAATGAGGGAGTCGCGGCTTGCGGGCTGCGGAAGAGCGGGATGCGGGAGAAGCATTGCGGGTTTGCGTGAATAAAAGAACCGGAGGGGGCTCGGGTAGGTAGGAATTAAGTTTCTATCTTTATTATTATTACCAAAATGCCATCCAAGCTAAAATATAACTCATTCCTTTATAAAATCGGGTTGTTACAGAGCTTCTAGTGAAGCCAATGCCCCCTTGTCCGAACTTATCAAACAAGTCAAATGAGACTGTTTGAGTCTCTAGAGAGATTTCTTGAGGTGCTAGACAAGAGACTTTCTCGTGATTTCATTACCAGGAAGTTGCTTTATATAGACAGTTACTGTTAGATTGTTATTAAGAAATGCATTTTTGATATCAAGTTGATGCAACTACCAATGACGATGGACGACCAAGAAGATCAATACTCGTACAACTTGACGATTGGAGAGAACAGTCAAGGTCATGTTGAGTGAAACCGCAAGCCACAAGACGGGCTTTAAGGTGCTCAACCATCCTGATATGCCCCTTGCCCTTAGATCGTGTCACCGACGGTGGAGCAATGGTGGAGGAGCGGCGGTCCGAGAGTCGACGCTTCGTCGATGCAATGTCGTGTAATAGGGGGCGGCTAGGGAGAACCGCACTGGATTTCCGTGACCTAGAGAGAGAGGGGGAGAGAGGAAATAAGAGAGAGAGAGAGAGCTTTTTGTTCTAATTTCTTGTCTAAACCAAAATGTTCAAAACATTCACATAAATAGGTTCCAAAATGTGCCCTCTATTTAGGCTTACGACCAATGTTGCAGATGTCGGATGTCGGGGACACGTCGGTTTGAGTTTTCATGTCGGTTTTTTATATATCGGGGGATATATCGGGGATATTTCATATATCGGATTTTAATATTTAATTAATTATATATGTAATTAAATGTTATTTTTTAATTTTTATACATATCACAGTACTACCTATTTTACAACCTATTGAAGTTTTAAATATTAAAATCATTTGTTGATTAATAAATGTGTCAAATAAAAATAAAGCAGCAACTAATAAGACAAATAAAACAACAACGCAGCCACTATGCTACAACCAGCAAGGCAGGCACAAATAAAATAGCGGACCGACATGTCCGACAATATGTCTCTAGTTCTTTCTTCTAGCCGAGAGAGTTTGCACAGGGCAATCAATGAAAGCTTCCGACAGCAACTAATAAGACAAATAAAGCAATAACGCAGCCACCAACAACTAAATGGGTCTGCAGCCACCAGTAACAACCCACAAGACAGCCACCATGCTACAGCCAACAGCTAGCACAACAACCAACACACAAAAAACAAAATGCAGAGCGATAAAATGAGGGGGGGGGGGTTGGGAGAAGAATGAACCATCCGAGAGAGCACCAGCGAGCAGGGAGAAGAAAGAACCACTGAGATAAAGTACTGACAACACGCGAGAGAGGGAGAGCACCAGAGAACCAGAGAACCACAGAGCACCAGTGAGCAGGGAGAAGAAAGAACCAGAGAGATAAAATGCCGACAACGCGCGAGAGAGGGAGAGCACCATCGAGCTAGAGAGCACCAGATAACTAGAGAACCGGAGAACCAGAGAACCAAAGAGCACCATCGAGTAGGAAGAAGAAAGAACCAGAGAGATAGAGTGCCGACAGCGCGCGAGAGAGGGAGAGCACCAACGAGCTAGAGAGCACCAGAGAACCAAAGAACCAGAGAGCACCAACGAGCAGAGAGAAGAAAGAACCAGAGAGATAGTGTCGCAGGCGCGCGCGGGAGAGCTAGGGCAGGAGCGACGGGGAGAGATAGGGCAGAGCGACGGGATGAAATGAAATGAGCGGGGTCGGGGGTGTTAAAACAGTAGCCCGACCCCGCTCATTTCATTAATAAAAATTAAAATATAAAATTAATAATTAAATTAAAAAAAATTAGCTTAAAAAAAAGGCCCGATATGGGCGTTTTTTGGGGCCGACATGTCGGTTAAAACCGACATGTCGGTTAAAACCGACATGTCGGTCCGATATTTTCAAAACGCCACACATAATTTGTACCGGTTTTGTGTCGTTTTTGCTCCCAAACCTTCATGTCGGCCGACATGTCCGACATGTCGGCCGATATCCACAACACTGCTTACGACAATGGGTCAAAATACGCTAAAAGTAAATACGCATAAATTAAAGAGAAACGACGCGAACACGCCACATAACATCCCATTAGGAGTCAGGACGATGCTTCATGGTAAAGATCTATTTACATCCCACAGAGATTGACTAGGAGGAAGGGAGACAATTTTCCAAGTTTGATTGTCTTAAAGGGCAACCATATTCTTATCCATCGCGGCCCACCACCCCGAATGTTGGAGAGCTTCTTGCATAGAAGAGTGAGTGGAAATAGACGATAAGGAAGTTCCAAACCTATGAAGATCAAGAGATAAGCGGTGAAAAGATACATAATGAGAGAGGACGAGTTGTATAGGGGACGACATCCTGGGTAGGTGTCGCAGTCAGATGATCGGGTCGGGGAGCTTCATCAAGAGAGGGAAATTGTTTCAGGAAATCATATCGAGGACAATGGTGCGTGTACACTTGAAGAGGAGGATGTGTGGTTGGTAACACAAGAGGTGGTGTTGGGAGTAGAGGAGGTAATGTGTGGTTGATAGGGACGTTAGTACATGAGATAACAGTGGAGAGGTACCTTGAGTTGTTGAAGTGTAAAATGTTTGATATTTGAGGAAGGTGACATCAGTTGATGTGCTTGTTTCTTATTAGTGGGAGAGTTCAACAAATAACCCTTCTGGTTGCAAGAGTACTCAACAAAGATATATTTTGTAGCACAAGGGGCCAGCTTGTCCATAAGAGGGCCAAGATGATGGACAAAGTAGACACACCTGAAAACATGAAGCAGTGAGAAAGGAGGTGTGGTGGGCAACAAATAGAGAAGGGAGTTGCACAGTTTAAAATGGTTGATGACATGTGATTAATTAAATAACACGCAGTGGTAGTAACAAAGTGCTAATAAGTCTTGGGCACTTGTATTTGAAACATAAGAGAGCGGATAACCTCAAGGTTGTGGTGGTTCTTTCGCCCGACCACATCGTTTTGTTGTGCGGGTATAAACACATGCCGTTTGATGGAATGACTGAAAACAACGTAATAACTGAAAACGATCATACAGTAAATATACCCATATCATTTGATAATTATCATCAATAAAAGTAAAAAGTAATGATATTCAAACAAACTTGTAGTTCTATACAGACCCACTAACGCAAATGGAGCAGTGCTCTTAGTATAATTAAGGGAGAAGATATAACGACATTGTTTCCCCTAAATACAAGATGTCACGACCCGTCTAATAACAACCATTAGAGTGCGCTACGGGTGGGTCGTGATGTCACAGACATGGGCAAAGGGAAATCTATGTCTGTTAGGCGGGATCAAAATTGAAATGTAGTTTTTAAAAATAATTAACTTTGAAGAAAGAAAAATCCATTTGTTTTTATGTACGGAAGCTTGAATGAAAAAATGATGCACATCCACTTTGATAAAATCCTATGATACACACACAACACTGATACAAAAGTAAATGCAATGACTAAAGAAGTGAGCATGCCATTAATTTATTATTGTATTACATCAATGAGAGTCTAGCAGTTGTCCATGGAACAAAAGAAAATGACTTATAATACTAATACATGATAACAAAATCCGACAGTAAAGAAAACAAATACATAGAACCTGGCTACGCTACAACAAAACAAAATAAACCTCCAGAAATATAGGACTCAGCACTGAACAACTCAAGCAGGTGACGCAATCACGGAACCTAAGACAAATCCAAACAAGAAGAAAAAATACCTCAGAACTTAGGATTTAAACAGAGAGCAGGTTAATTAATTAAAACATGAGCAGAAATAAACAGACATAATTGAGTATCAATTTATCTTGTAGCAAAACTAGTAAACATGCAAACAACTAGGTCAATCGGAAATTCTTGAAATTGTTAGCCTACTTCGGAGTATAGCCTAGAATTATTCATGTAATATTGTAAACCGCTATCGATGAAGGGTATAAGTGTTTTTAGTGGGCGCACATGGTTCACACTCAGATGCGCGTGCAAGTCTTGTTGGAAAAATAATCCTGCTTGTCGTGACCATGCCAGCAGATAGCTGCCCGCTTAGACGCTACCTTTCAAATATTGCTTACGACAATAAGATTTTTAATTATTTCATATTTTAGTGACATTCTATCATATTATATTATGTCAATAATGTGTCAGTTCAGGGGTTATCAAATAACATAAGTAATCATAAAAAGCAGGTACAAGGACTAAATCCAAAGTTTGCAAGTGAGAGGAGGTTCTCTACTTGCCTTAAGGCGAAACCGAAGCTGCCGGTGACAGCTAAGCGACGCAAACCAGGCCGAAGACTATCTGACCCGTTCAAGACCCAAAATTAACAAAATATTCGCCTTAACAAGGCTTTCTATGCTCGAACATGCATTGCTAATTGCACAACACATAAAAAGAGGAGTTTAGAAATTTACCTCCCTCGAGAGTGAGGGGAGAGGAGTTACCACGAAGGGTCGGGAACTTGGCGGCGCTTGGGTGACGGAAACCCTAAATCGGAGAGGGCTTCTTCACCAACCGTCAATTAAAGCGACGAACGACGTCGGAAAATCACCATTACAACAAGGATTAGTCGAGTATACGACGAACACATGATAGATCGACACGAAAACAGTTATTTGGGGCGCAAAAATTAACGAATAAGCTCAACAAATAAAAAAAATCTGAAAAAGGGTAAAGAGAGGGATTTCTTACCCAAGGAGGCCAGATCTTGGCTCAAAGATCCACGTAGAGGAGGGATGAATCGAGCAAAACCCTAGGCGATCCCTTTGCAAAACACGACACAATCAATCACGGGAAGGGCTGTCGGAGGGAGATGATGCGGCTGTCGGCCTTGAGGAGAGGGAAGAAACTAGTATCGGCCTCCTGAAATGGAGGGAAGGAGGTAACCGGCCTTAGGGTTGTTGCCTCTTGAAACTTTGGCCAGAGGAAGTGAAGAGGAGCAGGAGGAGGCGGAGAAGCAAGCGGAGGCAGCGACTTGAGGAGAAAGTGGTGCCGGAGGGGCCGGCGGGGCGCGGGAGCGGTGAGATCGGGCGCGGTGGGACGAGCAGCTCGCAGGAAATGTCGGGAGAGGAAACCCGCGGGAAAAATAATGAGGTATCGTGGGGGTGGTCGGGTCTCGGGTTTTAAGAGAAAGAGATTAGAGTTTTATTATTATTATTATTAATAATTTGAAAACAGGTTGTTACACAATATTCACATGTAAATTCGGAAAACGTTAAATTAGGAAGAGCCTTCCAGAGTATATGAAGAGGAGCATGGTCATGACGCCGATGTCAATCTATAGAAGTTTCAGAGGATCATGAGTAAGTCAAATGATAGAGAAAGGATTAAATTGTAAGCCAGGAACATGGAGTACAAAACATAGAGAAATGAAAGGAGTCAGAGATACATATCTTGATTCGCAAATATGGGTGGTGGTGCCATTGAAAACAGTGATAAATTTGGGAGTAGCAATATCCGTGTACCGAGAAGGTTTATGCAGAGTAATTTGAATTGTCCCCGAAGTCCAACATCTAGGAGGAGCTATGAGAAAGATAGGGTATGCCTTCATTGGTGGAAGAGGCAACAAAGCTAGGGGAACGAGTAATCAGCCCCCACTGGTGCCAAAGTTCTTCCCGTAGGGTGTCATTCATTCTGGGATATACTGGGAGCATCCACCACTGGAGAGGCATGGAGAGGGAGTGGTTGTGAGAACTCATGTTTCTGGTAATAGGTTGCTTTAATATGATTGGCCATGCCACAATGGGTGCACATGCTAGTGCTTTGTCTTCTAGGATGGGTGCGACCATCATGCCACCACGAGACCCATTAGTCCATTTCAACCACCACGAGACCCAGTAGATGGAGGTTGGGCTTCAACATAATGATGAAGCAAAACAAGTGAGAAAGTATAGTAGTAATTTGCATTGTATTATGATCATGACTTGATTGGATAGATGCTCTGGAAATTAAGAAAAGAAAGAATCCCTAGCTTCGAAATAGAGAGCAAGAGATTCATTATTCCCCGACATGATGATCCAAGAATAGAAATCAAGGAATTAAAGGGAAGATAAAAAAACAAGGAAGAAATCACTAGGATTTACTCATAAGAAGAGGGGAGAACTAAAATCTACGAAGAATCTATCCCGCAAAAAGAAGAGATAATGACGCCGAGAATCGGTCTAGGATTTCATCTCCGGCGCCTGTATAAGAATTGGAAAACATATGGCAAAAGACGTGCTGGATGCACGCGGATGCACTCGGGAAGCACCGACTGCTGGAGTCGATGCCTGCCAGAGTTGAGCGGGAGGAGGGACCTAAGTGGCGATGTCTGCGGGAGTCGACGACTGCTGGAGTCGAATCGAACACGAGAGACGGAATTGCATCGACGATGCTTGCGGGGCAGAATGCAGAACAACGGAGACAAATGCGTGCGAGAGAGGGAGACGAGGGTTTCACCCTTAGGCGGCTCTTATACCATGTTGAAACAATGAATCGATTGCATAATCTTTGCAAAGAGTCTCACTCTAATATATATAAGGGATAATGGGGAGAAATACATAAAAAAATAGAAATACAGGTAATGACAAAATATCAACTAGCACATGCTAACAAAAACAATGCCATCTTTTGTTGTACTTATTCCATTCAGAAGTGAATAGTTTTGTTTTAACAAACTGATGTAGGGTAGGCTACGAGGTGCACCAAAACGTACAACTCTAGGTGGAGGTGCGAGAGTGACACATTAATCCGAATCTAAATGCAATGCAACCGTCAGTGACGACGACGACTAAACTTGAGCAATGAAAATATTAGCGCCACACGAATAATTAAAGAGCAAAACAAACTTTCAATTTGGCGATTTAATATGTCGTTCCTCCGCTCGGAGGGCCAAGGTCAAGCGCGCGACAAATAACTCCTCCTGCAAGTTAGTAGTGTATCGAAACAATTCTCCACTAGCAAGAATCAAAGCGATGTATATTAATTCACCAATGAAAAATGTCAAATCACATAAATCAATACTACAAGAGAATTCACAAAGTAGAGGGCTAAACCGAAGCACTGAAAATTATGGACCCGGATGTGTGGATTGGCGATCGAAGATGGACTCGGCGGCACAGAAATGGTGGCGGTGGCTATCCTCGGCGGCGAGTGGGGAGATCGGGTCGAAAATGGAAAGATCCGGCCACTAGGAGGGAGATCCGGGTGGGGGAGACTAAATTCAATATTTTTTAGATAGAATCCGGGTGGAGGGGTGATGAACGAAAGGTGGAAATAACAGATCGGGGTTGAAATTTCTAGATCTGAATTGATCCAAGAAATTAGGGCTAAAGGGGAGTGGATCCACGAGAGGGAAGAGGTGGAGGGTTGGCGTGAACAATGACAGTGTGAACAATAACCGGGTTTCCTGGACAGCAGTAGTGGGTTGGAATTTGGGGGCTGTAGGGGCTGCGGATGAGGGTTTCAGAGGGAGAAGAAAAAGGCTATGGATGGGTAGTACCTTGAGAGGGAGTTTGAGCACCTAGGAGTCGTCACCTAAGGTTCCACGACGTTGGCACCGGGGGGTGATCGCGGAGTTCCGGGAATAATCTATCCAAAACCTGCAATGCCTCCATTCAACCCCCTAACACTCCTATTTATAAGAAAAACAAAGCTAGGGATTCCTCATCAACGACTATTATTGACCGGTGGGGTCGGCCACTAAAATACATAAATTATAAACCCAAAAATATAAACTAATATATGTTTTTGACTCGCGGCGACGTGCCGGACGCAACCCCGGAGTCGGATCGGCGATCCGAGCAAACCTTCCTGCGCGAATAAATGAACGTAGGTCCCGCCTTGCGGCGAACCCCTCCAGATGCACGATCTGATGGCTCCCCATCACAAACTGCAAGCACTCATTGAACAAATGACCCCAAGGTTTATTAGGAAGAGTTCATGTTCTTTAGTATCTTTAATCGACCATAATTGAGATCTATTTCATCAATAAATAGTTGATTGTTTCTCTAGCAACGGAATTCCTTTATGAGTTACTATAAACAAAAAAAAGCAGAAAGTTGGCATATGGTAGTCTTACCTGATTACTTATATTGACAATGGAACATGTGGGGGCAACATCAAAGACTTCTGTGTTGGTTAGTTAATGGGAGATATTTGCGCCGTCTACTTTCTCCATTTTCTTAAAGTGTAGAAAGTTAATCAACTGAATACTTGCCTCATTATGCAAGTTTACGCACACCACTTTGTTCAGTGGTTCTGACTTATGAAATACAAGCAATCGATCATGGAGTTCTCCGTGCTTTGGCTCGACAACACCCGTCGTTTGACATTTCCGTAAACTTTTGTCTCGCCAATTATAAAACTTGAAGGGATAGGGCATACTTTTTAAAATAAAATGAAAACACACAAATTAAACTCGTTATAAACGTTGCAATAATGAAAGAGTAAAAATAGAATGATAAATGTTTCACAAAGACAATAGTCTTTTCTTCTAGAATCTGAATCCATTTTAGATATTTTTATTATGTACATTGGATTTTCTTGTAGGTTGTTGGTCTTGATTTTGCACTTGAGTTCCGTAAGATGTTGTCTGGACTTCCAGATATGGAGCGCTTGCTTGCACGCCATTTTGCCAGCTGGTATTTTCCTATCCCGTGACCAAGTAAAAGGTTTTCCTGAATGTTTTTCCTGTAAACTTAGTCCGAGCTATCTGGTTTATTCGTTATCATATTTATATATATTGCACGTAAGTTCAATTAACTTTGCTGTTTTTTTAGAAGTTTCTTCCAGGTCTCATACACCACTAGGTTTTTATAATCAAACTATGAGATTTACCACTCAAATATTATGTTGCATAGGGACAAGGATGGGATACAAGATACAATACAAATATGGGATTTGCTAGGATACACAATAAATTTTTGAATATTTAATTATGTAAAGATAAATACAAATTAATATGGGGACATAAGGACATGTATGACATTCAAATTTTCTTCATTTTTTCAATAATTATAGCTCACATCATTTATTAAATGAAGATAAGTTTATGTACTACAAAACTGTATCATATTTTATATAGGAGTTGTAAATAAGTATGTAATCAATTGAATCCCACTAATTGCCATTCAACGTTTCTGTTTCGCATGTTTTTTAGCATTCTCGGGTATATCTGATAGTATCTGAGTGTATCCGAGACTTTGTTTATTTAAAATTTTGAGAGTTTCTGGGACTGATTTCCGAGAATGGTTCGAGGGAGGTGTTGCTAAAAACTACGGTTCAGGGGAGATGTTGCATCACATACTAGGGCAAATACTCATTGTTTTTAGAATACTCTGGTATTTATACCTCACATATTGATATGATGGGATTATCTGCGTCAACTATAAATAGAAGCCAATATAAAATAGACTTGCATGATATCAAAGAAGCACTAATAAGGCAAGATGAAATTGATGTATGAGAAGGCAACAGGGACCGACTATGACATAATGGTGTAAGGGGATGCAGGCAATCATGCAATCAATAACTAGAGCTAGCACTTATCCTAGTATTATGCGATGCAACTACGTGATTCATCCTACATCAATATCTGACACCGGTTGTATTAAATAAATAGGCTTAAAACTTAAAAAATAATGATAATTGATTCAAATATTTCAATTCAAAGTTACAAGTAAGAATTATGAATTAATGAGATCACAATAAAGTTAAATACAAAGTGAATAGATATTACACATCTGATGAAAGAAAGAGAAGCAATAAATTGAATATTACTTAATAATGCAAGAATACTTGTGCAATATAAAGAACATGAAAAACAACTATAGAATTCATTTTATAAGTGGGATGGAGGTGGGATGAGGACCAGGTTTAATAATAAGGTTGATGGTGATAGAGGAAGAGTTGATTTGGCCTGTTGGCGGAGAGAATGATTCAGGGGAGCTGTTGGGTGGTGATCGTGAAGGAGTGCAGATCAAAAGGGTTGTAGCGGGCTAGCTCCGCTAGATTGTATAGGCGGCAAATTGGATGGAGGGTAAGAGATGGGATGGAGGGTTAGTAGAGGGTTCAAAATATATGTACTGGCGGTACTGCATTAGGTAGCTAGTTTGGCACTCTACAAGCTGTGGGGGCATAAAGGAATAAGACTGCTTGGTTAATGGTGACGGATGGTGACGCTGCGAGGTGTGGGCATCAAGAGCTGTTAAAGTTAGCCAGGGTGGCGGTAGGGGGCGTCGAGCCAAGATGACGTTATCCCTCTAGAGGGGATGATACACGAAATAGGCACCATGTGGTTATCCCTCTTACTAAGTGGCTAGGGTTTTATCTTAAACACACTCTTGATCCCCTAAAACATAATACTTAACACACATATATAGATGTAGGAATTGCGCCTAAAACTCAAAAGTTGAGTTTAAGATAATAAAAGAAAATATAGGAAAGTGCGCTAATTACATCCACAGATACACTAGTCCAAATGATGATCTTATAACCGGTGATTGCGAGAATCGACTATGGATGGACCCGATGCGCGCTCTCTAAGTGGTGCGACTGGTCCCCATCAATTTCTTTGGTCTGTAAGCATTCATCTCCCATGAATGGAGACTGACATACTCTCCGTGCAATCCAGGTAAGAATCATTGTAGTTCCTCAAACACTACTCAAGCTATAGGGACTGATTGTTGACCTAACGATAAATTTATGACCACCAGCCACGCCTTCGAACACTACGAAAGTTGCTAAATATGTTAGAATATGTTTTATTTTTGTTTTCCTTCTGCTTTTGTATCTCTTCCATATATAAAGGGGTCCTTCATCCAAAATGAATTTTTTTTATCCGAACAACATAGTATCAGAGCCCGACATGCTCCTGACGCCCTAATGTAACATCCGCAAACTAACAAAAAATTAAAAAAAACATAATTAAATTGTAGTGCTCGATCTCGAGCAAACCTGATCGAGGCAGCGTTTTTGTCGAGGTACCATTGCAGTATGATGATAAATTAATTGAGTAACTATAGTAGTTTTAAAATAATAATAAATACTTGATGCATTTAGGTATTAGCACGACGGCGTAGCGCTTTTTTATGATAAATGTTAGGTTGGAAGGGCAATCTGTAAATAATTTGGAAAGGTCAAATTATTTTTCTCCAAGTGAATTTGTGCAGGGCACGGTTCACTCCTTTATCTCATAGCAGTTATTGTAACCGCACGCTGCCGATTGGTTTAAAGCCCCAAATCCCTAATTCCACGATAGAACTGCCACTACTCTTTCGCTATCGCACCTGTGCTCGCGATTTTTCCCCTGCTCCGATCCCCTTCAGCCGACTGTGCGGGAGACATAGCCGCACCAACTGTCGGTGTAACGCCCCCGAATTTTCGGCAATTATTTAAGTCCTCGTTTGGCGTTACGTTGGCGCATTCCCGGCTCGTGCCGTTGTTAGAGTACCTCTTTAGGTGTTCTTAGAGTTTATAGCCTGTTGTATGGTTTCCCCAGCTAGCCGGCGTCTGTTTTGGAGGCCCGGCTGAGCCTCTTAGGGAATCCTTGTGCTTTGGCTTCGGGCGAGGTTTGCCCAAGTGTGTGGTCGTCGGAGGTTGTGTCCGACTTCGCCGATGTTTTCGTAGCCCGAGTGTTTAGCTACGGTGCGGATTTGTTCGGAATCCGAGAGCGTTAGTTTCCGCGCCTTTTCGACGGTCGCTAGTTAGCGAGTCGTCATTTGTGCGAGCGTATTGTTCATGTTTGCGCATTTAGGGCATATCGCGTGTTGTAGACATGCAAGGTTTTAATATTTTGCGTGTGCGTGCCTGCGTTCATATGTTAGTGTGTACGTATAAATATATATATATATATATATATATGTTAGTGTGTATGTATAAATATATATATATATATATATGTTAGTATGTATGTATAAATATATATATATATGTTAGTGTGTATGTATAAGTATATTTATATGTGTGAGTGTGAGTGTTGGTGTGTGAATATATAAATCTATGTATGTAAATAATAAGTATATATGTATATATAGGAGATCGGTTTAGGTTTAGAAATCCCTCCCCCCAAACCTGGCGGCCCGCTGTCGCAGCCCGAGCGGAAGACAGGAAGAAGGCGGAAGCCCCGGCTCTGCTCCGACCGCTCGTTCGCCGCCCTTTTCCACCCGAAACCTTCGTTTGAGGGCGGATCCGGACTCCTCCAGTCAAGATCTCCATTCCAAGGTATCTATCTTGAGATTTCCTCCATGTTCTTCCCGGTCGGATCTCTTCATCTCCAGTTTTTTTTTCAAGCAGTAATGGAGTTTCCTACCCTAAATTCTGTGCAGGTTCTTCTTGTGGTGGTGTTTGAGGGCCGATTGGGTGCTGGCCGGTTCTTGCTAGCCCGGATCTTTGTTTGTCCAGGTTTCTTAAATCTACTGCTGGCCGAAATTTTCTCCTAAGACCAAGGCAGGTATTTCCTTGGCAAAGTAAATTTGTTTCATGCTAGTCTTGTTGCTTGATTCGTGAGGAGTCCTTGATATGATTTCAGCGCTAGGAGTTTGATATGATTTCAGCACAAGGAATTTTGATACGATTTCAACATTTGGAATTTTGATAGGAATTCAGCATTAGGAATCTTGTTGCAAGAACTCCTTGATGTGATTTCGGCACTAGGAATTTTGATGTAAATTCATTATTGTTAGCTGCAAGGATTTTATCGTAGTTGCCCCTTGGTTGCCCCTAAACAAAAGAAAAATCGGATTGGTATCGAGGCCACCCCCCCCCCCCCCCCCTCTTGTCGTTTCTTTTTGGTGTGTCAATTATCTAGCTTGCATTTAGTGTCAAGCCTCTTTGTTAATGATTGTCATCAACCATCCAATTTAATTGTTTATGAATCGCATCGATTCAGTTTTTTTTTATGAGTCGTATCAATTTAAATGTCTATGGTTTACATCAAGTTAAACGTATAAGTTTTGTACCAAGTTAGTTCATTACGTATTTAGTTGAGATCGAGCCTCTAGTCATGCTTATTATCACATTATCGATTCGCGTTTAGTATCAAAATACTTGCATAAGCTTAGTATCGTGTCACCTTCAAATTTAATTGTGTCCACCCTCTTGCTTGGACGAACCCGATGTTTAGCCCCTTGGTAGGCTTATAAGGTTCTTAGGTGGGTTGCTCTAGATTGGTTAGGGTTCGGTTCATGGAACTACCGGTTAGGGTTTCCCGAGTCACTTAGTGCTGGAGTAGGATGTGATTTTTGAGTTGGGTCGGACCGATGCCGCCACCCTAGTTTTACTTCTAGTCTTATTAAGACAATGTGAGCTGTTTGGTTGAGTTGGACCGATGCCACCACCACAGCACCTTGAGATGTTTAGGCCTGTGAGACGTGGTTGGACCGTTGCCACCAGTCTAGGCCCTTGTTTCTGACTTCCTTTTTGTCCATCTCCAGTACTAGGTGACTCTTTCTGCCCTAGCCTTATACTAGGATTTATTTATTTATTTATTTTTGCTAATCCTTCCTGCAGAGATTGGTGAGGCTTGTCTACACCCGTGCACTTGGTGCACCCCTTTTTACTCACCCTTGACGAGTATTATTCCTTCGTTTGTTTACTTTAGCTCTTACCTGTTTCACTTTTTCCTTACGATACTGTTTCATTTTCATATATTTATTGCTTTGCTGAGGCTTTCTTTTCTTTGAATGCCTCAGGTTCAGGTTTATAGCCGACTGAGCGGCTAGGGTTCTTCTGGAGTTTGCTAGTGTTGTAGCTGCTGCTGAGTTTCTTTTCCTCACTCCTGGGAGGTAGTTTTTTTTTAGACTTGTAGTACAGATATACCTACTCACCAGTGGGTTCGTGTCAGTTGTTGGCGCCCACTGGTGGTTTCTCTTTTGGATGCTTTGTACTTTGCTTATGCTGCTAGATTTCCTGTTTTGGAGTTTATTCAACTTGCTTCTGGGACGATTTATGTTAGGTTGCTAGTTACTTTAAAACCTATAAAAGAAAATAACTATTATATCAAAAATATAGGCATCATGTTTTCCTTTCTAAAAAGCCTAATCACTATTTTAAAACCACGTAAAAAGAGTATTTCCTATATATATATAATATAAATTAAATCTAGGGTCTGGCTTAGCCTTAGGCGTCCCCTGGGGACGCTTAAGCTTTCTCTTAGGGTGTCAAAAAAAATGAATAAAGTATTTTCTGCTACGTATAAGTATAATTTTGAAGAGTGGACTAGTTGATCCACGAAGCTGAGGGATACAGCCTCAAAAATATAATTGGTTTTCACATCATTAAAATTTTGAACTTTATTAGTCTTAGCGGTTAGTGGTTGCCTGAGCGTCGACGGTTATCCGCTGTCCGACATGGCATCACAACGCGCGTTTTCTTCTACTCTGATACTTCTTAAATTTCGGAGAAAATGCGGGTTGTGACAGTTGGTATCAGAGGGAGGTTGCTTGACAATTTGTCGGACAACCTTTCCTTGTAGGTATTAGAAGTTTAGCATCATGTCATACACGCACCGATATGTCATCGGCACGTCTTGGCTGAAGCACGAACACTACACTCATAGCATAACATGAAGTATACGGGGCATATTATGTAGTATGGGATGCATAATATGTGTTCGTATATGGATCCACCATAGGAGGCAACATGTGAGAGTTATGTAGTATGGGATGCATAACCTCACCACATGAATGCGACTAGCACGTTTTTTTTTCGTTGCATGAAAATGTTATGTAGTATGAGATGCATAACATTTTCATGTGTACGCCGCTCATAACATGCATTAGGGCCTTTTTTGGAATGCATAGCACAATCATGCATAGCATAACATTGCATAAACACAACGTGCCAAGCTAAAGACTTGCAGGATGACATATGTACACAAATGGTTTTGAGTCAAAAAAAAAAGATTATAATTTCATGCATGCTCGACTTAGGCACAAGAGTTAGTGTGATGGTGGTGAACCATCTTAGGTTAAGCATGACATTATTTTCCCCTGTATAAATATATATATACATATATAAAAACCCCAGAGCAAGTTGGCAGTGAAAGCAAGTACATATGTAGGTTTGTCTGTACCTGTTGTTTTGTCCTAGTAGTTGAACTAGGTTCTGATGTTTGTTTGTTGATCTTTTTAGGATGGCGCCTAAGCGTAGAGTGGCGAGATCGACTCCCCAATCTGAGGGCGGGTCTTCTGGTACTCAAAGCGGTACAGTTATGGAAAGTCTGAGGCAGAGCAATGAGGCTCTATCGAGGCAGATGGTGGACGTTCAGTCTCAGATCCAGTCCCTGTTGTCTGTGGTGGCAGGACTAGCCCCGAGAGCGCAGGACCCTGCTGCGGGTTTAGCTGTTCCCGCACCTCCTGCACCCCCAGCCCCTTTGGTGCCTCCAGTGGTGGTGCCCCCGGAGATGGCTTTCATCACTCAGTTCCAGCGACTGCGTCCCCCTACCTACGACGGTAAGGCGGACTTCATGATATTGGATGACTGGTTGATCACCATAGAAGAGATGTTTCACTACTCAGGAGTGTCTGATGATCAGATGGTGATGCTGGCCGCCTATCAGCTGAAGGGGTTAGCAAAGAGTTGGTGGATGAGGGAGAAGGAGGGAATGGTAGGAGGAAGCACTTGGGCTTCCTTCAAGGAGATCTTGATGCGGAAATTTCTACCGTCAGTGGAGCGAGACAGGCTGATGAATGATTTCTTACATCTGAAGCAGAGGCAGCTCTCAGTCAGCGAGTATGAGATTGAGTTCAGCAAACTCAGTCGCTTTGCCCCTAGTTTGGTGAGCTCAGAGGAGGATAGAGCAAAGCGTTTCCTCGGTGGCCTGTGGAGCGATGTACAGCAGCTAGCGGTGGCTCATGGAGCAGTGAGTTATGCTGGGGCAGTGGAGGCCGCTTTGAAGGTAGAGGCCATCGAAAACGCGAAGCATAGAGGACAGCAGACGAGGAATGAGAAAAGGAAAGCTGCTGAAGCGAAGAGTCTCCAAGTGCCCGGTGCTCCTTCGGGGAAGAGGAGCAAGGAGGTTTGTAGTTTTTGCGGCCGGTCGGGCCATCCTGCTGAGAGATGTTTCAAGAGGGCGGCGGCGCAGAAGGTGCATGTGCATGCTATACAGGATGCTCCCAGGCAGAATGCGGTGTGTACTTTGTGCAAGAAAGAGGGGCATGATGTTGCCCGTTGCTGATTGAAGGACAAGGTCTGCTATCAGTGCGGACAGAAAGGTCATACCAAGGCCCGATGCCCGCAGCTCCAGTCTGTGCACCGACCAGTTCCTCTTCAGGCGTTGCCACCGCCTCAGTCTATGGATAGAGGCAAAGGGAAGCTGAACGTGATATCTTCAGCGGAGGCTCAAACTTCGACGCAAGTCATTTCAGGTAAACCTTCTCGCTAGTCTTTTACTTCTTTTGCAGATTAGTCTGGCTTTTGTTTTCTTTATTGACTGTGCAATTTCCCCGTTGATATTTATATAGGGAGTTTTAAGGTAAAGAACCGCTGGGCGCGCGTTCTCTTTGACTCAGGTGCTACCCACTCATTTGTGGCTAGGGCCTTTGTAAAGCGGTGCCAGCTGGTTCTTGATCGTGTCGGTGATGCCTTTTGCGTCAAATTCCCCTCGGGTGATTCCGTGATATCAGATCAGGGCATTCTGGATTGTCCTATTATGTTGGGGGATTTCCCAGCCAAGGCGGATCTGAAGGTTATAGACTTGGAAGATTTCGACGTCATCCTGGGTATGGATTGGTTGTCCAGATACGATGCAGTGATCCAGTGCAGGGGTAAGCGCTTGGATTTCAAGAAGGACAACAGTCAGCCTGGGAGTATTTATGGCGATCCGCGCCAGGCCTCTCCGGCGATTTCTGCGGTATGTGCTCAGAGCTTATTCATTTCCGATTGTTTTGCTTGCTTAGTCTCGGTGCTGGGGACTGTTAGTAGTGTGCCGCTGTTGGATGAGATTCCTGTTGTCCGTGAGTTTTCGGATGTGTTTCCTAGCGACCTTCCCGGTCTTCCCCCTGCCAGAGATGTCGAGTTCGTGATTGATTTGGAGCCGGGTACGCGTCCTATTGCTAAGGCGCCGTACCGGATGGCTCCGCGAGAGCTGGAGGAGCTGCGTACCCAGCTGGATGAGTTATTGGAGAAGGGTTTCATAAGGCAGAGCTCGTTGCCCTGGGGTGCACCCGTTCTTTTTGTGAAGAAGAAAGATGGTTCGATGCGCCTTTGCATCAACTATAGGGAGTTGAACAAAGTCACCATCAAGAACAGGTACCCCCTGCCCAGAATCGACGACTTATTCGATCAGTTGCGTGGCAGTTCTGTGTTCTCCAAGAGTGACCTTCGATCAGGGTATCATCAGCTCAGGATCCGGGAGTCGGACATTCCACGGACGGCTTTTCGATCGAGCCATGGACATTTCGAATTCCTAGTTATGTCTTTCGGGTTGACCAACGCGCCATCAGCATTCATGGACATGATGAACCGGGTGTTCAAAGATTTTCTGGACAAGTTTGTGGTCGTATTCATAGACGACGTTCTGATTTACTCACGGAATGCTGCGGAGCATGATCAGCACTTGCGGTTGGTGTTATCTGCCTTGAGAGATCATCAGTTGTACGCCAAGTTGAGCAAATGTGAGTTCTGGTTGCCTCAGGTGTCCTTCCTGGGTCATGTGGTGAACAAGGATGACATTTCAGTGGACCCGGTGAAGATTTCTGTAGTGATGGATTGGCATAGGCCGAGCACACCCAAGGAGATTAGGAGCTTCTTGGGGTTGGCCGGCTATTATAGAAGGTTTGTTGAGGGCTTTTCTACCTTGGCAGCGCCCTTAACTAAGCTGACGCAGAAGCATGCAACGTTCATCTGGAGCGAGCAGTGCGAGGAGGCCTTCCTGGAACTAAAGAGGAGATTGTGCACTGCTCCTGTTTTGACATTGCCTACGGAGGGCAAGGACTATGATGTTTATGTGGATGCCTCGCATGTTGGGCTCGGAGGCGTGTTGATGCAAGAGGGGAAGGTGATCGCGTATGGGTCGCGGCAGTTGAAGACTCACGAGCGGAATTACCCTACGCATGACCTCGAGTTTGCGGCGGTGATTTTTGCGTTGAAGCTGTGGAGGCATCTACTCTATGGGGCCCAGTGCAAGATTTTCACAGATCATAAGAGCCTGAAGTATGTGTTTACTCAGAAGGAGCTGAATCTGCGCCAGCGTCGGTGGCTAGAGTTCGTGGCCGATTATGACGTGGAGATCCAGTACCATCCAGGCAAGGCCAATGTGATGGCCGACGCCTCGAGCCGCAAGACAGGGAAGATCTTCAACCTCACGACGGACCGTTTAGTGGAAGAGTTCCTGTTGATGGACATCTCTGTGGGAGGCTGTGATTTGCAAAGCAGTTTGGCAGTGGCAGAGCCATCTTGGATTTCGCTCACCAGGTTGCACCAGAAGGATGATCCAGATTTGTTACACCTGTACCTCAGGGCTGAGAGAGGGGAGTTGCCGGATTTCTCCATCGATAATTCGGGTACCTTGAAGTACCGTGGCAAGTTTTGCATCCCCGCGGTTGGAGACATCAGGAGTACGGTATGCAAAGAGGCTCATGGATCCAGTGTTGCCTACCACCCGGGATCCACGAAGATGTATCATGATTTGAAGCAGATCGCCTGGTGGCAAGGTATGAAAGGGGATATAGCTCGGTATGTTTCTGAATGTTACACTTGCAAGCGGGTGAAGGCCGATCATGGGAGGCCTGGTGGAAAGTTGACTCCTTTGGAAATCCCGACTTGGAAGTGGGAAAGTATCTCTATGGACTTCATCACGGGCTTACCAAGATCTCCAAGAGGATTTGACTCAGTTTGGGTGATCGTGGACCGATTGACGAAGTGTGCGCACTTCGTACCTTATAAGATCGACTACCCGATGAAGAAGATAGCAGAGCTGTATTTGAGTGAGGTCATCCGGTTGCATGGAGTTCCCGTGAGCATCATTTCAGACCGAGACTCCAGATTTACTTCCCGTTTCTGGAAGAGTTTGCAGGAGGGTTTGGGCACAGACTTGAGATATTCTACCGCTTACCACCCTCAGACAAATGGGCAGACCGAGCGGGTGAACCGGATTGTGGAGGATATGATCAGGTGCTACATTCTAGATCACGGTGGAACGTGGGATGAGCGTTTGCGGCTCATGGAGTTTGCCTACAATAACAGTTACCAAAAGAGCTTGCAAATGGCTCCCTTCGAGGCATTGTATGGGAGGCGCTGCAGAACCCCGTTGTTTTGGACTGAGGCCGGGGAGAGGCCTTTGTTGGGTCCTGATGCTTTAGAGGAAATGGAGGTTGCTGTGAAGCTCATTCGGGAAAAGCTTCGGTTAGCTCAGGAGAGATATGAGAAAAACGCCAACCGGCGTAGGTCCGATTTGGAATTTTCGGTAGAGGATTTGGTTTTCTTGAAGGTGTCTCCGATGGTTGGAGTGAAGAGGTTCGGCAAGAACCGTAAGCTGGATCCGAGGTATGTGGGCCCATTCAGAATTTTGGAGCGTATTGGTGTGGCAGCATATAGGTTGGATCTACCCGCCAACTTCCCAGGCGTGCATAATGTCTTTCACGTGAGCCAGCTGCGAAAGTGTGTGCGGAGCAGGGGGCAAGTCTTGGATGTCGTGCCCCAATTGGAGCCCAACCTCTCGTATGTTGAGGTGCCGGTATGCATCTTGGATACTCAGGACCGGGTGCTGCGATCAAAGTCTATTCCGATGGTGAAGGTTCTTTGGAAGAATCAAGATTTGGAAAGTGCGACTTGGGAACTAGAGTCGGCTATGAGGGAGGCTTACCCTCGCCTGTTCTCCTGATTTGTTGGGTATGTTTTATTTCTAGTAACTTTATATTGTTACTTTCCTGCTATAGTAGATGTAGTGTACGTAAAGTTTCGGGACGAAACTTCCTTTTAGGGGGAGTGACTGTAACGCCCCCGAATTTTCGGCAATTATTTAAGTTCTCGTTTGGCGTTACGTTGACGCATTCCCGGCTCGTGCCGTTGTTAGAGTACCTCGTTAGGTGTTCTTAGAGTTTATAGCCTGTTGTATGGTTTCCCCAGCTAGCCGGCGTCTGTTTTGGAGGCCCGGCTGAGCCTCTTAGGGAATCCTGGTGCTTTGGCTTCGGGCGAGGTTTGCCCAAGTGTGTGGTCGTCGGAGGTTGTGTCCGATTTCGCCGATGTTTTCGTAGCCCGAGTGTTTAACTACGGTGCGGATTTGTTCGGAATCCAAGAGCGTTAGTTTCCGCGCCTTTTCGACGGTCGCTAGTTAGCGAGTCGTCATTTGTGCGAGCGTATTGTTCATGTTTGCGCATTTAGGGCATAGCGCGTGTTGTAGACATGCAAGGTTTTAATATTTTGCGTGTGCGTGCCTGCGTTCATATGTTAGTGTGTATGTATAAATATATATATATATGTTAGTATGTATGTATAAATATATATATATATGTTAGTGTGTATGTATAAGTATATTTATATGTGTGAGTGTGAGTGTTGGTGTGTGAATATATAAATCTATGTATGTAAATAATAAGTATATATGTATATATAGGAGATCGGTTTAGGTTTAGAAATCCCTCCCCCCAAACCTGGCGGCCCGCTGTCGCAGCCCGAGCGGAAGACAGGAAGAAGGCGGAAGCCCCGGCTCTGCTCCGACCGCTCGTTCGCCGCCCTTTTCCACCCGAAACCTTCGTTTGAGGGCGGATCCGGACTCCTCCAGTCAAGATCTCCATTCCAAGGTATCTATCTTGAGATTTCCTCCATGTTCTTCCCGGTCGGATCTCTTCATCTCCAGTTTTTTTTTCAAGCAGTAATGGAGTTTCCTACCCTAAATTCTGTCCAGGTTCTTCTTGTGGTGGTGTTTGAGGGCCGATTGGGTGCTGGCCGGTTCTTGCTAGCCCGGATCTTTATTTGTCCAGGTTTCTTAAATCTACTGCTGGTCGAAATTTTCTCCTAAGACCAAGGCAGGTATTTCCTTGCCAAAGTAAATTTGTTTCATGCTAGTCTTGTTGCTTGATTCGTGAGGAGTCCTTGATATGATTTCAGCGCTAGGAGTTTGATATGATTTCAGCACAAGGAATTTTGATACGATTTCAACATTTGGAATTTTGATAGGAATTCAGCATTAGGAATCTTGTTGCAAGAACTCCTTGATGTGATTTCGGCACTAGGAATTTTGATGTAAATTCATTATTGTTAGCTGCAAGGATTTTATCGTAGTTGCCCCTTGGTTGCCCCCAAACAAAAGAAAAATCGGATTGGTATCGAGGCCACCCAACCCCCCCTCTTGTCGTTTCTTTTTGGTGTGTCAATTCTCTAGCTTGCATTTAGTGTCAAGCCCCTTTGTTAATGATTGTCATCAACCATCCAATTTAATTGTTTATGAATCGCATCGATTCAGTTTTTTTTTATGAGTCGTATCAATTTAAATGTCTATGGTTTACATCAAGTTAAACGTATAGGTTTTGTACCAAGCTAGTTCAGTACGTATTTAGTTGAGATCGAGCCTCTAGTCATGCTTATTATCACATTATCGATTCGCGTTTAGTATCAAAATACTTGCATAAGCTTAGTATCGTGTCACCTTCAAATTTAATTGTGTCCACCCTCTTGCTTGGACGAACCCGATGTTTAGCCCCTTGGTAGGCTTATAAGGTTCTTAGGTGGGTTGCTCTAGATTGGTTAGGGTTCGGTTCATGGAACTACCGGTTAGGGTTTCCCGAGTCACTTAGTGCTGGAGTAGGATGTGATTTTTGAGTTGGGTCGGACCGATGCCGCCACTCTAGTTTTACTTCTAGTCTTATTAAGACAATGTGAGCTGTTTGGTTGAGTTGGACCGATGCCACCACCACAGCACCTTGAGATGTTTAGGCCTGTGAGACGTGGTTGGACCGTTGCCACCAGTCTAGGCCCTTGTTTCTGACTTCCTTTTTGTCCATCTCCAGTACTAGGTGACTCTTTCTGCCCTAGCCTTATACTAGGATTTATTTATTTATTTATTTTTGCTAATCCTTCCTGCAGAGATTGGTGAGGCTTGTCTACACCCGTGCACTTGGTGCACCCCTTTTTACTCACCCTTGACGAGTATTATTCCTTCGTTTGTTTACTTTAGCTCTTACCTGTTTCACTTTTTCCTTACTATACTGTTTCATTTTCATATATTTATTGCTTTGCTGAGGCGTTCTTTTCTTTGAATGCCTCAGGTTCAGGTTTATAGCCGACTGAGCGGCTAGGGTTCTTCTGGAGTTTGCTAGTGTTGTAGCTGCTGCTGAGTTTCTTTTCCTCACTCCTGGGAGGTAGTTTTTTTTAGACTTGTAGTACAGATATACCTACTCACCAGTGGGTTCGTGTCAGTTGTTGGCGCCCACTGGTGGTTTCTCTTTTGGATGCTTTGTACTTTGCTTATGCTGCTAGATTTCCTGTTTTGGAGTTTATTCAACTTGCTTCTGGGACGATTTATGTTAGGTTGCTAGTTACTTTAAAACCTATAAAAGAAAATAACTATTATATCAAAAATATAGGCATCATGTTTTCCTTTCTAAAAAGCCTAATCACTATTTTAAAACCACGTAAAAAGAGTATTTCATATATATATATAATATATAAATTAAATCTAGTGTCTGGCTTAGCCTTAGGCGTCCCCTGGGGACGCTTAAGCTTTCTCTTAGGGTGTCAAAAAAAATGAATAAAGTATTTTCCGCTACGTATAAGTATAATTTTGAAGGGTGGACTAGTTGATCCACGAAGCCGAGGGATACAGCCTCAAAAATATAATTGGTTTTCACATCATTAAAATTTTGAACTTTCTTAGTCTTAGCGGTTAGTGGTTGCCTGAGCGTCGACGGTTATCCCCTGTCCGACGTGGCATCACAACGCGCGTTTTCTTCTACTCTGATACTTCTTAAATTTCGGAGAAAATGCGGGTTGTGACAGTCGGCTTCAAAAGGCGGCGGGTCATCTTTTCTCCCGATTGGGAGTTCGCAGGTTGCAGACTAGGCAGAATCGATCCCTCCTCCTTCACCGATCCTTGGCGCGGGCTGTCTTCCCCGTTTATGGAGGGTTCGACGACATTTAACGCCATTCTCGACTAAGTTTTCCACTGCCCTTGGGAGGTAAGCAACGTAGATAGCCTTGCCGACTGTTGGGTTGTGTGTTTTGGTTTATAATCGGGTGTTTTCCTTCCTTCAGACCAAGACCAGAATTCCCGTTCAAGCTTTTTGGGTTTGGCAGTGGTGATCAGGCCCAATCCAGAAGGTCGCTTAGCATCTCCGTTTCTACTAGCTAGGTATTATGATTTTTCCTCCTAAATTGTTTTTACTTTTGTTGTAATCATGGAGGAAATCAGCCCTATCTTATGGCTCAGGTTTGGTAGACTCTGAGTTTTGAGTAATCGTTTCGTAAATTTTTTTTGGTTAATGCGTCGGGAAATGGTTCGAAGTGGTTGCAACTGAATTGAAACTATGCCCCCGCGTCAAGTGTACGAGCGCCGCATTACCGCGGTAAGAAATCCATATTCTTTCTGGCTAGACATATCAGATAACTTGCATGTAAATATTTGTCTAACTCAGTAGAATTTATCATAATTGCACATAATTGTTATGATCGTAAAGATGTGTAATTCCGTAATCATCCGATTAGTATATGCAGAATAACATCAACTCCTAAATTACGTAAGTAGTTAGACCACCAGAATGAATTTAATTTACGAAATTTTTACACTTGTATTGATGTACAAACATGAAATATTAAATTCATGAATATTTCTTCTAGTCGAGTAAACAATGCGATAATCTGCCTTTATCACACACATTATTTCGCAAGCAGAGTAGTGCTAGTTAGTAGATGTTTAATAGGCACGGTTGAGATCTCGTCCCGTGTTTGATAGAGGCGCACTATCTTTCTCATGGGTTATAATGTACCTTATGAGTTTCATTGTTTGAGAGAGGTTATTCCGATTTAAAAGATTAGTAGATTTGAGTTTGTGTCTGTGAGACACTAGAACATTTGAGTTCGTTAGTAGGACTCGGATCGTTAGACTAGTATTGTGCGATAGAAGCTACTCTGCCAAGAGCTTTAACGAAGGACAACCATAAGTGATTTTAGAACTCAAGTTTAGACCGAATCTCAGGAACTCCTAGCTAACCAAATAATTCGGAACTTGAGTAAACTACACACAATATGATTTATTGGAACAATTATTTATCGTGTTAGTTTTTTTTAGAATATCATGCATAGTACACTAGCATACAGTTTTCTATAACATTAAGATTATTTTTAAAAATATACACACATTTCTTTCAAGATAATTTTAGTGTTGGCAGGAGGAATAATTTTTCTTACTCTCCCTTTGGGCTGACCCATTTTTGGGCATGCTTTTACAGGTGACTCAGGTGGGAAACTGCTCCTAGGATGAGCGTGCTTATGAAGTCGCTCCTATAATTTGTTTTCCCTTTCAGTTGTTTTACCTGTAGTATCGTACTGTTTAATACTGGACACTCGTAATGTTAATGTCTAAGAATTTTTCTCGTACCAGACATGTTACAGTATTTCCGATATCCAGTTATTGGGTTGGTTCCTTGTCTTTTCTAGTGGCTCTGTGAATTCAGCGTGTTGAGGTACAATTTTACCCTTAGTTGCACTCTTTACTTCCGCTGTAAGTTCATTTTTAGATTTTTTCAATTTTACCTGCTATGTACTAGTTTAATACCGTTTCTTAGTTTAATGCTTATCGCTGGACCCGACCGGACTGCTGGTTTGTGGTCAAACTAGGATGAGGTGTTACACCTAATCTCCCGTCTGCTCCGCCGTTCACACTCGCCTGCCGATCCCCCTTCCACTCTCGCTCGCCAACACCCGCGAGCCATTCACACTCGCCCCTGACCCCACGACCCCTCCTCTTTCCTTTTTTCCCGCTTGGTTTCGCGTGACACTCTTTCGCCCAGTTCCGCTCGGCGCTTCTTCTTATTCAACCCTTGTTTCGACGCCGGATCATAAATGCAGTGAGTGGCCTGCTTCTTCCGGCTCCATTAGCTCTTCTTGGTGCTCTTATGGAGTGGATTTCTCTTCCTCTCCCGATTTACTTGTTGCCCTAAATCTTGGGTGGTCTCCTAATTTCTATTCCCGAGCCATTATATCTAGCAGTGCTTGTTCTCCCGCTCATTTGTCGGTGATTGCTCCTCCTACGAGTTTTCTTCGCGGGAAACCTGATCATAATACTCCTCAGATCACTACCATTCGTCTAGATTTCATAACATGATCTCACTACCATTCTATTCCTGAGCCCTTCTTGGTGATGTTTTTTTCGTTTTCCGATGATTTCATAACATGATCACCACTCAATTTCATACCACCATAAAAACTCTTTGCAGTGACAGTGGCTGCGAATACATGGATTCGCAGTTTGAACGATATCTTTTTGATCATGACATTCCCCAACACAAAATGATGTTGCTGAACGGAAAAATCGTCATCGCCTGGAAGGTGCTCGTTATCTCTTGTCCACCATGCATCTTCCCAAATTTATTGGGGTGATGTGTTTCTTAATGCGACATATTTCCATAATCGTATGTCCTCCCGTGTCCCTGATAATGCTACTCCTCTTAGCAATCTCCATGTGCCTCCTACTCAACTTCACCCTAAGGTGTTTGGATGTGTCTGCTTCGTTCACATCCACTACCCTCGCCCTTCCAAATTTGATCCTTGGACCCTCAAGTGTGTTTTTTTTGGTTACTTTCCTACGCAGAAGGGGTACAAGTGTTTTCACCCACCTACAAAGAAAGTGTTTGTCATGTCACTTTCTGTGAATCCGAGACATACTACCTTGCTTAATATGACGCTGCCTCGGGTGAACCACCTCCTGCACCTGTTCCTTTTGTTCCTCTGCCCATACCTCCATCGCATCCCTCACTTCAGGGGGAGTCTACACCAGTTGGAGTCATCCTACTGTGTCTACGGCTCTGAGCTTGCAGGTATATGTTGAAACCGAAAACTCGGTCTCTATGGAGTTCACCTTGGAGAAGGGGTGACCGCACACTTACTTCTCTCCCGCGAGCTAAACGACCGAAGACTTTGGACAGGGAACAGACCCCAGACTCCAGCACGGAGGTCCCACCACACACTCAAAAGATCTTAGAGCGCTTCCACTACTTAGGCAAGTGCTGAAGCTAATGATACCTCAGAAAGCGCAAGAAATCCAGGGAACTAGTGAGCAAGAGTGGGGAAGCAATAACACTAGTAAGCCTGCCTTCTGAGGTACCCCTTGGGTCTTATTTATAATTTTCTGAAAACAGCCTCCAAATAGTCAACCTCCACTGTTCCAACTGGCTATGGACAGGCCAGCGAGGGCAAAATAGTAATAACACATCACGAGAAGCTGGGCGAGCGGCCCTCTAAAACCTCCACTCGCCTGGGGCAGTGAGTGCTCGATGGAGCTGGCACTCGCCGCCTCTTCCCGGCCCTGGGCGAGTGCGGGCCCGACCTACCCCACTCGCCCGCTGCTCGCCGAGCCCTCTGGGGCGAGTGCGAGCCGACCCGCTCCACTCGCCCGTTGCTCGCCGAGCCCTCTGGGGCGAGTGCGAGCCGACCCGCTCCACTCGCCCAGTCTGGCTCCCGTCGACCACCCCTCGCCGGATATGAGGTTGTACGCAATTCTCGCTCTTTGTGAGGTTGGCCCAAGCTCAGAAAGAAACATCCAACCCCGCAATATGTGGCGAGTGTGACAGGGGCCAGAGAATCTTTTGGTGGGCTCCACCAGTGGCTATATATATAGGTTCGCGTACCTGGACGACCTTTGCCATTCCTTCTTACTGAAGCCTTGCCGAGCTGCCCATCCCCAAAAAGATTCAGGGGAGGCTTGCCCGAGCTCGCGAGGTCTGCTCTGCTCGCGTCACCAACCTGGCTGACGTATCCCCCAGTATCCTGCCGAGCAGCCTGAGGCAAAAGGCCGCTTCCCAAGGCGGCCGAAACCATCTTCCAAGATCTGAAATCCACCCTGGACAATGAGGCTGACTCCACTTGGCTCGCCCTTGAGCCGAAGGATAAAGGGGTCATAGATGTCCCCGCCGACCCGGACAACCAACAGAATGACGGCGAGTACCTCCCGCCGCGAGTAAATATTCCTCATGACAACTCGCGACCTCGAACTCCAAACACTCGCCCGCGGGACCCATCACCTCCCTTTGGGACCTTGGGGCTGGATTCGCAAAAGCCCGCTGCCCCACTCGCTCGCTGCTCGCCGAGCCCTCTGGGGCGAGTGCGAGCCGACCTGCTCCACTCGCCCGTTGCTCGCCGAGCCCTCTGGGGCGAGTGCGAACTGACCCGCTCCACTCGCCCAGTCTGGCTCCTGTCGACCACCACTCACCGGATATGGGGTTGTACAGTATATACTCTGCGTACAAAGAGGACAAGCACACAAGATCTGACTATGCAACCAGAACAATCATTGGACCCTGACTCAGGGCCTTCCCATCCACTAATTACCCTGAGGAAAGATATCCGCTTTTTTATTCATCATTCTCTCTCACATTATGTATCTTATGACTCCTTTTCTGCTTTCCATAAGCCCTTTATGTCTTCCCTTGCTTCTTTTTCCATACCTGTATCTTGGGAATAGGCTCTGGATGCCCTTATGTGGAGAGAGACGATGGTTGAGGAAATGACTGCTCTCGAGAAGAACCATACATGAGATTTGGTGCATCTTCCCTATGGAAAGAAGACATTTGGGTGTAAATGAGTGTTCTCTGTTTAACAGAATTCTCAAAGGATTGTTGAGAGGTGCAAGACAAGACTGGTTGCAAGAGATTATACACAAACCCTTGATATTAACTATCAGAAAACATTTACCCCGGTGACAAAGATGAACACTATTACAGTTTTGTTATCTTGTGCTTCCTGCAAAGGTTGGAATTTTTGACAACTTGATGTGAAGAACGCGTTCCACCATGGGGATCTAGATGAGGAGATTTACATGTATATTCCACCAGGTCTCACTCCTAGAGTTGCAGAAGGGAAAGTCTATGGATTAAAAAGGCTCTATATAGGCTGAAACAGTCCCCAAGAGCCTGGTTTGGGAGGTTCCACAATGCTATAATGTCATTTGGATATCACTAGAGTAATGCTGATCACGCACTGTTCATCAAACATAGGACCGAGAAGCTCACCGTTCTCATTGTATATGTTGATGATATAGTCATAACATGGGATGATGTCGAGAATCTAAATAGAAATTAACCTGAGAGTTTGAGGTCAAAGACCTGAGAAAACTCAGGTATTTCTTGGGTATTGAGGTCGCAAGATCCAAGCAAGGAATCTTCATTTCTCAAAGAAAATATACTCTAGATCTCCTTGAGAAGGTGAAGATGAGTGGATGTAGACCAACTGACACCCCGATTGAAGAAAATCACCGATTGGGGCGCAATGATGGAGAGGTGATTGAAGACATCTCTGAGTTTCAAAGATTACTGGGGAGGTTTATCTACTTGTCTCACATTCACCCAGATATTTCTTATGTGGTGAGTGTTATCAGCCAGTTCATGCATGCTCCAAAGACACGTCCAGTGGATGTAGCTCACAGAATTCTTAGGTACCTTAAATCCTCACCAGGAAGGGGTATCCTGTTTGCTCCAAAGTCAGGTCTAAATATTGAAGTTTATACTGGTGCTGATTGAGTCTGGTCTGTTGAGGATCGACGATTAACTTAAGAATATTGTTCCCTTATTGAGGGCAACCTTGTTACTTGGAGGAGCAAGAAACAAGTTGTGGGAAGATCCAATGCAGAAGCCGAATTTAGAGTTATGACTCACAGGGTTTGTGAGGGCTTATGACTTTGCTCACTGATGAATCCTCTAGATCTCCCTCGTCCACCTCAGATGTTTTTCTCTTCCTCCTTTGATAACTCATTGTCATTTTTTTGCTTGTAGCTAGTCTTAGAGGCTTCCTTTCATCATGATCAACGTCAACTATATTGTTAATTTACGCCCATGTCAGCCCTTCTCCAGGAAAGACTTCATCATTGCCATCTTCATTTTCATCCTCCTCAGGATCAACATTCACCATCCACTCTTATATCATTCCAGAATCAACATTCTTAACTGTCAATGAATCTCGAAATGTCTCTGAATATTTTGACTTCCGCAAAGCATTGAACTTTACAAATACTAAATCATTCAATCTTTTGCTATCGAATTTATTCCTCTTTTTAGAATGTATCTACAAAATTTTTAAAAAAATTAAATAATGCATACAATCTTATAATAAGATGTTTATATTTACCTAAATAACTAAATTAATGTATAGCATCTCGAAGGTGCTCCAGTTTCTCTTACAGACAGATGATGAAGTAGTCAGATTTAAAATCTTCATAGCCATAGTTTTAAGGTATGACGTATCAACACCTTAAGCCTCCACCAATGTACTATGAAAATTAAAATGCCAACACAATGTATTATACATAAATACATAATACATCATTAAAGTTAATAAAAATATATATTAAAATGTAGCTAGATTTAAGTTGGGATTTTATAACAGTCTTTTTGTCATATCTTTACCAAATAAGCCTTGTTGGTATTGGTAAACATCAAGCTCAGCACTGATGTGATCCTGTGTAGAAGGATCTTTCCTATATATTCTCGAGAGACACTCAACAAAATCACTCATAAACCTTCCGTCAGTCTTAATCTGCACTCGACGGGAATAATAAAATTATGGATTTAAGTAATAACCTACAAGGTGTAGAGTGCTGT
The DNA here is from genome assembly GCA_039583875.1 of Platanthera guangdongensis. Taxonomy (NCBI): domain Eukaryota; kingdom Viridiplantae; phylum Streptophyta; class Magnoliopsida; order Asparagales; family Orchidaceae; genus Platanthera; species Platanthera guangdongensis. The sequence continues at coordinate 15,400,076 of CM077158.1, read as the reverse complement.
TCAATCTCCACTCGACAAGAATAATAAAAATTTGGGTTTAAGTAATAACCTGCAAGGTGCAGATGAATGCTCATCTTTTTCTTCCATCTGCAATCAATCAACTTCCATATAGGAAGATATTTGTTCTCTTTGTGATCGAGAACAATAACAACCTCTTCCCTAGAGCTTTTTTGATATCCCCATATAACCACCCCATGAATGATGTATCCTCGTCAACTCTTCTCAAAACCTTCACAATGGTGTGAATATACCAACAACAAGCTCGACATTCACCCAAAATCTAGCGCTCATCATTATCATTGCAGCCTATTATATGCAAAATAAATTATTAAGAAAATACTATAAAGCGTCAGTTGTAAACATATATTTTAAATTAAATGAATAAAGATGCTACTGTTTTACTTACTTTCCCCCGACACTACTGGCTAACTTTGTTGCAACACACTTTGCAGATGTGAATAGGCCCCTCAATTGATTCTTCTTCTCTAAGATACTTTCTAAAGATAGAAACGCTGTAGCAAATCTAGTCACATCTGGTCGAATAAACTCATAAGAGTTTAAGTCCTTTGTTGACTCTCTAAATATGTCGAGAGAGATGGTTTAACCATAGATGAAGATAGAGAGTTGACGACCCAAGGAGATATCACTCTTTATTAGCTTCAATTTTCCTATATCTTGTAACAGTAGATTAATAGTGTGAGTTGACACAACTAGTCCAAAAAAGCTTAGTCCTTTCAAATCCATAAGCTTTGCAGCAACCATATTATTGGACGCACCATCCGTCACAATCTGCAAGATACTTCTTCTGGGCTCTCAGGGCTATCAATCGCCTCATTCAAGAAGTCAAAGATGAACTTTTCATCATGTATGGAGGAGAAGACATTTTTCGAAAGCTAGAATGCGACTCCAGAACTACAATGTATCATGATATTCATCACGCTCCTACCCTTTTGATCTGACCACGCATCAGTCATGATAGTGCACCCATTCAATTTATGTACACAACAACATCATCTCTGACTTTCTTTTTGTACTTACCCTTTATTGTGCTTTGTTGGGAATCTTTTCCCTTGCTAGATTCGACAGCTGAGTGAACAAATTGGTCCATTGGACCCTTGGAACCCGTGCTTCTACGTATGACAGTCTCCTCCAATTCATCATCATGGATTTCTCCAACAACCACCTCATTCAAGGCTGATTGAAACTTTGCACTTTTAGCTCTCTTACTCTCTAAATTTGAGTTTAGAGCCGACTCTGTCTTCGCCTTAACGTCGGCGGGAACCTGAGGGCCTGACTTAACATTATCTTCCACTCGGCCAAGTGATGCTTGAAACGTGTAATTCCACCATTCATTGTCTGCTTACAGTAGTTGTATTTGGTTCGGTTGGTTTCGTTTGCAACCAACTTTTCACCAAATGCCCAGAACGGATCTCTACCGGCTAGTATCAGTGATACATGGAACTCACTTAATCCAACATAAGAAGCCATTCTATGGGATATGAAAGGAAAGTAATATTAGTTAGATGGAATAAAATAACATAATTACATCACGAGAGAAAATATTTGTTGAAAAAATCGAAATCAGAAAATCTCATAACTTCATTAGATCGTTAGATATTCAGTCACCTTTCATATTATTCACGAAACATTTTATTTATCCAACAACATTTTGCATCTTCTGTAGTATACTAGTATACAAAGTTATAACTATCATTCAAACTTTCAAAGTATCTAACAAAATGAACAAATCATTCAAGTATCATTTAAACTTTCAAAGCATTCCACATTTTATTTATCAAAAGGCACAAAGCAGCAAGACAACTAAAAATGTGATTGGATATACATGCATCATTGATTACAAAGTGAAGTTGGATAGATAACTATTAATTATGGTATTTCAAATCATTTGTTGACTAATAAACGAGTCAAATAAAAATAAGGCAACATGACATCCATCATGCTACAACCAGCCAGTCAGCCACAAGACAACGACTAATAAGGTAAATAAGACAACATGACAGCCACCATGCTACAACCAGCAAGTCAGCCGCAAAGCAATCACCATGCCTTGCTGAACTAATAAGACAACATGTCAGCCACCAACAACTAAACGGGTCATTGATTGTAACAACCCACAAGGCAGCCACCATGCTACAGCCGGTAAATAAGACAACATGGAGCAAGGCAGCTGGCCAATAAGGCATCAGGGCGCAAGACAACAAGATAGCATGACAACAACTAGCACAACAACCAATAAAAAAAACAAAATGTAGAGCTAGAGAATGAGAGTGGGAGGTAGGGAGAAGAATGCACCGACCGAGATTGTGCTGAGATCGAAAGCATCAACGAGCTAGAGAGGTAGAGCACCAGAGAACCAGCGTGCTAGAGAGCACCAGCGAGCAGGGAGAAGAAAGAACTAGAGAGATAAAGTGGCGACAGCGCGCGCGGGAGTGAGAGCACCAACGAGCTAGAAAGCACCAGAGAACCAGAAAACCAGAGAACCCGAGAGTTAGAAAGCACCAGCGAGAAAGGAGAAGAAAGAACCAGAGAGATAGAGTGTCGATAGCGCGTGAGGGAGAGTTGGGGCAGGAGTGACGAGGAGAGCTAGGGCAGGAGCGGCAGAGTGAAATGAAATGAGCGGGGTTGGGGGGAGTTAAAACAACAGAGTGAAATGAAATGAAATGAAATGAGGGGGGTCAGGTTTAATAAAAAAATAAAAATTAAAAAACAGGCGATATGCCCGTTTTTTGGGGGCCGGTATGTCTGTTAAAACCGACAGATCGGCCCGTTATTTTCAAAACGTCATGACCAACTTTTAAAATGGTTTCGTGGCATTTTACCTCCCAAACACTGCCTCTGACAGACAACTAGCAAACATTCTCACCAAAGGATTGAGTGAGAATATATTTGGAAGGATTGTTGACAAGTTGGACATGGTTAACATCTCACGCTCAACTTGAGGGAGAATGTTAGAATATGTTTTATTTTCTTTTTGTTTTTGTATCCCCTCCATATATAGGGGGTCCTTTATCCAAAATGAATTAAATTTTCAGCTGAACAGCAAAATATTATATATACAGTGAATAAAACCTACTAGTACTTGCAATATAAAAAAGGAAAGCTATAAATTGATAACCCCGAAAGAAATATAGGTATGTTCGTACAATGCGGAGGAAATGAAGCTAAATGTAATACTCATCAAGTGATCTGGGTGGATGCAGAATGGTTGTGCTAGATGGATTTGGGTGGTAATAGGAGCGACTCATAGATTTGAATGTGTGGCTAGCTAGGAAGGGGATGTGAAGTTAATAGGTTTTGGGGGATTTTTGGTGTAAGGAGAGGGTCTGATGTTGTTTTTGGTAGCCAGGGAGGAGATAAGGGCTAAAGGGATTGAGGTTGATAATGGTGGAAGGATGAGATGGCCATAGACTTGCTATAGACAATGGTGGAGAGATGAAATGGCTTGTGACTAGAGGAAGGCGTGGCTGGTGGTTTTGTAGGGTTGTCGTTGGAGGATGTGGTTGGGATGTTGTAGGTTGCGATGGTTGTTGGGAGTGGGGGAAGACGGAATGCAATGGAAGGATAAGGCTGCAACGATAATGAGTGTGGTTGTTGCGAGCAACGGAGGTGTAGAGGCAAGTAGCAGTGGCTTCACCCCTGGGTAGGCCTCACGACTTTGACAATGAGCAGGCAACAAGCTTCGACACCTGTTTTTGATCGAAAGTTTTGGATTTGTTCTGAAACTTCTCAATGCCTTAAATCTTACCTATATCAAGATACTTACAGAGAAATGGCGAGATAACATATCGTGTAGGGCCCAAATTACTTGACCGTGATATTCACCATAAAATTGAAAATACCGCTCAAAATAAATTAAAGAAAAATATACATACGATGACAAAATTTTGTTGATTGCATCCATATGCTCTGATCGTCCAAATAATGATCCTAAAACTGTCGGTAATGATGTTTAATCCTGAGCGATTCCTTATATGCTTGCTCCAAGTGATACAACTAATCCCCATCAATTCTACCTGGCTTGGAGGCATTCATCTCTTGTTAATAAAGACTGTCATGCTCTTGGTGCATCAAATGAGAATAGGTGTTGCTCCTTAGATGCCACCTAAGTATCAGCTGTGAATGAGCTTCCTCTTCAATGTAGAAGATAGCAGGACATAATGTATTTTTGATGTTGTCTCTATCTCGTGGTTTATGAAAACCTTGGTATCTTCTGAAAGTCGTTGTGCTGTTATAGATGTTGAAGGCCTCGCTAATGGTGTAAGTTGCTACTGAAGAGGAGGTTGAATCTGGGGATGAGGGTTTGGGAGAGATTGTTGTGGGGCATCAAAATATGGGTTCCAATAACTAGGTGGATCAATTCTTCTACATCAAACATATGATGAATACATATTTTCCCAAGGATATTTAAGCTCATAAGTGTTTAACTCAATCCCTCTCGGGACCTATTTGGCTAACACTTAAATTTATAACATTTTTCAAAGGGAACCTCTCAGCCTGAGTGGCGATCGTCACCTGATCATCTTCTATGAACGGATGTTCTCTCTTCGGATTATCCACAACCTTTAAATATCTCGTCATCTAATGTAATTTTATGTCGAAATATGTTATGAAATCGTGCTAATGATTCTAGTGATGAGTAACTGATTCAACAGTCTGCAACTCTATCGTGCACTAGATGTCTCTTTGAAGTGATACTTTTTCTGAAGCCTCGTTCTTCCATCTACTCTTAACTATGTCGACAATATCACTCACAATCTACGCTACCTGGTCAGGGCTTGTAGAATACTGAACCGCTACATGTTCTCTTCACTAACACCTAACACACTGAATTTCACTGCGATGAGATGATTGTGTTCGGGGTCTTAACTTTTGTATATATAGGAACACGACTGCACGTTATTGGATGGGGGAGGGTTCTTGGTAATGGATCTGCCATGACGATCATCAAAATCACCAGCCTCTTCTAACTGCTCGTGTGGGCAGACAGTGCCCCGCCTAAATGGGGTGGCTTAACTAGAACTCCTAAATTTTAACTTGGTGAAGCTAGTGGCAAAATTTACACTTGGATGCTTAGACTGTATGAGTGTCAATATGATAGAAACAATCTAATAGAAATTCTTGAAAGTTGACATTGGACATCTTTATAGTAGAGTACTAGTATGCTAGTCATTACTGTTAGTACGATTGGTATGGAGTTCCTATAGACATTACCATTTTGTAACATGAACTAAGCCCTAAACTTGTGGTTATGATTCGAAGTCAATCACATGACAAGACTACTGAGACCAACACTAACCTAACACACGTACAATGGAAATTAATAACAACTTAGTTCTAATGCAACACAGTTACATGCGCCAATCATGCAATAATTTTGGCGCATTATTAATTAAATAAGAGAATTTGGATTGTTAGCCAATTAATAATATTTGTAGAATAATGGAGTAAACCTTATATATACTTCTTGAATGTCAAATTACAAGTATGAACATAGATATATAGGGAGAGGAGAGAGAGAGTAATTCATTTTTAAAGATGTGAGACCATTACATGAGGAAGAAGAGGGCCTATAATGAGCCTCTAAATGGGCGTTTACAAGATTGTTTTTTAACACTCTCCCGCAAGTTGGAGTGTACAAGTCGTAGGCGCCAAGCTTGGATAAGAACTGATAGTATAACGACCGAGAGAGGGATTTAGTTAGGATGTCAGCAACTTGTCCTGTAGCAGGAACATGCTCCAATTCCATTTTCTTTGATTGAACTTTTTCTCGAATGAAGTGACAATCAACTTCAATATGTTTTGTTCGTTCATGAAAGACGGGATTCTTGACAATATGTATCGCTGCTTGACCGTCACAAAATAAGGTCGTCGATGATGAGAGTTTGAGTCCAAAATCATTAAGCAGACTTTCAAGACAGGTTAACTCAGATACAACAACAACCATAGTCTGGTACTCGGCCTCAACAGACGAGCGAGTAACAACTGTCTGCTTCTTGCTACGCCAGGTAATAAGGTGTCCACCAAAGTATGTACAAAAACCAGTTGCGGAATGTCTATCATCAAGAGAACCTGCGTAGTCAGCATCAGAATATGCAACAAGAGATAGAGAGATAGATGGTTTGTAAACGAGTCTTTGTTCCGGAGCAGTCTTTAAATATCTGAGAATGCGCTCAATATCTTGGAGATGAGATGTCTGAGGAGCATGCATAAAATGACTCACAACCTCCACAACAAATGAGATATCAGGTCGAGTAACCGTAAGAGTAATTAGCTTCCCCAACAAGCGTCGATAGTATTCTGGATTTGTAAGCAGTATGTCAGAATCAGAACCATGTGCAGAAACTTGTGATTTACGTCCATAGGGGTGTCAGCATGTTTGCACCCCGAGTATCTAACATCTTGAAGGAGGTCAATACAGTACTTCCGTTGGGATAAGACGAGACCATCGGGTCATCTTGCGACCTCAAGCTCAAGGAAGTACCGAAGATTTCCCAGGTCTTTCGTCTGAAATGTTGAGGTCAAATATTGCTTGTTTTGTTGTATCCCTGTAGAGTCGTTGTCAGTAATTAGGATATCATCAAAATACACAAGGAGAATCACAATGCCTATTGGCCGATGACAGGTGAAGAGGGAGAAGTCAGCCGAGTTTCGTGTAAAATTGACGTCGCGAACCACCCTACTGAATTTTTCAAACCAAGCACACGAGGACTGTTTGAGACCATATATAGATTTCCGGAGATGACATACAAGTGACTCCCTCGTGGTCTCAAACCCGGGAGGCTGGTGCATATAAACAGTTTCTTGGTGATCGTCATTGAGAAATGCGTTTTTAATATCCAACTGATGGAGGGGCCACAGACGATGGACAACCAAGGAGATCAGGACCCGAACGGTATTCAACTTCGCAGTCAGGGAGAAAGTTTCTTCATAATCAAGGTCTTGCTGCTGAGTAAAACCATGGGCCGCAAGACGAGCTTTTAGGCGGTCAATAGTCCCATCTGCAACATATTTGATAACAAATACCCACTTGCAATTGACACATGACTGACCAGGAGGAAGAGGAACCAGATCCCTGGTCTTGTTAGCCCAGAGGGCAGTCATTTCATCATCCATGGCCGTCCGTCACCCCGGGTGCTGAAGCACTTCCTGCACCGAGTTAAAAATAGAAATGGAGGAAAGAGAGACTATAAATTTTTGGAGTGATAGAGAGAGGCGATGTAGAGACATGTAACTCGCCAAGTGATGATCCATAGAGGATGATGCTGGATCAGCGGGCCGCGAGATGTCATCGGTAGAAGGGAGCTGTAGGGAAGCATTCTTGGACTTACGACGAGTATAGACACGAAGAGGCGGTGGAGGTGGAGGTAGAAGAGTCGTGACCGGGACGGCAGGACGAGCTAGAGTGGAAGGTAGAGACGAGATGGAAGGAGAGGAGTGGAATGGTTGATCCTCAAGAAAGGTTACATCAGCCGAAACAATCAGCTTGCCGTCAGAAGGAGAATAACAAACATAATCTTTATGAGTGCGGGAGTAGCCAACAAACATGCATTTTGTGGCGCGATCAACGAGCTTGTCAGTAGGCGGACCAAAAGGTGAACATAACATACAATCCATAGACACGAGGTGTGAGAGAGAAAGACTCTTTGGAAGGAAAGAGGAGACTAAACAGAGTGACGAAGTTGAGAACGAATGAAGACATGCGGTTGATAAGATGACAGACAGTAGAAATCACAAAATTCCAGTATTCTTTGGGCACTTGCATTTGAAACATTAGTGATCGAGCGACATTGAGGAGGTGACGATTCTTGCGCTCGGCCACACCATTTTGTTGGGGGGTATAGGCACACGAGGTTTGATGTATGATGCCAAACTCAGTGCATAAATTTGAGAAGGTGCGATCGGTATATTCACGAGCATTGTCAGTGCGAATGATTTTTAACTTAGTGGAGAACTGCATGCGCTTCTCTGTAAGAAAATACAAAAAACAGATGTTAGTTCAGCATGTTCATGAAGTAGATATAATCAAGTGAGACGCGTGTAATCATCAATAAAGGTGACAAAATATCGATATTCAAAAACACTGGGGACTTTATAGGGTCCCCAGACATCAGAGTGCACTAAAAAGAACGAAGTAGCACTCCGGGTACATGTAGGAGGGAAAGAAGTACGATGTTGTTTACCATAGATACAGAATTCACCAGTAAACTCTCGCAGTGAAACATCAGGAAGAGCCTTCTTGAGAATCGGGAGGGGTGCATGCCCAAGGCGGCGATGTCAATCAACGGTGGAGACTGTAGAGAGAATGGTGGGTGGAACGTCCAAGAGATACAACCTATTCGACAACCGTCCTTTAACAATGATACTCTGCGTGCGACGATCTTGCACAATAAAAGAGGAAGGAGAAAATGTTAGACAACAGTCAAGTTCCTGAGTAAGACGACTAACTGATAGCAGATTGAAGGGGGATCCTGGAATATGAAGAACCGATGATAGAGGTAGAGTGGGAGCAAGCCGAAGATAAGCCGCGCCAAAGACCGGAGTGGTGTCGCCATTTGCGACAGTGATGAACATGGGATAAGCAGACTATGTATATTGCGGTGGTCTCTGAGATGTAATGTGGTGAGTAGCACCCGAGTCCACGATCCAGTGAGGGCTATGAGAGAGACATGAGATACCTCTAGTGGAGAAAGACGCAACTGAGCCAGACAAGCGACTGATAACTTCTTGGAGCTGTTGAAGCTGGGTGCGGAGAGCGTTGATGTCTTGCCGGGTAGAAGAATTAGAGTCCTGTGAAGCAACACCAATGGGAGTAGGAGCAGCTGTAGTAGAGACAGCAAGGTGTGGAGGCAGTCCATGCTTGCGGTAACATGTAGCTTCAAGATGACCTTCTCGACCACAGTAAGTACATTTGAAGGCAGAACGCCCAGCACGTCCTCGTCACTGAGACGTGTGGCGGCCTCCCCTAGCTGAAGAGCCACGAGCTGGAGCTGGAGTAGGTAGGAGTGGTTGTTGAAGGAGAGCTGGAGAAAAGTTTGCTAGGACCTCATAGGGAGGTGTAGGCTCTGTTTGAGAAACCGGTGCCGTTTTAAAAGGGGGAAGTTCAAAAAGGAGATGTTAAACTGTATTTTTAAAACTGTGGTTTTAAAACTGAGTGCTTGTTTGGGTAATTTCAGTTTCAGTGATGGTTTAACTTATTTTTAAAATTATATTCACATGAATTTTATTTATTTCAGACCAATTTTTTCTGATTTTTTTTTTAAAAATTAGCTATTATATTTGTGATTTTTTTTTACAAATTTATGGATATAATTATTTTTTTTATTGGGGTTAAATTGATTAAGTAAAATAAAATTAAATTAAAAAAATATTACAAACGACCGTTTTGAAAGGGAGAATGAAGGTCTCCCTGACCTTTTCAAAACGGAGGAAAAAGTAGGTTTTAAAACGGCCGTTTTAAAATGACAACATTTTAGTTGTTCCCAAACAACTTTCCTCCGGTCCGTTTAGAACGGAATGGAGTCAAAACGGAATGTCAAACATAGCCGTAATCTTGAACAACATAGAACAGACATCAGACAGTGATGACGTTGTAGAGGAGGAAAGAATCTGAGCTCGAACACTGTGAAGATGGGGAGAAACACGGGCCATCATCATCGCAATCCCAACAGCTTTCTTTTGCGCCCGTTGTGTAGCAAGATCCGTGGAAGGAGGATGATGTTGTATCCAGGCCTCCACCAGAGTTTTGGCCCTGACAAATAAAGAGGTCAAATCACTCGTTGTGCCGGGATCCAGATTTTGAAGCGCAGAAATGATATCAAATAGATGTAGCAAGCTGGCTTTGCCAGAGTAGAGAATATGTAAGACCCGAATTTATATATATATATATATATATATATATTCACAAAATAAAAACTATGTAAATAATCCCCGATGATGATAATATGATTTCAGTGCCGATTCGACGTCACACGTTAATTTTGATGTTCGAGTTTTCCGAGTGATTTTGCGACAGTCGTTTCGTTTTTGTTTAATTTTGAATGACTCGTGTTGGCCAGATGCGTACGTGAGATGTTACAATCCCCAAATCAGCCTCTCTTTTAATTTCCGCATTAAGCTGCTTCCGGTTCATGTTGACCGGCTGAACCGGGGATTTAGGCGGTGGCCTTTGATGTTATTTATGCGGGATTGCCTCCCGCTGGATTCCTCGTGTCCGCTTTCTGGGCTTTCCGCCGCTGTGCTCCTCCTCCTCCTTGCCGTGCTCGCCGCTGTGGATTCTGCTCCGGCAGCTGTGAACAGGGCTTTCCGCTACTCTTGTCTTGCTTTCCGTGTGACGCACATATTTTTGGTATTTACTATTATGTCATGTTTGCAGTAAATAATCACTTATATGATAATGTGTAACGAAATTGAATTTATTACAGGTAACGTCCCGATGATGAAAAGAGAGGTAAGCAGTATTGAATCGGCGTCGCCATGAGCTGTGAATCGGCGTCGCCATGAGCTATGATTCGGCGTCGTGCGAGTTTTTACTCTGAATATGTTATGCTATGTGTTATGAATTACTGAATATTGTTGTATGTATCACATTTTATATATGTTGCTCTTATGATGTGGACGACACATACTATTGTCGCATATATGTTGTAAATTTAACGGTTGACTGGTTGGCTTGATTGGCTAGTGTTGTGAGTTTAATTCTATCTGGTATTGTTATATTGGCTGTTTGGTGCTATTTGGTGAGCTGGGTTGGCTGGTTGGTGCTATTTGTTTGGCTGGGTTGGCTGTGTGGCTGGATTAACCGGTTCAGACTCTTTATTAAGGCTTCAGCGGTGGTTTGTTTCTGAATAACTTTCGATCCCTGCTCTTATTCGGCATTCGCGCATTGTCTCTGCAGCCGGCGAAACCCGATAGCTAGGGTTTGGGTGGTTTCTCCTTCCCGTCGCCTGGTATAGTGAAATCTTCTGCTTCTTTCTTCTCTTCTACGTGTATACGCTCTAAACGCCTCTTCTTTAGCTTACTCTGGGACGGTTGGAGCTTTCTTGGCTTTGGTGGGAGAACTTTCAAGTTTCTTTGGACTCGGTACTTGCTTTCTTTCATGTTTTTCTTTTACTGGAGGCTGGATTTAAGTGTTTTAGTTGGTTTAGTGGCCGGTTGTACTCTTGTGGGCTGCTGTTTTTGGAGTTGTGCCCTAGTTATTTTTGTTCTGGACTGTTGGCCGGCTGGGTAGTTTATTTTTTTTCTATGTTTTATATGGTCTGTTTTATGATGGCTGCTGTTGTTGGGATGGCAGCTGGGCTGGACTATAGGCCGGCTGTGCCCTAGTTGACTACTGTTTTGCACTTGTTAGCCGACTGGTTTTGGACTGTGTTTGTGGGCTGTTTGGACTGTATTTGTGGGCTGGTTTTGGACTGTAATTGTGGGCTGGTTGGACTGTATTTGTGGGCTGGTTTTGGACTGTGTTTGTGGGCTGTTTGAACTGTATTTGTGGGCTGGTTGGACTGTGTTTGTGTGGGCTATTTCATATAATCGTTTTGTGGTATGCTGCATGTTTGCGTGGGCTTGAATGCGTTGGGTCGCTGTGTGGGATGCAACCTCGTGAAATAAATATTGTTGCCTTATATATGTACAGATATTGTGAAGGATGACATCTCCGAGTCGACGCGACGTCTATTCGAGACGGGACAAAGAAAAGGAACGAGCCACGGTGAGAATTTCTCTTTTTAATGTATGCTTTACCTAAATATTTAACTGCTATAATGAAACTGTTTTATATCATCACTCTATATGTTGCGAATGCTATGAATGGCCTCATTTAGAGGTAATCAAGTAAGAAAATATTCTGAGCGGACTAATTAACATAAAAAACTCATCATACATAATCTAATGTGTCGACACAGAGAACTATTAAGGGTAATATAAAATGAAGAATATTGATGTTGTGTACTGAATTGACAGGCCAGTTGAGCCGAAAGGCATAAACGCGTGTTGTGCGTACTGGTCTGGAGACTGATGACCCCAAAAGGGGTCGGGCCCAAAGACTGAAATACGGAATACTGAGACGGATATAGAATTTATTGAATTACCCTTAATAATGCCTATATGAAAAGAAATACAAGTTTAAAGAATATTGTCGTATAACTTGACTGTAACAAATGTTTATTGTTTATTGTTGATGATTTTTTAAGCCTTACTGAAACACTATTGGTAGTTACTTCTATTAATTTGACTGCAATACAAATTCACGAATGAAATGAACTGTTCTATATTAGCTATTGAATTAAAACAGTACTTACTTCTTATTATAAACTTATTACTGTACAGCAGATTAAAAAGGTAAATTTTCACTTAGTCTTATACAAGACTAACGGTTGTATTCTCTAAATTTTTAGGAACCGGAAAGACAACGACCGGTCGTCATTAGAGCTCAGGTAGAATTTACTGCTTTATTTCCTTTCTGTACTTGTGTATAGAATGATGTTTATGATACTTACTCGTTATGAAATGCATATGTATATCTTCCGATGTACCTGATTTCGAAATGCATATGTTTATGATATTGTTAATTGTGGCGGACAATCGGGCCGTTACATTCCGCTACTCTTGTCTTGCTCTAGTTTGATCCCTACATCCCAACAAAGGGGGTTGCGTGGTTTAGGTTGGGCAGACTCTAGTGGCCTAAGGTTAGGGTCGACTTTGACCACTGGGATAGCTGCTCGATTACGTGTATGGTGACCTCTATGGTGTTGAATGATCTGCGTAATCCGTCCACTACGTGCCTTAGATCTCCCACGGTGGTGGTGAGATTGTCGGCCGCTTTCATTAAGTCGTTCATATGCTGGGTGAGATCCCCTACGCTATTTTGTAGGTGATCGACTCGCTTTTCCATTTAAAATAAATTTTCTCAAAAATTTTAATTGTTTTATTATTATTATTAATTAAAAAACCAAAATTTAATTAGAAAAGCCCCCTTTTTTGTTTTTTTAAAAATAATAATAAGAAAAAAAATGTTTTTTTAAAATTAAAAGGTCATAATTTTTTTTTGTTTTGTTTTGAAAATGCTTACAAAATTTTTAAAATAGATTCGTTTATTTTTTAAATTTTTGGAACCCGGGTCGTTTGATTCGCAATAGGAGCGAACTGTATCGTGTTATTGTGTTATTGCGTTATTGTGTTATTCCTTGTATCTTATATATATACCCCCCTTATGAGGATGAATAGAGACTTTTCTTTACTCTCATTCAATTTGGTATCAGAGGAGGTGTGCCCCGATTCTGCCGTGCCCTAGCTTCCCGCATCGTGCTCGTGTGCCGATCCCGCATCGCCACCTCCCGTGTCTTCCGATCCCACATCGCGCCTCTCCTGTGATAGCCGTGCCGCCGTCGATGTGAGGCCCTCGCCTCTCCCGCTTCCATCCCGCATCGCGCTTCTCCCTATCACGCCTCTCCCGCATCGCGCTTCTCCCTATCGCATCCCGCATCGCGCTTCCCGCATCGTACGCCTGTTCCGATTCCGCATCGTGCCCCTGTTTCCCAACCCAGTCGTGCCGTCTTTCTTGGTCGATGCGATAGCCGTGCATGTTCATCTTCCGCATCGTGGCCGCTGATTTGGTTGGTGTCTACTGCCCCTTCCCTCCTTTTCTCCTCATGACCTAAATCTGTGATTTACGGTCTTCCTTTTTTTGGGATGAGTTCTTCTATTTAAGGGTTTCCTTTTTTTTCTTCTTGCATTCCCTTGTTCCCATCCCATGGATTCCTCCCTCTTCGATTCGAAGGATGGCTTTGCACGATGCATTACTACCGCCCTTCTCAATGACAAAAATTTTATTGCTTGGTCCAACTCCGTGCGAGTCCATCTTGCCGGACATGACAAGCTTGATTGGCTTGAACCCAATAGTGTTCCCAAGCCTTCCGATGAAAAGGGAATCCGTCAATGGCGCACGAAAAATTTCAAGATTCTCGGGTGGCTTCAGTACTCCATGGAGCCCCAGATTTACGAGCAGTTCATGCGATTCGATTCAGTGCCGTCTCTTTGGGCTGCCTTGACACGTACCTACCGCCACACACGCGTTGATACACAGATTTATTCTGTCTTCCAGGATATTTCTACTGCTCGTCAGGGGGACCGTTCGGTGCACGAGTACTTTACCTTTCTCTCAGGGAGATTCCAGGAGCTTTCTGATCTTGAGCCGCTTAGTGCTTTTCACATCCAGGGGACCTGCTTGTTGCCAAGCGGCGGCAGGAGAAGCTGAAGACCTATCAGTTCTTGATGGGCTTGAGGCCCGAGTTTGAGTAGATTTGGGTTCAGATTGTCAGCATGAACCCTCTTCCTGATATCTTGGACGCTTATTCCATGGTGGAGGAGCATGAGCACCGTGCCCTCCTGACTGTTGTTTCGTCCGTTCCAGCTTCTGTTCTTCTTCCAGACCAAATGACCCTTGCTTCAGGTCGTGCTTCTTCTGTGCGCGGGGGGCGTACTTCTACCTCTAGAGTTCGCGGGGGTGGCCGCGGCAGCCCATTTGCTTCTGTTCAGTGTTAGTACTGCCTCCAGACTGGTCATGAGAAGACCCGATGCTGGTTGCGCTTTCCTCACCTACGTCAACAGTTCCCCGCCACGCCTGCTGCCGCCGTTACTTCTTCCGACTTTGGGGGCCAACCTGATTCCATTGCCTCTTCCGGGGCTCCTTCCGCCGACTGGAGTCAGCTTATGGCTTAAGTGCAGCAACTTCAGTCTCAGCTTCAGGTACAGTCTCCGTTTCAGACTCTGCACTAGCCTCTTCCTGCTCAGCCGTTGCCTGCCTCCTCGTCGTTCTCTTCGACTTTAGCGTCTGTGTCTGGTACCCCGATGGCCTTTCATGTCACTCAAGAGGGGTCTGCTTCTCCCTGGGTGATTGACTCTGGGGCCACTGATCACATGACTGGTGAGACACGCTTGTTCTCTTCTCTTGAGTCTCCGAGCGTCCATCGGCAGGTTCGCCTTGCCGATGGATCTGTGACCCCCATCCTTCACCGGGGCACAGTTCCTCTGTCTCCGTCCTTCTCCTTGGGTTCAGTTCTTCATGTTCCCAAACTTGCTTTAAATCTTCTTTTTGTTAGTCAATTGACTCGTTCGATGCACTGCTTTGTGACTTTTTTTTTCCTTTTGGCTGTGTTTTTCAGGACCTGACCACGAGGAGGACTTTTGACTACGGCCGTGAGCGCGACGGGCTATACCAGCTGGATCTTCCACCTTCTTTGCCCTGTCTCTCACCCCCCATCCACCGCTGCTGCTACTACTTCACCTGCTCTTTGACATGCTATACTGGGGCATGCGAGTCCCCAGATTGTGTCGTCTCGTTTTCTGAGTGTCTCGTTTGAGAACTCTTTTTAGTGTGAAACATACACACACTTCTTATCCTGTTTCTGTTTCTCGTAGTTCTGCACCATTTGATATTATTCATTCAGGTGTTTGGGGGCTTGCCCTGGTTGTTTCTTATGATGGTTTTTGGTATTTTGTTACTTTTATCGATGATTATACCCGTTACTGTTGGGTCTATCTTATGCGTGCCAAATCTGATGTCTTTGATTTATATACCCAGTTTACTAGTATGGTTCAAACTCAGTTTTCCTCTCGTATTCGGGTCCTTCGCTCCGACAATGTGGGAGAATATACTTCTTCCTCTTTCACTTCTTTCCTTACTAGCCAAGGAACCCTTCATCAATTCTCCTGCCCCTATACACCAGAACAGAACGGGGTGGCGGAACGCAAGAATCATCATCTCTTGAATGTGACACGGTCTCTTCTTCGTGGATCTCACGTTCCCAAGTCGTTTTGGAGTGCCGCCCTTCTTACGGGGACTTTCTTGGTCAACCGTTTGCCTTGTCAGCCTTTAGCGGGTCGGGTTCCTCTTAGTCTTCTATCTCCCTGCCGCCCTCTATTTTTCGTCCCTCTCCGGGTGTTTGTGTGTGTGTGTTTTGTCCAGGATCGTCGTCCGACTCGGACAAAGCTTGATGACAAAGCTATCCGGTGCCTATTTTTGGGATATTCCTCCTCTTCTAAGGGCTATCAGTGTTTTGACCCTTCTTCTCGCAGGACTTTTCACTCCCTAGATGTTACGTTCTTTGAGGATGTCCCCCTCTATGGTCCGTCCCCTGCCCGTGTTGCTCCTACTCCGCCACTGCCGGCTTCAGTTGCCCTTGCTCCGCTGCACGACTCTCTTTCGCTGCAGACTTACACTCGTGGCCCACGCGGGCCCTCCCATGTACACCCTATTCTTCGGGATCCACTGGTTGTGCCCAGCTCACAGGACCTTGTGCCATATCCTCTGGTAGGTGATGCTCTTCCCTCCTCTGACTTACCTATTGCACTTCGCAAGGGTAAGCGCTCTTGTGTTACTAACCATCCTGTGGCAAACTATGTGTCCTACCAGCGTCTTTCTCAGGGTTACCAGGCTTTTCTGACTGCTACCGACCTGATCCGAGCTCCGGGTTCGACGACTGAGGCGTTCCAGCACCCATAATGGGTGGCGGCCATGGAGGATGAGATGCCCGCTCTACAAAAGGCGGGTACCTGGCGTTTGGTCCCTCTTCTTGCAGGTCTGAAAACTGTTGGATGTCGTTAGGTTTACACTGTCAAGTATAATGCCGACGGTTCTCTTGACTAGGGCTGAGCATATTATTCGAAACTCAAAAGTCGCTCGAAAATCGTTCGAAAATTGAGCTGAATCGGAATCGGTTAAAATTGATTCAACTCAATTTGAGTTGATTCAATTTGACTCGAATCTGATTTCGAGTCGATTTCGAGCCAGCCTGAAATCGCTCGAAATATGATTCGATTCAACTCGAATTAATTAAAAAAATCATGTATTTATTAATATATTCTTATTTTAAGATAAAAAATAAAAAAATTAAAATTAAATAAAAAGAATGAAGACTTTAAGTGTTTCATTTGCTAAATTTATAGGTTGCTCAATTTAATTTTGAATAAATTAGAAATAAAATGAAAAATTGCTCAATTTCGAGCCGACCCGATTCGATTTCGAGCCAACTCAATTCGATTTCGAGCCGACTCAAAATCGAGTCATTTCGAGTCGAGCCGACTCGACTCGAAATCAATTTCGATTTCGAGTCGATTTCGAGCCGAGTTCGAGTCGAAAATTTCGATTTCGAGCCGAGCCAAAATCGCTTGAACTCGACTCGATATCAGCTCTACTCTTGACCTCTACAAGGCCCGTCTTGTCGCGAAGGGCTTCACTCAAACTCCTGCGGATTACGGCTTGACCTTTGCTCCGGTGGCCAAGCTATCTACTGTTCGTCTGCTTGTCTCTCTCGCTGCCTGCCATGGGTGGCCTCTTCATCAGATGGACGTGAAGAATGTCTTTCTCAATGACGACCTTGCTGAGGAAATTTATATGGATCCGCCCCCGGGTTACAAGCTTCAGGGGGAGTATTTGGGCCGTGTTTGCATTTGCAAAAGTCCTTGTATGGGCTGAAGCAGTCTCCTCGTGCGTGGTTTGAGTGGTTTGGTATTGTTGTGCTTCATAATGGGTTCACCAGGTGTCATGCCGACCACACGTGCTTTGTTCGGACTGCTGTGGATGGCCGTAGGGTCATTATTCTTATCTATGTGGATGATATCATCCTTACCAGTGATGATAACTCGGGGATTCTTCAGATCAAGGGGGTTCTTTAGAAGGCATTTGAAGTGAAAGATTTGGGGTCTCTCAAGTATTTTCTCGGTATTGAGGTTGTAAGGTCTCAGGTGGGGATTTCCTTATCTCAGCGCAAGTATACACTCGACCTCTTAAGTGATACTGGCCTTCTTGAGTGCTCTCCTGTGTCTAAACCCATGGATCCAATCCACCGCCTTCGCGCCGAGTCTGGTGATTCTCTCCCTGAACCGGGCAGATATCAGTGTCTTGTTGGCAGACTTATCTACATGACCAATACTCGCCCTGACATTAGCTTTGCTGTGAGTGTGGTCAGTCAGTTCATGCATGCTCCCCGGAATTCTCACATAGATGCAACATTTTGGATCCTCCACTACTTGAAGGGATCTCCTGGCCTAGGGCTCTTTTACCGTTCATCTCCGGCCCCTGGCCTCACTTGTTACACAAATTCTGACTACGCTGGTTCCCTCACTGATCGACGTTCTACTTCGGGGACGTGCACTTTCTATGGTGGCAGTCTTGTTTCCTGGAAGAGCAAGAAGCAGAGTGTTGTCTCCCGCTCGTCTGCTGAGGATGAGTACCGGGCTATGTCCCATGGCGCTACTGAG
The DNA here is from genome assembly GCA_039583875.1 of Platanthera guangdongensis. Taxonomy (NCBI): domain Eukaryota; kingdom Viridiplantae; phylum Streptophyta; class Magnoliopsida; order Asparagales; family Orchidaceae; genus Platanthera; species Platanthera guangdongensis. Next base: position 15,381,803 of record CM077158.1, on the reverse strand, counting down.
CTCCTTTGGATGCGTACTCTCTTGATCAAGCTTGGCTCTCCTCCCTCTGGTTCTTCGACTCTTGTGTGCGACAATCAGTCCGCTCTCATGCTTGCCTCCGACTCGGTTCTGCACGAGCGGACCAAGCATATTGAGGTTGATATTCACTTTCTCAGGGAGCACATCCGTTCGGGGACTCTAGAAGCGTCCTATGTTCCCTCCGCAGTGCAGATTGCAGATGCCTTCACCAAGGTGGCTGGGCCTTCCCGACTTCTCTCTACATGTCGCAAGCTGGGCTTGCCTGACCTCTTCGCGCCAGCTTGAGGGGGAGTATTGACGTATTATTGTGTTATTGTGTTATTCCTTGTATCTTATATATATACCCCCCTTATGAGGATGAATAGAGACTTTTCTTTACTCATTCAATTAACTGAACCTGCTCTGATACCACATTGATGTAGACTCGGGTCCGGGCTTTGACAATTAAATATTTTTTAATCTTATTTTGCAAAATATACCTTTTGTAATAAAGAGAATCGAGTTTTGAAAGCAATTTTGATGTTTTAATTTTGGAAAAGACAAAGAGGGCCGAGCGACCAAAACAAGTCCCACACGCAAATCAAATTCGTCGCTCCGGGCTTTAAGAGATTCGCTAATTTCACTCGGATGAAATTTCACAAGTATCCGCTGGATTCGAATCCTCCGCAGGCTTACGCGACCACAAGCAAATTTTCAGCCAACAATTTATGAATAACGACATTAGAAGCAATAAGAACGCAAAGGAATGCCCATAATTATTAAAGTGAGATGCATAAACTTATACTAATGCGGAGAGAGAGAACGGGTATACCAAAACTCTTTTCGTGACAGTGATCCTTCCCCAATCGATCAAACACGGGTTGAATTCCTTCGGATGTAATTACTGCAGGTTGGTTACCGGCCGGGGTGGTACGGAAGTTGACGGTGCAATGTCTAAACCCGGGCGTCGGAATAAGGTTCCGACGTCGACGACGAATCAGGCGTTATACTTTCGGGCGGCACGGAGCGGCGAGCGGGCTTGCAGGCAGAGGCGGCGGCGTCGCTCGTCACTGGACAGATGTCGGCGGTTGACCCACTGGTGCAGACGGGCGGCGTGCGAGTTTCTCCTGTACAGCAGGCGGTAAGGTTGGCGGAGACGAGTTGTCCGGCAATGCAGAGAAATAAAAATCTTATTTCTTTGCTGTCCGAATCTACCTTTTGATTTCTTTACCGTGTGTTTTATAAGATGATGAAATTTGAGCACTTTTCAAATTGCAATTGCTTTCCAAAATACAACTTTTCCCTAAATACAATATCTCCAAAATAACTCACCTTATGGAATAATGATATTTCCCAAATAGTGTCCTTCTAATGATATCTTCAAAATATTTTATGATTTATATATAAATTTATGCTTTCTTAAATAATTCTAGGCTTGTCTCTACGTTTCTACTATTAATAATACCGAACCTCTTTATTTATGGTCCCAACGGCCGATCAAACCGATGAGCCGTACAGAAATAAAACGAGTACATGAAATAAAATGCAAGTACATAAAAATGCATAAATAATTGTATGGAAAACTATGATGCGTCGCAGGATGCATCAAACATCTAGGCTAGGACACACGTTGTCGTTCGATTATGACGCCATCCATGAGTCGCTGCCCTAACCCTTCGGAGTGTGCCGTTGGTAGACTAGTCGACCCGTCACATACATTCACTCACTTTATCATTTCATACAAACAGAGTTCACTACAATTTGGTTGTCAACTAGGGGAGGAAATCAACATGCTATTCTACCCGCTAAATAAAACCACGCACCTCCATCTCTGCAAAACCACAATCACGTTAATTTTTTTTGGGTATAAACTACTTGATTTAAGTGCGATAAATGCATTGGTTTAAGTTTCCTAACCACTTCCCTGACCTAAACTAGGGTTTGGGGGCTATCCGCTTCAATGATATACACCAATAGTTGGCCGACACGGCTATAAACTTGGAAGATTTCATGTTGTTGATTTAGCATTAATGTACTATGTGATGCAATCAGTGTTGGTTCAATTTTTCTAACCTAAGTCTGACTATGTATTCCACCGACTTAATATCTTCTCTGTTGTAAGTCTCCGCCGCACGTTTCACTAATTATTTCCGTAGCATGATCATTGTTGATTTCTTCACACGATCCACCGTCGATCTTCATCGCACAATCATCGTTGATTTCATCATGCAATTTAATATTATTTTTCAGCACGCGATCGTCGTTATTTCAATTGTTCATTTCAATATTTTTTATCACCCCGCGATCGCCGTTATTTTAATTGTGCATTTGGTTATTATTTACCTTATGTTGCTCCCCGAGACTCGCAAAGAGGGGCCGTAAGATCCATCCTAAATGATCCGCGACCATTCCGAGCACGATCAAGATTATGCGTTCGTGGATCGCCGAAAAAATACGACTTTTGCCGCAAAATGCATAATAAATTGAAACTTAAGATCTATGCTCGGGAGGAGCCGAGGAAGCACTTACCGGGTGTCAGTGCACATTGCCCAATAGTGTCGTAAGTGGCATTTTCCTGTTGCTCCCATCCATAGTCGGGTCTTGCCAGATCGGATTTGTCACTAGATGTGGTCGTCGACCGAGAAAACGTAGATCGACCGCTGTTATAAGGAAGGTTGTTGGTGGTAACTCGCCGAAAAAAGAGGAGGAGAGCTGGAGGCTCTCGGTTTGTCGGAGAAGCTCGCCAGAAATGGATTTTCGGCCTTGGAGAAGGAGAGGGATGGAACCTTAGCTCAGATCTGGAACTAGCTCGCCGAAAATGGTGAGATGTAACCATTTGCTGGAAAACTAAGCAGAGAGGAGGCAGTTTGAGGGAGTTACAGCCAACAAATGAAGAAGTTGGAGAGGAGAGAGCTGAAGGCTCTCGGTTTCAAGAGATCTCGTTTGAAATGAGAGAATTTGCTGGTGTAACTGCCAGAAGAAGGAAATCTGGGCAGCAACTTGAGGAATTCCTGTCGAAGAAGAGCTTGGAGCTCTCGAGAGTTGCACCTCGCTAGAGAAATGAGAGAGGGAGGTGGAAGACGTCGGCTAGAAGGTTTTCGGTGGTGAAAGGGGCAGTTGGCCTTACCGTAATGAGAAAGGGTGCTTGCATCTGAGAGGGAGAAGGATCGAGCTGCTCGTTTTCGTCTGTTGGGTTGCAGCAAGAAGACGCGTGAGCCGTGAGGTTTGCGTTTGGGGAAGATAAGTATTCCAAACCCTAAACCTTAACTAATATTTATATAAATAAATAGTAGGTTTAGATATTATGAGGCCCACTTAATTTTATTCAAACATGCCTAGATTTCTCTAGGCATCTTAGATTGATCTCAGACGGGCACGTTACGACTGCCTCGTCGATACTCACCCATTAAAACGATCCAAGGTCAATTCCAAGTTCGTTTGCTCATTTTTCATTTCCCGAAGTGTTTGCGGCCTAGTGTTACTTACATTTTGAAGACCCTTCTAACGGTGTCGGATTCGCAAATAGACGACGTCGTTGGATTCGTATTGTTGTTACGAGTCTAACAAAACTAATTAGGGTCAATTCTTAGGTTGTTTGTTTGGTTTCACCTTTCCAAGCAGTCACATGACTTAAAACTCATTCGGGCGATAATATCTTTGATACTCGTCGGAATTGAGGGCGCCCGACTCCGTTGAACTTGTATTGACATTATGAGTCTAACAAAACCCGATTCACTTTTCACTTTTGGGTAAAAATGTTACTTAAAATTGCGTCGAAATTTTAAATTTCTCTGATACTCATCGGAATTAAGTGTGGTCAACTCTGTTGGACTCGGATAGGCCTTACAATCCTAATGTGATTTATTATGAGGTAATTTATTAGCTCGTGAGGAACCGAATGATTTAAGTCATAATTAAGGAGTGAATCGTTCAGACTTGATTAAACTGCTCACCGCGAGTCAATTGAACCAGCTAGACTCCTAGATGGTTCAATTGAAAAGTGAGACGTTACAATCCAATAGAACTAAAAGGATATTTGCTCCAAAAAATAGACATGAATTACGGGGTTTTGGTCGTGAGAGCGGAAAGTACCTGGAGGAAACAGTCTGGGATACTTCTTCCACTTCAAATTCTTTGGCTCCTAAGAATGGTTCTCTTGCCCGTAGTTCATCCACTGAACTTCAACCATTTTAACATATTTGCTTCGTAGTTGTTTGACTAAAATGTCAACAATGTGAACTGGCTCTAGCAATACAGACCTGTCTGCCCAAATGGATAAATCAACTGTTTGAACTCTTTGCTCAGGACGTATCAGAGTCTTCCGCAAGGACGAAATATGAAACACATCGTGTAGTCCACTCAGCTCAACGAGCAACTATGGACTGTAGACCACTGGTCCTATCCTTCGAGGGATAGCATACGGACCCATATAACGAGGGTCCAAATTTTGATGTCCATGGACTTGAGAAGCTCCATGCATGGGCCGGATCTTCAGAAACACTTTCTCCCCCACCGCAAACTGCACTGACCGGTTCCTAGCGTCATAATACCTTGTCTGCCTACTTTGTGCCTCCAACATGTGCTCTTGTATCAATCTCACAAAATCTGTCATCTCATCGATGTAATCGTGGCCCAACGCATAACTGTCCACGTCCTCTACCCACAACAACGGAGTACGACGTTAACTGCCGTAAAGAGCCTCGAAGGGGGCCATTTTGATACTAGCTTGGTAGTTTTGTTGTTGTAGGTGAACTCAATCAAGGGGAGCATCCTCTCCCAAGGTCCCTCGTAATCCACTATGCGCATTCTAAGAAGGTCCTCCACAGCGCGGCTTGAGCGCTGTCTGCTCGTCGGCATGCGAATGAAAGATGGTACTGAAAGTGAGTCTGAAGCATAGATAGGCTTGCACCTTCCGCCAATCATTCGACGTGAAGCGACGATGTCTGTCTGACACAATGGTCTTCAGAACTCCATGAAATTTGACCATTTGCTCGACAAGACTTGCAACAACACCTTGACTCCATCAACCAGCCGATTCAGAATGAACCGAGCCACCTTCGGCAGACGGTCAACTATCAGGTAGTTGGAGTCGTTCCCTGACTGATAACGTAGTAATTTGTGCACAAAATCCATAGAGATATCCTCGAACTTTCACTAAGGAATCGACAATAGCTGTAACAGTCCCGACATTCTCTTGCACTCGGCCTTCACCAATTGACAAGTCCTGTAGTGTGAGACGTGTGCAATAATATCTTACTTCATCCTAGACCACCAAAACGTACGTCGGAGGTCTAGCTACATCTTAGTGATACCCGGGTGATCGAAATACTTCGTATCATGAGCCTCTCGTAGGATCTCTTGCATCAACTCATCACCATCTGAAATGCATAATCTGGACCTGAAGTAGAGTAGCCCTTCATGCAACATAAAATCCTCCTGTGGCCCGCTGAGAGGGACTTTATGATCTTCGACAGATGTCGATCTGGCGGTAAAGCTTCCTGGATCTGATCTCGGAAGTCAGACTCTAAAGATGCCCATGTGTGCTTTAGCCTCTTTATCCAATGCAAGTGTTGCCTCTCTGGTCCTGACCTGAGGAGCTACCACCAAAATACCGAGCCTATCGAAAGACCCAATCATCTCCTCTTTAGTGTCGCTAATCCAACATGCTATTGTAGGTAGTCATCGGCTCAAAGCATTTGCCACTGTGTTCTCCTTCCCCAAATGACAGTGCAGAGTAAGCTTGTAATCACATATAAACTCCAACCATCGTCACTGTCTCAGGTTGAACTCCTGCTGGTATATTTATTTCAGACTCTTGTGATCAAAGAGATCTCGCACTTCACCTTATATAAATAATGTCTCCATGTCTTCAGGATAAAGACAACTGCTCCCAGCTCAAGATCATGGGCATGGTAGTTCCTCTCGTGCTCCTTCAACTATCGAGATGCGTAAGAGACCACCTTGTCGTGCTGCATCAGAACACACCTCAATCCTCAGAGTGACGTGTTAGCATAAAATTGGAAACCCTCGGTGCCCTTTTGAATAGTAAGGATTGGTGTTGAAGGCAAACCTTGAGCTCATAGAAGGCTGCCTCGCACTCTGGTGTTAGGAGAATGGCGTTTGTTAGTGCGATCAATGGCAAGACAATGCGGAGAAGCACTCCACAAACTTTTGGTAATAGCTGACTAACCCCAGGAAACTACATACATCAGCCACTGATCTAAGTTGTGGCCACTGTCTCATGGCGATAACCTTCGTCGGATCTACTGTAATCCTGTGGCTACTGATTGTGACAACCCCACAGTATGCGCCAATAAAATTAACTATTTCCCCGATGACGATCAAGAGGCAAGAGACAAATCGAAATTTTTTGAATATTTTTCGCATTTTCCATTTCGTTTTATTGTTTAAATTTTCTTTATTTTGTTAGTGGGGATGCCAATAGCCATTTCAAGTGGGTGGTCATTTCAATTGGATTGACATTTATTTTAAATGGGCTTGAGTAAGTGGGCTGCCTTTGGTGTTGGGCTGGCTGGGATATTGGGCTGGCTGTGTTTGGTTTGGTGGTTGAATTAGCTTGCTGGCTGGGTTTATGGTGCTATGCTGGCTGTGCTGTGCTAGCCAAATTGCTGTGTTGGCTGAATAAATGAATAAGTGTTGGCCTGACCGGGCCTTGGGCTTGTTTGGGAGACATGTGGAGCGGTGCTTGACTTGTACCTGCCGCTGGCCGCTTATCTCACTGTTATAAATCGAGCCTGAACCACTGTTTCTCCTGCACTTTTACTTCGTCGCTGCTCTGCTTCTGCTATTTCTGGCGTCTTCTTCCTACTGCTGCTCTGCAATTAACTGCTTCTTCTTCTTCTTCCTCTTCTTGCTGACCTTCTCTCTGTATTTTTGAGCCGTCGATGCTCTCGTACTGACGATTCTGCTGTGACGTCGTTGCGCCCACGCCGTCGATTTTGCTGTGTCGTCGACCCTGCTGTATCGTCGACTCTTTCAGCTTCTTGCTGCTTTGCTGTGCCGCTTAAGGCTGCTGCTACTGTTCCCTCCCTCTTCCGAACAGCTCCTGTAAAGCAGTCGCTGCCCGACTCTACTGCTGCCCCGATTCTGCTACTTTTCTGCTTCTCCTTGGCCCTACTGTTCTTCAGCTGCTGTCTCTACTCGTGATTTAGGGTTACTGCCGCTCCCGAGCTGCTCCTGTGTAGTTACTGCCGCTTCTAAGTTGCTGCTGCTCCTTGCAGCTGTTCCCAAGCTGCTGCTACCTCCCTGCTGCTACTTCCGAGCTACTGCCTTCTCCTTCCTCTTGGCTGGTTTTGTTATTTCCTCTCTAATTAGCTAATTACTTTACTCTTTGCTATTTTTAAGTATTTGGGTGCTAATTGTCTTGAAGAAATTGCTAATTCCTTTACGTATTGCTGATTTTGGGACATCCATTTTATTAGCTGGATACATAAGTCTTGGTAGACTGTTTTTACTGTTTTTTAGCTACTTAGTATTATTTTTATGGGTACATTAAACATTATACGAATTTTGATGCTTTCGTGGATTTCTTTATGGGCATTTCAGATTATTTTATGAACATTTTGATACAGATTTCCATGTTGAGGTTATTTTGAGTTATTTCGAGCTGTTTTTGGCTATTTAGTGCTGTTTGGACGGCTAAGGTTGAGATTCACAATCTCGGTTGGGAACTGTTTTGGTTAGACATTTCTTTTGTATTTTATTTTTGATGTTCGGATTTTTAATGGATTTTTAACGTCTTTTAAAAACAATACTGCTACGAATATCAAGTGACGCAACCCAAATAAAAAGTGCGTACAATTTCAGTGGTTCCCGAGGCCCAAAAATAGGAGGATGACGTCACAAGATAACCGTGGTGGCAATGCAAATAAGAGTGTGGATAAAAGGAAGGCTATGATGAGTTTCTTATTTTCTGAATTAGTTTTATTCACGTAATTTTTTATTACTGTTTTACTTTCTTAAATAAACAATGCCTGTGCATATGAATTTAACTCATTAAGATATCGCTATGGAATAAAATGTGGGCGAGGGAAAAATATAAAAGCGATACACATTTTTGAGGGGATTACTTTTATTAAAAACTCATGTTTTCACGACAAGATAAAATTAATTTAAAACTCCGCATAGGGAAATGTGATGACTTTGAATCCTATGATGTAGAGGCATCTATTGATGGATTCACCGGTCCTACAAATTACACCCTTCGGGGGTGGGGACCAATTCAAGTTTACATTACCGGAGCATTTCCTATTTTATGTAACTAAATTTAAGGGGTAAGTAAAGATTTAGTTTTGAGAATAATTGAACTAAATGATTATTGTACTGTATGCATATTGTTATTATCCTCATTGTTTGTATGTACAACGCTTCATGAAATTTTTATCTCACATAGTCATAATTTTTATCACTAACTTATTGTTGTCCCATTTTTTTAGGCAACAAGAGCGTCTCCCAGTGCACCAAAGAGAATTCCGCCGAAAGAATTGACGAAGGTATGATTAAAGATCTTCGTTGGCATTGAAGAAATTCATCAAAAGCATAAGGACTCTTGTAGAGATCCGTATTGTGATTTTTGTATTAAATACAAGTAATACTCACTTTATTTTTTGTTTATTGAATGTTGTAATAGTAAGGAATAAATGAATAAATACTAGTGTTAATGTTCTTTGTGTTTTTTGTACTGTGGTATTCAATGCTGTGACTCTTTTATTAAAATATTATTTAATTCTTGAAATCATTGCAGCTCAATTGGTGATGAGAAGTGAATGAACTCCATAGTTAAGCATGCTTGGGCGAGAGTAGTACTGAGATGGGTGACCTCCTGGGAAGTCCCCGTACGGCCCAACTTAACTGTCGAGTTCGCTCATCAAAGGGAGGCTGTGACCACCAACAACCCGCCAGTGGGCTGGAGAGGGGTTGGGGTGCTTGGGCTGCAGCCCGGTAACGTCGCCTAAAGCGGAGCCGTGACGTTGTCACGTTGGATCGGCTAGGATCGTTGCAATAAAAAGTGCACTTTTTATATTTTTCTCTCGCCCACATTTTATTTCATAGCGATATCTAAATGAGTTAAATTCATATGCACAGACATTGTTTAATTCTTGAAATCATTTGGGAAGCCCGAGAATTTGGGTCTTCACACTGATCACATGCCCCAAAAACACTACCCTACAAGAAGAACTCACACTTAATTTTCATACAGCTGGTGCTCTCTCAAAGTCTATAGAACGGCCTCCATGTGGCTTAAATGCTCTTCCTTGATGATGCAAAGCAGAGACGGAGACGCGCTTTGGGCCCGTTCGGGGCTGATTTGGCAACTTTCCATATATAGCGTGCCCGGATCGACGATCGGACTCCGCGATTGCGTCTGGAGCGTCTCCACGAGTCAAAACGCTATATTAGTTTATATTTTTCAGTTTATTATTGATGTATTTTAAGGGGCTAACCCACCAGCCAATCATAGCCGTTGTTGGGGATGCCCTAGCTTTTCTTTTCTTATAAATAGAATGTAGAGGGCTGAATTGAACCATTGTTGGATTTGGAGAAAGAGTTTCCCGGATTCCAGCGATCCCTCCCCGGTGCCGACGCCGTAGAACCCTAGGTGACGACTCCTAGGTCGCCAAACTTCCCCCTAAGGTAACCCCTATTCCCCTCCATCATTCTCCATCACCTTCTCCCCGTTTCCACCACCGAAATCCCTAAAAACCCTCCCCCAACAGCCGCCGGCCTGCTGCCAGCAAACCGACCGGCTCCTCCCTGTTTTCCCCTTGTCCGCCGCCTCCCCCTTCCAGAACAGGCCGTCGACCTGCTGCCAGCCCTCCAGCCCCCTCACCGCCCCTCCCCCTCAAAACCGACCCCCTACGGCCCGGCCTGCCCTAGCCGGCCACTCCTCCCCCTTCCCCTTCGTGGATCCACCTCCCACTACTCCGAAAATCATAGATCTATTTTGATCGAGTGCTACCACTCTCCGATCTACCAATTTCCTCCGTATTCCTCTTCCCGTAGCCCGGATCCGCCGTAAAAATACCATATATATCCACCTACACTCGGATCTACTTTCTAGCGGCCGGATCTCTCAGTTTCTGGCCCGTCTCCCCACTTTTCCACCGTGGGCAGCCACCCCGCCGTCACCGTGCCACCGTTTTCACCTCCGATCGCCCGTCTTTACATCCGACCTTCAAATCCTCCAGTGCCTCGGTTCAGCCCTCTACGTTGTGATCATTTATGGTATTGTATTCTGTGACTTGACGTTTTCATTCGGTGTTTATCTATATTGTGCTGAGATTATGGTTGTGTAGTAGTTCCGTCCTTTTATGCTAATAATTGTTTGTGGAATTATTTGCCGTGCGCTTGCTTAGGCCCTCCGAGCGGAGGAAGCCGTTGTCAAATTGCTAAAGATTAATTGTTTGTTTCTTTATTTCAATTATTTACGTGGCGTTATTAATTTCATTGCTTATAGTAATTATCGTTGCCGACCGACGGTCACATTGCATTTAACGCTGCACTAGTGTGTCACCCCCGCACCTGTATTTCGAGTTATAGTTTCCGAGCACCACTAGCCCACCCTACATCATTTTGGTATCAGGGAGAGGTTAGGCCATTTGCATGCTTCGTAGTGGTAGGTTTTAAATAGTCTTTGAGTTCATTTATGTCTAGTTTTCACCGACGACAGTCTCCCTTATCTAGGGATCCTGAGTCTACTTATAACCGACCTCATAGAACCCCTTTATAGAAACCTTCATGTTATCATTATGATTATCATCGTTCCCCGTACACCACTCCTAGAGATCGTGTCGACCACTCGACACAGTCCCATTATGCTAGAGGCGATCACCATGACGAGAGGTCATCATGTCTTCATCATTACACGTCTCCGCGACTTCACAATGATAGAATTGAATATCGCTCAGGTCATCGCCACTACACATCTCCCCTAGGAGAGGAACTTGAGTTTGGATATGTGCGACCTCCACTGCACGTTCATAGAGCCCATACACACCCACGAGCACAATCTGATTATGTTATGAACCACCGTCTAGACGACCCTCATGAACCCTATAGAGGTCACCATCGGCAGGATCACAGTACATGTCAAGACCCTCCTAGTGTTCCACCAATAGAGTTACCTGATGCTGAATTTATGCGATTAGTACTTGACCGTTTTGATCTCTTAGAAACTCAGTTTGATCACCTAAGATCTACATTATGAAGAAAGGCTAGGGATTTGGGTCAAGCCATCGATGTGGCGAGTAGTGCTTCCACCGAGCCAAGAGTCCCGACCCTTGGTTTTGATCCTTCTCAGTTTGATGAGACTCAGTGCTCATGTGATCTTGAGGTTGAATCTGATCATGACCCTATGATACAGGTGGATAGTGATACTAGCCTAACTAGTGAACATGGTCACGTGGCTGAAGACGAGCGACCTAGTGATGTTGTGTTGGTATACCCATCCTTTTCACCTCACCTAGACCTACATCTAGACCTAGTGCCCCCTTTGAACAGAGACACAGTTCTCAATGTTATATCGATTGATCCACACTTGAGTCTGGTCATCCCTTTCTCTTCCCTTAGGACTATCTCGAGTCACCTCACTACTGAGAGTCGAGAGTATGATGTTGACTTCATAGTAGCTACCTCGCCCAGTTACGAGGACACTACCTCTATCAGCGATACTCATCTGAGGGACCTTCCCATTATTAATGACCTCATTGTTGAACCTCCAGATAAGCCTCCTGATGAGCCACTACTCCCTTGGGGGGTTCATGAAGCTAGCGTTGACTTTGTTGTGGGTTTCCTACTTGCTCCCACTGATACTACTGTTATTGGTGCCCTCCTCGTGATGGACTATCCTATCATTATCGATCTCTTCGGGATCAAGTCCCCGAGAGGCACATTTGACAAGCCTTTCCTCCTACACTTTAGTGATTGATCGTGTATTTGCACTAGTGATCATCTCACACATGATGACTTTTGGTATACACCCCCTGGTGAGCCGCCTGATGAGCTATATCATTTGAGACGTACCCATCACACTAGGGCTCCACACTATTTTGTCACCATCTACGTCGTCCCCATAGGCGATGACGTCGGTCACCCCATATGTTTCTATCGATCACTCGGTAAGCCTCCTGATAGGTCACCCCACGTTAGTAGCATCCAAGTCATTGTCAAGTCTTCCCTTAGGAAGTATGTTGAGTATGTTGTGCACTATGTGCATCGTTCGCTTCATTTGCATGAGTTAGTTGGGTCACTTGTTTACCATTTGTATGTATTACATGAGTCGGTTCGCCGACGAATAATAATAAACAATGAAAATTACAATGTCCATGCAGATAAGCGAATTCGAGAACGAATATTTAATGAAGGTGAAAGGGTAATGGTGCGAGTCCGCCCTGAGAGGCTCCCTTTGGGGCCTGCCAAGAAGTTAAGCGTGAGGCGAATGAGTCTGTACTCCATTATTAGTCGTATTGGGACCAACGCCTATCGGCTTCACATCCCGGCCAGTATGAGAATTCACCCTATGTTCAATGTTGAGGATCTGACTCCATACTATGAGCCTCATGGGTATGTGGACCCGAGCAGTGGAGATACCCTGCCTCCCCCACCCCCACTGTCGTTGCCTTACCACTCTCTTACCCCACCTACGTCTGATGGCCACCACAGTCCACCCCGTGCTACCACCCACTCACCTGGTGATTCGTCTTCTTTGGTTTCACCACTGACACCGCCGATCGCACCGGGTTCCACCTTTCGAGAGATGAGCGATGAGAGCATCATAGAGTTCAGATTCCACTAGTTTGTTCCTACTTCAGATGGGCCGCGCTGTCGCTACTTGGTACATTGGTGGGACTGCCCCGATGCAGTAGACGTTTGGATACTTGCAGCAGAGCTTGATCGATTCGCCCCTGGACTTCAACTTCAGCACGACCGTCTCCATTCACCGGAGATGACAACTTTTCAGTCTGGGGGAATTGATTGGCGAGGACACCCTTCCGCCGATGACACTTGGACGAGTTCCGATGGACCTCTTCGAGTTGTACCTGACTATCAGCGAGAGAATTCTGATCCCAATTCATCGGAAGATGAATTCTTTCAAGCCAGGGAGATTGATGCGGCGCAGAGACCGAGACGCGCTTTGGGCCCGTTCGGGGCTGATTTGACAACTTTCCATATATGACATGCCCGAATCGACGATCGGACTCCGTGATTGCGTCCGGATCGTCGCCGCGAGTCAAAACGCTATGTTAGTTTATATTTTTCAGTTTATTATTGATGTATTTTAAGGGGCTAACCCACCGGCCAATCATAGCCGTTGTTGGAGATGTTCTAGCTTCTCTTTTCTTATAAATAGAATGTAGAGGGGCTGGATTGAACCATTGTTGGATTTGGAGAAAGAGTTTCCCGGATTCCAGCGGTCCCTCCCTGGTGCCGACGCCGTGGAACCCTAGGTGATGACTCCTAGGCCGCCAAAATTCCTCCCATGGTAACCCCTACCCCCTCCATCATTCTCCATCACCTTCTCCCCGTTTCCACCAACGGAATCCCTAAAAACCCTCCCCCAACAGCCGCCGGCCTGCTGCCAGCAAACCGACCGGCTCCTACCTGTTTTCCCCTTGTCCGCCGCCGCCCCCTTGTCCAGAACAGGCCGCCGGCCTGCTGCCAGCCCTCCAGCCCCCTCACCGCCCCTCTCCCCCTCAAAACCGACCCCCCTACGGCCCGCCCTGCCCTAGCTAGCCGACCACTCCTCCCCCTTCCCCTTCGTGGATCCACCTCCCACCGCTCCGAAAATCCTAGATCTATTTTGATCTAGTGCTACCACTCTCCGATCTACCAATTTCCTCTGTATTCCTCTTCCCGTAGCCCGGATCCGCCGTAAAAATACCGGATCTATCAACCTACACTCGGATCTACTTCCTAGCGCCCGGATCTCTCCGTTTCCAGTCCGTCTCCCCTCTTTTCCACCGTGGGCAGCCACCCCGCCGTCTCCGTGCCACCGTTTTCACCTCTGATCGCCCGTCTTTACATCCAGCCTTCAAATCCTGCAGTGCCTCGGTTCAGCCCTCTACGTTGTGAGCATTTATGGTATTGTATTCTGTGACTTGACATTTTCATTCGGTGTTTATCTATATTGTGCTGAGATTATGGTTGTGTAGTAGTTCCGTCCTTTTATGCTAATAATTGTTTGTGGAATTATTCGTCCTGCGCTTGATTTGTCCCTCCAAGCGGAGGAAGCCGTTGCCAAATTGCTAAAGATTAATTATTTGTTTCTTTATTTCAATTATTTGCGTGGCGTTATTAATTTCATTACTTATAGTAATTATCGTTGTCGACCGACGGTCACATTACATTTAGCGCTGCACTAGTGTGTCACCCCCGCACCTGCACTTCGAGTTATAGTTTCCGAGCATCACTAGCCTACCATACATCACTTGATCTTCGAGTTGACCAAAATATCATTGATGCATACTATCACGAGGCGATCCAAGTACAACTAAGACACCTGGTTCATGAGAATCATGAATGCAGATCTAAGTTATCAAAGGCGCAAGGCGCACCGAGGCGCAAGGCGCACCGAGGCGCAAGGCGCACCGAGGCGCAAGGCGCACCGTGGCGCAAGGCGCACCGAGGCGCAAGACGCACCGAGGCGCAAGGCGCACCGAGGCGCAAAGGCCCCTGGAGCCTAGGCGCAGGCGCGCGCCTGAGGCATGTGAGGCGCAAAAATGTGGGAAAAATGAAATTCGCTGAGATTGGGCGCCCAGTTCGCTGAGATTGGGCGCCCAATTCGCTGAGATTGGGCGCCCAGTTCGCTGAGATTGGGCGCCCAATTCGCGGAGATTGGGCGCCCAATTCGCGGAGATTGGGCGCCCAATTCGCGGAGATTGGGCGCCCAATTCGCGGAGATTGGGCGCCCAATTCGCGGAGATTGGGCGCCCAATTCGCGGAGATTGGGCGCCCAATTCGCGGAGATTGGGCGCCCAATTCGCGGAGATTGGGCGCCCAATTCGCGGAGATTGGGCGCCCAATTCGCGGAGATTGGGCGCCCAATTCGCGGAGATTGGGCGCCCAATTCGCGGAGATTGGGCGCCCAATTCGCGGAGATTGGGCGCCCAATTCGCGAGATTGGGCGCCCAATTCGCGAGATTGGGCGCCCCATTCGCGGAGATTGGGCGCCCCATTCGCGGAGATTGGGCGCCCCATTCGCGGAGATTGGGCGCCCCATTCGCGGAGATTGGGCGCCCCATTCGCGGAGATTGGGCGCCCCATTCGCGGAGATTGGGCGCCCCATTCGCGGAGATTGGGCGCCCCATTCGCGGAGATTGGGCGCCCCATTCGCGGAGATTGGGCGCCCCATTCGCGGAGATTGGGCGCCCCATTCGCGGAGATTGGGCGCCCCATTCGCGGAGATTGGGCGCCCCATTCGCGGAGATTGGGCGCCCCATTCGCGGAGATTGGGCGCCCCATTCGCTGAGATTGGGTGAATTGGGCTCCCAATTCGCTGAAATTCAGCCCAATTCGCTCAATTTCAGCGAGTTGAGCGCCCAATTCGCTCATTCGCTCAATATCAACGAATTGCGCGCCCAAGTGCGCCTAGGGGTGCCTCGAGTGCGTCTAAGATCATGTTTTTGCCCCTATAATTTTTTTAAAAAAAAACCTTGAAAGGCCCGGACGCGCCTGGGAACCTGTAAGGCGCGCGCCAGGGGCACATCGCCCGCCTCAGCCGTGCTGAGGCGTGGCTGGCTGCACCTGACGCCTCATGCGCGCCTAGGTGCGCGCCTTGACAACTATGATGCAGATTGGACATTTGTTAGCCCGAAGGGCATGTCGGTGAACTTGTAGAGCCCATCCTGGAACTAAAGGCAATTTTGAGATGTCCTCCCGGATCCTCAACTTATAATATCCAAAACGTAGATCCATCTTTGAAAAAATGTTGGCTCCTCGTAACTGATCAAACATGTCCTCGATCCTTGACAACGGGTACGTGTTATGAACCATCAAACAATTCAGCTCTCAATAATCAATGCACAGTCTCAGCGATCCATCTTTCTTCTTGATGAAGAGGATTGGAGCACCCCAAGGAAAAGAACTGGGGTGCACAAATCCTAACTCCATAAGTTCCTTCAACAACACCCTGAACTCTGCCATCTCCTTTGATGTCATGTTGTACGGGGCTCAGGATACCGGCCCGGTTCCTGGTACAAGCTCAATGACGAAATTTGTGTTATGGGGCGGTGGGGGATCTCCTCTGATTGGCGGTCGGGTCGGCCTCTAGTGCTCTGGAAGCGTCCTGTATCTCGGTGAAGGGCTTCCCCCTGAATGCGATCATGGGTACTCGTACGGAGTCCCTTTGTCACCTGAAGAACTTCTGAGCCAACTCTTACTCCGAAGCCACAAAGCACCCATCATACCTCGCCAACTGATGAAACTCTCTCATACACTGTGACTGAGTGGGCCATCTGTATGAAGTGAAGTAACCTGTCCTGCAGTTCCTCCCTATCGGTCTTAGTAATGAAACGCCCTGTCACCGTGCCTGCAAACCCTAACCATGCATTTTGCGATATGGGCCGCCCGCAAAGTCCTTCTAGCATGCAGACCTCCACCATGTCCTCACACCCATCACCAGTAAGGTATCCGCCGACATCACGTACAAGTCAAAAGGGCACTGCATGCCCTCTTGGAGCTCCTCAATCCGATCCAACCAGTCCTTTGTCTGTGTTGCAGTCTCCGTGCCTTAGTACGGTAGTGGCATTCTGCAGAACTCAGTCATGAATGACCTTAACAGAGGTGTGGCCACGATCCGAGTTGCCTATCGTGTGTGTGAAGTCCTGAAAGCATCGAGGATGCTCGTCAGAATCTGTCCTTTCGATAAGGACATGGTCGTAGGTGGTGATGGAGTCGGAGCTGAGTCCATGTACGTTGTATGAATCGGCGGGTGTTCGCACGCTGAGTGTACGAAAGTGGGCTGGTGGATTAGCACGTTTAGTTTCATTTTTTTCACGAAATTTACAATTTTCATCATTAAAACACATCCTTGTTGGTGAAGAACCTCCTTCTAGAAGCTGCATGCATGGTCCACTGCACTCAATCTTCTTGAAACTATTGTACTAGACCCTCAGAAGAAGACAGGCTTCTTACCGTCGTGTGGACAACCCATGTTCCAATATTGACATCATTGTCGACGGGGTGGACGAGGTCGAGCAAGAGCATCATTAATATAACAAGAACTATTAATGCATTAGAAAGAGACTAATTAGATGAATTCTCATGATGAAAATTTGGGGAGGGGGTGAAGGGGAAGAGGAAAGAAGAAATATGCCTTGCATAAGAAGAAGGGGATAGAGACTTAGGATTAAAAGGGGATTTAAAATCTATTTATAGACTTTGTATTACTTATGAAGACTAATTCTTCATGAACCGTTACAGTTTGGTTAGAATTGTTCTAGACATCTCAAATTTTATCTAGACACATTATTGTCTAATGAAATTGATTGTGTTGTGTTCACTGGTTCGATACATCTCTAATTTGCTTGTTTTTGGAAACGACAGCGACTCTTTTGGCAGAAATGCCAGTGCTGTAATTCTCTATGAGGATGCCTCTAGGAAAAAGCTTATGGAATTTTTAGGTGTGCTTCGAGGCTGCCAATTGATGATTCAATCTATTTCCTCTCTTTCTTCCCTGTTAGATAGCACAAAATCAAGTCTAATCCATTGTCTATTGACACCTGGTAATAATTATCCCACACTTGACTTTCAAATGATAAATTTATTTACTTGACTTCCATCCTTAGCTCTATTCTTGTTATAACTTTGTCCAGGTAAAGATTTTCCGGATGTTTCTACACTGTTGAAGTATTTCAAGGATGCATTTAATTGGAATGAAGCAGAACAGTCTGGGCGTATTATACCCCAGGAAGGGTGTGATGCTGATTTTGATGCTGTCTGTAAAGTAATAAGCGAAGTTGAATCTGGCTTGATGAAGCACCTCAAGAACCAACAGAAGTTACTGGGAAATTCATTGGTACGATATTTGGCTCATTTCTACTGCTCCATATAGGGTTTCTAGTTCATTCTGTTGTTTTGTATATTTGTTTTTTTAATTTCTACCTGGTTGGTACTTTGTAGATTAATTATGCCACTGTAGGGAAAGATTCCTATCTGCTAGAAGTGCCTGATAGTCTGAGGAATGCCATTCCTCGGGACTATGAGCTACACTCATCAAAGAAGGTATGCTAAGCAAATTCTATTTTGACAATTATATTGAAGTTTTTGTTCATCGTTGGGTTGATTTGGACAGTTTCTAGGGAACTATTTATTGATATTGTTAGTTGCTGTATATGAGTAAATGTACTGGCAGTTTATTGCTAAGTTGCCGGAGTTCTTATTTGAGAAAAAACTGGCCTTCCATGCATTTCAGAATATCTATTATGTTGATTGATCTTTTAATTTGCAAATGCATGATACTTAATAATTATCCTAGTAATAGCCAATTTAATAGTTTCATTTTCTTGTTCTCCCTATAATTTATTTTTAATTGATCATATCTTTGCCATTGATGTCCCCTAAAATATATCTATGATTGATGATCCCTAAACATTCTGATTTTTGTGGCATAAAGCAAAATGAAATATTTTGTACTGTATATATGAATATAGGCAAATTGTGAAATTGGTCCCTGTATTTTGTGCTTAGTTTGAAATAAGGCCTCAATAATTGTCTTAAATTAGTCCCAAATATTTATAACTTAATTGAAATAGGTCCCTAGTTAACATTTTATTATTAAGTATTCACAGAATATGTCTATGTGACACTAATTTGGCGCATGCATAGATTACAAAATAAAATATATAATGTTTTCCTTAAAAATTTCCTCCTCTCGCACTGATATCTCCATGACATCGCCATTTGATTTGAGCTCGCGGAGACCTGCATGTGAGAAGAGGAAATTTCTTTTAATCTTGTCACATGTCCAGTCAGCATCATGTTGGCATATTGTGTTAATATTTATAACATAATGTCAATAAGTTTTTTTTCCAACAAAGTAATTAATATTTGAGACCAATTTTAAACAAAAAGGATGTTTTAAACTTATTTCAAATTTAGGGTACTATTTATGAACTAATTTAATAGATTTTAATGCTAATTTCACCCCAAAACAATATCACTTAGATCATAGATTCAGGGATTACTTTTATTTCCAAAATGAATGCATGTTTCCATTTCCTCATCTTGTTTGGCCACCTTCACCAACTAGTATTACAACCATGATGTCTAGAGGACACCTACATCTCCATCAATAATGTTGTCATTGTTTGGTAAGAGGGCGTTGGGCCACCATTTGGAGGTGGTGGCAGAGAGATGGAGGATGTGATAATATAGATGCAGTGATGATGACTAGCGAGAGGGTTCACCGAGTGGATGCCTGTTGTAGAGCTTCCATGTGATAACTACTAAAAAGGTGTTGTTGTATCTTAGAAGCTTGTGAGCAACAAATGTTTGAAACATTTCTAGTCGTGACTCGCAAGCATTGATGATGGAGATGAGGTTGAGATCTCCTTTGAGCCTCATTTACATCAAGAGTGGGTACACACCACAATTGATTGGTTGATGACTACAGAACCCGCTTTTGGCATAGTGGGGACACTCAGTCTAGTTGGAGGCTAAGGGTTATTTTGGGTATTTAATATTATTAGCTAGTATTGTTTTGTATCTCATATATAAAGGAATGTGTGAGGTGATTATGGCGTCTTTGGATCTTGGATGTTTTGAGATCGGGCGATGCACCTGGGAGGAAGGACGACTCCTGATTGTATCTTTGTGTATCAACTTGATCCAACATTCTCTCCCGTCGGTCATTCAATTAGCTGCCAATAACCTGATTGTGCTTCATGTTAACCCGCCTACTTAATCCAGGCTTTCGTTGAGGTTCCATGAGCCGTAGTTCTCCATGCTCTCAAGCTCCATCTGCTACGTTCTTCCACATCCTTTGCCTACTCCACCCAACGCTCCCTCTCTTTCGTTGAACATTTCCTTGCACAATCATTTTTCTGTTCTAATGTTGATCTTGTTATAAGTTCCTAATAGCAATCTTCTCACAAATTCCTGTAACGATCCGTCGCAAGTTCCATCCACCGAAGATATTGACACCAGCTTCTATCTTCGTGAAGCCCACCCCAACTTCCTGGTGCTGTAGTTTTTTTCTTCTGTCCATTATAGTTATGTGTGGCCCCAACACCATCCCTTCAACCCCACTCCGAAAAATCCATCAATAAGTCCCCCGTGCACCCTATTTGAACCCCCCCCCCCCCCCCACCACATATTCCCAACCTTCACCCAATTTCTACCCCCTTTCTAACATGACCCTATCAAAAATGAATCCACGAGCACAATGGTTTTTCTACCAGAAGTGTATCAAGCTTTGACGTCATGGTCTATCTTTCTGTTGCAAACAATCTACTCTCCTACCCACCAATTTCCTACTAAAGAGTTATGCATGCTTCTCAACAACGAAGAATAAGATATTACCATTGATTATTGACCAATTGGCATAGGTTGATGATCACAATGTCCTTGCAGCTTATTAACAGGGTATTTTTGACTCTGAATTTGTTTTAGATCGGGTACTGCACCTGGACAGGTGAAAAATCCTAATTTTATTTGTGTTCTGCCTTCTTTCAATTGTAGTAAGGAGTTGTCTCCTATCAATGGCCTTCATCCACCGTGTATTTGGCCCAACACTTGTCTATCTTGGTTATCATTTACTAATGTATCAGAACTAATGGTTGACTGAGACCAACTATGTTCATGTAGTTTGTGGCTCATGTGGCTCTTGACACCTACAAGTTTTTATTTAGCAAGATTTAAGAGGGGGTGATTCCTTTGATAGATCCATGTGGTTGAGTAGGTTATGCTTCATGATACTTAAAGATGTTGAAAAAAGCTTGGATTTTAGGGGGAGCGATGACGAACTCTTTCGTGAGTGAATATTTCTTACGGCTTGCAAGAGTAGTGGTTCGACCTGTTGGTAATAACGCGGAATCCAACCCCCATGCGTAACCAAATTAATACAGGGTGACATAAAACACCCACAAAAATTCTGAAACCACGTGCACTGCATATATAAATATACCAACGCGCGTTACAAAAACACCGCGGAGAGGCCGGACTCGCTCGATCCGCGGTAGAGAGAACAATCTTGACTTCAATCCGCTAGCACAGCGAACGCACAAGGTTCGTGACAGAACGAACCTTCGTCGTCGTTAGACGACCCACCACCACTAGAGAAGCACCCCACCGAGACTTGGCCTTGCCGCGCATATGCAGCTCGCCATCGTGTCTCCACCAACCATAAACTCATCACACCCACTCCAGCCCGCATCAACCTTGTCGCACATGTTGCAGCCCGCATAAACCTTGTCGCATATGTTGTAGCCCGCATCAACCTTGTCGCACATGTTGCAGCCCGCCGCGGCCTTGCCGCATTCATTGCAGTCCGCCGCCGCCTTGCCGCACCAACATCCGTCGACCTACTCCCATCGACATGCTTCGGCGATCGCCGGCAGTGCCGCGGCCTTCGGCCGCCTTTGGCTTCGAGATCAAGATGAGTAAGAAGAGATATTCACGGGATCTTCTCAGGTTGAAGCTGCCTTGGGTTGGAGTGTCCACCTTTATAATAAATCCAATGCATAATTAATAATCACATGGGCTGCTACTTAGGGGGAAGAGTCAAGGTTTCCCTTTTTTTCTTTGCTGGCACATGGGGTTTGGAGAAAAGTCAAAACTTTTTTCCATTTATTTTCATTCTCACGTTTCACGTGGTGGGGGCAGGTGTTGAAGCTTCAAACCAACTCAACGCGACCTTGACATTGGATTGATGAAAAATGTGTTTTAACAAAAATACCAAGTTAGGCATTGCATAGGAAATGGATTTGATCAATAGTATTTCTGTCCCAGCTTTGGTTCTCTCTGATCCACTCTGAGCTGTTATTCTTAACTCTCTCAAAACTATTACACTCCGCATGTTAATTTTCTATATTTTCTGGATTTTTTTAGCGCAAGTATTTCTTGTGAAAACATTTTCTAATGCGCTACTTGCCCAAACTTTTGATCTACAGGGATTTTTTCGATACTGGACAGGAGAAATTAAGAATTATATATCTGAACTTTCCAAAGCAAAAGCAGAAAAAGAATCTAAACTGCAGAGCATTTTATTAAGACTGATGGTGCAATTCAGTGAGCACCAAAACAAATGGAGGCAATTAGTTTCCATTACTGCAGGTGTCTTATCATTCTCATAACTTATTTATCATGCATGTTTTTATTATTCAAATTATATGTACTCACTGAATTTATTCAATTAAATAGTGAATTGTTTTTTTTGATCTTAATTTTTGGTACGATGGGAATTAATCATCCTGTAAACTGTACACATTTTCTCTGGAGCGCTGAATGTGAAATTTCACCCCAGGTTGACTTCTGTTTTAGATTTAGAATTTAAGATTATAGCTTCCTGTAGAGGAAACAAAAACGTGCTGCCAGATAATTTATTTATATAAGCCTGAAATACAAGAATCAATTCTTACTTCACTCATTACCGATCTGAAATACAAGATTCTGAGAACTAAATATAGACTTGAGCCTTATTAAAAATGACAGCCTCATTGAAAATCGCACAAAATATTAAAAAGTGTTGTTGTAATATTAAATGTTGTGTAGGCTATATATATAGTCATTGGTTGCCCTAATAGTAAGACGAGCCTTTTTTTGTAACTTGGTATCAGAGCGAACCGCCGCAAGCTTCCGTGACCCGTCCCTCTCCAACGACCTCCCGCGACCGGCATGTCTTCCCTCCCGCGACACGCGTCTTCCGTCCCGCGACATCCATCGCAGCTTCCTGACTTCTCCGGCCCCCATGACCTCCTAGCCGCGCATCTCCCCCTCCCAGCAGTGCATTTCCCCAACTCCTCAATCGTTGTGGCACGACTTCAGCCCCCGCAGTCGCTTCTAGCGGCTGCAACTTATCTGTTGCGGCCAAACCGGCCGCAGCGGTTCTTCCGCGCCGCACGACGGGGCCTTCCTGGCGGCCAGTTGGTGCTGCCAATCTCTGGGGGGATCCTCTCTCGGTCGCATATTGTACAGGGAAAGATTTACTGGGAAGGATTCAATGATCGGATCTAGGACAGGATGAGACATTGCTTGATTGATGTGGTGATTGGCGAGGAAGCTGATCTGTGGCGCGCCAAAAGATAGTATGATGGAGGAGGTCTTCAAGATGTTGGGTCTGGATGAGTTGATCACATTGTTGAGGGTGTTGGATTCACACCGACCGACGAAGCTGGAACTTCCACCGATTGATTTGAAGCTTGATGAACCGAGCACCTACCTGAGTTGGTCACTCCGTGTGAAGAAAACCCTCGCAGCAAAACAGGTTGGGGGCTTCCTGATGGGGGCGTTGAAGAAACCAGAGACTGGAGGAGATGAGTGGGTGTCGACCCATATGATGGTATTTTTATGTCTTCTTAGCTCGGTTGTCCCATCGATTGCCGCCACGGTTGATGGCCTTGAGACGGTCATGGAGGTTTGAGACAAGTTGAAGAATACATATGATGGTGTGGGGAACACTCTGCGGGTCTTCCAGGTGAAGGGAGAAATTAATGACACTGTTCAAGGAGAGAAGATGGTGCATGAGTATGCCTCCGAGTTGGTTCGTCTATGGGTGGATTATGATCATGCCTTGGGAGGGGTGTATTTCAGCGACTCGTAGTGTCGGGCTTCCAAGATCAAGGTGGAAGAGAGGACGATGGAGTTTCTAAAGGGATTAGATGACAAGTTTGATCTGCAAAGAGCTCTGATCTATATGGTATGAAGATTCCTACGCTTACCAAGACCATTTTTGTCATGATCCAGGAGGTGATACATCTCAAACTTCAGTCAGGGACATGAGAGTCCACTACTGTGAAGTCAACACTGGCAGTTGTTGCCCTGATGTTACTTCTTCTCTTGGATTGATGATGTATGTTGTAATCTTCATATTACGTAATTTTTGATTTGTAATGTTATTTTCATGTTTTGGAAATCTTTGTTAGTTTAGTTGTGCTTGAGGTGCGCCGATTTTGCCACCACCATCACTCCATTACGCAAACCCTCCACTCCATTCCACAAGTCGTCCATCCCACTAACCTCCACCCTGTCATGTTGGTTTGCCGCACTAACAATTGCTAGTTGCTTTCTTTACGGCGATGTGTTTGCGACCCTCACTCCGCTTGGCTATTGCCCATCCGCCTCTCGAAGCAGTGTATAGTGACCTGCGTAGTTCCCATCCCGCCGAGCGAAACAGTGCATAACAGTTTGCATAGGAGTAGTTGATGTAGTTTTATTTAATTTTGTCTCCGCAAACCAATCAACCCCCTTCATAACCCCGACCTCGTGGACCTTGTGAGATCGATATTTGAGAAACATTCGCTCATTGTATATTACTTGTGTGATCGGTGCGCTTGCCGAACTTGCATCAAGTTTTTGGCTTCGTTGTCGGGGAACACAGTCGTGTGAGTTTTCTTGAGAGAAAACCGAGAGATAGAAGTTCTTTCAATGTGTATAGCCCTTGTTATTTTTGTTTGCTTTTCTTTTGTAACCTTTTTGTTGTAGTTCTTCTCATCCTATTTTAAATTCTAAAGCAAGTTTACTAAGTTTAGATAATTGTTTGTGTAGTTCTGCTTTGCAAAGAATTTCAAATTTTGTTATATCCACATTTTTTTCTACAATGATCACAACGGATGAACTTAGTTTTTATGACATCTTGCGTCATCATGTCAACACCGTGTGTACTATGAATGCTAAGTAGCGTAGGTATCTGGCGAGAAATAATGCTAGGAAATGTTTGCATTGTCGAAGTATGGATCATGTCTTGAAGGACTGCCCTGGTTTCTACAAGCAGCAAATGGAGGATGACGATGATCTGGACATCTGGATCGTGTCTACTCCAATTTCTCTCTGCAATCCTTCACCCTCTGATGACATGTATACCACACCACCTTATCTATGGGGGACTGCTGCAGACATGCCCATCAGAGTTCGGGTTGATCCATATGTTGACACTGCCCCTATTGCTCATTCTTTACCCATGGAGAAAATCGAGCGCTCACTCTTTGAGTTTATTTCTTGCACCGGTTCTTCACTCCGTGTATGGCTTTACTCGTAGTGATGATGATCACTCATTTGATGGCCAACAGGGAGAGGATTTGGAGCTTCTGGTTGCACCAGAGTGGGATGAGGAGAGTGTTTCATCCAGTGGCGAGGTGCTTGTGGATCCTATTGCGGAGGAACCAAATCCTTTATTTTCTGATTGTGAAATTAGTTATGTTACTCCAGTTTCTTTGCAAGATTTTTCTACACATACTTTTGATGATCCTGTCAAAGACTATTTGCAAGGTGATGTTTTGGACCTCCAAGCTGTGCTGATGTGGGATGACGAGGACGACCTTTCTGATGAGAAGTTGTGCACCTCTTCATTGGTGAAGGAGATCTGACGCACCACTAATGCCCTCGAGTTTTCAGATGCCCCTCGCTATGATTCATACGACGCCGACAGTGATCAAGCTTGGGAATTTGTCGGGAGTGAAACCGGGGCCACTGCTCATTTGTTTGAATCTTTTAGTTCTTCGTCCATTTTATTTCCTGATCAATAATGATATTGATCCCAGTTCTTTTAATATTGATAAGTTCTGATATTTTATTTACCTCCCTGCATGTGCTTGAGTTCGAGGACCCATTTTTGGGTGCTTTTGTGTGGCAATCGTGGCAGGAAAAGCAGTTGGTAATGATGAAAACCATTGTCTATTCCACTTCATCATCATTGGCCGCGTTTTCCTTGAAGGACTGGGTGCAGAGTGGTAAACAGTACTTTATCGATGACTGTCGATTGGAGGAGATGAAGGGGATGAAAAAAGAGGAAAATTAGAGATGGAAAACTACTGATCCACTTGACTGTTGCTGCTGGGTCTTCAGATCCATTGCGTTCATTTTGAACTACTACTTCAAATCAACCTACAGTTGATTTCTTTATTGGTTTTGTAATAATAATTAGTAGACTTTATTATTTTAGCTTAGACATTTTTATAAATTGCTAATACATGTATTTGGTCCACCTTAAGGACGGTAAAGAAAAGGGCTCTTGAGAGACAACCCAATTTTGCTATTTTGTTTTATCTAATCCACTAACATTTATATATATTATATCTGCTTTTGCTTGGTGCTTCCTTTTTGTAGGGTGGTGATCCTTTTGGTGGCGGACTTGGATTTTTCCTTCACGGTATTAACGTCAATCTTCTAGTATGCTCATTTGCTGGGCATTGTGTAATCTCTTCCCTAGCCTCTATTTTAATTGTTATTGCTTTATCATTTGTAGTATTACTTAGCCTAAGTCTCGGGGGAGAGACATCATTCGTTACCCAATGCACGCGCGCACTTTTATTGCATGCTAGAAGTGTTTTATTTCAGTTTTGTTTAGTACAGTTTCATATTTACCGCACACCACAACACTCACTTGAGTGCGTGCTTATCCGTTAGTGCGTCGTGAGTTAATTTAATTTCTTTTGTGTGATTTGTAAAATGTTTGTGCTGGCTTAGGATTGCAAGACAAAGTAAAATGTTGTCTCCTGTGGTGCTCCTAGTCGAGTGCTTACATCTCGCTTAGAAATTCGTGTAGAATTAATTTTTCTTTATACTTATAGTTTTATATTTTTTCTATTAGCTTAAATATTGTTTCTTCTACTCAAAAATGTTTAATCTGATTTGAATCTGACGGTAGCGTAGGGATGTGTGTAGATGGTTTTAGCCTCGTATTGCTCGAGTCGGGAGGAATGATGATTTCATTCGGTGGCTAAGAACTTGCCCCAAGCTATTCTTGAAGCATGGGTATGTTTTAGTTCATCTATGCGAGTGTGATATAAGCCATCATTTTGGCCCGTTTGAGCCTTTGTACCGATTCCTATCGCTCTATCCTCGCTAGCCCCTTTGTGCCTACCCTATCCTTTGATTCAGCTCCACCAATATCTCACCAAAGCCAAAAATCCGATCCTACTCGCACACCCAAATCCGAGCTCTAGTTGCTGATTTATTTTCATGTTGGGAGTGTTGATGTGGTGTTCTTTATGTGGATACGCTCCAATGAATTAATGTGTTGAAATTGATTGTGAAAAGAAAATGATTTGAAAAAAAATAAAAAGAAAAAAATTGTGAAAAAGTGAAATGTGAAAAAGTTAGAATGGAAAAAAATTATATTGGGAGTAGGCGATGCACACATCCATAGTTTAAAGTCCAAGTCTGGGGGTGTGGTGCACCCGCGTTTTATATTGTGGTGCGTAGATAGCGTCTTTTAGTGTTAGCTCATTTGGGTTAAGTGCGTAGCCTTCATGTTTATCCTTGTATACCCCGCCTAAACCCAAGCCTCATCTTAAACCTAAAGTCTTACTGATTCGCGCATTGAATCAAACCAGTGCCGTGGAGAGAGTGTGGAAGGGCGAGCTTATGGTCACCGACATTGATGGATTTCTTTGGAGTTGTCCCGAGCCCCGTGCAATGCTCACCTTAGCGATCAGTCTGCTTTATCCCTATGCGTGACCGAATGATTCACCATGGTTCTATTTTTGAGTAGTAATAATATACAAATACGCTTATAGAAAATTATAAATTATTTTGCATAATTTGTAATTTCTTCTACTGCAGTTCTATGCGCGTGTGTATCTGACTTTGTATGGTACTCCGCCCTTGCAGTTTCTAAGTCAGCTATTTGTTTTTCTCATCCACTTGAGGGATGATTTGCTCGGGACGAGCAAATGGTTAAGTCTGGGGGTTTGATGAGTCCGATATTTATAGTGTTTTTCGGATTCATCTTGACTCAATTTCATGCATTTGCACTTCACTATCACATCCTTATTGTTTATTTTTCACATGTCCATTATTCTCACATGAAGTGCACATTTTAGCCCGTTGTGGTGCACAATTGCGCACTATTTTGTTGGGGGTAAGCACATGGTGCTCCCCATGTCTTTATTTTGTTATTTTTGGCTATTTGTGTGTGTTGGAGGCCTGTGCCCTAGCTATTGGTTTGTTGTGCAGGTGGGCAGATCCACAGTGTTGCTCAATTCTTTCCTGTACGTATCGCACGACCGTGTGATTTCTTCACGCACGATCAGTGCGATCGTTCGATGCCTTACAGATCCCTTTTCTGGTGATCTACCCTGGCTCGTGCATTTTCTTCGTGCACAATCAGTTTTGATCGTGCATGATCAAAATCGCACGAGCTCATCTCTTTTATCTAAAAATTTATGTTATTTTTGCAATTTTTCAGATCCTACGGTCGTGCGTTTACCTTCACCGCTTCACGCATGTTCTGGTCGACCTTGCGTCTTCATTTCTCTCAAAATCCTAAAAATTCACTGTTCTGTTTCTGCCAGTGCTTTTTGTTCATGCACGGGCTGGTTTGCCCGTGGGTGAGTAAAACGCACAAGTAGATGTTGTTTTGTCTAAAATTTATGTTTTTGTCTGTCTGTGCGATTCCTTCTCGCACGGTTGACTCCGCCCGTGCGTTAGGTCGTGCGTGAATGATTTGATCAAAGTTTTTTATTTAAAGCCCCGATTTTAGGTCATTTCTAGCCCCGAACCAGTCCGCCATTTCTCGCCGCATGAGGAACTTCGGCTTTGTTTTCTTCCACCATTCGTGAGGGCTTTGCCCTAGGCCGCTTCACATCATCCAAGCGCATTTAGGAGAGGATTTCACGCTCATCTTCATCTCCAAGGAAGGAGTTCTTCGCATAGGACGTGGTCAGATTGTTGTTTACCGGAGAAGACGGGTCCATTGGGAGGTGGTGACAGCCCTCCTCTACCCCGGACGATAGTTGGGACTGAGCTAGGACGCAGATTGACAACCCAACGATTCCTACCGTGAATCTACAACAAGCTTCCAGATTCTGTTGTATCTCTTGCCTTTTTCTTCTCTTGGATTGATGATGTATGTTGTAATCTTCATATTATGATGATGTATGTCAACTAATCTTTGATTTATAATGTTATTTTCATGTTTTGGAAATCTTTTTTAGTTAAGTTGTGCTTGAAGTGCGCCAATTTTGCTGCCACCATCCACTCCATTACGCAAACCATCCACTCCATTCCACAAGCCTTCCATCCTACTAACCTCCATCCGGTCTTGTTGGTTTTTCCGCACTAGCAATTGCTAGTTGCGTGCTTTGCGACGAGGTGTCTGTGACCCTCACCACGCTTGACTACTCATCCTTACGCCTCTCGAATCAGTGCATAGCGGCTTGCGTAGTGCCAATCCCGTCTAGCGAAGCAGTGCATAGTGGTCTGCATAGGAGTAGTTGATGTAGTTTTATTTTATTTTGTCTCTGCAAACCAGTCAACCCCCTTCATAACCCCGATCTCGTGGACTTCAATCTGAAGTCCTCCTCGATAGTTACTCCACCTTACTGTGTTTCTTGTGAGATTGATACTTGGGAAACATTCACCCATTTTATATTACTTGTGCGACCGGTGTACTTGCCGAACGCGTATCAGTCGCGTTAAGGGGGCTCTGGGCAAGGAGTTTGAGGTGAAGGATCTGGGTCTTCTTAGGTATTTCCTTGAGATTGAGATTGTTTACGAGGCAGAGGGGATAGTCCTTTCCCAAAGGAAATATGCTTTGGATCTCCTCACAGAAACGAGGATGTTGGGGGTGCAAACCTGCCGTGACACCAATCAATCAGAAGTGTAAACTAGTTACTGAGGCGGGGAACCAGTGGATCGTGAGATGCATCAAAGGCTAGCCGGGAGGTTGATTTACTTAAACCACACTCGCTCAGACATCTCCGTTGCTGTGAGTGTGGTGAGCCTCTACATGCATGACCCACAGAAGGGTCATATGAACGCAGTGTACCAGGTTCTGCGGTACTTGAAGAATGCTCCTGGCAAGGGGTTTACGTTCAGAAGGAACGAGCACGTGAAGATTTAGGGCTACTACGACTCTGGCTGGGCAAGCTGTGCAGATGACATGAGGCCCACTTCAGGCTATTGTATATTTTTGGGAGGCAATCTATTCTCCTGAAGGAGCAAGAAACGGTCAGTAGTGGTTAGATCGACAACAGAGGCAGAGTATAGAGCCATGACATTAGGGGTTGCTGAACTTCTGTGGCTGAAATGGTTGCTTGTGGAGCTGAAGTTGGATTAAGGAGATAAAATGAATCTGTGGTGTGACAATCGGCCAGTCATCAGTAATCCAGTCTAGCACGATCGAACCAAACATATAGAGATTGATAGGTTTTTCATAAATAAAAAGTTTTATAGTGAGCTACTGGAGTTGAGTAACGTCTTGACCAAGGGTTAGGTAGCAGATTGCTTGGCCAAGAGACTCAATTCAGAGAATATGATTAGAGGTTGTAACAATATGAGCTTAGTGAATATCTTTCGTCAATCTTGAGGAGTGTTGTAATATTTAATGTTTTGTTGGCTATATATATATAGCCATTGGTTGACTTAATAATTAGACGAGCCTTTTTTTGTAACTCAATAGACGGTGATGTCCGAGCTTGTGTCGTGACTCATTAAAAGGGTGGTTTAGTCTCACACCCTTGCGTGCTTCTTGGTCCTAGGTTTATAAGTGGGGTGACCACTTCTCCACTAACCACATGGTTTTGGGGGGTGACGCCACAATGCTTTACATGGTACCAGAGCAGGGGAGCACGTTGCGAGGGGGGTGTTGAGTGCGCCACGTTGAATGGACGGTGATGTCTGAGTGTGTGTCACGACTCGTTAAAAGAGGTGGTTTAGTCCCACACCGCCTAGCGTGCTACTTGGTCCTCGGTGTATAGGCGGGGTGGTCACTCCTCCCCTAATCACGTGATTTTGGGGAGTGGCATCACAATACTTTACAATATTGAAAAATAAATGACTAATGACTGAGGTGGAACATGCATTGCCTCAATCGGCCTGCCTCGCTCATGGAACTATTTGCTAGCACAATTGTTTGTCACTGCAAAGGCTATAGTGACTCATTGTAGGGAAGGTTTTGTGATGTTGATCTATCGGAAACCTAACAGTGCAATGACGGGTTGTCACTCAACTAAGACCCAACAATGATGCAGCATACATACAAAGACAAGTTCTGACGCATGATTGTTGGTAGTAAAGAAACTAACGAGCAATTACAACACAACTGCAATAGAAAAACAGTATCTTTAAAATAACTTGCAAGCGAATAATTTGTGTGCTGCGAGAGCGCTTAGATTAAATGTGCAACACTCTAGCCTCTAAGTATGCAAGTCGTAAGAATTCAAAGAGACAACTCCAAACGAATTTCATTATAATATGAGATCAATCCGTACAATGAAAAGGGATACAATACTCCAAATATAAAAACTCATGCGCATAATGACCTGGAATGTTGAAAATGGATTATCAAAGACCCGGCAGTGATTGGGAATGGAAGATGATGGCGTTGGTGCAAAGGCATTGTTGGTGGGGAGGGGATATGGTTTTATGCAGATGGTTGGAGCTAACAGTTGCTGTAGGTGTAGGGGGCTCGACAGATGTTGTTGGCTGTCGTAGGTGACTGGGAACAAGGGAGGCAAACCCGGTAGTGGAACAGGCGGTCAGAAGGACCTGGTGATTTGGAGAAGAGGAACTAGGCTTGTAATGGCTGTTGGGAGTAGAAGTTGCAGGCAGGTATGCGGTTTGCACCTGAGGTGCTAAGGGAGGGCATCACCTGGTATTTGGCAGCAGGAAATGGGCAACAATGAGAGAATCCCCAGGAATTGGCACCTAGGGGTCACAGTCAGTCACTGTAAATAATCAAGCGACTTTGGAACTTTTCTCCAAAATCTTTGGTCCCTCCTAACTAGCCATTATGCATGTATATATAGGCATCATGAACTAGGGCAATCATTATGCGGGGTCTTGATCGTTTGATCACGATGGTTGTGAAAACTCCTAAAATGAAAAATAGAAAAATACATAAAAATATACCTTCGTCGATCCGGCTACCGCTGTTGTATCCGATTATCAAGATGATGATCCTAACTTTGCCTCTTACGTGGGTATAATCATACGTGTCCTGGCGAACAATGTTTTCCTCCAAAATTGTGATCCTCATCAGATTGGAGTCTGTCGTCATCTCCTTCTGCCTGTCCCTTAGGGTTCTTGTGCAATTCACTTTAGCATCATTTTTTTACTCAATCCTGTGACCTCCACTTTGGAGGTGAAAGGTAATGCTATTCACAAGTTTAGAGGGCACATAGATATGTTTGCATTATGCACTATATTTACTCTGGTCATCATTTTCTTGTTTATTATTTATCTTAAATCATATCTTGGTTTAAATTATTTGGTCTTATTATTTTAAATATCCAGTAAACTTTTGGAAATTTCAAATTTTATTCTTATGAAATCCATTCCATTTCCTTACAGTGGACATTTGATTTGTTTTGCAGAATTAGATGTTTTGATCAGTCTCTCAATATCAAGCACCTACTATGAAGGTCCTACATGCCGGCCAGTTATCAAGGATATAAAGTGCTCAAGTAACAGCACCCCTTTCTTGTCCGCGAAAAGCTTAGGACATCCTACTCTCCGCATCGATGCTTTGGGAAAGGGATCCTTCGTCCCCAATGATGTGACTGTTGGTGGAACTGGGATTGCGAATTTTGTTCTTCTCACTGGCCCAAACATGGGCGGTAAATCAACCCTTCTTCGTCAAGTTTGCCTGGCTATAATCATAGCGCAGGTATGTTTCATGAGCTTAAATCAAGTCGAGTTTGATTAAGTTAAATCAATTTAAAGTCAAAACTTTGATTCCAGCTTTACAGAAACTGAACACCTTTCTACAACATCTTGAGAATTTTGTTTGACAGAGAACACTCATTGACATCCAACCGATTTTTTTCCATGGGGAAGAGGCACTAAATCTCATGTGTTGTTCTTTCCAAGAGCAGTCATTTTCTCAAACATCACTTCTCTCCACACGGGAATCTCCAGAGCACTCTGCCAAGATGTTGGTATGGATATGGAAGCAAGGGAAGACACCAAGGTCTTATGGGAGCTAGAGAATAAGTCGTAAGAAACATAATTAGAAAAATGATGTTGTGTACAGGATCAGATATCTTTATGAGAGCAATGGGAAGCTCCGAAGGCCCTGAGTCCGGATCTAATGATTGATTTGGTTGCACAGTCAGGTCAAGTGTGCTGGTGGGCCTCTTTTTTGGCCGAGTGTACACCTGCAAGGTAGGAACAATAGGAGTAATAGGATTAGGGACATGTAAATCACTCACTTCCGACGGTAGAAGCTCCCCCTGAAGCGAGGGATAAGGTAGAGGAATGGACAAAGGTACATACAAAGAGGTCAAAGAAGAAGAAGGCAAAGAAGGTGAGCCATCCGGGGCAAGATAATAGGCCCCAGTTTCACGAAACGTGACATCCATGGTGACAAATTTTCTTAGGAGGATGAAAACATTTGTATCCCTTTTGGGTATGAGAGTAGCCAATAACACACATCTTAGTTGATACAATCTCGGAGAGGAATCCAGTGAGGGGAAGGGCTGACAGAGGTGAGGGAGAAGAAGGAGATTAGGGTTGAGGAAACTTAGGGAGCAACCCTAAATTGCATTCATCCAAGCATAATGAAAAAAGTACAACTTCAGACGCGGCGTGCACAAGAAAATAAAAACTAACATAGTGCAAAATAAATAGTCATGTCGGTGTCACATCTTTGGTCTCTCCTCCTCCAGACGGACCCGTCATCGTCTCCCACCGCGTGCGGACTCGCCACGACTTCTCGTCGACGTGTGTGTCCCATCGTCATGCGCAACCGTAACAATGTCGCCATCTGGAAAATATGCCTTGTTCCCAAGGCAGTAATCGGGGTGGTGGCGGAAGAAGTGATCTGGGGACAGCCACGTGGCTTCGGCCTCCAGACGGTAAGACCAAGCAACAGGGACCTCTTGCGATCCAGAGTTCTCCTGAAGATGGTAGCGGCGACCAACTAGCTTCACTGGGTAGTGCGGCGGCAGTTGTCGTCTTTCTTCCGGACCAGAGAAAACGGGGCTGGTGACAATACTGTCGGGGCTGGATGACGTCGGCGAGCACAGTAGAAAGCTATTTGTAGTCCGTCGGAAAAGGAAGAGGCACAACAGATGGGACCGAGAGGGCCCACAGCCCCACGAAGTCTGTCGTCTGCTTGATCGTGCAGAGGGAGATTGAAGAGCATAGGAGGACAGAGTCACTGTCGAGACGACATGGCTGGCCCTCATGTAGGATTTGCATGGACATAGTCTGCCAATTGACGCATACATCGTCGAGCGTACGGAGCCAAACCACTCGTAGAATGGCATCGAGACCGCCTAAGTCAAATGTGTAAAAGTCCATGGTCATGGAACAGGTGACCATAGAGAGAGACGGCGATGCAATGTGCCTGAGTCGGTCGGTAGCGCCCATCACCCATACGAACCACAACATCCGGGGAGGGAACCGAGGGAAGACGGAGCTGCTGCACCTGGTGCTCAGAGAGGATGAGGTTGTGACTTTCGTCGTTGTTCACCATGATGATGATCGGGCGATCCCGCAGTGTGCCCGAGAGCTGCATGGTCTGCTGGCCGGAGATCCAGTCCGTCAAGGCGCAAGATAGCTCCAACCGGTGGAACGTAGTTGTTGTGGAGTTGAGAGATGTATCCCCAGTTGAGAGCTTCGGGGCCTCAAAGTCAGCCAGGGTAACCTCAGGGTCGACGTCGCCGATGATGGCGTGGAACTCCTTCACGGTGCACTCATGGTTGGGGGAGTACGGTTGGCGGCATCGAAAACAAAGATCCTTTCTACCAGATATTCAGTAAAGTACGAAACCAGATATTCACGATCATTATCACTGCGAAGGATCTGAATTTTGACTTGAAACTGAGTGAAGATCATGTTATGAAACTTTTTGAAGGTAGTAAATACATCACTTTTTTGTGCAGTAAATATAACCATGTAGTGCGAGAAAAACAGTCACTAAAAGTGACAAACCAAGCACAACCAGAAATAGAAGATACGGGACAAGGTCCTCAAACATCAGAATTAATCACAGTAAAAGGAACAGAGCTCGGCAATGAAACAGATTAAATGTGGTATGACAATATTTGTTAACAACACAGACATCACAAACAAAGGAAGTAAAAACAACAGCAGACATAACAGGAAATAATTACTTTATAACAGGAATAGACGGGTGACCTAAAGCGACAATGCCAGGAATATAAGTCAGATGTGCTGGAGTGAAGGGCCGGAGGAGGTGCCACTGGGATGGAATCGAGCATGTACAGATCATTGACCAGAATATCAGAGCCAATCACCGTCCTCGTCTTCAGGTCTTGAAAAATACAAGAAGAAGGATGAAAGGTTATAGAACAGTTCATGAAATTAATCAAATGGTTAATAGAGAGTAACTCACGTGTGAAATTTGGAACATGCAAAATCGACGATAAGGTGAGAGAGGAACAAGCGATGGAGCCGTTCGCAGCAATAAAGAAAAGAGAACCACCAGCAATGCTCACATTATCACGACCCGAGAAAGGAGTATATGATATGAAACCTGAGGCAGTGCCAATCATATGATTTGTAGCTCCAGAGTTAATGAACCACTGAGTGGAAGATTGAGCAGTAGAAGAGTGAGCACCTGGAGTCCCAGCGTGGGCATACAAAGACTAGGCAGAAGACTCCGTAGAAAGACCTTGCATCATGCGGCGAAGGGCAATAACTTCATCAGCCAAAAAAACACCAGGGTGGACAGAAGGATCAACACCAAACAGAGTAGGAGAAGTATCCATAGCAGCATCAGTGAGATTGATAGAACGAGGAGGTATATGTCGTCCAGGGAAGCACCCAAAGCCACGACCACCATGAGGAGGAGCACCGCCTCTCGCTGGAGGAAAACCATGGAGTCTGAAGCAGGTGTCTCTTGTATGACGGGTCCTCCCGCAATAATCACAAAGAAGGTGGTCTTTATCACTACTTTTCAGCTTAGAATCACGGGTTGGACGAGCCCCCAACAAATAAGGGGTACTAGCAGTAAGAGCAGAACTCTCAAGAGCTGGGTCAGGAAGTAAAGTCTGTCGACGATCAAACTCATGTTGAACAATGCTATAAACCTCAGGAAGAGATGGTAACAGCGAACGCCGCAAAATCTGAACACTAATCTGATCAAAATCCCGATGAATACCATGAAGAAACTCAAAGATTCGGTTGAGATCCTCCCGAGCACGGACCATGGCCTCATCAACGGGGCTAACAAAAGTTAGGGAATCAAAATGATCGTATTTCTGATACAACTGAGTAAACTCCAAATAATAAACAGATGGAGGATGATCACCCTGACAGAGTAAGGATATCTTCCGTCTCAACTGGAAGATTTGGGCAGTATTACCTTTTCAAGAATAAGTAGTCTCCGCACGCTGCCAAATATCAACAACAGTATTCAGAAATAAGTAGTTGCGTGCGATGAACTCCTGCGTGGAATTCGTTCGCCAAGATATGACTAAGGAATTTTCTAAATCCCATTGAGTCCAATCAGGAGCAGTCTTCTCCAGTTCCTTAGTGTGTTCGGTGACATAATCAAAGAGGTGATAGCTCTTAATTGTCTGGGTGATAGAGCGAGACGATGAAAGATAATTAGAATCATCTAAACGGATAGTAGTAATCTGCGGAGTATTGTGATCATGACTCCCACGAAGAGAACTTGCAGGAAGAAGGACCGGCGAGGAGGGAGCAGTAGAATCACTGA
Source organism: Platanthera guangdongensis (assembly GCA_039583875.1). Lineage (NCBI taxonomy): Eukaryota > Viridiplantae > Streptophyta > Magnoliopsida > Asparagales > Orchidaceae > Platanthera > Platanthera guangdongensis. Next base: position 15,345,001 of record CM077158.1, on the reverse strand, counting down.
GACTAGTCATAGTTGCTCAAGAAGAGAAATCTGGAGAGTACACACCACTTCAGGCAGCAAAGAGCGGCTGATTACGCCGAACAAATATAGATGTAGAAGAGTAGAGGAATAAAAATTCACTTTATCCAATGACTGGAAAGGCAAGCGGCGCCGGAAGGAAGCAAATGCTTCACTGTATGTCCGGCGCCGGAAGGAGAGGGGCTACAAACCCTAGAAGACCTTCCTGTAAAGTGAGGGAAGTTGGCTGGAGGGGCTGGCGAACCCTGGAAGGCCGATGAAGATTGGTCGGAAGACGCGCTGGAAGACGCGCTAGAGGGGCTGGCGAGCGGCGCTGAGATGTTGGAAGACGTGTTGGAAGAGACATTGTCGCTGGAAGACCTATTGTTAGCCGGGCGCCAGAAGAAATGCCGCGGATCGAATGACACGAGCGACGAGCCGAACGAACGACAGAAGGAATAACACGAGTAGCGGCGGCTAGGGCACCATGAGTCGTTGCTTTGATACCATGTTGGAGGAAACAAAAATAATAACTGAATAATTGCAAAGAGCACAAATCCCCTATATATATGAAAGCATACCAAGATACAGAAAAAGGATATTACAAAAGTTGTAAATAAAAACATAAATAACTCATATTGTAACACATTTCAAGTTAGTTGGATTATATTCTGTCTAGCCAGGGTGTCTAGAGTGGAGCACAAAATCAAGTTGAGACTATCGTCACTATCCACTTGACTCCAAATGATTATTTTTTAGCTGTCTCAGTTTATTTTTAAATAATTATAAACCTAGTTGAAATAAAATCTAGTATTATTAGGGCCACATCTTGGCTATTTATAGGTTACACCTCAACATACATATTACAACACTCCTCAAGATTGACGAATGATATTCACTAAGCCCATCTTGTTACAACCCCGGATCATATCTTTTGAACTAAGTCCCTTAGTCAAGCAGTCTGCAACCTGCCCCTTTGTCGGCACGTGGCTCAACTCTAGTAGCCCGTTATCAAGCTTTTCTTTGATAAAAAATCTATCAATCTCTATATGTTTGGTACGATCGTGTTGAACTGGATTGTTTGCAATACTGATGGCTGACTGGCTATCACACCACAGCTTCATCCTGCCCTTTTGGTCTAGCTTCAACTCCTTAAGCATTCCTTTCAGCCACATGAGCTCTGCAACCCTTACTGCCATGACTCTTACTTTGCCTTTGTCGTCAATCTGTCTATTACTGACTGCTTTTTGCTCCTCCATGAGACCGGTTGCCTCCCATAAATATGCAATAGCCTGAGGTAGACCTCCTATCATCCGCACAGCTTGCCCAGTCAGAGTCATAATAGCCTTTGATTCTCATATGTCCATTCCTCCTAAAGGCCATCCCCTTTCCAGGAGCACTCTTCAAGTATCGCATAATCTTGTACACTGCATCCATATGGCCCTTCCTTCGATCATGCATGTAGCGGCTCACCGCGCTTACGGAGAATGAGATGTCCGGGCGGGTGTGGCTCAAGTAGATCAACTTCCCGACTAGCATTTGGTACATTTCCCGATCTCCTGGTTCTCCGTCCTCTGCACTCAGTTTGCACCTTTGATCAATTGACGTCGCAGCAGGTTTGCACCACAACATCCCAGTTTCAGTGAGAAGGTCCAACACATATTTCCTTTGGGAAAGAATTATCCCCTCGGCCTCATATGTAATCTCGATCCCAAGGAAATATCGAAGAAGACTCAGGTCTTTCACCTCGAACTCCTTGCTTAGGCCCCCCTTGAGACGGCTAATCTCCCCTTCATCATCCCCTGTAATGATCATGTCGTCCACATACACTGCAAGCATGGTGGTGTGACCTCCATTCTGCCTGAAAAACACTGTGTGATCTGCGTTGATCTGGTGATACCCCATGCCAATCATTATTCTCTTGAATCGGTCAAACCAAGCACGGGGTGACTGCTTCAGCCCATAGAGGGATTTTTTCACTCTGCAAATTCTACCTTCTTTCTTGGCTGTACCAAATCCCGGTGGTATCTCCATGTATACCTCTGCTAGATCCTCATGAAGGAATGCATTCTTCACATCTAGTTGGTGTAGCAACCATTCTCCGTTTTCTACCAGGCTGATGAGAGTCCTAACAGTTCTCATCTTCCCCACCGGTGCAAATGTCTCGTCGTAGTCGATGTCGTAGGTCTGGTTGTATCCCTTGGACACCAATCGAGCTTTGTACCGCTCAACCTTTCCATCTAGGTTCTGATTTACGCTGAACACCCTCTTGTACCCAACGACCTTCTTGTCCTTTGACAACCATGCCAGCTACCAGGTCTTGTTCTTCTCAAGGGCCCTCGTCTCTTCCTTCATTGCTGCCTCTCACTTTGGATCGACTTTGACGACCTGCCAATTGTTAGGTACAATAACACTATCCAAAGATGCAATGAATGCTCCGTGTGTTGGGGAGATATGATCATACGAGACAAAGGACGCGAGGTCCCAACCTTATCTGTTAGGAGGATTTCCCGCATTGCTGCGAGTAGTCTTCTGTAACATAAGAGAAGAAGTAGGGAGAGGTGAAAGGATATCACCCGAGGCTTATGGAGGTGTAGGTGTTCCAGAAGAGGGGGCGACGCAGACAAGGGACTAGGAGCTAGACTGGACACCGACCCTGGATCTGGTACTGCTGGAGGCTTTCTCCTTCTACTATATGTCAGTTGTTCCCCCTGAGCCGTAGGTCTCACACCTTGCCTCTGCTCCTCAATATCCTCATCCTGCTCATCATCGCTCTTCTGCTCCTCCTCTGCAGATCCTCCCTGTCATACTCACAGATCTGTCACCAACATCTCTCTTTCTAGCATTGTACTTTCTTTATCTGATGAGTCTAATGTAGGTAGGACTCCCTCTTGCCGGTAGTACTATTCTGGCTCTCTAAAATGAACATTCATGCTCACAAAGCATCTTTTCTCCACTGGGCTCCAACACATATAACCCTTTTGAGTATGATAGTAGCCTACAAACATACACTTGACTACCCTTGCATCGAGCTTACCAACGCCCGGTCTGTTATCCCTCACGAAGCACACACACCCGAGTTCATTCAAGGGAAGTATCCCCCCATTATGTCCATGTAGTTGCAGACACGGAGACTTACACCCTGGTACCTGTGATGACATCTTGTTGATCAACTGTGTCGCTGTTAACATGGCATAATCCTACAGGCTCTGAGGCACCTTCATGTTTAGCATCATACTCTTTGCCACCTCCAGAAGGTGTTTGTTCTTCCTCTTCGCCACCCCGTTCTATGTTGGTGTGTAGGCACAAGTGGTCAGGTGCACTATCCCATGAGTTGATAGGTATTCCTCCATTGCCTGGGGAATTGCAGAAGCAGGTGAACACCTCACTTTTATTTTTCATCAAATACAATCATGTAACATGAGATGCACAATCAATGAAAGTAACGAAATACTTATAACTATTTAAAAAGCTTACAGTACAAGGTCCCCAGACATCGGAATGAATAACATCAAAAGTAGAAGAGCTTCTTCGGCCCGTACTAGCGTAAGAACTCATAGGGAGTTTCCCTAAATCACATGCATCACACACAAATTTTGTTTTATTTGTTGCATCAAAAACAGTAGGAAAAGCCTAGCTACAGTCCTGAAGGAGGGGTGGTCCAACCGTCTGTGATGGAGTATTAGCACATCCTCTGCACTCATCTTCTATCCTTCACCCCTCGTTGTCTCTACCACAGAGATCAAAGCTGCATTCAGTCCTTCCCGATCCAGATACCACAGCCCATCATGTCAAGTCGCAGTTGTTGGAATCGAGATTCGGTTCCACCTAGAGTTCGGACCTCGGGTGCAGCTCACACCTATTTCTCCCAAGTCGTCCCTTGGTGAGAGATTTGAATTTTGGGAATGACCCTTGGCTCTAGCGTGGAGGTCCCACCTCACATCCGAAAGACCTTTGAGATCTTCCCCTCCCTAGCCAATGCCGAGCTAGGTGTCTTGGAGGATGAAGGAAGAGGATGAGTGGTGAAAAATTGATCCCTCTCCAAGGCACCCCAAGGGTCTATTTACCGATTTTTGGGGATGGTCTGCCAATAGCGCAATCCTGCAACTCTGAAATTACTGAAATACCCCGGGGCTGTTCTGCCAACAACCAAACTCCGCTGTTCTGAACAGCTATTCGCAGACCACCAGGGACAAAATAGCATACCCTCTGTCACGACCCGTCTCGACGAAAGTCAGAGTGTGCTTCGGGCGGGCCGTGATGCCACAGACATGGGCGAAAAGAAACCATGTCTGCTAAGGCAGATACAGAGAAAATTTGAAATTTAAAAATAGCTGATTTGTTTAAAAGATTATGATTTTTTTTAAAAAAAAAGGTTTATGTGGAAGCGCTTAAGATTTTAAAACAGTGAAAATTAATGTACATGTATTTTCTTGGAAAAACTTTAATGCTACACACATTGGTGAATTAGAAGTAGATGTAATAACAACAGTAAATAAAACGATTTAGTACATCAGAAACATCCTATGAGTTGTCCAAGATTCGAAAGAAAATGTCTTACCATAACTAGTACATGATAAATGAATAGACAGTAAATGATTTAAATACAAAGAACCTGATACAAGCAACTATAAAGGATAAACCTCCAAGCAAAGCTGCAGCTGAACGAGAAGTAGCTCAGGGGGCAGGAGGCGTAGTCACGAAACCTAAGGCAAATTCAAGACAGAAGGAAAATGCCTTAAAACTTAAGATTTAAACCTGAGCAAGTTAATTAATTAGAATGTGAGCAAAAACAAACAGATATATTCAAGTACTGGTTTATCTTGTACAAAGCGACCAAACATACCAAAAAAACCAGGTCAAACAGACATTTCTGAAAGATTAGCCTACTCCGGAGTACAGCCTAATGTAAAATGTTGTAAGTCGTGATCGATGAAGTGTAGGTGCTATAGCGGGCGCACATGACTCACATTCAGATCTAGGTGCAAGTCTTATTAGAAAAGTAATCCTGCTTGCCGTGACCATGCCAGCAGACAGATGCCCTGTTAGACGTTACAATTCAAAGATTTGCTTACAACTACGGATTTGTCTTTATGTTTCATGCTTAGGTGGTTACTTATCATATTTTGTTATGTCAACATCATGAGAGTTCAGAATTTTGTAAAAAAAGCATTGTAAAAGGACAGGTATCCAGATTAAATCTAAAGTTTTGCAAGTGAGAGAGAGTTCTCTACTTGCCTTAAGCTGACGTCGAAAACGCTAGCGACAGCTAAATGGTGCAAGCGAGGTTAACGACTCTAGCTAAACCTGTTCCAAGATCAAAATTATACTTTAAGGCAATAATAAGGTTCCTACACTTGCACACGCATTTGGTGACAGCGCTACACAATATGAAAGGAGTTAGGAATTTACCTCCCTCGAGAGTGAGGGGAAAAGAAGCTACCGCGAGGGATCGGGGATTTTGGCGGCGTTTGGATGCAAAAAGCCCTAATTTGGAGAGGTCTTGGAGCGATTCCACCACCTAAATCCGAGGAGATGCACCGGAAAACACAAATAAGTCTGGATTAGTCGAATAAACGACGAACACACGTTGAATTGACGTGATTCCATTGATTGGGGAGCGAAAATTAGCGTAAAAAAAATTCGAGCAAACTGAAAATGGGAGTGAGGCGGAGTTCCTTACCCAAGGAGACCAGATTGGGCTCAGTAATCCACGAAAAGGGGGTTTCGAGCGAAACCCTAGGAGTCCCTCACGAAATCCACCGGCCGAAACGAGTAGGAGCTAGGGTTGCCGGCGTAGAAACGTCGCCTTTGCCCTCACTGGCCGGAGGAGGAGAAGAAGAGGGGGAAAAAGGGGTGATTGTCCTCCTTGGAAGAAGTCGGCCACGAGAATGGTTGCTGCGGGAGTTACCGGCCAAGGGAAGCGTCGGAGACGGCGGGGAAGCAAGAGGAAGGGGCGCCGGGCCTGGAGGAGGGACTTGCCGGCCACTGGAGGCGGAGGAGAAGGCCGCCGGGTGCTCGGGAGACGGAGGCGGGGCCGACGGAGCGGGATCGGGGGAAATCGTGCGGGATGCGGGTAACTGCGGCTCGGGTTTGCTTTTTTTTAAAGAGGGGGCGGGGGTAGGTTTAGGTTATAAGACTTTTTTTAATACAATTTTATTATTAGGGGGGGTAGGTTTAAGATGCGGTTGTTACATTCTCCCCCACTTAGGAAGTTTCGTCCCGAAACTTTCCAGAGAATTCTCTGCATGATACTAAACAACGAAGTTTCAGATGACATATACTTCAGAAGTTTGCGGATAAAACGCATGAATGCTAACTATGAAAGATACTGAAATAACAAGTAAGTCATACTAAGAGACGTACCAAGATCAAGAGAAGAGTTGTGGATACTTGCTGCGCATATCAGATTCAAGTTCCCAAGTGTACTCCTCGGACTTGCCATGCAGCCAAAGTACCTTTACCATCGGAATGGTTCTCTTGCGAAGCTTGCGTTCTTGAAATTTGACGATCTTCGAAGGCTCGATCGGATAAGACAGATTGACTTCAGGGATCACTGGAACTTCTTCAAGAACACGATTTGGATCGTGGATATATTTCCGAAGCTGGCTAACATGAAAGACATCATGGACACCGGCCAAAGAAGTAGGTAGCTCCAGACGATAGGTGGATCCTCCAACACGCTCTGAAATGGAGTACGGTCCCACGAACCTTGGGCTGAGCTTATGATGGCGACCGAACCGTTTCACCCCAGGAGTAGGAGAAACCTTCAGGGACACCTGATCGCCCACAACAAACTCTAACGGACGGCGGCGCTGATTTGCATACTTTCTCTACCTCTCAATGACACGACTGAGCTGAAGACGAGTCTTCTTGGTGGCTTCTTCCATCTCCTGAAGTAACTCTGGACCCAATACCACCTTCTCGCCAACCTCTGACCAGTAAAGCGGGGTCCTACAGAGACGCCCGTACAGTGCTTCGAAGGGAGCCATCTTGAGACTCTCTTGATAGCTGTTGTTGTAGGCGAATTCAACCAAGGGTAGATGATCATCCCAAGCTCCCTTGTAGTCCAAAATATAACACCGTAGCATATCTTCAAGAATCTGATTAACTCTCTCAGTCTGGCCATCGGTCGTCGGATGATACGCGGTACTCAGGTTGAGATCTATGCCCAAAGCTTGCTGAAATCCCTTCCAGAAGTGTGATACAAATCTCGAGTCGCAATCAGAAACAATCCGCAGAGGAATCCCATGGAGCCTAACGATCTCAGAAACATAAATCCGGGTCATCTTCTCGGTGGAATGACCCTCCTTATACGGGATAAAATGGGCCACTTTAGTCAGGCGGTCTATTATGATCCAAATCGCATCATGTCCCCTCGGAGTGCGGGGCAAACTCGTGATGAAGTCCATACAGATATCTTCTCACTTCCATTCAGGGATAAGCAGAGGCTGCAAAAGTCCACCAGGACGCTGACGCTGAGCTTTCACCTTCTGGCATATCAGACATCGAGAGATGAAGCGTGCGATATAGTTCTTCATACCAGGCCACCACACGATCTGTTTCAGGTCATGATACATCTTGTTGTTGCCAGGATGGCCAGATGTGCGGGACTCGTGAGCTTCTCGGCAAATACTATCCAGTAACTCAGGGACATCGGGAATACATAAGCGACCTCGGAAACGTAGAACATCGTCAGAGATAGAGAAATCCGGAAGAGTACCAAGTTCAACCTGTCGGCGAATGCGCTGGAGTGCGGGGTCAGATGGTTGCAGATCCTTCACATGTTCTACCCATAATGGACCAGAGACTTCTTCTTGGCCTCCAGGTGAGAAGGATATGTCCATCCGCTCGAGGTCATCAATCAGGGCCGCGAGAGAAGCTGACATGGGTGCACAGGTGGTAACTGAAGCCTGACGACTCAAAGCATCCGCCACTGAATTGGCTTTCCCGGGCACATAAGTGAGCTGCAGGTCATAATCTGCTATGAATTCTAGCCATCGCCTCTGACGAAGATTGAGATCCTTCTGAACGAAAATATATTTCAAACTCTGATGGTCAGTGAAGAAGTGACACTTCACGCCATAGAGGTAGTGACGCCAAAGTTTCAAGGCAAACACCACAGCAACGAACTCCAGATCATGAGTGGGGTAGTTGCGTTCATGGGTCTTCAACTGTCTCGACCCATAAGCAATAACACGATCTTCTTGTATCAGGACACAGCCCAAGCCCACTCCGAAAGCATCGGTATAAACTGAAATGTCCAACCCCTCTGAAGGAAGAGCTAAAACTGGCGCTGAACACAAACGTTGCTTCAATTCAGAAAAGGCATGCTCACATTGATCTGACCACTCGAATCTGGCATGTTTTTGGGTCAATTGTGTCAGGGGAGCAACAAGAGAGGAGAAGTCCTTGACGAAATGCCGGTAATAGCCCGCCAAACCAAGGAAACTGCGAATCTCAGTAGTGGTAGAAGGCTGCTTCCAGTCCATAACAGCGAAGACCTTGGCAGGATCAACGGAAAGTCCATCGCCTGAAATGACATGCCCCAGAAAGGCAGCACGATCCATCCAGAACTCACATTTCGCCAATTTGGCATAAAGCTGGTGTTGACGAAGAGTGGAGAGAGTGAGTTTAAGATGGGTTGCATGCTCCTCACGAGTCTTTGCGTAGACCAAGATATCATCAATGAAAACAATGATGAACTTATCCAAGTAGTCGCGGAAGACACGGTTCATCATATCCATGAAAGCAGAAGGGGCGTTAGTCAACCCAAAAGACATCACCAAAAATTCAAAGTGTCCGTACCGAGTCCGGAAGGCTGTCCTGGGGATGTCAGATTCCTTGATCTTCAACTGATGGTAACCCGACCTGAGATCTATTTTGGAGAAGACAGTACTACCTTTGAGTTGATCAAATAGGTCATCCACGCGCGGGAGGGGGTACTTATTCTTGATGGTTACTTTGTTCAGATCCCGATAGTCGATGCACAGTCTCATGGATCCGTCTTTCTTTTTAACGAAGAGAACGAGAGCTCCCCAAGGAGAAGAGCTGGGACGAATGTACCCACGCTCAAGCAACTCATCCAATTGCGACCTAAGCTCATCCAGTTCTCGCGGTGCCATGCGGTATGGAGCTTTAGATATGGGGCGCGTCCCAGGCTCTACATCGATGGAGAACTCTACTTCACGAACAGGAGGTATTCCAGGCAACTCGGCGGGGAACACGTCGGGGAATTCGGAAGCAATAAGGATAGACCCAAGTTGCGGTATGACAGCATCTGATTGTGAAGCATAGACAAAGCAAGCAAAACATCCCTGACTAAGAAGTCGAGAGGCGCGCACAGCAGAAATTACCTTCAGGTGGCTACGGGTGGTCTAAACATGTACACTGAAGTCCTTCCCATCGATACTGAGATTGACCCTCTTTGCCACACAGTCCAGCTTTGCTCGATACGCGACCAGCCAGTTCATACCCAAGATTACGTCAAATTCTGTCATATCCAGGACTATGAGGTCGGCGAAGACTTGCAATTCGCCAAGCAGGATTGGACAATTGCAAATACCCCTACTAGAAAGGTGCACATGACCGGGCACAGAGATCTCGAAAGGGACTTCGAGTGACGAAGTAGGCCAACTATGGAGATCCACGATATGACGTGTTATAAAAGAGTGAGATGCCCCAGAATCGAATAGGATCTGCATCCACTTGTTCTTGACCCTTAAACTCCCTAGAAATGAATATTACGGGCACATTCAAGATTATTTGACACTAAGGCAGCAAATGACAAGATGCAGGAAATTAACAAAATAAGCTTTACATAAAACATACCAGAGATGACAGAGGTAGATGCGAGCGCCTCGCCCTGAGTGGTGACGTTCAGCACAACTTTGCCCTTTTCTTGGGCACCAGAAATAGCCTGCAAAAGCTGAGCGGGGATCGGACTTTCCTTCACGGGACAATCTTTAATCTGATGTCCAAACTGCCCACATCTGAAGCAGGTATTCATCTTGCGGCGACAATCTCCCACCATGTGACCCGACTTCTTGCAGTAAGTACAGACGGAGGAGGCAGAGGAAAGCGTAACTCGGGGTTGTTGTGCAGGCACAGTCATCTTCTGCTTCTTCAGGAGGGAGCGACAGACTAGAATGATATGGCCAACTTTATGGCAGTAGGCACACACCTCCTGTGACTTGGGACCTTGCTCCTGAGGTGGAGCATTCTTACGCTTGTGGTCAGGTGCAGCGGCATTGCCCGTACCATGCTGAACTCTCTTGGTAGTGCGGTCCAACTCAATAGCCTCAACCTTCAAGGCGGCCCCAACAGTCTCGGCGTAGGTGGTGGCGCCGTGAGATACCACATGCTGGCGGAAGTCATGTCGGAGGCCCTTCACGAATCGACTGATCTTCTTAGACTCATCGGGCACGAACTCTGCGGCAAGGAGAGATAGGCGAGAGAACTCTATCTCATATTCAGTCACGGTCCTGCCGGGCTGCTGAAGGGACAGGAACCTCTCAGCTAGCTTGTCTCGCTCTACGGACGAAAGAAACTTTTTCATGAGCGCATTCTTGAACTGTTCCCAGGTCATAGCGGAAGAATTGGGGAGACTGCGTCGCTAAAGCCACCAGGTGTATGCATCCTCGGTCAGCTGGTAGGCCGCAAGATGAATCTTTTGTGCCTCAGGGACACCGGCATACTCGAAGTGCTTTTCCATCTGGGAGAGCCACTCTGAAATGACGAAGAAATCACGGCTACCATTGAAGTACGGCGGATTCAGCCTCTTGAACATCAGCGTATCTGCCATCGCTACGGGAGGAGCAACTAGACCTGGCACAAGCGGGACCACCCGGGTGTCAGTACGCAAGCCCGTTCCTGAACCAGGTGCAAGAGGGGTGGTTCCAAGAGCGGCGGTAGCAGTGACTCCAGCTGTCCCTGCACTGCCAGAATCATGAGCTGTGTCAGGAGTTTGACGATCTTCCTCTAAGCGAGTGAGACGCTCGAGAATCTGCCTCAACAGCTGGACAGTGGCGTCTCCATGAGCTGCCCCGGCGGGAGGGGTAGCCTTCTTGCGCTGAGATCTCTTAGGGGCCATCTAAACAGGAACACAAAGAAATTGATTAAGAGAGACAGTTGCGTTGATCATAGAAGATTACATTACAACAAGTTCTAGCATTTTGATACTGTAGAATACATAAATCATATATTAGTTACAACATTTTCATTGGACAACTGTAGGTAATGCTTATGCTAAAATGATAAGAAATCACATGCAATGTCAAACATTTTTTTAAATTCATGTGTGTACAATCATCATCTGTTGTTCTTGGCTTAACATTTGTGTAATGAGTTATGTTATGCATGCAATGCAATTATGTCTAAAATGCATTCCTACGAATGTTCATGAATGAATACACATGTCATGTTAAGCGCCCATATCACTTAACATGGCATGCATATTATGATTCTAATGTCATCGCACTTGAAAATATTAAACCGCCCATACAATTTAATATTCGCAAGCGGTGTATAGACTAGTGGAAATTCATATGCACAAAAATGTTAAGTTTGCCCATAACCGTTTAACATTCATGTGCATACTACTCATGGTTATGAGTGAGTGTGTGCAATGTTTCAGTCGCGAACAACAGATAATGACAGGGTGAGTGAGATATGATGTATGTTCCTGTATGCATAAAATATTTGATAATTTCAAAATACTTCATTTTCTTTTTAGAGCTAATCTCGTTTTGATACCAACTGTCACGACCCGTCTCGACGAAAGTCAGAGTGCGCTTCGGGCGGGCCGTGATGCCACAGACATGGGCGAAAAGAAACCATGTCTGCTAAGGCGGATACAGAGAAAATTTGAAATTTAAAAATAGCTGATTTGTTTAAAAGATTATGATTTTTTAAAAAAAAAGGTTTATGCGGAAGCGCTTAAGATTTTAAAACAGTGAAAATTAATGCACATGTATTTTCTTGGAGAAACTTTAATGCTACACACATTGGTGAATTAGAAGTACATGTAATAACAACAGTAAATAAAACGATTTAGTACATCAGAAACATCCTAGGAGTTGTCCAAGATTCGAAAGAAAATGTCTTACCATAACTAGTACATGATAAACGAATAGACAGTAAATGATTTAAATACAAAGAACCTGATACAAACAACTATAAAGGATAAACCTCCAAGCAAAGCTGCAGCTGAACGGGAAGTAGCTCAGGGGGCAGGAGGCGCAGTCACGAAACCTAAGGCAAATTCAAGACAGAAGGAAAATGTCTTATAACTTAAGATTTAAACCTGAGCAAGTTAATTAATTAGAATGTGAGCAAAAACAAACAGATATATTCAAGTACTAGTTTATCTTGTACAAAGCTACCAAACATACCAAAAAAACCAGGTCAAACAGACATTTCTGAAAGATTAGCCTACTCCGGAGTACAACCTAATGTAAAATGTTGTAAGTCGTGATCGATGAAGTGTAGGTGCTATAGCGGACGCACATGACTCACATTCAGATCTAGGTGCAAGTCTTATTAGAAAAGTAATCCTGCTTGCCGTGACCATGCCAGCAGACAGATGCCCTGTTAGACGCTACAATTCAAAGATTTGCTTACAACTACGGATTTGTCTTTATGTTTCATGCTTAGGTGGTTACTTATCATATTTTGTTATGTCAACATCATGAGAGTTCAGAATTTTGTAGAAAAAGCATTGTAAAAGGACAGGTATCCAGATTAAATCTAAAGTTTTGCAAGTGAGAGTGGGTTCTCTACTTGCCTTAAGCTGACGTCGAAAACGCTAGCGACAGCTAAATGGTGCAAGCGAGGTTAACGACTCTAGCTAAACCTGTTCCAAGATCAAAATTATACTTTAAGGCAATAATAAGGTTCCTACACTTGCACACGCATTTGGTGACAGCGCTACACAATATGAAAGGAGATAGGAATTTACCTCCCTCGAGAGTGAGGGGAAAAGAAGCTACCGCGAGGGATCGGGGATTTTGGCGGCGATTGGATGCGAAAAGCCCTAATTTGGAGAGGTCTTGGAGCGATTCCACCACCTAAATCCGAGGAGATGCACCGGAAAACACAAATAAATCTGGATTAGTCGAATAAACGACGAACACACGTTGAATTGACGTGATTCCATTGATTGGGGAGCGAAAATTAGCGTAAAAAAAATTTGAGCAAACTGAAAATGGGAGTGAGGCGGAGTTCCTTACCCAAGGAGACCAGATTGGGCTCAGTAATTCACGAAAAGGGGGTTTCGAGCGAAACCCTAGGAGTCCCTCACGAAATCCACCGGCCGAAACGAGTAGGAGCTAGGGTTGCCGGCGTAGAAACATCGCCTTTGCCCTCACTAGCCGGAGGAGGAGAAGAAGAGGGGGAAAAAGGGGTGATTGTCCTCCTTGGAAGAAGCCGGCCACGAGAATGGTTGCTGCGGGAGTTACCGGCCAAGGGAAGCGTCGGAGACGGCGGGGAAGCAAGAGGAAGGGGCGCCGGGCCTGGAGGAGGGACTTGCCGGCCACTGGAGGCGGAGGAGAAGGCTGCCGGGTGCTCGGGAGACGGAGGCGGGGCCTACGGAGCGGGATCGGGGGAAATCGTGCAGGATGCGGGTAACTGCGGCTCGGGTTTGCTTTTTTTTAAAGAGGGGGCGGGGGGTAGGTTTAGGTTATAAGACTTTTTTAATACAATTTTATTATTAGGGGGGTAGGTTTAAGATGCGGTTGTTACACCCTCAAGCCGGGCGAGCTGCTCATGCCGGGGGAGAATCCCACGGTGTCGCCGGGCGGCAGTGATATCGTCGGGCGACACCCTAGGGGATAAGGCCGGGGCGGGTTCCGGGCTCGCGCCGTACCCGCCCTCCTGAGAGGAGGTCCGGGCGGGTGTCGGTCTCACGCCGCACCCGCCCCCCTGAGAGGAGGCCGGGGCGAGTGCCGGGCTCACGCCACAACCGCCGCCCCTGAGAGGAGGCAGGGGCTGGTGTCGGGCTCGCGCCGTACCCGCCCCCCCCCTGAGAGGAGGTCGGAGCGGGTGCCGGGCTCGCGCCGTACCCGCTCCCCTGAGAGGAGGCCGGGACGGGTGTCGGGCTCGCGCCGCACCCGCCCCCCTGAGAGGAGGCCGGGGCGGGTGTCGGGCTCGCGCCGCACCCGCCCCCCTGAGAGGAGGCCGGGGCGGGTGTCGGGCTTGCGTCGCACCCGCCCCCCGGAGAGGAGGTCGGGGCGGGTGCCGGGCTCCCGCCGCACCCGCCCCCCTGAGAGGACGCCGGGGTGGGTGCCGGGCTCCCGCCGCACCCGCCCCCCTGAGAGGAGGCCGGGGCGGGTGTCGGGCTCCCGTCGCGCCCGCCCCCCCCTGAGAGATATACCAAGCACTAGCTAGTTATGCAAATGTTTCCTCCCTCCTACTAGTATATTATGCAGATTAACCATAAATTGGTCTCCAAGAGTGCAAAACCCTCTAAAAATCTTATAAATGTGTAGCAAGACTCGCGCCTGCCAGGGGACCTCATTTCACGAATACGGGGTTGTACACCAGTCCCAAGTATCCACCTTGTTCCTTTCTCCTAGAACGTCACCTTAGGTATATCAAAAGAAACAACACATCTTAGCAGAATAATTATGAAACTAATAGATAAAGACTAACTGGGAAAGTGGGAGCTTGCAAAACATTGGAAAGTGTTACCGAACCTGAAAAATTAACAGTACCCTTACCGACTACTGGTTGGAACGTACCGTCCGCCGTCTGGATACTATCCGCCGTGGCTAGATGGGTATAAGAGGAGAACTCGCCTGCATTTCCTGTCACATGGCGGGATGCGCCTGAGTCGATGATCCAGTCTGATGCCCTGGAAGGAGATATGTATGACAGTGCACGAGATCCATTAGAAGGTGGTGGGGCGTACATAACGACCCCCCCCCCCTGCTCCCCTCGCCCGCCTGCTTCCTTTTGATACCCTCTATCATGCTGAGGAGGGTCTGCTCCTCTGTATAGATAACGCCAAGCTCCTCAAAATTCTTAGTCATACCCAAATTGGTCGGATAGCCTCCTATACGGCCACGACCACGTCCTCGTCCGCCCCCCCGAATCTCTTTCATTGGGCGGCTTGGAGCATGCGTGTCTCAGGTAACCGACCTCACCACAGTTGTAGCACTGTCAGGTCTCTTCCCTTTGTCCAGTAATACCAGGAGCCGCGACCGCTAGGTGCTGACTTTGCAGGCATAGTCCCTCCTGTCCCTGCCTGCAATTTTAGACGTGTCTCCCCCTGAATCATAGCAGAGATGGCCTCCATAAGGGTAGGAATCATCGTACCCGATAGGAGTAGAGCTCTCCGCTGATCGAACTTGTCATCTAACCCCTTCAGGAACTTCATCGTCCTTTCTTCCACGATGATTTTGGAAGCCCGACACTGTGGATCACTGCAGCACATCCCACCGGAGGCGTGATTGTAGTTCACCCATAGTCGCTCCAACTCGGAGGCATACTCCTTCACCGTTTTCTCCCACTGAACAGTGTCATCAATTTCTCCCTTCACCTGGAAGACCCGCAGAGTGTTCCCCACACCATCATATGTGTTCTTCAGCTTGTCCCAGACCTCCATGACTGTCTCGGGGCCATCTACTGTAGCGGCAATCGATGGAACAACCGAGCTAAGAAGCCACATAAACACGGTCATATGGGCCGACTCCCACTTATCTCCAGCTGAGTTCTCTGGTTTCTTCAACTCCACTGTCAGAAAACCCTCAACTTTCTTTGCTGTCAGGATCTTCTTCACACGGCGTGACCAACTCAGGTAGGTCGTCGGTCCATCCAGCTTAAGATCGATCGGTGGAAGTTCCAATTTCGCAGGCCCCTTTGATGAACCCAACACCCTCAACAATGCGGCCAACTCGTCCGGGCCCAACATCTTGAAGACGTCCGCCATCGTCCCCTCCTTCGGCTCCATAGATCAACCTCCAACCGATCACTGCGTCTCGTTCGGTATTACAAAATACATCGGCCTGCCTTGGATCCGATCACCGCATCAGGAGTGACGCAAGAAGGCAATATGACACGAAGGTCGGCGGCCGAAAGCAGTGACAGCGGCCTCCTGAGGCTACGGGATCGGTATTCTCGCAGCCCTAGAGGCGGTATTCCGGCAACCCTAGATGGGCGCAAGCGGGCGGGATGGCCACCGATCGGGAGAAGACAGGCGCGAGCGGGCGAGACGGCGAGGCCTCCTCCGAGCGGCGCATGTGGCGGCAAGGCCTCCTCCGATTGGCGGTGGGGACGACGTGGGCGAGGCAAGGGGGCAGCGGCAGTGGAATCGGCATAGACGGCTTCGTTCGGGAGAGAGTTCGGGAGGAACAACGGTCGGCCCCAACCCTCTGATACCAAGTTGAAATAAAACCTAGTATTATTAGGGCCACATCTTGGCTATTTATAGGTTACACCTCAACATGCATATTACAACAAACCTAATTATGATTGTTATTTTAAATATAATGCAAATTGTATAATCTTTAAGTATTAGTTTCAAATTAGCTTGCTTTATCTTCGAGTTAATCATGGTGTCTGAAGTGGAGCTCCAAATCTATGTCAAGCTAAATCAAATTTCGAGCTTGTTTAAATGCTTTTAACCTCCCTAATTGTAGACTTTTTTCTGAGATTCACTGCATTATCTGTTTAATTCAAACTCAACCTCCCTATTTACTGCTTTCCTTAGATTGGAGCTGATGTTCCTGCAGAGAGCTTCGAGCTCTCCCCTGTTGACCGCATCTTTGTTCGTATGGGAGCAAGGGACCACATTATTACCGGCCAAAGCACGTTCTTGACAGAGCTTTCAGAAACTGCGTCCGTGTTGACTTCTGCCACTCGAAATTCCTTCGTCGCATTAGATGAGCTCGGGCGCGGCACATCGACTTCCGACGGGCAAGCGATCGCAGAATCCGTTCTACAGTATCTGGTCCATGAGACTCAGTGCAGGGGCATGTTCTCCACTCATTATCACAGATTAGCTGCGAATTTCGTTAAAGATTCCAGAGTAAAAAATCTTCCTTGTTTTGTTTTTCCAGATATTCTGAAATGATTATTTAGAAATTGACTTTGAATCTGCCATTCTACTATTAGGTATCAGTGTGTCATATGGCTTGCCGAGTTGAAATGGGTACATATGGTGTGGAAGAAGTCACATTCCTTTACAGATTGACCCCGGGTTCCTGTCCCAAAAGCTATGGTATAAATGTTGCTCGTCTGGCTGGTAACTGTTCTAATTTATTTTTTTTATTTTGTATTATTTGGATAAAATGTCATATGAATTGGACCTTTTGTCAAAAAAAAGTTCTAAATTTTTTTGGCAAACGAGGAAATATCTTTTATCCTATTTTTGGTTACTAATAATCAACTAGCAGGAATAATGTGATTTCTTGAAAATTATCATATCTACTTTGGTTTCTTGTAACCTGATTTATACGTCTTAGGCTCTGTTTGGTGTGGCTTTTTTTATCCAATGGATTTGAACAAAAACGCCATCATCATAGAATATATGTTTGGCATGACAATGATTACGACCTACACCATGAAAAGAAAACTAGTTTTGAACATAAGAGTGGATGGAGTTTCTCAGTTGAGGTCGGTCATTCATGAATGACGGTTCATAATCACCGCATTGATGACCACTATCACTGTACCAAACAGAGTTTCCTGAAAACTCACCCTCTTATTTTCCTATAATTAGGGTTTTTTATGGGGTTTCATGATAAGCTCTACGGGCCCATTCGATTGGACGGAATCAAAGCTTCAAAACTAGAAATGGATGTCTAATTCCAATATAAATGAACCTTCAATTCTATCTTCAAAGCTCCAATTCCTTTCAAACGAAAAGACTAATAATGTTTAGGGTTTCAAGAAATCCTCAAGAGGATGCTAGAGTTGGGGTTATTCTTGTTTGAAAAAGTAGGATCTTGTTCACATAATTGTAATACTATGAACTTATTTCATAAGTTTGTTTTATAAAATGATGAAATTGGTACTAAACTTTCAATTTATTATAAGTTACCAACTTTTTGTGGATTCAAATTGATCTCAAGAAGTAGTGATCCCTCATTAGTAGTCTATCAAGAAATAAATATGTTAGAAGACATAAGGAAAAATGATGTAAAGGCCCATTTATAGGCCCATGTCCTCCTCCTTTAGTCCCGCATCTATTGTATAGGATTCTTCCTTCTTCTCTTCTCCTATATATTTGTATTCTCTCTTGTATTTAATTAGTGAAGTATTTACAAGGTTTGCCCATTGTTTTCTACATGGTATCAGAGCCACCTGGTCCGGCCTGCCTATGACCGCCCGACTTCTCTAGTTCTCTGTCCGCTCGGTTTCTCTTTCTGACCGTGGCGGCTTGCTTTTTCCTCCTACCGCTTGTTGTTGCTGCTTCTCTCCTCTCTACCCGCTTCATTCTCATCTCCCGTGGATCCACCGCCCTTCCCTCTCTTTATAGCCTTCCTCTCCCTAGATCATGGACCCCGCCTCAGTTCAGTTTGTTTTCCTATCCGCTGCGGTCTCTCTCTTCTCCTTATCGCTGTGGTCTGCTCCTTACCGCCGCGGTCTGCTCCTAACCGCTTGGCCTCCGCTTGGGTGAGGTCTATTTCTAAACCGCAATGTCCGCTACCTACTTTCCCGCGACGTCTGTCTTTACCCGTGGAGGCCTTCTCTTCTCGTCACGGATTTCTCTACCTGCAGCAGCAGCTTCTTCCCGCAGCGACCTCTTTTACCCGCAGCCACCTCTTCTACTCCGCTATTTTATAGCCCTCCTTTCTTTGCTGCTTTGCCGATTTTCTGCCCTACCGACTTGCTGCTCTCTGCGGTCTCTGTATCCGCGCGATCCGTTCTTCCGGATTGCCGGATTGTCGGATTCTTCTCTCCGTTGCGGCCTCCCTCTCTGGTCCGTTCTCGCTTCTTTACTCCCTGCTCGCCCCGACTTCACTTTGTCGTCGCGACTTCTCTTCTCTTCTCGCCGCAAGTTGCTCCTTACCCTCTGCGAGCTCCGCATCTAGGTCGTGGCATCGTCCTTTGCCGTTGGTGTGCTCACTGTGACCGATGCTGACTTCTCGCGCGGTTTCTTCCCTTGCTTAGTCATTGCGGCTTACCTTCCTACTCGCTGCAACTTCCCGCTCGGCTTTATCTTAGTCGTTGCGGCTTCTCTACCCGCTACGGGCTCCGCCTCTTGGTCGCGGGCTCTTGACCGCTGGTGTGTTGACACCGAGACCAGGCGGCTTCCCTGCTCCGCTTCGCCTTCTTCTGGTTGTGGTTTCTCTCTTCTCGAGCGGCTTGTTCTCGCCGCTACGGCTTGTTCTCGCCGCTGCCTCTTCTCGTGCGTGCTTCCTCTGTAGTAACCGCTGGTTCTGTCCGGCAAGACACGTGCTTTCTTTCCTCCCGGTTTCTGCGACTAGTCGTTGATCAGGATTATGGCTTCTGCCTCCACCAGTGCTGATGAGATTGCTGCGTTGCGTGCTCAACTCCATCAGCTTCAAGAGGTAGTTTGTTGCTCCTCTGGCTTCGTGGCCTCGATCTTCCAGAACGGTATATCATGCCTCTCACAAAGCTCTCTCCGCAGCAGCCGCCCAAATACTTAGATATTGCTTACCCCCGACACATCACTGTGGCCAATGGTGACAAGATCCTGGTTTTTGGCGCTGCTCATCTGCCTCTTACTCCTCTCTCCTTATCCTCGGTTCTTCATGTTCCGGGTTCTCCTTTTAGTCCCCTTTCTGTTAGCCGTCTTATGCAAGACCTTGATTGTTGTGTTACTTTCTCACGCTTTTCCTTTATGGTGCAGGATCGATTAACGCATAATATACTTGGTAGAGGGCGACTATCTAACGGGCTCTATCTTCTTGATGTTTCTCCCACTGCTCTCACTATTGTCTCCACCACTGATTGACATCGTCTTCTTGGGCATGCCCCTCATCCAATTTTCAGGAAAGCTCTTCATACTGTCTCCTTTCATAAGTTCTTTTGTGAATCATGTATTTTCGGCAAACAACACCGCGTCTCCTTTTCTCCTTCCTGTACCCGTAGCGATGCTCCTTTATCCTTAGTTCACTTTGATATTTGGGGGCCCTATAAGGTCTCTAGTATTTTTGGGTATCGATACTTTGTTACCTTTATCGATGATTACTCACGGGTAACTTAGTTGTATTTACTTCGTGATCGCACCGAACTCCCAACCACATTCCGTACATTTCTTACGGAAACTCGCACTCAGCTCTCTACCTGTGTCAAAACTCTTCGTACTGACAATGCTCGAAGATATACTGGTCACACCTTCTCCAATCTATGCACTGAGTTCGATATTATACATCAGACTTCATGTGCCTACACTCCTTAACAAAATGGCATCGCGGAAAGGAAGAATCGCCACCTCCTTGATGTGGCTAGATCTCTTATGATCCAAATGCAGGTTCCTCCCCTCTATTGGAACTTTGCAGTCTCTACTGCTTGCCACCTCATCAACCGCATGGCTTCGTCTGTCCTCAACTTTGTGACACTCATTACTCTCCTTTACCCATCCACGAATCTCTTCTCTCTCACACCTCGTGTTTTTGGGTGTACCTGTTATGTCCACCATCTTGGTCCTTCCAATGACAAGCTAGCCCCTCGTGCTACCAAAGCCATGTTTGTTGAGTACTCCCGCACTCATAAGGGGTATGTCTGCTTTAATCCTATCACTGGAAAGGTGATTGTGTTTGTTGATGTCTCCTTTCATGAAGACCAACCATATCATGCAAGTCCTTCTGATCCCATTCTTCCTCCTCGGCTACCTCGACCCATTCTTCCTCCTCCGCTACCTCGACCCATTATTCTCGTAACGTCTTCGCTTCCACCACTTCTCCCTCCTCCTCCTCTGCTTCTGATTCCTACACCACCAGTACCCTCCAAACCCGTCCCCTCTAAACCTCCTATCATTGAATTTTACACTCGTCGTCCTCCTCGTCCAGCTGCCCAGCAACGACTTCCCTCTACCGATGTGATCTCGCGGCCTGTTGATCCGTCCTCCTCCTCGACGGCCCATCCCTTGGCCAATTATGTCTCACTACATCGGCTCTCTCCAACTCTTCGTACATTCGCTCTCTCTCTCTCTCCTTTATCTCTATACCTAACTCTGTGCAGGAAGCTCTCCGGCATCCGGTGTGGCGTGCCGCCATGTATGAAGAAATGACTGCTCTGTGGGGTAACCATACTTGAGATCTTGTGTCTCCTCCTCCTGGCCACAGTTGTGTCAGCAACAAGTGGATCTTTACAATCAAACATGATGCGGATGGGACAGTTGATCGCTTAAAGACTCGGCTTGTGGCACGGGGTTTTACTCAACAGTATGAACTTGATTATGAGGAAACGTGATTATGAGGAAACGTTCTCCCCAGTCACGAAATTAAATACGGTTCGGGTCTTGCTCTCTTTAGCTGTTCATCGCCATTATCCTCTCCACCAGCTGGATGTCAATAATGTTTTTTTGAATGACTACCTTCTTGAAATTGTCTATATGCAACAACCGCCCGTGTTTGAGACCACGGGAGAGTCTCGTATTTGTTTACTTTACAAATCCATTTATGATCTCAAACGGTCTTCACGGGCGTGGTTTGGAAAATTCAGCAAGGCTGTTTGTGAGGTTGGCTTCAAACAAAGCTCGGCAGATTCCTCTCTCTTCACTCGTCACTAATCAACGGGGACTACAATACTTCTTGTTTATGTGGACGATATTCTCATCACTGGTGATGATTTTGCTGGGATACAACATATTAAGCAGCATTTCAAATCAAAGATCTGGGAAATCTTCGATATTTTCTTGGACTAGAGGTAGCACAGCAATCTGATGACCTTTTTTTATCCCAATGTAAGTATTGCATTGACCTTCTGCAAGATGCTGGTCTCTCGGGTTGCAAACCAGCGGAAATCCCGATGGAAGTCAACCATAAGTTGTGTGCTCAGGGATCTGAGGCCGACTCTATTCTTCCAAATCCAGAATACTATCGTCGTCTTGTGGGAAAACTGATATGCCTAATCGTTACGAGACCAGATATATCATTTGCGGTTGGAGTGGTGAGTCGGTTCATGCATACCCCACGGGTTTCTCACCTTCAGGCAGTGGAACGAATTCTCAGATATTTGAAGACTGCTCCGGGACAAGAACTTGTGTATAAGCCATCTTCCTCCCTTTCTCTTATTGCATACTCTGATGCGGACTATGCGGGCTCGTTGGATGATCGACGTTCAACTACTGGTTTTTGTACTTTGAAGGAAATCTTATCACATAGAGCAGTAAGAAGCAGATGGTGGTTGCTCACTCGTCTGCTGGAGCTGAGTACCGTGCGACGACAGCCGTCACATCTGAACTAACATGGCTGGAAAGTCTTTTAGTGGGTTTGAGAGTTAAATTGTCCTCACCATCGACGTTGTTTTGTGACAGTCAAGCTGCAATACATATTGCGAAGAATCCTGTTTTCCATGAGCGGACTAAACATATTGAGGTTGATTGTCACTTTGTTCGGGAAAAGGTTCCATCAAAGGTGTTAAAGTGTAACAGCCCAAATTTCAGAATGAGAAAATTTTGGGTGACACGGCCTGAGACACGGGCGTGTCCTGCTCGGGTGCGAAGTCGTCGCGAGTTCAACGAAAATGTGTTTGACGAAGTGTTCGGGAGGTACACGCCCTGTGACACGGGCGTGACCTAGGGCGTGCCCCCCCTGGTCGAGTGTCGAGTGT
This sequence comes from Platanthera guangdongensis, assembly GCA_039583875.1. NCBI lineage: Eukaryota > Viridiplantae > Streptophyta > Magnoliopsida > Asparagales > Orchidaceae > Platanthera > Platanthera guangdongensis. The sequence goes on along the minus strand of CM077158.1, from coordinate 15,322,261 downwards.
TTTGGTCGACAAACGTGGTTGACAGAGGAAGCACGCCATACTACACGGGCATGTACCATCCGACACGGGCGTGTTCCCCCTTTTGGTCGACGAAATGAGCTCGACGATCGTCGAGTGCAATAACATGGCCTGCGACACGGGAGTGTCTGGGCCGACACGGGCGTGTACCCTGGCCGTGACCTATTTCGGGATAAGGCGGTTTGTGCACCGCTTAGAGTACACGGCCTGTGACACGGGCGTGTCAGACCCGAGAAGTGATTTTTAGGCTTTTTCGTGGCCGTCCATTTTCTTCAGCTGGTATCTAACAGCTGAGAGTCCTCCCTGTTTCCTTAAGGCCGAAAACTGAGAAAGAATTCTCATTATGTTTATGCCTTCATCTTTCTAAAACTTAGAAAGAGAAAGGGAGATGAAGAAGGAGGAGGAAGTGGAGCTGATCGCTGGTAGAGCTTGAGAGTATCAAGCTGAGATCCGAGGCCATCTTTGTGGAGGAAAAGCTGTTGCGGTTCTTTCTAGCCAGCTAGGAGCTCATGACACCGAAGCGGTCTTCAAGGGTAACGACCTTTCTTCCTAGCCATGTGAAGGCTTCCTTTTTGGCATGTGCATCTGATTCCCCCACCAGAGGGTGGCTTGTTGTGGGAGTTTTTTGGGTTGATCCATGGAATCCCTAATTTGGCATATAGATCCGGAAATGGAGTACGGAATAGACATGCTGTGTGAAGCCCATCTGGACAGGTTGGTCTGGATTGGTGATGTTGCATATACGAAGCGGAGCAGACTCCGTGATAAACGTGTAGTTTAGGAGTCGATGAGTTAACCCTGTGAAAGGCAGTAGCAGGAAGTACTGGAGTGGTAGTTCAGGAAAATACCCTTGTGATGCTTGTGATGTCTGTGCTATTGAGTTGTACCTGCGAAAGGAAGTAGCAGGAAGTACTGGATTGGAGGTCCAGGAAATACCCTTTGTACTGCTTGATGTTCATGGGTGGACCTGTGAAGGGAAGTAGCAGGAAGTACTGGCGTGGTAAGCCATGGAAATACCCTTGACATTTGTGATAATTGCGGGGTCATACCTGTGAAGAGAGTAGCAGGAAGTACTGGTGTGCCCAGGAAAGACCCGCTGATATGTGAGATGAAATGGGTGTAAGAGTAAGTACTGGTGCGCCCAGGAAAGCACCCAGGCTTGAATGCCAGAACAGGATTGGTGAAACCGACCCGCGCCTTTGATATAATCGCGAGTACGCTGTGCTCGGTGATGACAAGACGATTTGAGCAACGGAGGGTGGATGATCCGACCTGCGTTATGTCCATCCGACGTGAGACCTGAAAGTGCGGTCTGTTGGAGCGCATAACAAGAGTCGTAGGCTTGCGCGCCATGACACAATGGGGGGCTACGGGCCAATCCTTGTGCATTACGACTATAACTCTGGCTGCATGCCATGGAGTGAAATGCTCAATGTTTTACCGTTGGGTTGTGACCCTGATACGGTGGTGTGACCCTGGTTCGCTGGTACACCAAGAATGTGTCATGAGTGCACGGATCATCGGGCCGAGTGGCTGACGGTTGTGATGGAATGTGTGTGTGAAAGCACATTATATGAGATATATATGCTTGTGAAATGTTATGTATGCAGGGAAGAATACCACTGCCCCGGGAAAGGGGTAGGGTCGTTATAATTTGGTCAGCTGAATGCTGACCGTTGCCTCTGCTTTCCACCGTTGGGTGGGCTGTCCCTGTGCAGGTGTTGGAGAGCCGAGCGGGACGCATAAGGCCTGAAGTCCTTGCTGCATTTGCTGCTGCTGCTGTTAGCCCTCGAAGGCTAAACTTTTAAATGTTGTATTTTATTTATACGTGGCCGGCCTGCGCGACAATGTTGAGACCACTGTTGTGAAAGCCCTGTAAGGCCATAAGGCCAACTGTTTGTATATGTACAACATTCCTATGTTATATGGAGTTTTTATATGTTGGACATTCAGGTGTGGAGTTCAAGTTTAGTGTTTAGGCTTCCGCTAGAATGTCATGTGTTAGGGTGCGCTGCGCTACTCTGGTATCATACCGTAACTTCACCGCCTGTTTTGTGGTATATGTTGTGGGGCCCTGGCCGGACCTTCTAGTATATACTATGTAAACGGATGGAGTTGTTACATTTTTGGTATATACTAATGTGTGTGTCTTGTTCACCTATTAGTGACGCGAAGTGGAGCTGGGCAGTCGGAGCCCCAACGTTCTGATGAAAGTACGACACCAGCCGAGGTGCCTACACCTCCACCATCGGCGGAAACTGTACGATTAGTTGCTGAGGCTTTGTTTGACATGATCCAAACCCAGCCGATTGGGCAGGCACAGGCGGCATTGAGGTCAAAACAGGTGGCGGCGAGGCCAGAACCTGTTGCGGCTGTGGACCCTCGGGCAGCTGAACGGCAGTTGAAGCGGTTTATGAGCTTTCATCCGCCTACGTTTTTGGGAGTGGGATCTCCTGCGCAGGCTGAGGATTGTTTATCGCGCGTCAAGCGGATAATGACGGCGATTGGGTCGGAGGAGAATCAGAAGGTCACCTTAGCTACCTTCTTATTGGAAGGCGAAACTCGTTTGTGGTGGGACGAGATGGAGTTACACCATTTGGCGGGTAGATCGTTGATACAAGTGTCGATGGAGGAGTTCTCTAGACTCTTCCTGGCAAAGCACCTCCCGGCGGCATAGCATATTGTCATGGAGAACGAATTCCAAAGGCTAACGCAAGGAGAAGGCAGTGTGAAAACGTACCTGCATGAGTTTACACGCTTGGGGCGGTATGCGGGTTCTATTTTTGCTGATGAGCAGAGGAAGACAAATAGGTTCTATGAAGGACTGCGGGACGAGTTGAGGTTCCTGCTTTCTAGTTTTGTGAACCAAGACTTCCAGGCGTTGGTCGACACTGCGTGATGAAGAGGGTGCAAGGGAAGCGGGCTTGGCTGTGACACAACCGGAGGTCAAGGTGCCCCGACCGACGAAGTCATTTTATAAGAAGAGATGGGGTAAGAAGTCCAAGATGGTGGGACAAGCTCCTTCTTTAGTTGCATCAGGAGCAACGTCAGGGGCCACCTCAAGGCCGGATACTCGTACATGCTTTAATTGTGGACGGGTGGGGCATATAGCCCGTGAGTGTCGGGTGCCGCCAAAGAATGAAAAGAAGGCAGGAGCGTCATATACAGGAAAAGGAAAGGCAGTGGTGGAGTCTTCTGCCTCGCAGGCGCAGCCCCGGGTCAACAATCTTGGCCTGCAGGAGGTCATTAAGCAGAGTGACGTCGTCACAGGTACGAGTTAAGTTATTGAATATTGTATTGCTTGCATGCTTTGTTAATTGTCTATGCATATGCGGCTTGTGTGTGTGACATGATTGGTACATGATTTGTAATGATTCGGAACACGCTGGCGCGAGCACTGTTTGATACGGGTGCATCACATTCTTTTTTGTCTAAAGAGTTCATAGCGCGGCTTGGGATACCTAGTCGTGTGAAGACAGATAACGTCAGAGTGGTGTTGCCGAATGGTTGTTTGATGCTCGCGGATCGAGCTTGCGATGTGGCGGTTCAGATAGGAAGTCGGGATTTCTGCTTAACTGCATCTGTATTACCGATATCGGAATTTGACGTGATATTTGGTATGGATTGGCTCGCGGAGCAGCATGCCTTGATTGATTGTAATGCCAAAGAGATCACGTTGGGCCAGAATACCGAGCAGGAAACGCGGTTCGCGGGTATGCGAGTAGTTGGCGGGACGTTGAGGTCTGCACTCCTAGTTGTTAAAGCTGTTCGGAAGGGCACGGAGTTATACTTCACGCTAATTCAGGCTGTGGAGCCTAAGACCAGTGTGTGCGATGTTCCGATTGTATCGGAGTTTGCAGATGTGTTTCCCAAGGATCTCCCTGGGCTACCACCCCAGCGTGAGATTGACTTCACGATCGAGTTGGTGACAGGTGCGAAACCTGTGGCCCGCTCGCCATATCGCGTTGCGCCAAAGGAAATGACGGAGTTGAAAGTCCAACTGCAAGAGTTGCTGGAGCAGAGTTATATTCGCCCAAGCATGTCACCTTGGAGCGCCCCTGTGCTTTTTGTGAAAAAGAAAGACGGCGGTTTGCGGTTATGTATTGATTACCGCGAACTGAATAAGCTGACAGAGAAGAACAAATATCTGATTCCACGGATTGATGAGTTGTTCGATCAGCTGGTGGGATCGACCGTCTATTCAAAGTTGGACTTGAAGTCTGGTTATTAGCAGTTGAGAATTCGGGAATGTGACATTCCCAAAACCGCATTTGGAACACGGTACGAGCATTATGAGTTCACGGTAATGTCGTTTGGGCTGTGCAATGCGCCCTCGGTGTTTATGGACTTGATGCATCGAATATTCCGAGAGTACCTGGATTTGTTCGTGATTGTGTTCATTAATGATATTCTAGTCTACTCTCGATCGAAAGCCGAGCATGAGAACCACTTGCGGTTGGTGTTGAATACCTTGAGGCAGAATAAGCTCTATGCCAAGTTCTCGAAGTGCGAGTTTTGGTTATCGTCAGTGGCTTTTCTAGGCCATGTGGTGAGTGGAGCGGGCATAACAGTGTATCCAGCAAAGATAAGGGCCATACAGGAGTGGCCGGTGTTGTCTTCAGTGGCCGAGGTCAGGAGCTTACTTGTACTAGCGGGCTACTATCGAAGATTTGTTGAAAACTTCTCGCGGATTGCTTTGCCGCTAACCACGCTGACGAGAAAAGATCAGAAGTTCATTTGAACGCCAGAGTGCGCGCGAGCTTTTGAAGAGCTGAAGGTTCGGTTGACCACGGCGTCTGTATTGTCATTGTCATGTGGTACCGATGGATTTGTAATCTATAGTGATGCCTCGGGGAGCGGCTTAGGCTGTGTTCTTCTGCAAAATGGGAAGGTGATTGTTTATGGCTCACACCAGCTAAAGGTGCACGAGCGAAACTATCCCGTCCACGACTTATAGTTGGCGGCGGTGATCTTTGCACTAAAGCTGTGGCGACACTATCTTTATGGTGTGAAAGTGGAGATCTATATAGATCACAAGAGCCTAAAGTACCTATTGGAGCAGAAAGACTTGAATATGTGACAACGAAGGTGGTTGGAGTTCCTTGGGGACTACACCTTTGAGATTCACTATACGCCCGGAAAGGAAAATGTAGTCGCGGATGCCTTGAGTCGGAGAGCTCCAACAAGGGCGAGTTGGTTGCAGAGGCATGATGAACGTCTCATCCAGGAGCTAGAAGCGTTGGAGATTTCTTGTGTTGACAAGAATTCCGCCGCCAATGCCTGTTTGAACTGGACGGAGGTGCAGTGTGACCTTGCAGACCGGATTCGACGAGCAACGAGGCTAGATGAAGATCTCCTACGCTATGCTAAAGATGGGCCAGAGGGCAAGTTCTCCTGGGATGACGGTCTTCTGCGGAAGGAGGGCCGTTTGTGCGTCCCGTATTTGGGTAAATTGAGGGAAGAACTGATGTATGAAGCGCATTATACGAAATACTCAATCCACCCAGGAAGCACAAAGATGTTCACGGATATGAAAAACTGTTCTGGTGGTCAGGGCTAAAGAAAGATGTTGCTCATTATGTGGCCAAATGCCAAATCTGTGCTATGGTGAAGGCGGAATGCCAGAAGCCTGGCGGTTATTTGAAGTCGTTGTCGATTCCAGAATGGAAGTTCGACGATATTTCCATGGATTTCGTGCACGGGTTGCCGAGATCTCAGCGTGGAAATGACTCAATTTGGGTAATTGTCGATCGACTAACGAAAGTGGCACACTTCTTGCCGAATAGACGGGATGATTCAGTGGAAAGTTTGACAAAAGTGTATGTTGAGCAGATTGTGCGGCTACACGGTGTTCCTCGGAGCATCGTAAGTGATAGAGATGAGCGATTCACATCGAACGACTAGATGCTAGTTCATCAACTGTTGGGCACGAAGTTGACATTCAGTACGGCCTTTCATCCTCAAACTGATGGCCAAACTGAACGGACCAACAGAACGATGGAGGATATGCTCCGGATGTGCGCCCTAGACTTTGGAAAGAGATGGGAAGATCATCTCTATATGGTGGAGATTTCTTATAATAACAGCTACCAAGCGAGCATCTGTATGACACCATATGAAGCTTTGTATGGACGAAAGTGTCGTACTCCTTTGGCTTGGGTAGAAGCGGGCGAAGCTAGAGTTTATAATCGTAACGAAGTCGATGAAGCAAACTCGACCATACGTACTATTCGAGAGAGGCTACTCATAGCCCAGGATCGACAAGCGAAATACTACAACGCCAAGCACCGAAACGTGGAGTTCGCGGTAGGCGACTGGGTATACTTGAAGATCAAGCCCTTCAAAGGCGTATCTAGGATTTGACGTCTGAAAAAGTTGAGTTCAAGATACCTTGGTCCATTTGAAGTGGTGGAGCGAGTCGGGGAGGCTGCATATCGGCTAGCTCTGTCGGCAGACTTGAGTGTATTACATGATGTGTTTCACATCTCGGTGTTGCGGAAAGTCGTGAAAGATCCAGCTCAGGTGATCAAGGATGATCGTGTGTCCGGTAGAGTATGGGCTAACGACGAAGGTTACGCCCATTCAAATCGAGGATCGAGCCGAGAAACCGTTGCGGAACAAGACGGTCGGGATGGTCAAAGTCCGGTGGGATAATTGCGGCCGTGAAGAGCTAACATGGGAGCGAAAGCAAACCATGCGAGCTGAATTTCCCGAGCTGTTTCTGTAACATGGTTGTATAGTGCAAATTTTGTTGTAACATAAAATTTTGATGTTATAACATTTTGCTTGCTGGTTTCCTTCCTGTGTGCAAATTTCGAGAACGAAATTTCTTATAGGAGGGGAGGGTTGTAACAGCCCAAATTTCAGAATGGGAAAATTTTGGGTGACACGGCATGAGACACGGGCGTGTTCCAGGGCGTGTCCTGCTCGGGTGCGAAGTCGTCGCGAGTTCGACGAAAATGTGTTTGACGAAGTGTTCGGGAGGTACACGCCCTGTGACACGGGCGTGACCTAGGGCGTGTCCCCCCTGGTCGAGTGTCGAGTGTTTTGGTCGACAAACGTGGTCGACAGAGGAAACACGCCATACTACACGGGCGTGTACCATCCGACACGGGCGTGTCGGAGGGCGTGTTCCCCCCTTTTGGTCGACGAAATGAGCTCGACGATCGTCGAGTGCAATAACACGCCCGGCGACACGGGCGTGTCTGGGCCGACACGGGCGTGTACCCTGGCCGTGACCTGTTTCGGGATAAGGCGGTTTGTGCACCGCTTAGAGTACACGGCCTGTGACACGAGCGTGTCACAGGGCGTGTCGGACCCGAGAAGTGATTTTTAGGCTTTTTCGTGGCCGTCCATTTTCTTCAGCTGGTATCTAACAGCTTAGAGTCCTCCCGGTTTCCTTAAGGCCCAAAACTGAGAAAGAATTCTCATTATGTTTATGCCTTCATCTTTCTAAAACTTAGAAAGAGAAAGGGAGAGGAAGGAGGAGGAGGAAGTGGAGTTGATCGCTGGTAGAGCTTGAGAGTGTCAAGCTGAGATCCGAGGCTATCTTTGTGGAGGAAAAGCTGTTGCGGTTCTTTCTAGCCAGCTAGGAGCTCATGACACTGAAGCGGTCTTCAAGTGTAACGATCTTTCTTCCTAGCCATGTGAAAGCTTCCTTTTTGGCATGTGCATCTGATTCCCCCACCAGAGGGTGGCTTGTTGTGAGAGTCTTTTGGGTTGATTCATGGAATCCCTAATTTGGCATATAGATTCGGAAATAGAGTACGGAATAAGCATGCTATGTGAAGCCCATCTGGACAGGTTGGTCTGGATTGGTGATGTTGCATATACGAACCGGAGAAGACTCCGTGATAAACGTGTAGTTTAAGAGTCGATGAGTTAACCCTGTGAAAGGCAGTAGCAGGAAGTACTGGAGTGATAGTGCAGGAAAATACCCTTGTGATGCTTGTGATGCCTGTGCTATTGGGTTGTACCTGCGAAAGGAAGTAGCAAGAAGTACTGGATTGGAAGTCCAGGAAATACCCTTTGTATTGCTTGATGTTCATGGGTGGACCTGTGAAGGGAAGTAGCAGGAAGTACTGACGTGGTAAGTCATGGAAATACCCTTGACATTTGTGATAATTGCGGGGTCATACCTGTGAAGAGAGTAGCAGGAAGTACTGGTGTGCCCAGGAAAGACCCGCTGATGTGTGAGATGAAATGGGTGTAAGAGTAAGTACTGGTGCACCCAGGAAAGCACCCAGGCTTGAATGGCAGAATAGGATTGGTGAAACCGACCCGCGCCTTTGATATAACCGCGAGTACGTTGTGCTCGGTGATGGCAAGACGATTTGAGCAACGGGGGGTGGATGATCCGACCTGCGCTATGTCCGTCCGACGTGAGACCTGAAGGTGCGGTCTGTTGGAGCGCATAACAAGAGTCGTAGGCCTGCACGTCATGACACAATGGGGGGCTACGGGCCAATTCCCGTAACATCCATAAATCTGACGCGAAAATTTAATTTTAATTATAGGGTCGAGTCGCGACGAATTTTGATCGAGGCAGTGCGTCGTCAAGGTACGATATTAGTGTGGTCAAAATGTCACGTTTTATTAATTGGTGATTTATGTTAATTAATTCTTGAGACACATTTTTTAATTTTAGTAACGAAGCGCGACAAGAAATCGTTTAGTGCATATGCGTTAGTTTGGTGTGGAGTGAGTTGCGTATAGCAAAAAAAATTCATAACCTTGGGGTGCCAATAGAAATCCCCCCCCCCCCCCCCCGCCTCATGCGGTTAGCAAAACCGCAAGACTTGAAAGTAAAATCCCGCAAGCCGTGAACTTTAAAACCCCTCTTTCTCACGGGATTTTGCAAAACCGCAGCCCGATTTCCTTCCGCTCCGTCTCCCGCACGCAGCGCCGACGCCAGGCCGACGACCTCCTGCTGCCCTAGCTGACGGCTTGTCCCCCTTCGGAAATCATCTCCGACGTCTCCTCCCTCCTCTGCAGGCATCGGTGAGCCTTCCTCATCCTTCCTTAGCCGTGGGAGAACCGGGTCTAACCCTAACCGAAGGAGTTTGGAATTTGTTCGTTTCCGGTGAGTGGATCTCTTCCTTTTCTCGATTTCTTCTTGGATTTCCTTCGTTTTGGAAACTAGCTTAACCTAGGTTTTCATTTTGATTGCCCTATTTTAAGTTTTGGTGTTCGTAATTCACCACGGATTTTGTGTGGAACGCATTGGGAGCCTCAATCGCTATACGTAAAGGTAATATGCGAAGTTTAGCACATGTATTTTTTTGTAACCATAGATGTTTTGGAGATTTTTCACCGGAAACCCTAAAAAGGGGAACAATTATGAAAATAGGTTTGCCTTAAATTGCAGGACTCTTGTGGGTTCGAGGCAGCACTCTGAGTTTTCCATACAGAAGAATTTCCTTCGGAAGAGCTAGTGTCGCCGCGCCGCGTGTACGAGCGTCGCAACACCTCAGTAAGGAAATACTAATTTCTTTTAGTTAGACATATCAAATAATTATATTTTTATACGCATGAGTAGGTTCCGTACAAGCATCATAACCATGTATAGAAAAGTGTGGCAGTAGGAAAATAATCGTGGAAACGCGTATGTTAGCGCCTTCTTCCATAATCACGTTAGTAAAGTCATGAACAGTTATTTAAGTACGAAACTCTACTCGTGTACGTAAGTTTGGAGATTGTCCAACCAAGGGCACGAAGGTCCCTTCAAGTCGACCACGAGAAAGTCAAGGGTCGCTCAGTAGTACACCAGAAAAGATACCCCATGCAGAGTAGCGTCAGACCAAAAAGGTCAGTAGCACACCAGTCTTTTCGTGCTTGGTAGAGGCGCACTACCATCCTCATAGGGCATATGGTATCCTCTGAGTTTCAAAGTCTTGGGAGTTAACTCCCCTTGAGACAGTTAGTAGATTCGAGACCGTGTTCGCGCGACACTAGAACAATTGAGTTCGTCAGATGGTCTCGGGTCGTCAATTTCAGTTGCGCGTTAGGAGCTACTCTGCCTAGAGCCTTCCCAGTAAATGTGTAGACTAGAAGCCACCTAGAACTCAAGTACAGACTTGATGTAAGACAGTACACCAGTTAGTGAACGTCAGGACTTGAGTAAATGAACGGAAAGTCATGAATATATAACTAATAGTGTGTTAACGAGGAAGTATAGGAAAAACATGCATAACATATAACATAAAATATTTTCAGTGCACGGGACTATTTTTAAAGACATGCATGCATTCATATGTAAATCTGTTTTAGTGTCACTAAGGGGAATTGTTTTTCTTTACTCTGACCCTTCGTGGACAATGTTTTTCAGGTGACCCAGTTGGGAAACTACGTCTATGATGAGCGTTATGGTGACGTCAGTTTATAGTACTTTTACCATTCAGTTTACTCTATTTCAGCATGTACTTGTGGTTGTGGACAGTGTAACTTATTAATGTTTTATATATCTTGTATCGGACTTATTATGATAGTCCAGATTTTTAGTTAATTCAATTCTTTTCACCTGTAGTGGCTCTGTGATTCCAGATTTCAGGTATGTGGTTACCTTTAGTTACTTTCTTAGCTTTCGTTGCTAGTTATAAACTCTTTTAGTAGCTCTTACTGTATACCTGCTGTGTACTAGTTTTAATAATGTTTCATAGTTCTCTTTATATCGCTGACCCGGCCGGACGACTGATTATTGTAAAACTGGGAAGGAGTGTTACAATCCCGATGCATTACGACTAGAACTTTGGCTGCACGCCATGGAGTGAAATGCTCAATGTTTTACCGTTGGGTTGTGACCCTGATACGGTGGTGTGACCCTGGTTCGCCGGTACACCAAGAATGTGCCCTGAGTGCACGGATCGTCGGGCCGAGTGGCTGACGGTTGTGATGGAATGTGTGCGTGAAAGCACATTATATGAGATATATATGCTTGTGAAATGATATGTCTGCAGGGAAGAATACCACTGCCCCGGGAAAGGGGTAGGGTCGTTATAATTTGGTCAGTTGAATGCTGACCGTTGCCTCTGTTTTCCACCGTTGGGTGGGCTGTCCATGTACAGGTGTTGGAGAGCCGAGCGAGACGCATAAGGGCTGAAGTCTCTGCTGCATTTGCTGCTGCTGCTGTTAGCCCTCAAAGGCTAAACTTTTAAATGTTGTATTTTATTTATACGTGGTCGGCCTGCGCGCCAATGTTGAGGCCACTGTTGTGAAAGCCCTGTAAGGCCATAAGGCCAACTGTTTGTATATGTAAAACATTCCTATGTTATATGGAGTTTCTATATGTTGGACATTCAGGTGTGAAGTTCAAATTTAGTGTTTATGCTTCCGCTAGAATGTCATGTGTTAGGTGCGCTGCGCTACTCTGGTATCATACCGTAACTTCACGACATGTTTTGTGGTATATGTTGTGGGGCCCCGGCCGGACCTTCTAGTATATACTATGTAAACAGACGAGGTTGTTACATAAAGTTTGATCATGTTCCTGCGTCTGGGCAAGTTGCTGACATCCTTACCAAGGCTTTACTTCGCAAATTGTATTACCAGTTCTTGTTCAAGCTTGGTGCCTACGACTTGTACGCTCCAGCTTGCGGGGGAGTGTTAGAAGACATAAGGAAAAATGATGTGAAGGCTCATGTATAAGCTAATTTCCTCCTTTAGTCCCACATCTATTGTATAAGATTCTTCCTTCTTCTCTTCTCCTTTATATTTGTATTCTCTCTTGTATTTAATTAATGAAGAAATATCTACAAGATTTGCCAATTGTTTTCTACAAAATAGATACTTGATGTAGGAGCTAAGAAGTTGGACCAAATTTTTATGGGTCTTGAATCTTTTGATAGTATCTACTGTGGAGTAGATGGATTCTGGAGAATTTATGCTCGGGCTAAATTAATTCCATCAGGACTCTAATAGCAAATTGGAATCTTGGTATGAACTGTACCAATTTATAATTTATATATCCTAAGGGGGTCTTGGCGCACCAGTTGAGGTTTTACAGTGTGACCTTGAGGTCATGGATTCGAGTCTTGGAAACAGCCTCTTGCAAAAATGCATGGTAAGATTTGCCTGCATTTCACCCTTGTGGTGGGACCCTTCCCCAAACCCTTGTTGTGCGGGGGTGCTTTGTGCACTGGGCTGCCCTTTTATCCTTTCAACCCTACCTATCAAGGCAGAGCTCATCTTGAGGATTCCTCTTTATAAGATCTCATTTCATCTCTATTCTGCTGCATCAATATGTTTACTTGATGCTGAGTGGATGCACATGTTAATTTAAAATAATCGCATTTTAGAGCATAGAGAAAATAAATGTATTTAAAAAAGAGCGGTGTTATGGACACACCTAAATTGGCTATGGACAACCAACGGCTATGTACAACCCAAGATGGCTATGTACAACCAAATCATACTATGTACAGCCCAAATTGTTATTTGCAATCAATTACTAATAAACTAGTCATTTCAACGGGTAATAAAATTTAAAAATATTAGTAGTAGAAATTAATTCATTAAAATGTCTGTTACAATATGAATAAATTTAAAAAAGTTTCGTGGTACGAATTAATTCATTTAATTCCTTCATTTCCACATTTCTTCAGCAACCCCCGGCCCTGAAAAAAATAATGTAAATATTAGATTATATGCAATATGTGTAAAAGAAGTAGAAAATTCAATTTTTACCTATATGTAGACGACTTAAGATTAGTTGTTGGTCTTCACAAAAATGCAAAACGTGTTCAATAATCTGCACAAGAAACATTACAGAAAAATTAATAATCACTTTATTTGTATGTATTGCTTATGTCTACTAATTAAAAAACAAGGGTACCTCATTTTCAAGGATCCGTCAAATTAATTATTTCTTCAGTTTTTTCCATATTATCTATATCTCTGATTCTTGAAATGAATGTCAAGTCCCATTCCTCAGAAATTGTAGCATGATAACGCCTCCACGTAGTGATTATTGGAGGTAAGGGGCAATCCTCCCGCATCAGCAGTTGAATAAAATGATTGTTGTTCACAAATCCAATAAAAATAGTTTTTTGACTAGCCGGAGGGGAAGAATGTAAAGGTAAAAAAGTAAACGACTGAAATTTTGAGTAATGGACAACTGCAACATTATAGCAAGAAGCAATCACTAGCCCCATGTCCGGCATTGTCATCCACTTGTCCAAAGGAGCTGGTTCTGTAGTGCAATCCAAAGATGAAAGTAGTTCCGTCTGTCTCATATTTCCGAATAGGTTGTTGTACAAAAATTCAAAACTTTTCATTTCATTTGCGAGATCTCTCCGGACTTGTAGCCAATTCTCACCCATTTCAAGTGCCTTACTCACCACTCGATAACCGCAATGGTCCATCGCCAATCACATTTACGGCATCGACTATATAATTACATATATACGACGGCATTTCCTTTCGAATGCATTCAACGAATGTGTTGATCCGTGCCTTTCTTCTTGGAATGAATTTCTTAGCTTTATGTTGGGGACGTTGTTCCGCTAACAAAACATGCTCAAATAAAGAGAGTTCTCTTTTTGTAGACTTGTAATCATCTTTGAATTTTTTGTAACATCCACGCGGTCTTCCTTTTAATTTTAGAGGCATTATTGGTTCTTTGGTTTGAGTGGTCGTTGGCTCCATTACTTCCCTCAACTTCCGTTTCATTTCTTGTCTCTGAGAATCAGAAATATTATTGTACTTTTGTAGTAGACCGTCTAATTCCATTTGTATGATGTTAACGGGTTCATCTTCCTCCTTTATTTTTGTAGACTCATATGCTCTTAAAGTAAGCTGACGCCAATGTTTATGAACCATCCACGTAGGATATGCCAACGATTGTTTCATATAAGTTACTAATTCGTGGGCACATGGCAATCCCATTGTATACCGCATTTGATGCAAACATTTAGCGGCTTCTACACAACCTCGTTTAGCCAGTTCTTCTTCTCCTTTGATTTTTTCTAATGCTGTAATTGAAACATAACCAAGTAACTCTGTATATAGTGATCCTCTATAACCAGTGTTGACTTGTATTGAACTTTGTCCAAAAGAATGCTTAATCTCCGTGTGTTGTAAATTAAGCATTTGATCAAATGTTTTCCATATTGAAGTCAAGTTACACACGGACACCTCTAAAAACCTTTTAAGATGACTGTGGCCGCTCTCCACTCGGTTAGTGGTAGTATTCCCAAAATGCATTAACTTATCTACCCATGCCGAAATAAAGTTTTCCTTGTATGGTTCTAACCAAGTACTCACCACGTAATTCAAAACATTTGGATATTTTTCAGAATATTTGCTCACTAATAAGTTGAAACACATATTGTAATCATGGACTGTATCTGCCCTAACCAAAACTTGTCATTCAGACAAAAATGCCTCACATTCTTTCCCACTTTCAAAGAATTTTTTGCAATGAGCTAATATGTTACGGCTGATATGAACTTGACACAATATAACTTTTGCTTGAGGAAATATCGCCTGTATAGCATTCATCAGAGCAATCTCCCTGTCAACTATTAAAATATTGGGCAAGGAAGTAGAGTCTAACACACTTTTAAAACAGTCCAAGGCCCACTTATAACTACATTCTGTTTCGTTAGACATGAACGCAAATGCGGCGAAAAAAGTCAAGTTTGTAGAAGTCAAGTCAACTATAGAAAGTAAAGGCAATCTGTACCGATTAGTCTTATAAGTGCAATCCATGATGAAAACATTCGGAAACATCTTGCTGAGTTGAATGGAAGTTGGATGAGCAAAAAACAAACTATCCAAAGCATCATTTGTAGGATTGACATGATTGTAACTCGTATAAGCCGCATCTCTAATGCATCTGTATAAAAACTGAATTGGAGAGTTACCATCCAATTCTTTTTTAAACAATCTAACTTTCTCATTGTAAATAGTTCTCAAGATGGAAGTGTTGGAAGGATTTCTTTTTTTCAAAGTGGATAATATTTTTCTCGGCTTCACACCTGTTGCGTACATCTCCTCCACGATTTTTTGTTCATTTTCATTTAATCTGCTTGCATAACTATGTGCCTCAAGATGAACAAAACCGTGATTATGTATTACACATTTAACTTCTAATTTACATTCAACGCCACACGCATCTTGTTGACCGCGTAATGTGAATGGACATCCACAACGTTTGGAGCTACTTTTCCTTAAATTTTGCTTCGGCCTATTTTTGTGGACACGCGGGGAACCTGATCTATCACAGCCTAGAAATATTCTCGGTCTAGCTCTTCCAACAAGTTTATCAGCTCTTTGAACTACAACCACAAAACCCAACCCTTTAGCAATATTGCGAGCCCATTCTATCAATTCTGCTTTACTGGGAAAGGTGCTCTCAGTAATAAAATGCAGCCCGACATCTACGTTACTATCTATACTCGAGTCACTCAGAACAAACGTATGTCCCATATTCATCTTTTCCTATACGAAAATCAAACAAAAACAAAAAAAAACATTACACTACATAACTCTCAAAAAAACATAAAAAATCATTGTCATTTTACCATTAATTTGATCTGAATCGACAGAAGGTTGAATCTACTGCCCAAGATGAAACAGGAGAGCCAAACCTGAACAGTCAGAAAGAAAAAAAATTTATTAAAAATGAACACCTTTGAAAAAAAAACTTATCCATCAAACACCTAAATAGGCACAAATAATTGCTATATCACTAATTTGTGTAACAAAAATTTGGTATCAGAATTTGAAAATTGAGGAAAAGTGCTCTGTGAGGATGGGGAAATAGAAAATTTGAAAATTCAAACATTTAGGTATTTTTTGGGGTAATAAGGTCCCACAACTATCCACAAAAAATACGACCTCATTCCCAATGATAGGAAAGAGAATACTAAAATTGCTAGCCAAGCCCAACAACTGTGTTGTTACCCATTTTCTTAGATACAAGATGGCATGGATATGCAAAACAAAAAAAATATTAGTCACTATGAGAATTACTTTGCAAAGGAGGAATTAGGAAGGGAAAGCGGCATTATAGATGGAAAATAGCTAGCAATTTTCCAAACCTATATTATTATAAAAGGAAAAAAAATTGAACAAAGGCTACTATGGATAAATTCAGCCTAACATGCTGGCCCGGGTCATATCCGAGAGGTCACTCCGGTGCTAGCTTTTTGGTTTCTGTGGGTAGCCCGGAATGACAAGAAGGATAACAAATGGTGAACTCCCTCTTCAAAATCAAATTGCAGATTGATAAAATGGTAGAGCTGCTATATCAAACTAAGCTATGGGCATCCAACCACAAAAATCCACTAGATAGCCACTAAATAGGAAACCCAACACAGAATCCTGAGGGCTGTTGGTGGCCTCCACAGTAAGATGAACTCAAATCCTTATATTTGTGACCTCTAATCTAATGACAACCATCATTAGGAATCATCATGGCCAATGCATCTGGGCCGAAGGTGGCGAGCTAACTAACATGGGAGCTAGCTCGGCTTATCTCTCAGCCATCTTGGAAGCAATAAAATAGCTAAGAATATAAGTACATCAAAATGGTGGTTAGAAACAGAGTATCATCACTGAACTGTCTTATGCTTAGGACATATTCTCCACGTTGAAAACAGCATTCATCTTCTTCACCTAACAAGTTGCAGCTGCATACAACGTACAACTGATGGTGTTCACGATGGTGAATTATAGACATAGTGTAGGATAAATTGCTTGGGCAGACATAGTAAAGTGCAGCTGCTAAGATGGACAGAAATGTGCTTTACTACCTGTATGGAGAAGATCGGGGTTGGGGAAGACGACGAAAGTTCCGACCGGCCGGAGAGTTTCAGAGCGCGGGGAAGATGGCAGCAGATGGCGACCGGGGCGCGGGGAAGACGGCAGCAGTTGGCGACCTACCACTAGTGGAAAGAAGACGGCGGCAATAGGCGACCGGGGCGCGTGGCAGACGGCGGCGACGACGTTCGGGACCGAGGAAGACGGCGGCGACGGCGCTCGGGACCGAGGAAGACGGCGGCAGTTGGCGACCGGGGCGTGGGGAAGACGGCAGCGACAGCGTTCGGGACCGAGAAAGATGCGGGGGAAGAGCGAATCGGGATGGGCGGTACTTAGGGTTAGGGGGCGGATTGCAGAAGGCAGGTTTTTAGAGGTTTTAATAGACTTAAATGGGCTGTCCATAGCCAATTTAGGTGTGTCCATAACACCGCTCTTAAAAAAATACTATTTTCAATTTTCAAATCTAGTCGTGCGGCATGTTATATTATGTTAATATTCTCGAGAGAATGTTAATGAGTGATCTATTTCTGTTAAGAGTTTGAGATCAATTTCACAAAATTGTTTATTTTTTTATGCAAAATAAGCTAATTTTTTAGTATGAATGATCTGCCTGCTTGATGGTTTTATTACCTACGGGCTCTAATTTTTATATTTTTGATAAATAGGAGTACCTCCTTCAGTTCTATACAAGGCCATGGCAAAATCCAATGATTTTGAGGCTATTTATGGTAATCCTCAGCACGAGGATAAAGAAATGGGTGCCGTTCAAGGTCTGATCCATGTTGCCAAGGCCTGGAAGCACGAGCAAGATTCTCTGGTCGTCAATATTACAATGCTCAGAGAAATTCAGCAGAAAGCTCAACTGTTGTTGGTTGAAAGCTGATCGTTGGACAGTCCATTGGCCCAGGTATATTTTGCTCTTGTTTATCTACAAATAGTATGTAGTATTGTTCATTAAATTAACATATATAGCTTTATCATATAAAACAATATGCATATCTTCAATCACACCACCGAATGAATCCAGACCGTTCGATCAAGCTCCATCAAACAAGAACCGTTGGATTCAAAATAGAAGGGCTGCCTATAACATTTTCTCCTAAAGCTGGCACTGTTCATCTCCGAAAAAACCCGATACCCCCGCTTCCGCCTTCCGCACTTCCGCGGCCTCCTCTGCCACCGGCGGCGGAGCAGCCGGCGGCCTGCCCGGCGCCCACCGGCGGGTTCGCCGGCCTCCGGCGAACCCGCCGGGAGTTGTCCGGCGGCGAGCGGGCAGGGCCACCACCGGCGGTGGCCCTGCCCGCTCGCCGCCGGACAACCCCCGGCGGGTTCGCCGGAGGCCGGCGAACCCGCCGGTGGGCGCCGGGCAGGCCGGCGGCGGCGGCAGAGGAGGTGCTCTGGACGGTCGCGAGAAGCGGGGGGGGGGGATTTCGGGGGTTTTTTTCAGTTTTTTTTATGATTATTTATTAAATTATAATTTAATAAATAATTATAATTATTTATTAAATTATTTAATTATTTAAATTTTACCCGGGCCAGACGAAGCCCGCCGGGGGGTCAAGCGGGCGAAGCCCGTAGCGACGCATCGAGAACGGGCGGAGCCCGTTCGAACATGCTAGTGTATGTGTGTGTGTATATATATATATATATATATATATATATATATACACATACCAAGTTGTAGTGCATGATAAAACAGAACGGCATTTCTCCATAGCATCAAGCACGCGTTCATTCAATTTGTGGAGTTACGCAGCTGCCATGCAGTTATACTATTTCTTTGATGGAACTCGTAATAGAGGGGCTTATCACATTGGCTAAATAGGGGGGGGGGGGGGGGTGATGGGGAGAATCTGTGAAATCATAATTGTTTGAGTTTGTTAGAAAAGCCCAATTAAGGCCCCATGTTTTCTTCTTTCTCTCTCCTTGTATTAGTCCCACATCATGTATTAGGATTTCTCTCTTCTTTCTTCTCCCATATAAGTGTGTGTATACTTGTAACAATTTATTCAAGAAATATATACAAGGTTTTGGTCCTCTCTTTACATGGTATCAGAGCCACCGGTCTTCACCTTGTATTAGGTCTACAGGTTCTGTCCGCCCGCACTTGCTTGTCCGACATGTTCTCCTGGAAACCGCTCGGTGTTTTTCTTCTCCCTCCTAGTTGCCATATCGTGCGGTCTGCCCCCTTTTAACCGCTCTCTCTCCTCGTGGCTTCCACTTTTTCTCCTCCTCCTCTCTCTCTTTTATAAACTCTCACGTGGGTCCCACTTCATCTTATATCTATCCGCGCGGTCTTCCTCCATATCCGCGCAGCCTGCTTTCTCTCTTCCTGCTTGTGGCCTCACCGTGACCATGCGGACTCTCTCCTTAGGCTAGCCGCTGCGACTTATCTTGTCGATTAGCGGTCTCTTCTTTTGCTGCAAGCCGCATCCTGGTCGCAACTCTTCTTGTCGCTGGTGTGTCCATCGAGACCGTGCGGCTTCTGCCTCTACCGCACCTGCTCTTCTCTATTCGACTTCCCTCTAGCCGCCCGGCCTCCTTATGCTAGCCGCCCGGCCTCCTCTTTGCTAGACGCCCGGCCTCCTCTTTGCTAGACGCCCAGCCTCCTCTCTGTTAGCCGCCCGGACTCCTCTCTGCTCGCCGCCCGGCCTTCTCTCTGCTAGCCGTCCGACCTTCCCTCTGCTAGCCGCCCGGCCTCCTCTCTGCTAGCCGCCCAGCCTTCTCTCTGTTATCCGCCCGGCCTCCTCTCTGCTAGCCACCCGGCCCCCTCTATGCTAGCCGCACGGCCTCCTCTCTGCTAGCCGCCCGACCTCCTCTCTGCTAGCCGCCCGGCCTCCTCTCTGCTAGCCGCCTGACCTTCTCTCTGCTAGCCGCCCGGCCTCCTCTCTGCTAGCCGCCCGGTCTTTCCTTCTGCTAACCGCATGACGTCTGATGATTCCGCTACCACCTCTGTTGCGTCCTTCTCTGCGGAAAATATCACTTGTCTCTCTCATAATCCTTGTTGGATCGTTGATTCTGGCGCTACTCATCATATCACCTCCCAGAAACCCACAGCGTATCTACAGATGCCTCATCCTGCTCGCATCACTGTGGCCAACGGTGACACCCTACCAGTCTTTGGCTCCGCTGCTCTTCAGCTAACGCCGACCCTTTCTTTTTCCTCGGTTCTTCACGTTTCGGGGTCTACTTTCAATTTATTATTTGTTACTCGTCTCACACACGACCTTGATTGTTGTATTACCTTTTCACCTTCTTCTTTTCTTATGCAGGATCGCCGCACCCGCAGTACCATTGATAAGGGGCAGCTGGTGAATGGGTTGTACATCTTGGATATCCCACCACCTCTTATCTCCGCCATCTCCACTGTTGATTGGCATCGCCGCCTTGGACATGCTCCCCTTCCGATTCTCAAGCGGGCTCTTCCTGATATACCTTTACGAGAGTTCTCTTGTGAATCTTGTATCTACGCCAAACAACATCGTTCTTCTTTCCCCCCTGCCTGTACCAGGAGTAGTACTCCCTTATCTTTAGTTCATTCTGATGTCTGGGGTCCTTATAAAATCCCTAGTATTTTTGGCTTTCGCTATTTTGTCATGTTCATTGACGATTACTCCCGTACCACGTGGCTCTATTTACTACATGATCGAACTGAACTTACCTCTGTATTTCACGCCTTCTTACTTGAGATGCGTACGCAGTTCGCTACCCCACTCAAAGTAATTCGCACTGATAATGTTCGGGAGTATACGGGTCGTGCCTTGTCCAATCTCTGCACTGAATTTGGTGTCATCCATCAAACTTCATGTGTGTATACCCCTCAGCAAAACGGGGTGACAGAACGCAAAAATCGTCATCTTCTCGGTATTGCGCGCTCCCTTATGTTCCAAATGCACGTTCCAATCGAATATTGGAACTTTGTTGTATCCACCGTCTGTCATCTCATCAATCGCCTTCCCTCCTCTGTTCTTGATTTTGCCTCACCCATCCAACTCCTCTATCCCTCCACCAACCTCACCTCTCTCACACCGCGGATCTTCGGGTGTGTTTGTTATGTCCACCTTCTTGACCCTCCTTCCGACAAACTTGCTCCTCGAGCCGCCAAGTATATGTTTGTTGGATACTCCCGCACTCAAAAGGGGTACGTCTGCTACTCTCCTACTGACTGCAAGCTGGTCGTTTCTGCAGATGTCACCTTCTGCGAAGACCAGCCCTTCCACTTACCCAGCACCACCTCGTCTTCTGCTCCCTCTATTCCCTGGCCTGCTGTACCGGTCACGACATCTGTGTCGTCTTCTTCCTCCTCTCCCCCCGTTCCTCCTCGGGTTCCTCCACCACTTTTCCGTGTCTACTCTCGTCGCCCATCCAAGGATGCTCCCGTGATCCAGCTCCCCGCCACCAGCGATACCTCGGCTACGGCAGATCACGCTCCCGTCTCTACAGCTCATCCCTTGGCCAATTATGTCTCTCTACATCGGCTCATGCCGCTTCTCTACGCGTTTGCCACCTCTCTCTCATCTATTTCTATATCTAACAATTTGCAGGAGGCGCTTCAACACCCCGGGTGGAGGGCCGCTATGAACGATGAAATGCGGGCTCTCTGGGCTAACCAGACCTGGGATCTGGTTCCTCTTCCTGCTGGCCACACCTCTGTTAACTGCAAATGAGTCTATATCATTAAACATGCGGCAGATGACACTATCGACTGTCTGAAGGCTCGCCTCGTGGCACGGGGCTTTACTCAGCAACCTGACCTTGATTACGAGAAAACCTTCTCTCCTGTGGCCAAATTGAACACGGTCCGCGTTCTCCTCTCCTTGGCTGTTCATCATCACTGGCCACTTTATCAGCTGGACATTAAGAATGTCTTCCTCAACGGCGATCTACAAGAGACAGTTTATATGCAGCAGCCTCCCGGGTTTGAGACCACGGGAGAGTCTTTGGTATGTCACATTCGGAAATCCATTTATGGTCTCAAACTGTCCCCGCGTGCGTGGTTTGAAAAGTTCAATAAGGTGGTCTGTGCTAGTGGCTTCACTTGGAGCTCGGCTGATTTTTCTCTCTTCACCCGACATCGGTCAATCGGGACTGTGATTCTTCTGGTCTACGTTGACGATATCCTGATTACTGGCGACGACAAGGCAGGAATACAACAGATCAAGGAACAGTTGAATTCCGCCTTTCAGACCAAAGATCTGGGCAACCTTCGGTACTTTCTTGGGCTCGAGGTCGCACGACGCCCTGATGGTCTTGTGTTATCTCAAAGGAAGTACTGTATGGACCTCCTTCATGATGCAGGTTATTCTAGGTGCAAACCTGTGGAGACTCCTATGGACGCAAATCACAAGCTCTCGGCCCATAGCTCTGACTCTGACAAGCTGCTTACAAATCCGGAATATTACAGACGCTTGGTCGGTAAGCGGATCTACCTTACGGTGACTCGACCAGACATCTCATTTGCTGTGGGAGTTGTGAGCCATTTCATGCACGCTCCTCGGACATCTCATCTTCAAGCTGTCGGGCGCATCCTTCGATATCTCAAGATCGCCCCCGGACAAGGACTCGTGTACAAGTCATCCACATCTCTATCTCTTGTCGCGTATTCTGACGCTGACTGTGCATGATCTATTGATGATAGGCGCTCCACAACTGGGTTTTGTACTTACTTTGGTGGACACCTCATAACTTGGCGTAGCAAGAAACAGACTGTGGTTGCGCGTTGCTCTGCTGAAGTCGAGTACCGGGCTATGGCTGTTGTTGTTTCTGAGCTAACCTGGCTTGAAGGCCTTCTGGGAGACTTAAGTGTTCGTCTCTCATCTCCGGCAACCTTATTTTGTGACAGTGAAGCAGCAATTCATATTGCGAAGAATCCGGTTTTTCACAAACGAACAAAGCATATCGAAGTTGATTGTCACTTTATCCGGGAAAAGGTACAGTCAAAGAAGATAGATTTGGAGCATGTTCCTGCTACGGACCAAGTTGCGGACATCCTGACGAAAGCTCTCTCCAGGCCGCTATACTATCAGTTCTTATCCAAGCTTGGTGCCTACGACTTGTACGCTCCAGTTTGCGGGGGAGTGTTAGAAAAGCCCAATTAAGGGCCCATGTTTTCTTCTTTCTCTCTCCTTGTATTAGTCCCACATCATGTATTAGGATTTCTCTCTTCTTTCTTCTCCTATATAAGTGTGTGTATACTTGTAACTATTTATTAAAGAAATATATACAAGGTTTTGGTCCTCTTTACAGAGTTTATTATTATATTATTATATTAATATTTGTGTGTGAGTGAGTTTAGTCTCACATCTTGAATCAGTAGTTATGAGTCTTGTTGTAATACTATAAATAGCCCTTTTGAGGATGAATATGATGTCTTTCTATTTCATTTCTTCTCTGCCAACATGGTATCAGAGCCGGAATTGACTCATCCCTGAAATCTGGTGGCCCTAATTAGTGCGACGTACATTTTAGTGTGGCTTCCTTTCTCAATTCCTCCTGATCTCTCCTCTCTGTCTCTTTCTCGTGTTTGGCTTCTCACCGTCGAAAGTAATCCCATCGCTGATCAGGCTTGCTCGATCCTGTGAGGCATAAGGCTTTTTCTTCAATAGATATGTTGCCTGGCCCTTCTTCCGCTCGCATACTTTTGCCGCTTCCCACGTTGTGTGTCAACAGCTAATCCCGGCTACTTCCATCGTATATTCCGTCGACGATCCTGTGAAATATCTCCTTTCCGTCTTCACTGCTCCCGTCAGGCTCGATCGACGGCGTCTCTGGGTCGCGTCGCCTGCTGGCCTTCGACGCTCTCTTTGCGGCTGCGTCTGATTCCGACAATTGTGACGGAGGTCCTTGCCTTTATTGTCGCATCAAGCGGTGATGTTATGATCCCGACTTCTTCTCCTGCGCCAAAATGTGCTCTTTTGGTTCAACGATCTCTCGCTGGATGTTTGTCCATGCAGCGGTGAACTGTCTTTGCGGTTTCGTTGTTGGGCCTTCCCTTTGCAACTCATCTTGTATGGCATTGATGGTCTCCTCTCCTTCCACTGCTTCAGATCTGGACGACGATCCTGTCGGCTGACCAAGACGATTTCTCTTTTTGTTGTTGTGATCCATCCTTTTGCCATTTTAAATCCGGCCGCTGCCTGTCATATTTTCAACAATTCCAACTGTTGCTGCCCTTCAAAGGCGCTTATCTCTCGCCAAAGTTGATGTTCTTGTGTTGTTTTTGGTCGTTTTATGTGGTTTTTTATTGTTTGTTGTTAATATTTGCTTCATCTGTCTTGTTATGCCAATATGCACGTGTTATGCACGTGATGAGGAGTGTTTGGGATGAAGGCGTCTCAGATGTTCTTTCTTGACCTTTTGCCTTCACTTCTCATGACCTCTAGGCTTATGTCGTGTGTTTGTCTCATATTTATTTCGAATGGTCGCGTGTTGGGACACGACTGTTGTTGGTGTTCTAATCTCAGCGGGTTGTGTCGTGTGGAACTGTGTCGTGTAGGACATTGTTGTGTGGGACCGCCCTTTGTGCGTATTATCCCTGACGGATTATCCCTGGTTCCCTGTTTGGTGATTAACTCCGCATCATTAGTTCCCTTCCACTTGGTGTGTGTACGTGATGTTGGTTGACCTTCCTATCCAGCGGGTTGTATCGTGTGGGAGTATCCCCATTCACCTGTTTGTTGATTTCTTTCCTGCGAGTCAATGTCGTGTGTGGGACCTGCGTCGTGTGTGGATCTATGTCATCTGTGGCTATGTCCCCGACTTGATTCCCCGGTTTGATTTTTCCCCTGGTCGCTCGTCAGCTGTTTTTTCCCACGTCGCCTACCTCTATTGTCGTTATTTTGATGTCCAAGCTGAAGATTCTCCCTTCATCTTGAGGGAGAGTGTTGAAGTTTATGAATTTATTATTATATTAATATTTGTGTGCGTGAGTTTTGTCCAATATCTTGAGTCAGTAGTTATGAGTTGTAATCTTATAAATAGTCTCTTCCATCATGATAAACTTCTATTTTCCATTTCTTCTCTTCCAACAATAACGAAGACGGATTCGTTCTAGTCGAAACATCGAGACGAATACATGAGCGGAAGCATACCTAACTAAGATTATAACGATTGTGGAGAAGATGATGAAAACATGGTCTTTTCAGAGAATGAATAGATAGGTGAGTAATAGATAAATTTTTGAATACTTTAAGAAATTTACATGTAAGGCAAATGTTGTTTGTTGTGATTTAGTATTTAAATTGGAGAAGTTAAGTTGTTGCATCTTGGATAGATTTGCTATTGAAATAGAGGTTGCAGTTGTAGAAAGAAAAATTATAGTTAAAATAGATGAGATGAATATGATTAGTGATAGTGGTTAGCTAAACTTAGAATATTAAAGAAATCTTTTCAATGGTACTTTGAAGTCTAAGGACATGAATCTCAAAAATCACCTTTAATTCTTCACTTCAATAGCATAGATGAATATGATTTATAAGGTTCTGTTTGCTGTTTGTTTTTATTGCATATTTATCAATTTTTTAATTGCTCAGTATGCTCAGTTTCTCAAAATGTTCAGTTTGTCGTGTTTTTATAGCATAGTTGGACAGTAAAAATAGTGAACTTATGATAGTTCTATATTTGCCCAGTTTTGTAGTTGGTCGTTATTTGTAATTCTTCACTTCAATAGCCACCCTAGTTCTTTGTCACCAGATAGATAAAATTGCGTTCATGTTCGTGATATCACCGAAAATACAGTTTCTTCAAACAACACAACTGTGTTTGTGACCACAGTTTCTAACAACTGCTTTCATAATCGTCACCACTGACCGCTGCGTTTATGACCGTGACCCCGGCGCCAAACAGAGCCTTAATTTTAAAGGTTATTTTGGTCAACCTAGAAGTATTTTCCTTAGGTTAAAAACAAATCTGCGACAGTATTCTAAATCGATATTGTAATTTAAAATTATAAATGGTCGAAATTATAATTGATTCGAATACCCGGTAGAGTCCAAGTTTAGAGAGTTCAAAGGAAATATAATACAAAAGACAAATGTTAAACCGATATAGATGTCTCACTATCCATGAAATAAAACACGTGCCCAATCTGACGGTGTCAATTGTCCATGTGTCATTGAGCGAGTGTGGTTATTACTATTTTTATTATTAACCTATATGGGAATCTTTTATTTTTCATGGCGTGGTCGTATTTAAAGAAAATATATAAAGAAATACTTTTATATCATAACTTGTAATCCTGACATACTATCCAATCAATTTGGACCATTCGATCTAGTTTAATAATAATATCTTGGCCGTTCGATCATTGACATACCATACGATCAAGTAGGATCGTCCGTCTAGATTTTCATAGGGCTCCTACACCTAGGATAGCAGGGGTCCTAAACCTACAATTTTAATAGGACTCTTACCACAATGTGAAATTATCAATTTACCTTTCAGATTTGCTAAAAAATCAACGAGGTTTAGACTTGAACAAAGCCCCTCAAAACCGCTCAATCTAGCATCCCTGCTTGGCATATAACCCACCCAATCAAACATAGTCTGCTCTGCATTGCCCGCCCGATTAAAAAATTTAAAAATGGCATCTGCTGGGAGTTGAACTGCCAGCCACCTGTTCAGACCTCAAACATCTTATCCATCAGGCTACATAGGCTTTAACTTATGTATGATGTTTTAGGATTTTAAATATAAAAAATAAATTAATAATTTTACAATAACAATAAAATTATTATTATAAAAAGTATATATTAATTTAGGTGTGTTTGTCCCACTTAGTTTTAGGTGGGAGATTAAATATGAACGTATAATCCGATATCCTACGGTTGAGTTATTTTTGCGGAATATTGTAGTATTGAAAAAAAATACTGTCAGTATTATCAGTGTTGTCGATATTTCGATCAAAACTGTTGTTTTTACAAGTATCAACGGTTTGATGCGCGCCCCCACCTAATTTTAGGTGGGAGAAACACACCTAAAATTTACTCTGCCGGTGGCGGGTGAGGCCCGACGGGGCTGGGCGAAGCCCATTGCGGCCTAAAATTTACATAATAAAAAAATATTTAAAAACCGCCAGAAGCGTGCTGAGGGCATGGAAGGCCTCCCCCTCCGCTCACTGTCACTCATGTATGAAAAGAGTAATACCTAATTTCTTTTTAAGATGTATGCAAATTTCTTAAAATAAGAAAAATTCGGACCCCTAAACTTAGGCTCTATTTGTTTGGGCGTTTCGCTGCTCTGTTTTGAGCAAACGCCGTTGGAAGGAGGGTAAATAAATGAACCTTCAGTGGCGTTTGCTCCATTTTCACCCGCCCGCCCGCCTTGAGAAACGCCCCAAAAAGCTATGTTTGGAGCAGTTACCTTTTCCCTCCGTTTCAAACACTTCATTTTCATCCGCCGAATCGACCCGCTATCGCCGAAACAAATGAAGTCTTAAAATATCCAAATTAATTTAAGAGGGCCAGCAGCCCAGGCCCGCATAAAAAAATCTGGCGCAATAATTAAATCACGTGGATGATGGTGGGGATGCGTGATGTCTACGCAGGGCGGTGAATGGTCGTCCGCATGCATTGTTGTTGACGGATCCAGATTCGCTTCATAAATTAAAGCAAAATTAACAAATTTATTGCATGCGTCTTCCTTAATGTCCAAAACATTTGAGAACCGGTAACGGTTCGGTTTGTTTCGATCTTTTTCAGAACTGCTAACTGAATCACTCACGTGTAATTTCAAAAATCTAAAATCGAATCGACCCGCACACACCAATGAAACCGAACTATTCAGTGGTTTAATAGTTAAAATCAAAGATATTTTCTCATTAATAATTAGTCATCTAAATGATCATAAAGAAGTAAAATTAGTAAATAATGTGTAAAGTAAAAAAATTTGAAAATTGCTCGCCTGAGTATTGAATAGCCCTCCTCCCAGACCCTAGTCCCCGCTCTTAACTCTCAAGTCTTAATAAATAATAATTAATATTCTTGATTTTAATAGCTTAGCTCAATTCTATGTAACATAAATGACAGATACCAGTGACGAGTGAAAACCTAATTATATTCCTAATATATTAAAATATTATTAATGCTAAAATAGTTTGGTTCACTTAGATTCTGTTCGGTTAGACTCGGTTTGATTTGATATTCTGAATCATTAACCGAATAGAATCATACGATTTCTCAAAAAATGAAACTGTAACCGAACCATGTGCTACTAAAATCGAACCGAACTGTACGGTTTGGTTCTGACTTACATCCCTAGAGCTCTCTACGTTAAATTTATGCATGTTTGGGGCGGTGGTGGTCACTAAATCATTCATAAACACCCAACCTTATAAGGAACTTCATCCATTCCATTCATTTTTATATTTAAAATTATGTTTTTTGTGACGGTCATAATCATTGATGTATCAAATATATATTCTATGACAATGTTGTTTTTGTTCAAATTCACTAGAGCAAAAAATAATGTGTCAAATAAATTTTTCGACGTAGATATGCATGGCGGGCGAATTCAAATGATGTGATAATGTGTTAAATACAAAATATTATATTATGTGCCATAAGGAAGAGTTCTCTTGGTTGCCAATGAATACATATCAAAAATGTAGAGCAATCTTAATAGCACCCTATAGAAGAAGAATAATTGTGTACCGGTATCACTCCTTCCTTTGAGAGTGGGTGAAATTTAAGCCATTGATCTCACGTATCCAACATCAGTAATCGCGTCGAAATAAAAAAAAACAAAGAAAAAAGCACAAATTTTGAAGCTCAATTGGACGATGAGGGCGAGTATCAAACATATTTCTATAGAAGGCTAATAGTATCAAACATATTATGTCATTGCCGTATCAAACTACTCGTGCTCCTTCCTCTGAGACCATCTGAGACCAAGTAGCAGTCCCAAAAATTATTTCCATAGAAGGCTGATAGCATGCCCCTAAAATTCCTCACTAACCGCAGTTTATCCAATCTCGGTCTTCCGACGCTCCCTCCGGCGTGGCCTCCAACTGCTTGCGGCCATGATTATTGGGCATGTCTGACAATCCCTCCAGGCGTGTCCTACGGCCTCGCAGTTCCTCCATTCCCGACAATGGTAGCTCCTCTTCTCTCCAGGTGCGTCCGATAGTGGTGCTAGGATAAGAAATGCGAATTTTTTTCCCATTAGAGCCTCATTTACCCTTCTTCCTCATTATTTATTGAAAAACAAGAAAAACCCTAATCTATTGCAGCCAGTATTCGTCTGATCCTGCTCGGGAGGGCTTCAATTTGGCATTCTTAGTCTTCCTTTGCACCATTAACTGCCTCCTTGTTGATTGATCTGGAATTTTTGGTTGCGCCAATTGATATAATTTCTGGCCTTCTCTTTTTTTTTGTTTGAGCTGAATGTTATTAGAAATTTTTTGAGTTGTTTTTTCATAGGCTCTGTTTGGAGAGACTTATTTTCACTGATTACATTTGGTTTATGCGATTGTAACTGCTTGACTGATGAAAATAAGTCCTTCAAACGGAGCCTTAGATGTTTGTTTGCTTTAATTTTCAAGTTTTTTTTCTATGGTATAATGGATTCAATTTCAGTTTAACTTTTCTTTGCTAGTTAATATGCTTGGTGAGACTAATCTATTATTTTTGTACTTTCAGGTCATGGGTGGCTACAACAAGGACACTTATGAAATTTTGGATGGGTCTTGATTTTTTGTACAATTACATATATTTTAGAGGTTGTTAATGTTTTGGGGTTAGATTCAATAATTTTTTATTTGAAAAGAACATTTTTTTTTTTTTTTGGGATGGTGTGTTAATAGCTTTCATGTTGAAAATATAATTTTATGAGATGTTATTATAAAATGCCAGCTAATAGCGACTTTAAGGATACTGTTACATTGTCAATTGTGATAATGCAAACAAAAATATGTTTTTACTCCCAAATATTGATCAGAAACATGTTGACTCCATTTCCTGCGGTGTTTTTGCTCACATTAAAATAAATGAATTTTGACATGTGAGATGGGATGTTCACTAGCGAAAATTCATAACCATTGCGTTCACGGTTGCCGCAGCCGTTTCAAACAGAACGTTATTGTGGAAAAAAAACATAGAATCACTTGGGACTTTTAAGGTTGTGTTTGAGAATCCGGCCCGGTGGCATGCGAGGGAGAAGAGAAAATGCACATCCACAGCAGTCGACTGGTGCTAGGCAAGCTAGCGGCAAAATGCCCGGTTTGCCCCCTTTCACGTCCGCCATCCTCAAAGAGAGCCCGCGTTGGTTTCCTAAACAGCACTCCTCCAAATCAGTGCCGCCGGAACGGCGTCCTGCCGTTTTCTCAAACAGAGCCTAAAGCATTGTGGTCTCAAAGCGCCTCCCTGACACTAGGCAGTGGACCCTTGCCGACACTGCCCTACCGGTTCGTTCAAAATGGTGTCCGATGGTGGGCCGGCTGCCGGCTAAATTGAGCTGTATCCAGCTGTAATTTGTAGTACTGTTTATAACTAACAATAAAAAATCAACGTCAAATTTATTATTATTCGGCAATCGGCATCCACTTGCCGAATAATGCTTTCGATTTATTATTATTATACCGCTTCACTCTTTCTTTCCCCACTTAAAACTAGGTGCTGATATTTGTATATCAAAAATAATTATTTATAATCCATGGATGTTCGTAAATTCCAAAATTATATTTGTACACTCAGTGACTGTTTATACTTTAATTTTTGAAATTTTAAAACTAATACTAAAAGAACAATTAAAACAAGAATAACTATATGGTTCTCAAAATATATTGTTACATAAAAGTAATAGGCAAAAAAGTTTGCATCCGTATGGTGATAACTCGGCGCTGAAAAGTCAGCATCCATATATTTTCTTCAAAATTCAGTCAGCATTCGTATGGTCCCGTTGAAAATGTTTTATCCCTGCAAAAAAGTCGCATCAAATTGGTAAGTTAATAAAATAATTAAAACAACTACACTTAAAAATTGTTACATTGTACTTATTTAATAAGTTGTGATATATTTGAAGTTCCAAAAAGATAAATTAACCTCAATTTTTTGAATGTGACTATGCAAAATAACAATAATATCAGACTAAGACATTGCTAAAATTTTAAGTTATTAAAAATAGTATACAATATTTACATACCTATGCTCAAAATAGTCGTGTAATATTTGGAACTTCTCATTGCTCTGCCACCTCCTCATAATATCTTGTCCACTGGAAATATTGGCGGTTGTGGACATTCTTCTTTCATCCGCAATTCAATGAAGTGGTTATCATTTTTATATCTGATATAAATAACCCTTCTAATATCTGGCGGAGCTGAATGTAGTGGTAGAAATATGAAGGATTGTTGGCTCGAGAATTTAACTAGTTGTATGTTATAGCATGATGCAACTACTAGCCCCATGTCAGGCATTGTCATCCACTTATCTAGTGGTGTTGCTACATTCCAACAATCTAGAGATTTTAGTAATTCAAATCTCCTTGTTGTCCTAAATATTTTTGTGTACAACACTGACATATTATGTAGCTCACCCGCAAGAGCATGTCGTACTTGCATCCAACTATCTCCCATATTTAGAGCAAGACTTATCACTCTATATCCACAATGCCCATCTCCCAAAACATCAATGGCCTCAATGACATGTGGACGCACATTTAGGGGCATTTGCTTACGCACATTTTCAAGGAAACCACCCCTTGTAACTGTTTGTTTCTTTGTCCTAATCAATTTGACCTTACCAAGTTGTTGTTTTTGTTGTTCCTCATTTAGAACAAGCTCAAAATGTGAGAACTCTCTTTTGTGGATTAATAATCTTCCATAAACTTTCTCGAACTTCCCTTTGGGCAACCTTTCAATTTTTTTTGCATTTTTGGTTCCTTCGTCTGACTTGCATCCAGATTTATGAGATCACGTAATTTTCTTTTAATCTCCTTTCGTTGTATATCTGTAATGATGCTATATTTTTTTTCAATATTACTTCCATATCGTTCTTTATGTCAACACACTCATTTGGTTCTTCCTTCACCTTGAACTTATGCTAGTCTAATAGTGTTAACTGTTTCCAATAATTGTGGATCATCCATAAAGAAAATGCGCTACTCTCTTTAATATACATAACAAGATCATGTGCACAAGGCAATCCAAGCGTAGATCTATTCTTATGTGCACATTGGGCCTGCTCAACATACCCCAATTTTATTGTTTTTCTTCCTTTTTTATCATCTCTAATGCTGCGGTTGAGACGTTCCCAAGTAACTCTGAGTAGAATATAGTTTTAAAACTATGGTAAATATGCATCTTACTTTGTCCAAACATTCTTTTGATTTCTGAATGCTGTAAGTTGATCATGTTATCAAAAAAATTCCAAACTATAGTAAGATTTCCAACATAAACTTCTCAAAAAATTTAACTGACTATGACCCCCCTCAACACGATTGGTGGATGTGTTTCCAAAATGCAAGTATTTATCAACCCATGTAGAAATAAACATCTCTTTATAAGGTTCTAACCATGTTTTGTAACATAAGCAAATCACATCCGGATAACTTGTAGCATAATCAATCATCATTTCATTTAACCGCAAATGAAACTCGTTCTCGGTTACTGCATTAACAACATTTTGCCAAACATTCAAAAAATGCATCACATTCTTTTCCCTTCGTAAAGAATTTTTTGCAATAGGCCAAAATATTACGATGTATATGCACTTGACATAACACATTCTTAGCATTTGGGAGAACAAGGTCAATTGCATTCATCAAAACAATCTCTCGATCGGTTACAAAAACATTAGGCATTACATTCCCATCAAAAATAAGCTTGAAGCACTCAAGAGCCCATTTATCGTTAGCTTCATTTTCACTTGACCTAAAGGCAAAACAACAATAGAAAGATTGATTCGTAGATGTGACTCCAACAATAGAAAGTAGTGGCAAACGGTATCGGTTGGTCTTGTACGTACAATCAATCATAAATGTATTTGAGAACATATTGCTTAGCCGAACTGAAGTAGGATGCGCAAAAAACAAAATTTTCAATTACATAGCACTCTCATTTTCTTGCATGAAACTAATATATCCGGATTAGCTAATGCACTTAAACAAATGTTGGATTGGAGTTCCACCCTCAAATTTTGTTCTGTACAACTTCGCTTTCACATTGTAGATTGTTCTAAGTGATGTTGAATTCTTCGGATTTCTTCTCTTTAATGCGGTTAAAATTTTGCGTGACTTACATCCGACATTGAACATCTCCTCCACTATCTTTTACTTGTTGTCGTCTAATCTATCGGCATATGGATGTGCATCAATATGAACAAACTCATGGTTGTGTATACCATATCTAACTACAAGTTTTCATTCATCATTCGCATCTCGTTGTCCTTTTAATGCAAACTTACACCCGCAACGTTTCGAACTCGATTTTCTTATGTTTTTCTTGATGTATCATTTGTTGTCATTGGGTAACCCAGCTCTATCACAACCTAACGGTACTCTTGGTGATGTTATAGATGCAATTTTATCGGCTCTTAGAATAATTATAACAAACCCCAAATTTTTGGCAGTTTTTTGAGCCCATTCAATTAACGATTCTTTACTTTTAAAACTCAAATTAGTACAAAAGTGCATTCCAACATCGAACTCGGTGTCTTTAGAGAACTCGTCATTACACAACAACAACACATTTTTTGAACTCATTGCACAATCTACACAATAATAACAAAAAAACCATGAGATCATTCAATCCAAAAAATCACGACTCATTCCACAATCTACACTACAATAACACAAAAAATCATGAGCTCATTCAATCCAAAAAACCATGAACTCATTCCACAATCTACACTATAATAGCACAAAAAATCACCATTCTTTTCCTATTACAAAATATGAAACAAAAATAAATAAAAAACAATGCAACGTTATACCTTGGAGTTGAAGGTGAAAATGAAACTCAGGGATTCAGTACAAGGAACTTCTGGCCCCCTCCCAAAACTGCAGCTTAGATCCTGGGCGTACAAGCAGAACTCTTGGCCAATCCTAGCAAAAACCTAAACAGCAGAAAACAAATAAGAAAAAATAGGGAAATTTTGAAAAAAAAACAGCCGCTGACCTGAGAACTTTGACAAAATGCACGGTGGCCTAAGAACTTCGACGGAGGGAGAAGCTACTCACACAGTTTCCTGGAGCTCGGTAGCGGCGGCCTGAGAACTTCGACGAAAGGCTCGGCGGGTCGGAACAGACAGAATCTAGCGATTGGCGGGAGAAACGCGGAAGGGTGGTTGGGGTCGGGTAGGGTAATGGAAAACTGAAGGAGAAATGGAGAAGGAGGCGGCGGCCGGAGGGGTTCAACGAAAGGCGCGGCGATCGGGGTGCTTCGATGAAAGGCGCGGCGGTAAGGTCGGCTGCTTAGGGCTTCGGGAAGATTAGCAGAAGGCTGCGGAAATTTTGAAATGAAATCACGGGGGTACAAATATAAAATTATGGTATTAAAAAGTGGAGTTTTTTGGTTGAATGGTGTGGGAATAATCATTTCTGGTGTACAAATATCAGCCACCTTAAAACTCTCATCAACTAATTTTTGTTTTGTTTTATTTTGTTTTTCTGGGAATTGTAATTTTCATTTCTTCATAAGTAACAACATATTTTCCTCATAGTAACTCCTAATTAGTGATAATAAATTAACAATGTTTTTACAAAAAAAATTGTTTAATATGAAGAAACTAGAAATGATGTTACCTAACCGGCGAATTTGAAGGTTGCTTCTTGCATCACCTACGAAGAATCCATTGACTTGTGGTTGGAATGTATTAAAAAATTTTCTGGGCTAGTAAAGGCACGATTTTTCAGTCTGTGAAACAAACCGTCGCTTCCTCCGCAAATAGATATTTGTTTTACTATTGGGGCTCACCTCCTTCATTTCAAAATTTGAAGTTCCTGCACCGTTGCGCGCCCCTCCGCGCTCTAGGGTTTCTCCGCCTCCCTCTTCCTCCGCTGGAAATCTCGACGTTTTTTTCCTGTAATCATTTCACTGCGCGCGCGCCCGGTCGGAACAAAGAAGGTAGCTTCAAATCTTCAAATCATTTCCCTACGCGAGCCTCCCTGGTCGGAACGAAGTAGATAGCTTCAAATCTTCAAATCATTTCCCTACGCGAGCCTCCCCTGGTCGAAACGAAGAAGCTATATTTTTTGTCTTTCTGGTTAAATATAATCTGGAATTTATTACGGTTTATAGTTTTTCTTGTGTTCTGGTTTGCTTAGTTCTTGCAGTTGCTTTCGGTTTACTCTTATGGCACTTGCTGTTATTTTTTCGTTCAATGTTTGTTTGCATTTATTTTTTCGTTCAGTGTTTGTTTGCAGTTGTTTTTTTTGTTGAATATTTGTTTGCAGTTATTTTTTCGTTCAAAATTTGTTTACAATTATTTTTTTCGTTTAATGTTTGTTTGCAGTTGTTTTTTCGTTTAGTGTTTATTTGTGTTGAAGTATTAGACCGGGGGCTGGCGGTCTGATCCAGCGGTTTGTTGACCGAGCGCTTAAGCGGTCTGATCCAGCGGTTTGTAGACCGGCGGTCTGTCGGTCTACCTCTGCGGTTTGTCTATCCTGCTGGAGTTGCGAGCGGGTTTGCCCATTCTGTCTAACCGCGCGGCCTATGCGGTCTCCATTATTCTAGCCGCTCAGTACGGTAAAATGTTTAGTCCCCATTGTTTGTATACTCTCTTTCTTATCTCCTCCATTCTATATAAGGGAGGTCATACCTTTGTAAATGATATCTTTTTGGATAATAAAATTTCAATTATTCAAAAGTTTGTTCGCTTGCTCTCTACTTTTCGCTTCTTGTTCTCTACTTCTAACATGGTATCAGAGCACACGGTCATTTCCTCTTGATTCTGTGCGCCCTCTGTTGTTCGCGACTTCTTTTCCGCGCTCTGCGACTTGATTCGCGGCTTGCCTCTCTTCTATCCGCGCGGCCTGTTTCTATCCGCGCGCCTTGGTTTTGTCCGCCAACCTGTTCGCGCGGCTTGCTCCTTCTTGTTTCTCTTCTCCTTTCTCCTTGTTGTCGCAGCGACCTGTTTCGTTGTCGCCGCGCTCCTTGTTCTTTCTTGCCTCTCCGACTTCCTAGTCGTTGCGGTCTTGTCCCTGTCCGCGTGTGTATTGTCTCTCTACTCGCGGTTTGCTGCTGTGATCTGCCTGACCGTGCGGGTTGTTCCTTTCTCACCAGCATCTTGGTCGCGGTCGCCAGCTCTTCTCTCTTTTCTTTTGTTCGCTCGGGCTTCTCAGTTCGTGCGACTTCTTCCCCGCCGAGCCTTTTGACCACCTTCTAGCCGCTGCTGTGATCTGCCTGACCGTGCGGGTTGTCTCTTTCTTACCCGCATCTTGGTCGCGGTCACCTGCTCTTCTCCTCTCTTCTGTTCGCTCGGCCTTTTCAGTCCGCGCGACCTCTTCCCCGCAGTGCCTCTTTCTAGCCGCTACTGTTCGCGCGGCTTCCTCTGTTTTCTAACCGCTCCTGTTCGTGCGGCTTCTTCTGCTTCCGGTTTCTATGACTACCTCCGGTCTCACCATTCCTACTCCTGCAGCTCCTTCTACCTTCCTTTCCTGCTCCTCCTTTCCACTTTCCCTCCTTTTCCTTTTCCTCCTTTCCCTTCTAGCGTCCTCTCCTTCCTTTTCTTTGCTCCAACGCCTTCGTCACATCCTCCTTGGCTCCATTTCTATCCTAGCTCCACCCCTCCTCCTATGCCTTATCCACCAACCCTCCTTCGCTTTCCT